>CM077115.1:523655314-524905314 GCA_039619475.1 Icerya purchasi | reverse complement strand
TATTTAAATTTTCTAGACCGTATGTTGTGTAGCAGTTCAGTTTGTTTTGCCATTCTTCGTAGCACTTCTTTATTGGTTATACGATTTATATACGAAATTTTTAACATGCAGCGATATACTATATATACATCTTTAACGCTTCTATCCTTTTCTCCAGCGTAGGTGTGAGATTCCAGCTTTCCATACCATAGAGCAGTACCGATCATATATAGCCTTATATTAGTCGTAATTTTAATTGCAGATCGATGTCCTTCCTGATCATTAGGTTTTTCATTATTGCGAAACTTTTTTTTTTTCTATTTATTATTTGTTTTGATACAATCTTAGCCGGTATGCTAAATAATTATCTATATTTACTTAATTACTGATACGGCTACTTAATAGCTAACTTAACTACTAAGTTACAAACGTGTGTGAAGTACGTATCCCATTGGTTAGGCATCCATTATACGCAAATTCGTATTTATATATTTATAAGATTAAATCTAGAGGATGGCGACGAATAAGTCATCTAACTCCGTATTCGGTATCAAGTAATTGTCTTGCTTCCGCGTTGACTTGACTGTGCAATCGCTGCTTATGCGATTTAGCGAACTTCTTGATGACATCGTTAATAAACAATATCTGGAGATCAGAATGAGAATGTCATCATTACGTGAATAGGCGTCGACTATTGCACGTAAGATGATGTTTTGACGACGTTCATTGGCACATCCCTATTCGATCTGGCTATACAGTCCCACAAAGCAAGGCCATACCTCCAGATAGGTTTAATAATTTGTTTATATAGCAGAAGTTTGCAGAAAACTTGGCCCAAATTGTCTGCCAATTAACCAATATAGTTGCCGTGTTTTATTTTTAATCTGCTGAACCTTCATTTTAACATGGACTTTCCAGGTTAATTGTGAATCCAAATGCATTCCAAGGTACTTTGCTGAGTTAGCCTAAACTTTAAACGCGTTTTTCTCGAAAACTTGTTTTCTGATACTATGTACCTTTTCTCAGCATACGTCACACACACACACACACACACACACACACACACGCATATATATCAGGGGCGGATCCAGAGAAACATTTTGGGGGGGGGATTTTTTTTTTGATTAAGAACTGTATTTCAATAGCGCTACGAGTTTGTGTACAAAGGCGCCAAGCCAAGCACTGCACTTAGGCTTAATCTTGACCTAGAACCTTTTTAAAATAAAACTTAAGTAATAAACTTTAATTTTTTTTATATCGTTTTTTTTTTGTTTTTTTTTAAATGGGTTCGGTGCCAGCAGTGATCCAACTACATGAGCTTAGATCACCTACTCAGATTCTGAGGCGATAGGAGGTAGAGAGTATAAAGGAAAGTAGGAGGGGAATAACGGCTAGAGATGGGAAATAAAGGAAGCATTGAAAGGGGTAGGAAGATTCAACGCCAAGAGTTCGGTGTATAGATGGGAGCATTCGGGAAAAAGAGCAGGACATTCAAAAAGGATATGGTTGGGGTCGCATATAAAGGGAAGATCAGTAGATTGTAGAGGACAAAAGGGAGAAAGTGAAAGAAAAAAGGAAAAACGAGAAGAGGGAAGGAGAGAATGACCAAGTCTTAGTCTGATTAAGGAAACAATAGCCAGCTTGAAAAACTTAATGCTACATGGTCTGGTGGATTACGTATCATGTACTTATTTAATAGACAATAATATTTTTGTTGTTTTTTTTATTTTTTATTTATTTTTTCTGAAAGACGCAAGTGTGACTGATTTCGGTTTGATTTACCATTTAAGCCAGATTGTCTTGTCCGGGCATTAATATTGAAAATTATGTATATGTTAATGAGTAGATTTGAAGTGTAATATTTTTTATTCAATTGAGTAATGTAAATCACTGTCGGATGTTAATTTTGTCAGTAAATTTTGGTTTTAAAACTAAGAAGGCGAATTTTTGAAATTTAGTAGCCGAAGTTGAATTGCTTAAATTAAAGTTTTCTATGTGGAAGTGTCAGATGTCGTCATACTTACTGCAGTGAAAGATTACATGATTGGCATTTTCAATTTCCCTACGGTTACATTTGTCGTCTTCAGTAATTTTTTATTTTTTTAAGTAAGTTCCGAAGTGTCTGTGGTCAGCGAGGAGTTCTGTAGTGTAAAAGTCAGATGTTAACTGTAAGCCTGTGGATATACCGACCTGCTGTATCTCTTTCCCAGGAGTTTTTCCATATGGACATGAAATAATTTTTAATGTGTTTTTTAAGTTATTTTAGCGACATTTTTATATGTAAGTTATGGTGGATTATCATGTAGGAACTGTTCTGAAGAGGATTTATTGGAAGCAAAAAATTCATTATTTGATAGACATGATCGTTAATATATTCAAAATTTTTATGGTTTTTTATGGTAAAAATGATTGATCTATAGTTAATTTCTAGGTCTAGTGAAAGGACTCCCGTAAGAGCAACAGGGGTGCTGTGAGAAATTGTTCTATAAGATCTGCAGGCGTTTATTAAGTATTTACGTTGTGTAGAGTAGATTTTTTGCTTTAGGGCTTTCTTTTTTAAGTGTTGGAAAAACACAAGTCTATATTTGTAATCAAAGCCCCATGTATTTCAGCACACTTTTAGTAATTGATACTATTTAGCGTCCAACTTAGATGTGGTGGAGTCTATGTGTTGTTTAAAGGAGAGTTTATTGTCTAATACAACTCCTAGGTATTTAAAATGTTCGACTACTTTTAAAGTGATCCCTCTGTAAAGTACTTTAATATTTTTCCTTGTTAGTTTCAGGAAGTTTGTGAAAAGGGACACATAGCGTTTTTCAACTGAAAGATTAAGCTTCACTTCATTTATTCGAAATTGACTTTTGTATCGTCCGTTATTATGAATAGTAAGTTATCCACATATGCGCATAGGTCAACGTTCTTGTCGTATGATAGAGCTTAGTTGAATAATATATTCCAGAAAAGTGGACCTAAAACGCTACCCTGTGGGCAGCCTTTATTGGTTTCAGTATTTGCACTATGATTACCTATTTGAGGAGTTACACGTCTGTTTTTAAGGTAGCAGTATATTGTACTTAGCAATGGTATGTCTTTGATCAGAATAGATTTTAAAATGTCAAACAAAGTAGGATGCCAGCAGTTATCAAAGGCTCCTTTGATATCCACTCCTATGACAAGAACGCTCGATTTTTTGTTAAGGCTGCTGCTATCTTGCTGATCGCATAATTCACAGCATGTTCTGTAGACAGACCTTGTCTGAATCCAGATTGTCTTTTATCTAAAAACTTTGTTGAGTTCAGATGGCAAGTTATCCTACTTTTTTAATAGTTTTTCATAAATTTTGCTTACAGTATTTAAAAGACATATTGGGCGATAGAAGCTTATGAGATTTGCATCTTTGTTTGATTTATAAAGTAGGATTACATTTGCTTCGTGTCAGGTTTTAGGGAAATAGTTTAAGGAGATGATTTTTTTTTATATAGGAATGGAAGGAGTTTTGGATAGATCTTTTGGGTTAATTTTAATGTCTTATTTGTAATATTGTCAGGTCCAGCAACTTTGTTGTTTTTTAAATTTTTTATAATGCTATTTCGTGTGGAAGTATCAAGAGGAGTCCGTTGTTTGTTGCTGTCTTTGTCAGTACTGTCCAATAGAAAAAGAAAGGACAGGGAGTAGTTTAGATTCTCTGTCACATTGGTGATTTTATCGCCATTATTTTTTGTGAAAAGTGGAATATTGTTTGGTTTGTTTGATTTCACACACGTTAATTTGTAGTTTAAGTCCTATGGTTTGACAGACATTTTCAGAGCAAATTTGGGGGGAGAAGTTATATAATTACGTAATATCTTCTGTGGTAGGTAGTAGATTTGAGAAATACGTTGTTTCATTAAGAAAATCAAATAACGACCTCTTTAGAAATTTAAAAATGTTTTAAAAATACATAATTATTACAATTTAATTTAAATTTTATTTTATTTTTAGATAAAAAATAAAAAAATTATAAAATCCTAGCTAAAATAGTAGTTTAGAATTTGAATAGTAAGAAAGATAGCATTTTTACTAGACTTTACTTCTTTTTTATTTTTGTTAGTAATCCGATGTGAATTCTTTCTTTATGAGCAAGTACAAAAAATATATATATTCATCTTTGATCTATTTTCATTTACATTATAAAATAAAAATTAAAAATAAATAAGAAAGGCAAAAGATCGAAGAGAACATTATTAAATATTAATTATAATTAAATCCATATGTAATATTTATACAAATCTTTTATATAAACAAAGTTTCTCTGTTATAACAAATTTTTTCATAGTGGCTTTGGATCTTTGGGGGGGAAATGTTTCCTCCCCCCCCCCGTGGATCCGCCACTGTATATATATATATATATTTGGCACTCATTTCTGGGGAAACATTCGAACATCTTCAGTAGCTTTAGGCGAACACTCTATTCGTAAGAAGAAATATTTTAGTCGATGGGTAGTTGAAATCTGTAATTGCCAGTCTCATTTTTGGGAGTTATCCTGAAAATTGTCAATAATTGGAATTTTGAATCTTTGTAAAAAGCTATTATTAGCTAGAACAATTCTGCATTTCTATAAGTACCTCAGCTGTTGTAGTTTTTTTTTCTTATTTCGCCCTACTTTATGAAATACTGCTGTTTTTGCGCGAGGGTTCTGTTCCACTGTTGTTACTTTTTGCTATAAACGAGGTCGTAATTGGTTTTTTTTTCATTTATTTTCTTTATAGACGCTCGATTACTAAGGGTTTATTTAATATTGATTATACCAGTGACTGTAAGGAATTTTAATGGTTTTTCTATTTTTTTTTTTTGAGGTCATCGTGTAGTATTGTATCTAGTGAATTTGTTGATAGTTTGTAAAGGTTTTGTTGACTTCCGTATATTTTACAGTCCTAATGAAACGTTACATGTTGAACAGCTTGGAAGAAGATGTTCCGTTTAATACGTATTATGATGTCAGCAGGGTATGTTCTATTCGTAATCTGGTTATTGCCATTTCTTCTCGTTTTTTTTGTTTTTTTTTTGTTCTGTTGTTATTTTTAGCGTCTCAGTATTGGCTTAATCTGGAAAAGACGCGTGTGTGTGAGCGCAATGAATTTCCCACAGTATTCTTGATATAGTATAGTAACTTTTTGTGTTATGATTATGTGTAGAACAGAGCATGGGTTTGATTGTTTTTATATTTTTGGAAATGTTTCAGCAGCTTTATCTACTGCTTCGTTTCTTGTGATAAGAAGTATGCTGGATTCCAAAGGGATACCAGTTGATTTTTTTTTTTTTTTTTTTGATGTGAGTTTATGGGTAATGCATTTTAATAATATCTGAATTAGAACTTGTAATTTGGTTCCGAATCTGTTGCAGAGCACTGGATGAATCGGAGCATATTATATATTTATTTGGATGCGCCTGATTAGTTAGGTGTTTTAACGTTTTTTGTATACTTCCACTAGTTCGGCTGTGTATACTGACGTCCCTGCAGGTAGGTGGTGCACTTTAGCTTCACCCTTTACGAGGTACGCGGAAACAGTTTGGTTTAAGAACATGGAGGCACCAGTGCACATTTGTTCTGTATTTTTTGCTGATAAGTTCATTAAACTTAGATTTTAGAATATGTATGTGGCGGGGTTAAATTTTTCTTACATTTATTTAGATCCATATGTTTATCGTGGCTATAACTTTTGTCCAGCGGATAGTTTTGGTATGTTTTTTAAATTTTAGGCAAGGTGCATTGGACAGTAGTTTGGTAAGATACTTTAGAAATTTGCCTTCCCTATATTCCAGAGGTAATATGAGGTGCAAAGTGGGTGCGGGGCTTTTAATGCTATTTTTAGGGCTGTGTTTTGTATTACGTTTATAACTTTTTTAAGGTAATTGTCGTTTCTTTAGATTGGTTTTGAAGTAATTTATCGTAATTCTTTCCTCGTTACCACGGCTAGTAGAGAAGTACAGCACGTTTCAAAGGATCCAGGAGAGCGGTTTTTATTGCATTTTGATTGGTAGTATGATGAAGACTCGAATTACGACGGAGAAAGGGCGCTGGCTTTTGAGGCACTGCGCAGAGCTCCGGAATTATCTTCTATTACAGTCCAAAGCATTTTTTATCAATTCCTTAGTTCCGTATTCTCTTTGCTCCACTTTATTACCGCCACTATTCACACATAAGTGCGTCATGCTGGAGATAATCCTCTTCTGTTTTTTTTTTTTTTTTTTTTTTTAATTCCCTTCTTAAACCTCTTGTCCAGACAAATTTCGATCGGACGTCTTCACACCTTCTTTTCTTTTGCAACAGTCTCGTTCCTTATATATATTCACACAACCTATTCTTTTCCTCTCTAAATACAACCTTGATTTCTCGAATTTAGCTCACTTGTCGCCAAACTCTTATTGTCTCCGTCGTTCGCCTATATTTTAACGTCATTCTTCATTGCCGTTGTCTTTTTTTTTCTGTTTTCTCTTGATTCCTTTCCCAATTTTCCCCTAAACCTCGATGATACAGACATTTAGGTGTGACTATTTTTCCCTTTCTGTTAGCGGCGGTCCTTTCTTTCTTATTCGCATTTGTTGAAGTCCTCCGGTTTGTCCATTATTTTGACTCGATAGTGAAAATTTAATTAACTTTCCCCTCCTCCATTCATTTCTGAGAGTAAAAGTTCTTAGTTGATGACAGTGATGCAGCAAAGAAATGACTCCATCTGGATTTTTCCCTAAAAATAAAATAAAAGATATTTTTTTGAATTTCGGAAATTCTTCATTAGATCGAGTCGGTATATATAGTTTATTTTTTATATGATCGGTAAAATATCTATAGGAATGAAAAAAAGAAATACCACGACAGCGACTTCTGTTGCAGTTCGACAATTTAAAACGTGATCGTTTTACCTCATGTAGTAACGAATGTTCTCGGTACACCACATCGTTCAGGAAGAGATAATAGGTATTTTATGATTGTTATATTTACGTATGTTGCAAATTCGCTCTTTTTATTAATTCCTACCTTTTAGTTGGTTTTTCTTTTAATAATTTACTTATTTTAATTTTACATCGAAAATCTCAGAATTCGTTTGAAAGAAATTTACACATTAAATATGTTGTAATATATTTTTGTTCGCCATAAGGTCACAAAAATCCACCACAATTAAACAACCGTTTCTATTTTTTGAACCTACCTTTTACACTCATAAGAATTCTTCTATAATACGTAAGAAAAAATTGATTATTTTCACCATTTCATTATTACTGTGATTTAGAAAGGTTGCATAATTATTTTCCCCCTTTTTTTTTTAATATAAATCTAGCTGTTATGTTTTACACCATTTCTCCTTATTATATCAATTCCAGCATATTACAATAATTCTTTTAGATTCAAATATGAATTCATCATTTTTTAACCCTTTAAGAAATGATAATCCTATTATACACCAACATATATATTTTGATTTTTCGGACATCCAGAAGTATACATTTTAATCATTCCGGAAGTTCATTATCACAAATAACAATATTAAACAACGGAAAAATTGAAATTTTTAATAAAATAAATATAATTTATGTAATAATCTCAATTGGAATATTAGGATTTATTATATGAGCACACTATATATTTACTATTATTCTTGATATTGCTAAATATATTTCTCCATAGCAACAATAATCATTGTTATCCCTTTAGGAATCAAACTTTTAAAATTATTAATTTCAATAAACAATTCTAAATTAAATAAATCAAGACTAAATTTACACGATCTATTATAGGATTTATGTTTACATTTACTATAACAGGAATTATACTATCCAATTTATCCATTGATATTAACTTTCATGATTCATATTATGTAATAGCCCATTTTCACTGTATATTATCTGTAGGAGTAACATTCCTTCTAATAACAGCAATAATTTTTTGAATACCGATATTATTAAACTTAAAAATAAATAATTAATGATTAAAAATACATTTCATCGGTACATATATATATATATATATATATATATATATTAATATTACCTACTTCCCACAACACATACTAGGATTAAACGGAATACCGGTACCCTAATTTCAATGAAAACTTTATATTATGGAATTCAATCTCATCAATAAGATCAACAATAAGAATAATTATAAATATTATAACCATATATATGAAATATTAATTAACAAAAAAAAGGTATTTTTATTTTCAATATATTAACCACATTGTATGATTATATAATTCACCAAATTTAAAAAATCACCTAAATAATGAAATCCTTTTAATCATTAAATTTTAATATAACAGGCAAAATGTATTGAATTTAAAATTCAATTATAAATTAATAATTTTATAGAAAAAATAATATTAAAATTTCAAAATTTTACATAATTAAACAGATTTAAAATAAATATTTTATATGACAATCTAATAGTAATAACAATAATAATAATAATAATAATTGTTATTTTTTTTTCTAACATAAAAATACAAAAAAATGTAAGTTCCACAAATGCGCATGGCTGCGCATGCAGTGGAATTATTATTATACAAATGAGATTGATATTATATTGATAGTAAATCCGGATACAATTACAAAACGCATAATAAAATAAAATATTATATACTAAAAACAATGCTAGGAAGTAAAACATGAAAACCGGTACAATACAATGCAATACAATGCAATGGCCAAACAAATATTAGCTAAAAATATTATGAGTACAATTTGAATATGAAATAAATATTAATATTATTTGGCCACTGCTTACAGAATTTAATTTTATCATATTCAGTATAATATTTAAACACATGTGTATTTCAAACATCGGTTAGTCGTAAGTATCATGTAATTGGGATTTACTATTTACACATACACTTCAAACTAAAATAAATAAGATAAATGAATAACTACTAGCTATCAATAAACGTGCGAACAGCTGTTAGTATTTCGATAATTTTATATAATTACTGTATCTAAGAAATCTACAGTACTTCAAATTTGAATTACATCCACACACTTTTAATACCTCCTGAAATACTGCACTAATACCTAGTATGTTATGATTTCCACTACAGGAATTTTAGTTTAGATGCACTAGCAACTAAGGTAATAATAATTCTACAGCTTAACAATTCGAATTTATTTGGATTGATATTTAAGACAAATCAAATTTCATATGTAATTAGAATTTAGCATTTTAAGCCTTAGTCAAGAAGTGAGCCTTTAACTTTTTACGCCTTCTTTTGTAATTTAATATCCATATGTTATGCATATGTGCAGGTAGCGCATTGAATAATAGGCATCCGTTATACTGAAAAGCTGAAGTCTGGAATGATATTTATTGAAAGAAGGGGTTTTAGCGACTGTTCTATTTGAATGCCTTGTAACACCAGTTTTAACAGAGATATTGAATTTATGTTTATTTTTCATTACAAACATTAGTGCTTCTAGTTTATATATTTCTTTTATATTCAATAAGTCATTTTCAGCATTGCTGAATTCGTTATTGAAAATAATTCTAATTACTTCCTTCTGCAAGTAGGCTAACGGTTTGATGTGGTAATCTGCAGCATCCCCCCAATGAATTATACCATAGGATATAAGACTAGCTGATATAGAGGGATAAGTATAAACGCCGCAGTTGGCTGTTATTAAAGAATTGTCTAAGATAATAAAATATGTAGTTTAGTTTACGAAGTTTTTTGGCTAAATAAACGGGTTGTTTATCCCAGAGAAGCTTGTAGTCTAGTTGTAATCCTAGATATTTAATGTCATAAGCTCTCTCAAGAAGAATATTGTTGTCACCAACTATATTAATAAATCATCCCAGAAGTTTTGTGGCTGGTGGCTATATACCAGAAATTCAGATTTTTTTACGTTCAATATTAGCTCATTTTTATTTAACCAGCCATATATATTAGTTAGGTCCTCGTTCACTAATCTCTGTAGGATATTTCGATAACGTGAACTTGTTAAAAGGACAGTGTCATCAGCGCAGCAAAAATGTTTTCCATGCACATGTAATTTACACAAATCATTTATATAAATAAGGAACAAAATAGGGCCCAGGATACATCCTTGCGGTACCCCATATTTTTGAATGGAAAATTCACTGTGCTGTCCATTTATTTTTGTTTTTACAGTTCTGTTGGTAAGATATGACTTGAACCAATTAAATGTAAAACCACGGAAACCGCAGTTGTTCATTTTTTGAAGTAAAAGGTCATGATTTATCGTATCGAAAGCTTTAAGGAGGTCCAAATAGACAGCGGCAACAGAAAGGCCAGCTTCTAAATTTTCTACTATGAAGGATATGTGCTCATATAATGCGTCATCAGTTCCCTTCCCGCTTATGAAGCCATACTGATTATTGCTAAAGAAATCAATTTTATGTAGATAATTTATTATTTTGGATTTTACACATTTTTCAAATATTTTCGAGAAGGTTGGCAATATGCAAATAGGTCTGTAATTTGTGACATTTTTTGAATCCCCGGTTTTATACACTGGAGTGATAATACCCTCTTTAAGGCAGTCAGGAAATTTACCTAATCTAAATGACTTATTAAACAAAAAAGTTAGCGGCTTTAAGAAAATAGGTATACACTCCTTTATTAAAGAAATAGAGATTTGATCATATCCAAATGAGTTTTTGTTAGGCAAGGATCTAATGGCATCTGTAACGTCATCCTCATTGAAATCAAGGAATACAAACGATTTAAAATTTTTCTCTGTGGAGTACAGAAGTGGCAAATTTATTGTGCTGGAGTTTACACTCGTTTTTAGGTTTTCAATTTCTTTTATAAAAAACGTGTTAAAATAATTTGCAATTTCGTACTCATTTCCACATGCATGTTTAATTGAACCATTTACATTGATATCTGTTATTGACGAATTTTTATTTCCCAATACACGTTTAACGATTTTCCAATAACTGTTTTGGTTTCCATGACAAGCATTTAATAGATTTGTATAGTATTCCCTTTTGGTTATTCTTAGACTTTTCTATAGCTTTTTGGAAATAGATTTGAAATTTGATATAAGGATTTTGTTCGTTGGACATGATTTTAACTCATTATAACAATTCTTCTTAATTACAGATAATTGCACTATTTCGTCTGTTACCCATTCAGATCGTTTCCGTGTTGTTCTTGATTTTTTTATTTTACACTTGGAACACTCTATTGTATTACGGATCTGTGCTAAAAACCATTCAAATTTCTCATCGACTGTGCAATTCATGGTATATAATTTTGATATATTTAACGTATTCAGGGTTTTGAAGAATAATGCTTTATTTAAGACGGAGTAAGAATCGTTTGCCTTATTTTTAATACACGTATCAATTACGATAGTTGTATGTAAAGCTTTATGATCAGAGAAATACACTTCATTTATACTCGATTCAACTTTAAGGTTTCTACTGGGGCTTTTAGTTCCGCGAACGAAAACATAATCTAGACAAGATGTATAATTAGATGCGTGTCGGGTGTATGTTGGTTCATTTATTACACTGTCGAATCCATTTGCAGATAATAAATTCAGATATTCCATACTTTTTGTTTCATCAATAATAATAATAATAATAATAATTTTATTATAAACTATATATGTATAATTTAAAATATATTAATAAATAAAATAACAAATAAAAAAATAATTGAAAATAATTTACTAGAATTAATATCAACACAATCATTCCAATAATAATAATTATAAAAGTAGCTTCAATATCAATTAAAACCATATTTATATAAATGAAGACATATTAAAAATATCATCAATAAATATTAAAATTATAGGAAATCAATGATTCTGAACATATAAATATTCAAATATAAAAGATATTTCATTTAATTCTTATATTATAATAAAAAACAATTCCGATTTTTTAATAATAGAAACAGACAATCACTTAGTAATCCCACTTTTAATTACACAATTAATATTATACATCAGACGTAATTTATTCATGAAAAATTCCAGCAATTAACTTAAAAATAGATGCAATCCCTAACTTCAATAACTCACAATTCATATTAATTATTAAACCCTTTATTCTATAGCGGCGAGTACTAATCATAAGATTCCGAAAGAGGTTTTACTTCGGCGAAGGAAATTTACATTGGCAAAATGCTAGAGTCAGGGAAGCTGTCGAAATTATGAAATGGCCGAATAGGGAAGATGGTCTAGGTATTCCTACAGCTTGGACACCTATAATTACTTTAATGAAATCATGTCAATATTTGTCCTTTTGTAGTTCCTCTATAATTCCCGTGCTTTTTAGTATTGTCGTTATTTTGTTTACTTTAGTCGAACCCATTTGTTGGGTTTCATGTTTATTCTTTTTTATTTGTATCATTTCAATACACATCGCCTTTTTCTTAATTTTCATTCCAATGCTAAGTCAATCCTAGCCAAATTTGTGTGTATAAAATTCTATCCGAGCGTCTTCTCTGACCAACTTTTTCCCCGAAAAATTCACTACACCAATTTTTCTTTTACAGTAAATATTTTTACGCGATCAAAGATAGGTGACAGAAAGGATACGAGAACCGCGGTGTATAAAAGAAGGAGAAAGAAATGAAAGATGTGATAAAAAAAGAGCAGAAGTGATAAGTAGAAGGGAAAACGTTTAGCAGCGATGAAGGAGTATTCAAAAACAGATGCGATTAGCTTCGTATGTAAAATAAGAAGTAGAAAGATGGAGGGAATAAAATGGAACAGATATAAGTGAGAAACGAAAAGGAGATTAGAGAAACACAATCTGCATCGAAAGCGTAACCACAGAAGGAGGTGAATGCTGCAAAAAAGTAAGGTTGAGAAACCAAGAATGAGGCGAATGATCTGACTGAAGTGATAAATGAAATCAGGATTTAAAAATGAAGAAGAATTACTACGTAATTTAGTACGAGCAGTTACGGAAAGAGATGTGACGTTACAGGATTTAAAAAGGCTATACATCTGCAGCAAGAAACTAAGGGGAAAGATACTGCCGAAAGGTTTGAGTCAAGGACGGTAATTTAATCAAATCGTGATTTTTGTTCGTCATCAAGAGAAGAGAAAAAGTAAACAAAAATTGCTAGTAGAAGTAGATTCCATCCGACAACTGTCTCCTAAAGAACGAACGGATCAGATCGACAGCTTCGCAAAATTTTGAGCCAACGTGTCAGTATCCAAAATTTTTGCGAATTTTCCGTTTTGAATTAAACATTCCGACTACCAAATAAGATTTGGACTATCCTGCAGATTTCTTAAACCACTAGAGTAGTCATTACAACACTCATGTATTTATTAGATCATTCTGTAATTCATTTATTTTTATTTTTTTTAAAGCAGACTCCTTTTTTTAGTGATTGGCCGTTATAGAAAGATTAATATAGTTTTTTTTTTCAATTAACATAAAATATCCTCAGAGAACTTGAGCCATTCACTGAATAATAATAAGGAATAGAAAAAGCTAAACGAGCAATCAAATTAAGTCATTCGATCCCAAAGTATCCAGTTATTGATAAGAAATCAATTTGAAAATTATATTATTATTATTATTATTATTATTACTATTATTATTATTATTATTATTAGACAGACACTCGTATCCGAGTTAGTCTTATGCATTTCATACTAGGAGTGTGTTCTCATGTGCGAGACCAGTTATATTCTTGCTCTGGAAAATTTTAGGATGGTCAATGGGAAGGTTTTTAGGATGATTTTAGGAAGATTTTGGATGAAATGCATAGTCCGTGCGGGAATTTGATAATGTGGAGATGGGTGCACAATCATAACCACATTCAACACCAAACACACCAGAATCCGATGGCATTCATAAGGAAGACGACCGGTGGAAATGCATGGTTCACGCTGCTCGAGAGGAAGGAATAGGATTAAACTTGAGAAGAGGGTTATGGGGGAAAGAACATTCGAAAGTTCTGGAAATAGAAGAAGGAAAAGGGAAGGAGGAACTCCCCCGCATTTGCTCAAGATGCTAATGGGAGAGGAGTGGTTTATTTTTGGAGTATCCATTCTCCTAGGACAGTTGTACAGCAATGCTAAAGAGTCTGTCCTACCCTTTACTATTAGGTTATTCCGGTCTCGGCTCGCCAGGACTAGGGCATTCGACGGATACTGTTGAAGTTTTAGTAGAGCAGTTCCTGCATGGTCTCTCCACATCCTCCAGCCCTATATGTCCTGTCGCTACTGGAATCGTCTGCAAATGAGACTTTCTACCAGTAGTCGCTCTTTAGTCCGCGACTGCTTATTTGTCCAGTTGAGCGTTCTTTTGGACTTATTCGCAGCTAGCCTCTATATCTAGAGATCATTTCATAATCCGCAGCCTGTGGACGCGCCCCGTTCCGCTTAGAGCTCCGGCTCCCGGAAGGTACGAAGTACCCCCCAAGGGGGGGGGGGTGAAGATTTATGTATGGTAGTATTATTTATGTCGATATGTTAAAGACAACGAGATTTCAGAATATATACTTAAATGTTTACAAAGAACCGTAGCTATTAAGCTTATTTATAGAACGATCAGTTGTGTATGGCTCTGCGGTAGTTATCGCAGATATTACGCCCATTGAATACGAATTTCAAAAACACATAAATACGTTTTTCATTAAAAATAAAGTTGAAATCAATCGCACAATTTCAGTAACGTAATTTATAGACATGCCCTTGTTACATTTCCGAAAATAAAGAGTGCTTAATGTCAAAAACAGTTTAAAGTAATGTTTAAATGAATTTTGTTTTAATAAATAAATATCAAATAATATATGAGAGACGGTTGTAATGGGCTAGCGAAACAATATTTTCCAAATATCATAGAACGCAGAAATAATAAAGACTTCGTGTCTAATTTTTGTTCAACGTACAATTCATATCCGGACACATTTAGGGTAGTATCTTTATATATAAGTTTAAAATATTATAGATAACGAAAATTGGAAAAGATGTGTAACTTTTTAGATGATATCGGGCATCGCATATTAAACGGATGTAACCATTAAAATATTCGAATAATTTCTACGCTAAACAGAATTAGAGTTACAAATCTGTTTAAAGAGTTTTATATGAATTTGTCGTAGAAGGAATTATATATCGTAAGAAAAATTCAATTACATAACAATAATAGAAGATAAATAAGTTTAAAATACTAGTGTATTTAAGTTAATGATGAAATTTTAATTTAACATGATTGTTCAATTTGGGATTGCAGAAAACCGAAAATTTAATTGGATGGTGCCTGTAATGAACATTATAGTAGTAAAAATTGTAAATTAAACAAACAAATAGCCCTACCCAAAGTTATTAGAAATAGGGGATAAAAAAAAAAAAAAACGTGACGAAGGAAAAAGTTATGAATTAGAGAACGTATAAAAAGAAATATATAGTCAGTAGAGGGTTAGAGGGAAGAAGAAGCGAAGTGTCCTGTAGGATACATTTAGGAAATAATCTGATATAATAAGGACATTCAGAGAGATCAAAGAAGACAAAAAGGTAAGCAAAATAGCAGTAGATTCGGCGCGGAAAACCTAGAAAAATGAAAAAAATTTAAAGGACTATTCGGAATAACTAACAGAAGTACAGAAAAGAGCTGGATCATTTCAACAGGATCCTTTAGAGCTCCGTCAGTGAAGTCGTAAAGCATTTCTAAAAGATAAAACTTAACATATTTCAGAATTCCGACTTAGTTATAAGAAAACGGTAGTCCAAACAAGTTCTTCGAATGAAAAAGAGAAAAATATCTGCATATAGTGCAACGGTCAGAGTAGAGTTTCCAGCTTTTGAAAGTAGACGCGGAGGAAAATATATTGAACACGATGAGGGTCTAGAAGAGTATCCATAAATCTGGAATAGAATGAACAAAAAATTTGTAAAACATGAGCAAGATGATAGGAGAGCACCTTCCGAATTAGTTTGGAAAAGGGACTTAACGAGGTTGAGTCTTTTAAAAGATCACAATTATGCTGATGAGTGATCTGGTTATGGTATGAAACACAACTAACCAGAAAGATACTCACAAATAGTGAAAGGAGGAAGTTAGAATAACTAAGCCATTATTGAGGGTGCAGTGTATTGACGGCAGTAGAAGGCTTATTAAGGGAAATAAAAAGATGGATATAGTAGATAAAGTGCATACTTTCTCTATTGACATTAAGAGTTAGCTAGCGAGGTATTATAATGAATATGAGGATGTCGTGAGCAAAAAAAAGAGAACAGGAATTTAAAGATAAAGAAGCAATTTTGATAAAAAAAAAGTAGTGTTGAGCAAAATTGGGCTTAGTGATAAAAGAAGAGGAAACAACGACGTTATACACTGGAAAAGATTTTTACAGGAGAAAAAAAGGAGAATCAGGATGCGTTAAAAGAAAACATTATACCATAGAGCGTTATTAAAATTCTTCTGCAGAGGTATCATGAAAGGAAGCAATAAGGAATTTTTTGTTACAAGTGTAAACGTCTATCAAAAGTGTACGGGATTTTTCGATGATCAAGCTACCAAATAAGACGCCTATTGATCGAACTTTCGAAAAGCTTTCTAACCCACGAAGTGAACGAAATTGGAGGAAGAGTGGAAGAATTGAATTTAGTGATTGGGCTATCGTTGAAGGTATTCTAAAACAATGGAGTAGAGCTAAAACGGAGAAAGAAGAAGTTAGACGAGATAGAAAAAAATCAGACAGATTTTTGAGAATTTGAAGGGAAATTCCATCTAATTTTAGGAATGGAATTAGAAAAATTACACAAGGATTTTCCGGCTCCATAAAGGTAAAAAAAAAAAAAAAAAGTGACTGAAATACTTGAAAGAAGATGGAATACGACATGATTCATCAAAGCTAGGAACGTAATAGGGAGCTACAGAATTAATAAAAGATATTATTTTATCAGGAGGGGGATCATAGTTGATGCTAAGGGAGAGGGGATTTAAAAGCCTTGGTCATCCTAAATTTGTGAAATAAGAGTAAAACGTGAAAGAGAGGAACGGAAGCTTTTCTACGCATTTTTTTTTTTTTTTTTCTAAAGCATTTTAAGAATAAATCTCGATTTAGCATAGCGAAGGTTGCTGAGAGATTAATAAAAGCGAAAAGTTCTGAAAGTAGTTAAATTCAAATCGAAATCAGTTTTGCAACTTTGATTTCATCGCAAAGAGGAAGACGATTTAAATTTTAGTGTTAGTTGAAAGATAGGCAGGGGCCGGGGAGGAAGTAGAAATAGAGTCGACGAAGAAATCATATTGGGAAGAACGATTCGACTTTGTAAAGATCGAAGGAAGTGAGGAATCAACGAAAGAACAAGGTTTAGGCCAATCAACTTCGAAGCATGTCAGTCCTTAATAAATTCATTAGATGCAATCCATAATTCTGCCCTTCGTTCAATTCTTGGAGCTCATCGTACTACTCCTGGATCCAGTATGTGCAATTTGTTGGGGTGCCCGCCGTTGTCATACTACAGGGACTATCATAGACGATGTAATGCCCTTCTGTCCTTGACACATGCTCCTGTGGCTGCTATTGACTCCCTATGCACACCAAGTTTTTCAAACGATCCTGTGCCTGAAGTTCGTGGCTTATTAAATTCAAATAATATAAATCCAATGAACCCTATGCAAAACCTAACATTAGTTCCCCCATGGGAGTCCCCAATAATAGTATCACTCAAAAACAACTCCAGACAGCACCTAACTGACGCCATCGTAATGGCCAAAAATACAATAAATAAATACACCGACCACGTTATAGTATACACAGATGGTGCTCGGAATAACCCCTCCACAGTCATATCACCGACAGCATGTGCGTTCGTAGTATCGGATAAGGCATATTCTTTCCGCCTCAATGATGGTTGCACAGTACTAGACGCGGAAATGTACGCCATATTATATGGGCTACAATACACGTCTCTGTGTGACCCCAACAAGAAGATATTAATAATCACAGATTCTCTGACAGCACTAGAAGCCATATCCAGCCCTAAAACAAGAAATACAATAAGCACTCAAATTCTTCGTATGATCATCGACATACAGAAGTCCGAGGGCCAGGTGACGTTTATGTGGGTCCCTGGTCACGCAGGAATACGAGGGAATGAACAAGCGAACGCAATGGCACAATCAGCACTACGAGCTCCGCAGAACAGATACTCGCCTCCCCCTTCATCCATGGCACAATTCTTTCTAGCGATAAGCAAACAAGAATGGAAGGGACAGTGGACCGCCTGTCAGACTTTTCTGGCCCAGGTAAAGACAACGATCGAGCCATGGTGGCCTCCAACAAATTGTTCCCGCAGAGAATTCAGTATAATCAGCCGACTGCGGACAGGCCACACCGCAATCTCGCACGACCACCTTCTAAATGGGACATCTCCACCAACACAGTGCCCTTTCTGTATGGGAAATTTCATGCCAACCGTTCAACACTTATTAATAGAATGCACAGCATTCCTATCAACTAAGAAACTCTTAACATATAAAACACTTCCCGATATGCTATCAAACACCCAAACAGCAATAGATTCCGTCATTAATTTTCTTAACATAAACAGGATAGCTAAAACTATATAACCGCAAATCCCGTTTCGGTATGTCGTGATAGCCACAGCAGTTAAATACGGCATACTGAAGATCAGGGAATATCATATAAAAAAAAAAAAAAAAAAAAAAAACAACTTCGAAATGGTCCTATTTCGGAGCATAAAGAGAAGTAAAGAAAGACGAAGCGCGAAGATTCCGTTCAAACAAATGATGATAGATAGGAACGTGGTAATTTCTAAAGCATCGTGTTCAATATACGTATAAAATGGCAATCTTCTTTTCCGTTTCACGTCGGATAGTTTTTCTACTTTCTTATAATATTTCCTCATTTGACCTGTGTTCCCCTGAATGTTTCTCCTATTTTTTGAGGGCCACGAATTTTTCTTATGATCTTCCTTTCCCTTTTTTTTTTTCCAATATTTCAATTATATTATTATTTAGCTCTAAGCACTCAGCTGCGCATATAGGCACTCCGGTTTAATGGCGCTGTGTTGTAACGTCTTATCTTGTGGTATTTATCGACATTGATTTTTCGTTGTATATATTTCGTGTTAATTGGAAAGCCGTTTCCATTTTTCTTGCCCTTATTTTCCAGTGCTTCCCTATCCAATCCGTTTTGCTGAATAACCATACTTAGGGTATCTGAAATTTTTAACTTTTTTGATTTTTCCATATTTTGTACACATATCGTTTGGGGTGAGGTTCTAATGTTTGTGTCATATACTCTGTTTTCTCGAAGGAAATCTGTAAACCAGTTTTTTCCGCTACTTCTTTTAAAAGGTTAATCTTGCTTTACCGCCGAGGGGTTACACATCCTATGAGAAAATTGCCAAGTCATCTGCAAAAGCTAAACAATTAATGGCTAGAGATTTTCCTTCTTGTATCCCAGACGTGTCTGTTTACTTATATTTTCTGTTTCCAGTAATTTTTCCCACTTCTCTTATAATCGTTTCTAGGACACAACTGAACAGGATCGGAGAAAGTCCATCTCCTTGCCGTACGCCCGTTTTTATTTCAAACGCTTCGGAGATAAATTTTATCTTAGCTTTAGTGCCTAATAGTGTTTGTTGTATTAATTTTGTTGATTTATTATCTATACCAAATTCTTTTAATATTTCCATTAAACTTTCTCGATCGACGGAGTCATACGCTTTTTTAAAATCTACAAATACTATATAACATATGGTTTGTTTCTTATCATCCTATGCCTTATTATTCATTTTAAGTTAAGTATCTGTGCATGTCTTTATTTATTTTGATTCTTTTTTTTTTTTTTTCATTTTTTAAGATAATTTAAATTTTGATATTATTCGCTATTGAGCAAAGGAAAGATGCAATTATTGGAAAAGTGAGAGGGTTTGGGAACGTAGGTATCGATGAAATATTATAAGGTGTAGGAACATTGAGTTGTAATAAATTAGAGTATAGTATTGATTGTTCATTGAATAAAGAGGAGCACTCAGGAATCACACATGGTCAGCGTCGCATATGTAATTATTCTCCGATGGATGAAGGGGGCAGAATGAAGATAAAGAAGGGAAGACCCGGTGTCGAGAATTAGGGAGGAGTGAATGGTGAAATCGAAGACGACATATGGATACTATGGAGTTACACGTTGCAGAACTCTTGACAGCCATGAAACCATGGACTATCAGGAATGGAAGGTTGAATAGAAAGATAGAAGGAGTGCGGATTGGAAAACGAGTGGGCATACATGTAGTCGGAGCAAAATTTCGAGTGTCATTTTTTGGAGAGAGAAAGAATATTATTGGCTGAATCTTAATACGTGTACCTCATTCGTAGTGGCTAAGTACGCTAGATTGTCGACCCGTTCATTTTCCTCAATTCCAACAAGACCTGGTACCGGTGAAAAATCTATTTGACAGCGTGTATATAAAGTTATATTGGAAACCATAGATTAAGTGTGGAGAATTATAGAGTCAGAAAATGGGGGGACAGTACGGGGAAGATATAGCTGTCAATACAAATACACTTAGGGAATCGGAAACTATTAGAAACTTACTATTATCCTTAATCGAGGATATATATGTAGCAATGCTTGAAGAATCGCAATTGATTCCGCGTAGTAAATTGAAGATATGACAGGCAATTTAAACGATTTAGCATAACGTCTACTAGGAACAAAAAATTGCAGCTCCAACTGTGGTCCGTTAGATCCATCAGTGTGGTAATAAGGATGTGTTGAGGGAATAAGCGGTTAATGATGTTGATGAATTCGTGATTGGCGAGAGTTCGTGAGAGACGTTTCATATCTGGAGAAAGAGAGGTTAAGTTGATTGGCTGAGAAAAATCATAGAAATTTAAAGAGAAATATGGAATTTTATTGTAGGAAATAACGTAGGGGATAAACTTCTCCATTCTACAACAAATATATATATATATATATATATAGACGATAGGATGGGGATCTTTTTAGAAGAAAATCGCCAACTGTGAAGTATAGAAGTATAAGAATTAATGAGTTCCACGAAAGCTGTATAGACGGGCGTTTTATTATAAATCGATATCCAAGATGTGTGACCTACGGTTTGATAGGGGTGGGACATTAAACTCAGCATAGATCGCAGCGATAGGAATAGATTTTAGTGCCTCAAGACAAAGTCTTAGGCAACAGTTCTGTTGATGAATCGAGATTGTGCAGCACTTCCATAAAGAAAAGCGCAGTAATCAAGTTTAGATCTTATGATTGCTTTGTAAAGCATAATAAGCGTGACCGGATCACCCTGGTTGGTTGGCCAGAGAGCTTTGAGTAGGTTTAGTCTTTTACAAGTAGAGGCCTGTAAGTAGCTTATATGTTTCGAAAATGTTAGCCGGTTATTAAGAATAATTCCCAAGTAGCAGAAGCTATGAACTAGAGGATAAGAATTTTGTGCCGATATACTGATTGCGGAATAGTTGTACGGGCGATAGGAAAAAAACATACGACGTGATTTTGAAATAGAAAGATGAATGGAAGAGAGAGGGAATTTTCCAGTATGGCCAAGAAGTTGTTTAATCTCTATCATTAGCGGATCAAAATATTACGTGAAGATGCCAATATAAGGATGTCGTCTGCGAAAAAGATAAATAGAAGCGCCTAATAGATAATGGAGCGCTGGTAGCTAGGGTATAAAAATATTAAACAGAGTGGGACTGAGAAAAATCCCTGCGGAAGTCCCCCAGAAGACCTTTCTTTTACCGCAATAGGAAGGAGCAGAAAGAAGAATTTTAGGAAGAGACGTAAAATTACAGAAGCAAAGTGAGAAGGTATATTAATAAAACTTTTTCATACAATAAAGGGGAAGATGTACGTTGTTGAAAGCATTATTACATCAATAAATGCCGCTATCGTGTAATTTTTTTCTATGAAATTTTTGTATATTTCCGAAACAAAAATACTAATACAATCAGAAGGGGATTGAACAAGTTATCAGGAATCACGTTATTGTTTTCTAACCACCGTGAAAGTCGTCTAAAAGTGGAGTCCTTATGCATAACGATACCGGACGAAAATAAGAGGAAGTTTTTTGGGGGATAGGAACAATAACAAACTTCTTTTTCCAAGACGGAGGAAATAAACCAGATGAAAATCGAGGACATGGTCGGAGAAGTTCTTAAAGACCAGGTAGGGAAGACAATCTACCACAATAAAAATGTTCGTCCACAAAAGCGCGTTTTAAAAAAAACAAAAAAAACTTAGTGTAGCGGACTAATTAGTCGGCCAGTTTCAGCGACTTTTTTTCGATAGATTATAGTTAATAGTATTTTGACCAGCAGCAAAATGTGAGTTGAAAAATATTTCGTAACAATTGAAGTCGAACGTTTCATTCAACGTTGTATTTAGAATTCGGTTAAGATATCAATGATGTTCCCCTGGGCTTTTTATTTCGATGATCTGTCAAAAATGCTTAAAAATATGAATGCCACAACAAGGGGCTCCATTCGGACAAACTTCATCACTTCTATACAGGCAAAAAAGGTGATGAGTTACCGAAAAATAGATTTCCCTTTTTTGCTCTAGATATTCCTTTTGCTTTCTGCAACAGCCAAATAGCGATTTTTTTCTTTCTCATTCCATTACGCGCTGCGAGTACTTCCCGCAGTTTCGGCCATATTGTCCTAAGGTCTCAAGATTTCTTTTCTAACTTCCATTAGACACGGTGGCTGTTGTTCTGCAGTCACACCATATTGCTGGATGGCAATCTGACACATGCATCGAATGGTTCAGTAATCTCGGCCATGGATGGGATTCATTTCTCTTCATGCTAACTACATTGCATACGGTTTTTTTATTTAGTGCAGATATAAAAAAACACATAAAACGGCTAGCAAAACATTAAAAAGCGTTCCTTTGCTTTAGCTTTCGGCCATGCGTTTATATCCTACGGACTGCTAGTTGACTAATATCGACCACCTTTTTAGACCCTTTTTCCATTTTCTCGTCGTAGTAGTTCTGTGTCACCTCCTTCTTCTCTGAATAACTCCTCTAGCGACCTCCTCTTCCCTTCGTTCACTGATTTTCCTTCCGGATTTAGTAATCGTCGGTTGCTGGCAAGTCCGATGCAACTACTAATTGTAAATTTAAAAAAAAAAAAAAGAAAAAAGACGATCCTTCGTAGGTTTAACGTAAAAAATATCGTGACGAATGTTTACGCGTTGCTGTTAAAAGAAATTATAATTATCTGAAATTTCGGTAAAATCTTTTTCGTCAACTAATCCGACACTAGATAATAACTGATAAAAAAAATATAACAATTTAGCAGCGTTTTCAGCTGAAAACAAAATAAAAAAAAAAAATAGCAAGAACACAGAATCAGCGACAAGATCGAAATCTAAAAAAATCACACTAACTACTTTGTTCGTTTATTATTGAATTTCTCTGTACATTTGTTTTCGTCTCTAACAAAACAAAATAAAAAAAGGAAGGTTCGATTAAGCTAAATTCAATGAACAATGTGCACTATTGACTCTCGGTTCGGACGGAAGATAATGTTACGAATGGGTAATGTTACGAATAGCAATCGCACGGCAGGTTAAAAATTTAGTTATAACAAAATGTCGAAATGTTTACAACGAAATTCAAATATCGCGGCGGAAGGATTTGCGAAAACTAATTGAAGTGTGATAAACTGCCTTCAGGTGCTTGTCTGGCTGTGTTACTTTGTCACATTATTCTTGTACAAGAACAGAAATGACCATGTTTAACAGAGCAAGAAAGAGTGATTAGAGGAGCATCTGAAATCTTGCTACCAAGAATTATACAACCTCAACAGACATTATTTGACCCTTTACTTATTTCGTATGCGCATTCATTTAGTGCCGGTTCGATCGTTCGTTCGTTCGTTTGTCGTCATCACCGCCAATGTGAATTCGATTAACAAGCTAAAGAGAAGGATAGACGTATTATTTAATATTCATCCTATATAAGGCACGGGGCTATTGATTTCTTTAAGCATTTTTTGAAATACCGTCTTCCGTTTACCTTTTTGGCAGTGTATCGTATTTTCGTGAATCGTTCAAAACGTACAAAACGTTGGTAAGTTCCCCATTAAATTGTTTTCCTTTTTTTTTTTTTTTTTTTTTTTTTTTTTTTATCTAGTCTGTTTAATGTTTTTATTTAAAACTTTAACCTTATTTTATATATATATATATACACATATAATATATATATATATACATATAATATATAATATATACATATAATATATATACATATACATATAATATATATACATATACATATAATATATATACATATACATATAATATATATATATATATATATATTTAACCGTATTCTTAACACAACTGGTAATCTAGATTATTTCAACTTATTTTTTCAATATATCATCATGTGCTTGTAAAATGTTACAAAAAATTGTAATACTTGAATCTCGAAACCATTATAATCACACTTAAGAACAACAACTAGCCCCGCATTAACTGATGAAATTTTTGGGGGGAAAATTGTATTCAAAGTATTAACGGGGCTCTAAGCAGCCTCGAGAAAGCGTTAGCCTGTTTTCCGGAAATATAGTAGAAAATGTTGAATTTGAAAACAATTAGGTATATAAAGGAAAAATAACGATTTCGAAACAATATAAAAATAATAAAATTAAGTAAAAAATCACTAATTGAAAGTAATAACGGTTTTTTTTTTTTGATTTTCGAAAATCGGTTAATGTAGTGAAAAAAGTAAATGTTATATCGGACGACAAAATAAAAATAGTCGAAACGATATGTTTTTAAAAATTTTTTTTTTATTTACCTCCATTAATAAATTTTGACGCATTTTAACGAAGGTTGAAATTATACACAGCTGGAACGATTTAGTTAAGCTGCTCTGAGGACTACCAAAAAAACCCGGAAGGTCAGGGTAAGATTCATGACAAGACGCACTCTCAGCAGGTTTGCTTAGACCAAAATCACATTGTGTACCGGAAAAATTAGTAAAAAAAAAAGGCGCCTGAATGAAAATCAAAGTGGTTCTTTATTTTTCATAACTTTCATAAGTGGATTGCAGATCGTTATCGGCTTTGGAATCCTCGATGCCCCTATAACTTTCATAAGTGGATTGCAGATCGTTATCGGCTTTGGAATCCTCGATGCCTATAACTTTCATAAGTGGATTGCAGATCGTTATCGGCTTTGCAATCCTCGATGCCTATAACTTTCATAAGTGGATTGCAGATCGTTATCGACTTTGCAATCCTCGATGCCTATAACTTTCATAAGTGGATTGCAGATCGTTATCGACTTTGCAATCCCCGATGACCTGTGTTCATAACTTTCATAAGTGGATTGCGCAGCATTATCGACTTTGCAATTCCCGATGCCCTGTCAAAAGTAGGCCGCTTTATACAGACACTCGATTCTTAGAGAGACGACACCCTCGGTAGTCGCAGGTGATATTTTTTGTGTCAGTTTTTATAGAAGAGCCGGGGTTTCATAATTACCCGCCATTTTTTGTGAAATAACTACGTCTTTTAATAATTTCCAAACCCGGATGATAAATTTAATGAAAAAGACACTGGATCAATTTACATTTGAAGTGTAAATTAAACCGAGAGTAAGACTAAGAATTAAGTCTGTCACTATTTATAATAAAAGATTTTTTTAACTAAATCGGCTATCTTTAATTTTTTTTTCTTATAAAATATGGCCTTATTTTTATTACAGCATAATTGAATGCGAATACGTATGTACATATATAACACGATTCTTCTTTTTTTTATGGCTTGGTTTCTTGTTTACTTTACAGAAAATATTGTCGAATTGCGCTTCATTTGAAAAAAATTATTTAGCACTTTTTTCAAAATTTTATACTGATATTTATTAAGTATGAGTATTGAAATGTGAAAATTAAATACGAAAAATAATAGTCGAAGCGTATTTATTTATTCAAGATCTTACGACACAAGCCAAAAAAAAAAAAATATTAAAAAAAAAAAAAAAGCAAATACTTTCGCTTGTGTATATTTATTTCGTAATGCGTATCCATGTATATGTCGCGATTAAAAGAAAAAAAATGAAATAAAAATTGATAGGGAAAATAAATAAAATCCATTGCTGCGCTCGAGTGAATGACCACCGTAAATCCTCTTAGCGGAAAAAAGCTCTGTGATTGATTGATTGGTAGGGAAGGAAGAAAGCGATCGATCTCAAAAAGAAGTATGAAATTTTGAAAATTTAGGAAAAAAGGAAAATGTTCGCCCTTGAAGTAGATTTTGTTTACACATTTTTCTCGATTTTCTATCGTTGAAAAGGTATTATTTGTCGAGCAATATATCGAAAAAAGCGCAAGAGCACTGATTCAGATGATTAATCATTTTAATCATTTAAAATCAGTAAAAAAAGTTGAATTTTTTAAAATCTTCCAGTTTTTGTTAATAACGAACACTACTGTTTCTTTAATTGTCTCAGAAGCGCTACATTATTAATCGCTTTGTAATCTTGTTCTCATCTAAAACGCGGTCGAATTTTAGTTTTTGGTGCAATCGTCCGATTCGCCTTCGTTAAATAGACTTTTTGTTTTTATCTGACGACACACGTTTTAATGAGAGCATTAATAATAAGTGAATTCATCGAGCTCTTGCTTTTTATTTATTACTCTATTTGTAAGGGAAGTTTTTATAATTTTCATTATGCGATAAAAATTTACCGGAGTTTGTCAGCGCACTCGCAACAACAAGCTGGGGATGAACTTTGAATGCCTCGAAGTTCGTTTCTGTATGTAATCTGATTGCACGAAATATATATATATATGTATATATATATATATATATAATCACCCTGCAGAGCGACATCAAAATAGGTACACATATATAAATAAAAGTTTTCAAGTTGAATGATTGTTTAAGGCTTTTAAAGTGCAATGAATTTTGTTTGTGTAATCTCAAAAAGATTAGTAACCGGTTACGTTTTAGATGTAGAATTTTGAGTTTCTTTCGCTTCCCCGTTATGTATTATAGTTTTTGTATTATTCGTTTGTGTGTTAATCATTCTCTCGGATTTTTTCTCTTTTTGTCCCTTGCTTCCTTTTCAAATTGCTGCTTTCTTCAGTCGAAAGATACAATAGGATCTGCAATGCTGATCATATCTTCCTTAAATGTTCATTCCTTTCCATCGAGCCTTGTATTCTTCTCACACGCTTCAAGCCCAAATCCCTTTATTGCGCATCCGATTTTCTGTCTTTTCTCTCACCATTCATCAATCTTTACGTATTGCCAATATTTGTTCGAATCTCAATATTTAACTGACGTCTACCTTCTTTTCGTTTTTCGGAGTGATGGTTAATGTGCCCTAAAACAAAAACAAATAAGAAATGTATATAACATTTAAAAAAAGATTGTGCGCCATCACAAATCATGTCACTTAAGATTAGTCGGGATTTTTAATTATTACACGTTTGTTGTCTGAGTTTATTTATTTATATAACTACCTCTTTATCTTTTTTTTTTTTTTTTTTTTTGTAATAAAACTATTATTAAATCATCAGTTTGCTTTTTAAAATGTTAATCAAATCACAAGACGGGGCAGGGGTACTTGACACAAATTAAAGCTAAGAAATTTTTTTCACCTGTTTTTTAAAATTACAAAAAGTATGAAGAGACTATCATTACCGCCCCACTAATTTACACTATTTTCTGCATGAAGTTACTGTTAATTTCATACCGTTAACATTTTATAATGGTGAATACAATTTTTATACAATTTTAAAGATAGTGAATATTTTAAACTTTTTTTTTTTTTTTTTGGTCCTGGCATTAAACGCCATTTGGTCACTAACTAATATATCATTAAATTAATCTTTCAGCTTATTTAAATCAATCTATATTTTTGCCGTCGCTGGGAATCGAATCTATGACTACTATGTTAATTTCACGATACTAGGCTATCGTGACGGCTCCAGAATACATAAATTACTCTAGCCTGATTTTTGTATTTTCGAAGTAAAGTTATACAACACTTATGATATGTGGAAAGTGTTATAATTTGCCACTTAATTCAATTCCCGTAAAGATCTAATGCTGGAGTAGTTTGAGAATCCTGAGTTGCTCGAACAGCACTCGAATCTATGAAAAACGATTTTAGGAATTGAGATTATTTTAGTGAACAATTGCAACCAAATGGTTCCTAGAACCGGGTTTTTCTTTTTATTTCTTTTTATTTCTTTTTATTTCTTTTTATTTCTTTTTATTTCTTTTTATTTCTTTTTATTTCTTTTTATTTCTTTTTATTTCTTTTTATTTCTTTTTATTTCTTTTTATTTCTTTTTATTTCTTTTAATTCCTTTTTTTTTCTTTTGCAATTGTTCAATGTCTTTTTTGTAATATGTTTTTGGGAGAGAATTGTAGGAAATGATTGCAGCTCAAAAAGCAGTGGGGTACTCGTAGGAGAAAAATCCGGTTCCTTTAAATACCTAAATGTCGATGATAAATCGTGAAAATTGAATGTCATCTCGAAAGTATTCTTAACAAAATATATAAAGGTCACCACCAAATTCTCTATTAAAAAACTAGCTTTCTTCCCGTTAGTTTTTAGTATGTAGTCTTATCTCGCTGTCAATACATGTTTCGGTTATCCTCTTTTATCTTAATTCTTTTCGGTAGTGTATTTAAACCGGACCCAGTTTTTTCCTAGCTAGAATACTGTGAAGTTAAACTGCCGTGAGAAATATTATTGTTGTTGTCCGCTTTTGGGGTCTGTTTCGTAGCGTTTTATACCAGGCTGTGCGATGTTATCCAATTCGGTAAACGTTCGAATAGAGAATATACATCACCTGCAAGCTCCATTTTTTTAAGCACTTTGATGAAAACAACAAAGAGGACATTGCGATTAATTGAGGTGAGAATGTGTTTCTTTCAAATCAAATCAATGTAAAGATTCGAGACGTTGTTGTACTTTTCTCGCGGGGGGCGATGCCACGAAAATCATGTCAACGTAGCCGATAGCTAATTTTGATTTGGATTTTGTTGTTTACAAAACTTTCACTATCCGACGACTGTGAGTTATCTCATTCATTTCCGAATTTACAGACATTTCCGCATTAATATTTGAACAGAATCGTATTATTCTTATAAATGCGACATTTAATAAGATTAGGTCCCCCGAGCGGAATATTTCGTACATTTAATTCCACTTCATTTTAGATTTTAGCTGGCACGATATTTCTTATTTTCTTTTCGAACGTATATGTATATAAGGCCTTTTTTTTTTTTTTTATGCAGCATTATCGGTCATTTGTGGGGAGAATTTGAACAACGCTGTGTGTAATATTTGCTCTACTTTTGATTAGGACCGCAATACTAAAAGAAATATCACGAGATGAACTCTTTTTCAAACACAGCGGAGAAAGTCGATCTTCCTTCATCTTGTACAGTAATTAATTTTAAACACCAATCTAAAACAATTATTTAATTTATCTTCGTCTGCCATTTTATTTTCAAATTGTCGGTTATTCGTTGTGTAATTTTGTCTTAATATTGCGCATTTTTTATTATTGTAGATTCATTATCAAAAAAAAACTAGTTACGTTTTTGATAGATATTATAAGTTTGTCCTTTTTTTTTTTTTTTTTTTTTTTGTCTATCGCTTAAAAATTAATAGACCCAGAGAGCGGGGCCGGAAATTACATTTTCTGATATGTGTTTCCTTTTAAACGGTTTCCCGACACAGTTCTTGATAATGATCATTGATGGGCCGTTTTTAATCGTTTATCGCGATATCCTGCTTTGAGCCGAACCAGCAGCAGCCGGTGTTTAGTGATTCAACTTCGTTAAGTCTCATTGTCTGAAGGCGATTAAGAAATTTGCGATAGCTCCTTGTTTAAGTGCGCAAGTCGATGAGATTATTTGCTTTGTTCCCTTCATAATCGCATCGAATCAGATCAGTCAGCGATGCGAAGATACCAGGGGTCAAAATTAATTTTTGTATTTAGGTTTCAAGTTTGAAAAACGTAATTCCCTGAGTTTGATCGTCGCCAAAGATTTAAAAATGGGGTGTTGTTCGCATTTCAAATACATCCCCGTGCTAAAGCCGTTATTTTAGGTCAACAATTTACTGTACCGCTACCAAGACACTGGTACGTGAAAATCTTAGTAAGGTGAAGTGTCGTCGTGAAGAATACAAAATAATTTGCTATTATCCTTTTTTGCCTAAGTCGAAGATATCACCGACGGAGCTCTCAATCGGTATTATCTAGATTTTTGTATTAAAAGATAGGCTGCATAATTTTTTTAATGTACTCCAGCGTGCTTCGAGGCTTCTCTTTGCTCGCATATTCTTAGACTCTTGTAGAGACAAATGCGACAGCACACGATGACATAAGAGTTCGGTTAAGTGTTAACCGCAGAAAATCTTGAGACAATATTTTTTTAGTCGATAATAATGGTAAATCGATAACCGATAGAATATAAATACGTAAAAAATGTCGTTTAAGTGGATAATGTCTTTGTAAAAAGTTAAATAAAGACAATAAATTGGGAGTGTTTTTTTTTTTTAGGGGGGCTTATATACAAGACGACCACCGATGGTCATTATATTAGAGCAAGGCTGAATTACAATTTTTGATGACATTATAAATGAATATGTAATATCCAATATAAGGCCCGATATTATTTGTAGCCAAGAGCGAACTTGTTTTACATGGAAGGTCTACTCTAAGATTAACCAATATGAATTATACAATATTATTCGAGTGTTTTTGTATCAGCTGCATTCGCGTCTGCCAATTTATCTCTATCATCCACAAAAAGGGGACTGACTAAGCCCCTGCTTATACACATAGAATATGGGGTAATCTGTTAACTAAGAATCGTAACCGACATATCGTCATTATAAATTTCCGAGGATTGTTAACTATCCGAAATCGAAACATACCGCGGTAATCCAGGGATTTTAATAGATTTGTGTAATTTTGATTTATACGGATTGTACCGAAGGAAATTTCAATATATTCTTTGTGGGCAAACAACTTAGTGAAAAATGGTAAAAGATCTTTGCTAGGGAATTTTGGAATTAGTGAAGCAACCTCATCAGACGTTGATTTTGCTGCTTTATCCACTATTTCATTACCACCCCTATAGCTCTACACGTTTTCATTTATTTCAGGTAACTTAAAAATGACGTTTGTTCAAATAGAGTAAAATAAAGCGGTCGTCCCGTATTTTTCGAGCCTTACTGTTCGTTCAAAATGTACAATATATCCAATCTAATCAATAAACGTCTACAGTCATTGTACATTTATCTTCAAGATAAAAATACACCGTAACATTAACACTTTTATCCAAATTATTGCATTTTATTCGCGAGTAAGAAAGATCTCGACTACTTTTTCACCTGAAAAATTGTTATCTTCTCGCTTAATTTCATCGCAATATTTTCTAAAAACGTTTAGAACTTTACACTGAATCGGTACAGAACACTAAATTATTAGAAAAATAAAGTAGCTATCAAACAATACCAGTTTCTACCGCTCATGACTTTCGCCTTTTTTTTGTTCGAAGTTCACCTACGAGACTATATATACTTATTTTTTACACTGCGCATCGTTCATTAAACATGCGCGCTAGAGGCTACACTGGGAATACCCAAAAAAGACATTTGCGTTGTGACACGATTGAACTGTTTTTATTTTTAATACTTCTAAGAAGTGTTTCTCAAATGAACTTGCAGTTTAGCCCGGTCTGCAGAATAGAAACTTTGTGGAGTATGCACGTTGGGGTTCAAATCGAATTCTTCAGCTACGATTATAAATAGGTCATTATTTGTTTAATCAGTGAAAAGTTGTTCTGCCGTACGTGCAAAGTAGGGAATACAATAATAATCTCTCTAGTATCTCTTGTTTGCATAATATTTTAAGTAGTGTTTATTTAAAATTGTTTAAATTGAAATTATTAGCAGAAGAAGCAGATTTGATACCCAACGAGCATTTTCCACGAGGCTTCTATTCTGCAGACATAACCGCTACACCGCAAGTTCAACACTTCTTAGAATATACTTTTTTTTTTTTTGTAGTACTGAATATAATAACAGTTCAATTGTTCCACGGTGCAAATGTCTCTTCTTTTGGGTATCACTAATATATAGTTTTACAACATGCGTGGCTGAAGAATAATGTTTATTATTTTTTTTTTTTTTGGATTAAAATTTTTTAAATAACTCGGTGTTGAGCGTAATTGTGTTTATATTAGCACTTCTGTTTTCCTTTTGATGCCAATCTGACGTAGGCGATTGTCTGCTATAGTCTAGTTCGGGCTGAATGTTAAACTAATATTTCCCGTCGTCTAAAATTCACTTCATTTACGAATGTAATTGAATCGCAACACAGCGGTATCCTCGCTTTGCCGTAATTTCTTCTCTAGACGAATCAGTGTAATTCATTATTTATCGCTACGCAAGCAAAAGATCTACTCCATATTTATTTCTATCATTGTCGAATTTTTTATTTTTCTCATCCACCGATTCTTCTGGGCTCCATCAGTCATCGGCGTTTATAATTGAAACACATTAGGATTGCAAAGAAAACGACTCTTAGTAATCAGAGCAATTCTGGTTTTGACATGCAGTCGACGGTTCTATCTTTCATAACAAATTCAACAAATAATAATAAGGTCGATGAGATTCGTAGATCTTTTTTTTTTTCTTTTCTATTTTCACCACTCCCCGGCCCTATTGGCACGAAAATTTTTAGTTATCTAAACTTTAACTTATTTTACATTAAGTTAATACTCTTCTTCATGTATCTTCTCACTAGAACAAGAGTTATAACACTAATAACTTTTTTTCAAAAAAATCCAATTACGCAAAATAACAACAAATATTTATTAATGACAGTAAAAAAAAAAAAAAAAACAACTTTCACGACTTAAATTTTATTGCATTGTTCAATCGAGCTGTGCTGACGACACAGGTTAAATTATCCGCCGGTTTGAGCGAGTAATATTACTGTAGTAACTTGCTCAGAGTTATCTGGGGATATTGCATCTCTACACCACAGTATAAGCCTTCTCCGCAGATTCCCAGAGAGAGAGAGAGAGAGAGAGAGAGAGAGAGAGAGAGAGAGAGAGACGAGGAGAACATGCTGGGCGCTTCGACATTCTTACCGAGTTATAGTTTACTAAAGAACTTTTGCCATATCGAAATTTGTGGATAGTCTCGCACGAATGGGATGTTTAAATCACGATGGAGTGTTCTTTTCGACACGAAATAAGGCGGCGTTGGCGATTTGTGTCTGAGTATTTTCAGACTGAAGCTATTGAATTCTGTTGATGTTGCTCTTGGACGTTGCGCCATATACATTTCGACGCCGTATCTCCCTATTGCTGTCAGTGCAGAGATAGGTAGATGAATCTTGTGCGAGATACGTTCACAGCGAACTTCCTTCCCATTAGGCAATTTAAGATTTTAAATCTCGAGCTAATTCTTTGTCTTGTGTGCGTGGTCCTCCGTATTAAACAAAATTTAAAAACATGAAATAAAAGTGGCACGCAAGAACAAAAATTGAAAGAAAATCTAAGATGAATTCGATTTAATAACTTCAGTTTGTTACTATGTATTTTTAAAAGAGACGTATCATAAAAATATCAAGCACATGTGACTTAATCCGTTGTTCCGTAATGAACTTTATAAAACTTTTATATATATATATATATATATATATATATTCGATCGTAATAAATATAAATTGTATAAAACAAAAAACTATATAAAAAAACTAATTATTATTAAATTGCCGACTTGTTTCAGACAGCTTTAGTGTATCATGGTGTGTTCTATTTTTTAGTGTTTATTTTAATTAAACATATGAACTTTTCGCATATTCAATTAGAATTAATACACGATGTTAAAAATTTCGAATGTTTTAAACGGAGATTCGGCTAAAATTTGAACTATACGGGCTAAGTAACTTTTTATTTCGTAATAGATGTGCCAGACATCATGGCGCTATCCATAGAAACGGTGACGGCATTACGGTTTCTATCTTCGTCGACGGCTTTTTTATACCTGGTTTTCCCGGCACTTTTATTGTGGTACGCTTACTTCAGAATCAGCAGAAAACGTTTGTATGAATTGGCGGATAAGATTGACGGTCCGAAGGGTCTACCCTTATTCGGAAATGCATTAGAATTCGTTCACGATCCTCACAGTAAGTATAAAAACAAGGCGAATTACGTTCTATTTATTTATTTAATGATCCCGCAGTGATCCCAGAATAGTTAATGGAATTGTACATGTATTTACTTAATGTAAAAAAAGAACTTATTTGCGCCATAATTTATTATGTATCAAGTTGATATTATACAAAAAAACTAAAAAAAAAAAACTAAAAAAAAAACTAAAAATAAAAAACTAAAAAAAAAAAACTAAAAAAAAAAGATTTTGCTCGGCTACGCATTGTTTGCAGTCAGCTAATTTTCGAATCTGGACGCTTTTCATTATCGTAATCTGCGATGCACCTTTATGGAGTCATTCCTCGAACCAACTGAAAAATCTACTTCCCATCAATCCGGGCTATTAGTGTATAACTTACTTTTCTACCGACAACTCGTGTTTGCGTATTTCTTTGTTGTTCATTTTTTTTTTAACCATTTATTATGAAAATTAATTTTAGAAGCATTTTTTTACAACTTTTAACTAATGGCGAAATTCGTGAAAGAGTATGTGTGTTTACTTTTCAATTATTTATATACAGCCTTATATTTAACTTCATTGTGTATTCTTAAATGCAAGCAATTTATGCAAGTCGGTAAATGTTAATTCAGTCGCATATTTGACTACAGCAACAACAACAACAACAACATAAGGAAAGAGCAATTTCCGCAAAACTAAAAACGATTGTTTTTAATTTATTTAGCAACGTTCAAACTATTTTACGAAAAAAGTTTCGAATTTGATCTGGGTATACCGGTGAAAATATGGATCGGACCAAGGATGTTCGTCTTTTTAACGGATCCTCGTGACATCGAAGTAAGTTGATTAAATGCAATTTTTTAATTCGTTCATTCTAACATTATCGGTTATTTGACGATGAGTGAAATTAATTGATTTCACGAAATTACTTAATTATGAAAGCGTCAATATTTAATTTTAATATATATATATATATATATATTCATCAGTTATTAAGAATAAAAGGGGGGTGTTATTCGTAATGTAATTGGGATTTTACGAGTATATGTAATTATTATTTCGTTTTCACTGTAGGTTATATTAAGCAGTCATATACACATCGACAAATCACCGGACTACCGACTATTTCAGCCATGGCTCGGAGATGGCTTGTTAATCAGTACAGGTAATGAAATTTATTAATAAGAATTTATAGCTTAACGAGTAATAAAAAACGAAATTATCTTTTATTATATTTCAGAAATTTTTATTAAACGTAATTTATTCGTACATATTGTCGACAAATAGGACACATTTAAAATCGAAATAAAACAATTATAAAAGCCAAAAAGCGGTAATCTGTAAAAATAAGTTACACAAATTCGCACGTAAAATACTAATGCAAAGGAAGCCAGTGTTGTTATAATGAGAAATGTGTAATAACTAGAAAACAAATTACGACGTATTTGTATTAGTTAAATTTAAATTAATATATTTTATTTGATACTGTTTGATAGGCCAGCAGCGGAAACAAACAAAAAAATATACCCTCATTAGAAGGCATTTGTCTCAATTGAACATAAATTACATAAAACATTACCGGAATTGACGAAAGATTCTCTCACTGTTCTCTTTCCCTTTGATGGTTCCAGAGCATCCGCAGGAAATCTGCCTTCACATATGGCTTTTGGGCTATTCCAAATCTTTCAAATTCCCTTCTATCTGCTTCATCTAGACCGAAACAATCTACACAGTTATCCTTTTTCGGCCTATCTTATTCGTTGTTTTTACTCTGATGTACTAATCAATTTCTGCTAGTCTCCACTTCTAAAAGTGTTCCGTTTTCCATTCTTTCTCCTCTTCTTTCGCTTAGACAATTTGTCTCATCTCATTGGTAGATTATACATCACTTGTCCCCATGTCTTGTGCATTCCTTCAAGGTAACGGACAGATTGGCTCGATGATCTGCCGTACAGACTGGGGTCGTTTGCATATCACGATTTTCTTCTTTTAACATCAACATTTTTTCCAGAAATTGCGAAACTTCGGAGAATGACTAATTATCCTTTCTCATTTCTCAACCCGAGTTCTTTTATCGTCTTCCATCTCATCACTATAATTTTCTTTATAGCTTTCGCTTACTGATCTCCTACATTTGCTGGCTTCGCTTCAATCATATTGTCGGAGCTTATCTTCTTTTCATTTTTTCACGTGTCCTCTCACCCTTTTATTCTCTCTTTATCCTAGTAATTCAAATTTATTTTGTGATACAAATCATACCTTCTTCGAGCTTTACACAGAACGCTGTTCTACTTTTATTTAGTACTCCCGAATCATCTTCACGCTTTACAACGCTTCTTTTATTCCATCATTTCCATCGTCGGCCATTATTCCTATAAAATTATCTATTATTTCTTCTCGTTCTTCTCAAAATATCCGGTTCTAATTTTATTCCTTCGACATTTCCTCTTTCTTAGTAATAACGTGACCTCGATTGGCAACTCCTCGCCTCGCCCAAAAAAGGGAAAAAAAGGAGATATTGATTGCCGCAATTGTATTATCTCTGAAAAGTGTTAAACCTATTTTACCGACACGCGCAAATGTGGGCATCGAGAATTATCCGAAACAGACGGACAACCTTGAGATAACGGCCCCTAGAGTAAAAAAAATGACTTCTTGATGTCCTGCAATTTTGTTATCAATCTTCTCACCATTTTAAGAGATTTTTCTGAGCGATTATTGCGAGAATGTTTTCGCTTATACTTGGAATTAAAGCAGTTTAAATTCTTTGCAAGAGAAGTATGCGATATAAGAAGTCATCGCAGTAAGTTTTTATTTTACAATTATTAATTATTGATAATTGATAATTATGGGGAGTTGTGATTTGAAACGATCTTTAATACATGGATAAATGTATGTCAAATATTTTTTCTCGATATCGATTACAGAATACTTATATCAAATATTTATAACCTTTTTATTTTTTTTTCGTGAGAAAACATCTGGTGCATGGTTAATAATAAGCCCCCTCCCCTCATAATCTTGTGGAATCAGCTATTCATATCGAATTTGGCGTTTATGGTTTAGAATATGTTAATTATATTATTGATAGGTTTTTTTTTGTTTATCTTTTTGGAGCAAGCCAAAGTTCTCGTTGTACCCCCTTAAGTCCTCTTTCAGGTGAATATGTCGTTTGAAATTGGTAATGATGATTTTCAAAAAAAACTAACTAATCCCCCCCCCCCCAAAGAAAAAAAATATTAAAAGATCTATTCGACACTTTGTGGTAATTCTACAACTGACGGTACTTTAGCAAAAATCCGTAAAACTAATTTTAATTTCACCTCTTTTTTTTTTTCTTTTTCTCGCTTCATTTAATATTATTACGGGTATCGAAATTTTTAATTTAATTAATTAACGTTCGCTTTAGGAGAAAAATGGCGGGCCCATAGGAAATTAATAGCTCCGACATTCCATCTGAACGTTTTGAAGTCGTTCATTGATTTGTTCAACACTAACAGCAGACATATCGTAGACAAAATGAGAAGTCTCGGCCAAAAAGAATTCGACTGCCACGATTACATGAGCGAAGCTACCGTCGAAATTTTATTAGGTACGTTATATTTATATTTTTTTCTCCATAAAATAAGGGGAAAACTTTGAATATCTTATATATTAATGGTGTAATTTGAAATCTCTTTCTCTGTTAATGTACGAACGTAGTACAAACGTGTATAATAATATTTAGAAAATAGTTTTATTGTTTTAATAAATGTATATATATATTTTTTATTCTATTCATTATAATACGAGAATAAGCAATTAGTTTTTTTCTAATTTTTAATAAATAGTTTCTCCTTTTTTTTTTTTAAGACCAACTAGCACCTGATGATGACAAATTACTGAACTAAGGAAATATTGAAAAAGAAAAGGGGGCATCATTTAAATGCGCTAAAAAAATAAAAAGTAATAATTTTAAAAAGTTGCTAAATGATAAAATAAATGGACGGAGAGGTTTAATTTTACACTCATTTGCCTATCTTTTTCTCAATTACTCTGAATATCGTGACTTCTATTGTAATCCATTTGATCTCTAATCCTAAATTTGCTCCTATTTCGACTACTCTGTATTGAGCAAACTGTTTTGTGTTGGGTGAATGTCCTGTGCTGACGTGCCCATAAAATAATAATTAGAAAAAAAAAAAAGAAAAAAAAAACCTGGTTAGTCTACGTAATAGTGTCTATTCATTGTATCAGTAGTCTGACTCTGCTGCTTTTCCCTTCTACCTGTCCTGTTAATATGAATTTTTCGAAGTTATAGTTATTTTACGTACGATGTGGCCGTGTAGCATTTCAAAATTTCCTCTTCGCATTCCGTGTAAATAGATGTTCAATGTTTAGTTCTTTTACAATTTATGTATATGTCTTCTTTGTTGTTCATGGGATTTTCAGTATTCTGCGCCTTCCTGCGTCTAAGTTTCGGCGCTTCAAATAGGAATATTGCAAATACATTTAACAGCCTTACTTTTGTTAGCCGAGTAATGGAGAGTGATTTTTTTTAAATTTGATTTATTTTTACCATTGCAGACTTGGCCAACAATTTTTACGCTTAATTTTTTCTTCATTTCCACCATAGTCGCTTATTAATGATCCGAGGTACGTAAATAGGTGTTTTCACTTTTAGATTCTGCAGTAAGTTCAGTTTTCTCGAGTTCTTATCTATCATCATAATTTTCGTCATATTTTGATGATTAGGAGTTCCAACTATATGGACTTTCTCCTTTTTTTCCACTCCGTCCTATAGATTAATATATATTTATAATTTAGAACTCACATTTTTATATTGCAGTTTTGCAACTTTTTTCAATAATCATTCGAGAAAAATTACTTTTTATCGCGTTTAAAAGATCACATTTCTTTAAAAATGTTTCTTCAGTTTTATAGCTTATTATAAAAAACTGGTGATTACTCCTCTCTAAAGTAGTAAAAGAAACTTGTAAATGTTTAATAAAATCGTTTTTTAAAATAATTTTTTTAGTCTACTTCATACTGAACTAGGAAAAGTCGCAGTAAGTTTGTAAATTGCACACATTGTACTTACATTTAAGCTTAATTTTGTGGTCTTCTTTCTGGCATCACTACTAAAGCTGAAGAAAGAAAAAAAAAATGTCTACAAATTAAGTTGTAAAGGATAATACTAATTTTCGGATAGTTAATTTTTGTCTTGTGTGCAAGCGACAAAAAATTCGGAAGGAAAAATATATACATAAGACAGAGGGATTATTGGAGAGGGGCTATTTTACTTCTTTATTTTTGGTATAGTTGTTAATTAAGATCATCGAGCAGCATTTAATGCGTCTAAAAGGGGGAAAAAACATAGTATACTTTACTAATTTTCACTATATTAATGTTTTTTTAAAAATTAGCTCATTGGTCTAAACGGAATTTAAATTTATCGGAACTGGTGCCTTAATGTTATATCAAATGGCCGAGTAAAATTAATTTTCGTCACAGATGGTATTTTTAAATTAGATAATAATAAAAAAAAGTTCGTGCCCGAGTTTAGAAATTTGAAAATATTTAATCTTCACAAACACTCACTGCGCCTGATTTGATATTTTTAAAAGATGACATATATTGCCGAATAGGAATATAGTAAACATTAATTAAAGTAGCGATAAAAAAAAAAAAAAAAATCTTCTTTTTTTTATTAATTTTATATTTTACGTGCTTATTATGGTTTTATAATATAAAAGAAATTCGATTTCGCAAGGAAAATCCTAGACCTTTTTAGACAAAAAGAGATTAAAAGTGGACAATAAAATAACTGATAACTCATATATATATATATATATATATATATATATATATATATATATATATATATATATATATATATATATATATATATATATATGCACGTGTATGTGATAAGAAATGTTTGGACTAAATTTTTAAATTTTGAACTTATGCAGTTTCCTTTATTAGTTCTTACTTGGGTCAAAAAATTTTCACTTCTCGTTGGGCGAACTTTTAAATTTCGAATAATTTTGAAAAAAATAACAGTCAGTTACTCGGCTAGATGTTTATTTTGAAAGGGATTACTTATAAAAAAAAAGTTTTAAATGGTTTAGACTTTGTAACTATGCGGTAATAGAAATTGATTTTATTCTTTCGTTTAATTAATTGTTATAATATATTAATTATACACAAATTAATTAGCAAAAAATGCAGTTCAAGGAGTTGCGAGTATCTCGGGATATTTTTGCAAGTTCCTTCTCCTGAATCAATATTCGCATAACTCGCCACTGTATCACACTAACGAAATACCGAAGTTAACTTTATCCGTCGTCAACTTTTTAAGCGATAAAAATGAAAACTGTCCAGCAAGGTGAGGAAGTTGCTGCAGCATTGAAGTACTAAATTTCAGAAATTGTCGAGATTATTTTACTTTTTTAATGTTAATTTCTTTTCTGATAAATAAACGGTCTATATTATTATCGGTTCTATTAAATAACGTTAAATTTGTGTTTTCGATTTCAGAAACCGCTATGGGCGTGGACAAAAAGGCTCAAGATGGCGATGCTTTTGAATACGCGTCGGCTGTAATGAAGTAAGTTTTACCGTCAAAATGTAACTTTATAATTTACAAATAATAACAATAATCGTCCATGTTAATTTAGTTTAAAATTTCATTTGCCGAAAATCACCGCATAATGAAGCTTATTAATACGGGCATCTCTTATATTTCTTGCTTAACCGGTTAAATTACACTGGAAAAATACATTGATTAAGAAATGATTAAAAATAGCGTGAAAAATATCGCTAACGAATCGTAGTTGTGTATGATGTTTCGTAGGTCCATTTTGTCCATTTTTAGACTTAGATCCGATGCGGGGAGGGGGGGGGATAATAAGCTCTCGTCATCGTCTTACCGACAAAACTCTGGTCGATGCCGTTAGCACGTCTGTGATGTAAATGAAGTTGCACATGCAGAGATCATACACTTTGCATCGTCATGAACAATATTCAGCTTTAAAGAATCTTATGTAACATTTCCGACTAAATAGCAAGTGTTTTCTCGCTTCTCGAAGTCTAATAATTATATAAGTTGCAGCATAATTTAATTCTCGAGGAATTTTTATGTAATTAACATACTAAGCCGATCAGGTATGTTACGGAAGTTCTCCAAAAAATACAAAAAAAAAAAAGAAAACGGTAGCTGTGATTTTTTTTTTCTCCCGCTTAATCATGTACGTCGTTCATGCAATAATTGCAGTTATTAATCGGTTTTTGCGCAGCTAATGACGTTCTGCTTCGGCAGTTCGCTTGGGGAGAATAATTAGGCGTCTAACCTTCTTTGTATTCGTGTATCTCTTTACACTTCGTCCATTTCATTGGATAATCGGAAATTCCGGAATGGCAGAGGACAAGCGAAGCCAGGGGTACATAAAATGAGGAGTTAAAAAATGTTATCGTTCAGTCCAAAATGTTTCAAAATATTAAATAAAACCTTTTCTTTTTTTACTACATTCTATTCCATTTCATTTTTTAAAGGTTTTTTTTTCGGAATGGTTTGTCGACGAGGACAACCAAGAACTAGGAAAGGGAAGAAAAGTAGAGTTAAATTCTTACACAATATCATCAAAGAAGGCAAACGGAAAGCAAAGGAATTCGTACGATAGAAGGAAAAGAGAAGATGATGAAAGCCACGTAATAGTAGAGTGAAGGGATGATTCATTAGCAAAGGTAAGCAGTAAAAGGCAAACATTCAGCAGCGATGGAAGAACATTCGAATGTGATTAGTGTGTCATGTATAAAATGACGAGAGGAAGGGCGGACAGAATGGAGAAGATATAAGTGAAGGGGGGGGGGGAGCGGTTAGGGAAGCATATTGTGTCCAAAACGTAGACGACAGATTTCAGAGAAAGTTGAATGCTCTAAAGACGGAAATAAACCAAGGATGAAAATCTGAATAGATGATCGGGTTTCCTTGAATGAAGAGGTAATACGAGTTGTACAATAATTAGAATGAGCGGCTGCGAAAAGAAATGCAACATTGTGGGATTAAAAATTGCTAATAAATCTATCAGGGGAAGTTGCCGAGTGTTATTGCTTCTATTCCAGAATATTCAAATATCCATAAGAGATCAATTTGAATAGAGTGATAATGGAAAAGGTTCGAAGGATTACACATAGTTAGCAGAGTGAGAAAGAAGTAAAGATAAGATAGGACACTTTGAAACATCTGATATAATAAGGACATTCCAAAAGAGATCACAGAAGAGAAGACAGAGAGAACGGCACCTGACTTGGTGTAGAAAATAGAGCAGGACGAAAGAAGTTAAAAAAGTTATTATTATTCGGAATAATTTACAGGACCGAAAAGGAGGAATCCACAGGAATCTCTGTCATTCCGAAGATTTTACATTACTAAGCTAATTTTTTTTGGTTTTAAATGTATATAACGCACCCTTAGACCTGCCATATCTTCTATAATTTTATGGAAGAATCGTTTTTAACTGACTATTTCACTTTTTCATTCGTTGACTTTTAATTGTCATCTGCTAACAACCTTTATGCTATTCCCGCGGATTTCTATTAATAGTTTTCACGAAGCATTTCTGTTACATAAAAAAAACAAAAAAAAAACGGTGACTTCAATCGAAACAAAAACGTTACGTAGTTTTCAAATTATTACCTCTGTCGCGAATATTAAAAAAAAGAATGGTCAGAGAAAAAAATTAACTACGGAAATAAGAAATAATATGATTGCGCAGTTCTTGGCTTGCTTTTTTTTTTTATTGATCAACGGTAAAACTTCATTACCGAATGTTGCGCGACAACGCAACACATTAATTATTTACAAATTAACAACGACAAAAATTAACAATTTCCGTTTAATTTGTATGCGCATTTATATCATCACTATTAAAAGAACATTATAGTTTTTGTTTTTAAATTTTCGATCGCGTTAAAGTTTTGTCCATTTTTAATTAAAACTTAGATGATTTATTAAATGTACCTTGTATAATTTATAAATTGTTTAATAATCGGAGGGTGTTATTTTTTCGTATAGATTAAATTGAATATATAATAATAGGGGTAGTAAAGAAAAATAGGTAGAATGAATTTAGATCGTTCTACACGACTATTTAACAAAAATCGACTGATAGATTATAAAAGCTTTATTAAGAGCTCTTTTTGTTACTATATTTAGAATTTGCACCATTAAAATTAACGTGTTTTTTGTTTTTTTGTCTGTTTTTAATCTTTCATGAAATACTAGAATGTGCGACATATTGCATATGAGACACAGGCAATTATGGTTCAGGCCCGAAATAATATTCCAGTTGACGAAGTACGCCAAAGCTCAAAAGAACTTCTTGAACATTATTCACGGATTAACAAATAAAGTAAGTGTACGATGGTTATTCTTTGGCCGGAGATAATAGAAAATTCCGTTACTACTTCTGCGCCACGGAAGTGCATTGCCACAGTTATAATGAAAATTTCTACTTAAACCGTAAATTAATTTATTTTAGGAAGACGTAATTAACTGAAATTTAATTTTCTATAAGTATTATAGAAGCACATTATCTAGGGATTCAGAAGACGTCCCCTTGATCTAAGGGATCGAGTTACATATAAAAATATACCTGTCGATACACGCATATACATATATATATATATATATATATATATATATATATATATATGTCTATATATATATATATATATATATATACATACACATACATATGTATATTATTATTCTATCTCTCTCGTTTCCGAGTAGCTGCTTTACTGCTATTGATGTTTGTGTCGAAGATGGGGCACTAAGCCAAAAATATGATGATTTTCCCGGGGTGTGGTGATTTTTGAGAATGGGTTTTGTATAAAATGTAGAGGTTGAAACGGACAGAAGCAGCATAGCCGCGCTTAATGAAAACATAAGAGCGACAGCGCAGAAAAAATTTCTTATGTCATCTATTCAGTACAGGCGGACGATCCAGTGGCAAGGAAGACCGAAACGACTGGACCTACCAGCATTGATGCAATAATGCAAGCAGGGACGGTTAGGAAATAATGTTCGCGATGAAAAGAAAGATAAGGAAAAGAAAGGAAAGAAGATAGGAAAGGAAGAAGATGCCACTATTTCGGGGTGACACCCTAGCCTTTGGGTAAAAAACCTAACTGCAAGGCAGCGGCTTGCTACTGGGATAGTAGGTGGGAGTTATTTATACAGGCGGTCTCAGCTGGCCAAGGGGGTTAGCAAACAGTTTTAGAAAGACGGAGTTTTGTAGACAATTCCCAAACCAGTCTTTCCGTCACCTCGTGTCTACCGCCCTGTCACTACTGGAATCGTCTTAAAAAGTAAACCAAGTCCCATACTCTTGATCGTCCGGGATTGTGAAGTTAATGTATATATAAATTCAGTCATTCGGGCATCGCCAAGGAGATCCCACAGATCCTCCATAGTAGGATTGATTTTAATTAATTACGTTTTTTTTTTTTGATAAAAAAAAAAAACACCTTAATTTTCAAAATGTATTTTTCTACATAACACAAAAACGTAACGGATTTTGTAACAGGATTTTTTTATTGCCCTCAGCCTGAGAATAATTGTGTCTTTAATATTAATATACAAACACATATATATATATATATATATATATATATATATATATATATGTATATATTAAAACGCTGCTGGTTAAATGTCTGTAATTCGTAGAATTGTCGAGCCGAAATAAAATAAAATGTCAAAAAATTTCTTTACATTAAAATAAACATAAAATCAGTCCGAAAAAATCGAATAGTCAAACGATGTCGCACTAATAATAACGAGTAAAGTTGCAAGAAATAAAAGAGACTACATTTTTCACGAAATTATCGTAAAAAGTAGCCTTAAAAGGAGCTATTTTCAAAAATACGGATAATGACATGGGCGTCGCCAGCGGGGCGGCAGGGAGGGGAAGCTGCCCTCCCCCCTGGAGCCTTGAAACTTTTTAATCAACTGGCATTGATGAATATTCATAGGCGCGCATAATCATGGACAATTTGGAAAATTATGTTTTAATTAAGATTTTATTCTTGTTTATTAAATAAAATATTAAGCCTTTACAACTTATACATATTCTATTCTTTTCCTATAACTCATATCAGTTCTTTTTATCATCTTGCCCCTCCGCCTGGCTCATCGGCTGGCGACGCCCTTAGATAATGATAGAAAAAAATTGAAAGAAAAATCAGAAAACAGAAAAGAAACTAAGAAAAGAGGAGAAAGGTAGAAAACGAAATTTAAAGAAGCAATTATTAAGCGAGAATGGAACGAACAATAAAAACTGGGAATAAAATTAACCAAAAAACCGGCGATTATTATTAAAAACGGATCAAACTGTATAACGATAACAACATAGCGCGAACAAATTTAATTTTGTACTGTGACCGATCGATAATCAAAACTGATAATTGCCACTATACAATAAACCGAGATTATCAACAATTCAAATTAAACCGATCAAAATAAATAACTGAAAATAAATTACGGTAATCAACAGGGTCGCGTCTAGACCAAAATTTTTCCGGGGAGAGTACACACATATTTTTATGAACATATACAGGGTGCGGCAGCGTAACTTCCCTTTTTTTAAATGCTCCACTCCGTTTTTCTACTAAATTTTTGTTAAAGAGAAATATAATAACAGAAAATCGAAATAAAACCGCAAGACAAGAAGCATACACATATTGCCAACTAGAGTATCCGTTATTTCGATTTTCTGCTTTATTATTTGTCTTTAACAAAATTTAGTAGAAAAACGAAGTGGCCCCTTTAAAAAAAGAGGAAGTTATGCTGCCGCACCCCCTGTACCATACATATGTGTATATGTATTATCGTAACATATATTTAGTTATAAATAGTACACTATTTCCAGTTAATTATTGACTATGAAATATTTGAACAAACACTATAATAAAAGCAAATAAAAAATAGAGGCATTTCCATAGAATTCAAGAAAATTTTAATCTTCTTTTCTTCTGTCAAAAATTCAAAAGAAATTTATTCTGAATTTCGACCCATTTAATTCCGAAGCAGTCATTATTTTGCAGACATTTCGGGCTAGATTGAACCCTGAAGAAGAAGACTCCCCCTCATACATGGCCCCCTGGTAATAAGTAAAATCTCTTTGAAAATGCAATTAAACGATAATAAAACAAATGTAATCGAAATAAAAATAAATATAATCTTCTTCGAGCAAATCTGCATTTTAAAAAAGAAAATATAGTTGTTGTTTTTTTTACGTGTAAAATGCTAAGAATTAATTGCAGGACTGTATATAAGATTACGTCGTAGAGTGGGGCCAGTTCCTATTATCCTTTAATGTGTATTTTAATTCTACGAAGAAACACGAATTAATGGTTTTTTCTTAGTTTTTTATTTGTTTTAGTTCATTTATTCGCGCTTATGAACTACTACAGTTCAACGCTATGATAAATTTTTATACTTTTCAATGTGCGCAAAAGATTCAAACTTAGTTTTACTCGTACGAAACACACGGGCTAAATTATTCTTTAATATGCTTCCTCCATTGCTCGTATACATCCTAAAAACTGGCGTGTTATTGTCTACGCGTAATTACGAAAGAAAGCGGTCTTAATGAAAAAAGTTCAAATGAGCGTGTAAAAACTTTTAAAGAATGAGATATGCAAAACTCCCACTACGACGATGAGGAGTCACGCACGTTGCATGTTCACAACGCCAATCAAAAGAACCTTCGACGAGATAGTTAACTCTATAAATAGCGATTTTAATAATAAAAAATAGGTAATAATCCGTAACAGTTACAATTAACTTATTAAGTTGTGCTGGGTACCCTTTTTTTTGTTTAGCCTTGACCCAATAGTCCTGTGTGTATGCGGTTTTCGTTAATCGATGAATGAGAACGCATGCACAAATATAGAGAGGTACGACAAAGAATTATGTAACAAAAAAAAATAACTTCCTTATCTAAACGTTTTTTTTTTTTTTTGTTTTTTTTTTCTTGGCGCGTCAGCTATGAACATTAACCCGGCACAATTGAAATTTTTGAAGTGTCAATGTGCGACAGTAGGATATCAGGCGGCACCCGACGAAATAACACTGCTTTAGTGACTATGCCACGGTAGCTGGTTAAAATAAAAAATAAAAAAATTCAATTAGCAGTCTGTTCTGGCAATTTTCATGTTATAAAAAAGACTTTCAAAACATGTACCTTTAAAAACCTTAAAAAAATACGTATATCGAACTGCAAAACGAAACATTTTTTTAAAAAAATTCCCCGCAGATTACTTTACAGTTTTTTGTTCTTTTTAGTTCGAACAGTTTTCGTCATTTGTTTACTTTTTGTTTTTTTGTTTTTTTTTTGTTTTTAAACAATGCAATTTTAATCTTATGGATTAAATAAGTGTAATTTACAAGATGCTCACTTAGCACATGCAGAACGTATATCATATGTACTAAATGCGAACGAAGAAGTCTGTAGTCCAACGGATTCAGTTCCATAAGAACTTAAGTTCTGCTTCTTTACAAAACGGAATCGTACTGATGTCGACGTTAAATCATCTGATAATATGGTCCGTATCTAACGCAACTTAGCTGCCTCCCCGTATTTACACACTGCTGCAAACATCGTTCATGGATTAGCGCGAATCGTTGATAACTTCTCGAACGAAAGGCACTTGTCTCTCTGTGTATATCATCATTGCGAGTAATAGTGATTTGCCTCTACTGCTATTGCCCGTAAGACGACGCTTTGTCTGGCCCGGGGTGGACCTTGTTGATATTGGATTTGCCGGCACATGTCCATAATTGGAGGCCGTACGACGTTCATTTTAGTGACTTCTGGCTATAATAGTCGCTTATGAGAATGGTGCTGAATGATGAGCCACGACCGATAAGCCAACATATATTTCTTTTGTCTTCATTTTTATACAAAACCAGAAACCATTATATAAATTATCGTATAACGAAAACGCGGATTAACTTTCAATAATATAGATGTACTTTAAAAATAACCTGAAATTTCCGTGGCTTCCGAAATTTAGTATATAATTATTTTCGGTAAAAATCGTGTCACACGTATATTATCAGCTAATGTTTCGAATAGTAATACTCTATTTGTCATCAGAGCTAAATACACGCGAGGCGGAAGCAAGGAAAAACCCAGACTACAAATACATTAAAACTCAACCAGAGGCCATATGACTTTAGTCCATCACTCTGCATTAAAAAAAAACAACAAAAAACGATCGATTAACAGGTCCCAAGTTCGAATCGATTTTAAGACCGCCTTTTCGATTAAAATTTTAAAATTTTTCTATTTTTTTCTTTTTTTCTTAAAGAACTTTTCTATTTTTTTCGTTTTTTTCTTAAAGAATTTTTCTATTTTAATCATCACTCTTATTATTCGCTTTCTTGTGTTTTCAATCGCAGCCAATATTTTTGTAACATCGCTAAATTTAATTTCATGATTATTTTTTTCTTTATGTTCGAAAATCGTGGATTTTTCTTCGCGTAATTTTTAAAACTATAAAAAAAAAAAAAAAAAAAAAAAAAAAAGATCCATTAATTAATTTAATAAAAACTCTATACATCTTTTCTTCTAATGAGAAAACCCTTCAGAGCGCAAGATAAATAGCGATTGAGCTCTTATTATTTGTATTAATAATTTTTCCTTTTCTCTTTTCATATTTTCAATATTCCTTCCGGGGTGAATCGAAATAAATTGGCCTGACAGTTTTTTTCGCCGAAGAATTGTTCAGTAATCATTGATTGACGACAGACAAAAAATTGGCATTTGACATTCCTTCCTTCCCTATTTTTATTGTGCTCGGCATAATCGAAATTATTTACAAAATAATATTGCTGTTTAATATAAAGTAAATAAATTAGCGATCGAAAAAAAACACCAAAAAAAGGCCTAACTAAATTTTTTGCTTCGTATCGAAAAATTTAGTTAGGCATTTTTTTGGTGTTTTTTTTCGATCGCTAATTTATTTACTTTATCTGACTAAAATGGAATTGTCCACCGATTTAAGAGCTACCCCGGAAGAAAAACTTTCCGGTTTGAGAATTTTTAATTTTCCCAGTTTCCGTGACTTATTGAAAATTATTTTGATCACAATTCTCTTTGTGCAGCAATAATAATTTTACTTCTTTTTTTTTAAGTGATAAAATTTTAGTCCTTAATTTTATTTGTTTCAAAAATTAGTAGTAGGCTAGATCGACGAGTTCTATTCTAAGGCGATTTTGGAGACGGTGAATGTAACTAAGTTATATTTTTGAAGATAGAATGTTGCGTTTTGTTGTGAATTTGTGATAGACAAAAAAGTGAATATATATATATATATATATACTAGCTGTGTCCCACGGCTTTGTCGGTGTATTAATGTCCGTTTAAATCTGTACTTGGAAATTCATACAAAAATTTTTGCTTTATCTGGAATTGTATTTATGTTAAGATTTTTTCTCTCTTTGGGAAACATATTTATTACCGTCCAACAGAAAATAGTCTTCACGTTCCACGTTTAGCTGAAAATTATCGATCTTTCTTTAACCTGGCGGTCTTGATCTAACAAAAAGTTTTGCTCAACTAGAATACACAGCCATCGGTTTGGAGTTACTCACACGGTGATCTCCCATAATTACACATTTAAGAGAACATCTTCTTCACTTATATCTTTCAACCACTCGGCTAAATGAACTGTCCTGTTCGGGCCAAAAAAAAAAAAAAAAACACTCTGTCTCAAGCTTTTTATTAAAATAAATTTATTACCGCAACAACAAACTGCAGTAGTTGAGTAAGAATTTGAATACTCCTGGTAGCAAATTATTACGTAAAAAGAAAGTTAAACAGTTAATTTAAAAAATTTATACAGCGGTTTTGGCCCAAAAATTCGAATATTTGACATATCAGTTGAATACTCTATTTATTTTTATATGTTATCCATTAAGTTCAATAGTCTTAAACCTCTTCCAGTTTTTACAAACATATTGTACAATACATTTCCATATTTCGACTCCTAATCATTCATTATTATACAATAAATAAGATAGAGATGAAAACAAACATGTACCATCTCTATCTCTATGTATTTAACATAATGGGCAACTATTGTATCCTTAACACATATTAATTCAACATTCGTAATTACGGTGAGTATTTATATATTAAAATACTCACTTCAATACCGTACAGAATTTGCACAAACTGAAATTAAAATGAAATATTTTTGAATATTAGACACCGCGATCGCGTGCGCTCTCTGCCATTACAACATCAACAACAACTTTTCTTCCGACCTCCCTGTCTTCAGCATTTTATTAAAATTAATTGATGATTACCACAACAGCAAACTATACGTAGTTGAGTAAATATTTCAAATTTGAATATAAATAACGTTCCCCCGGTAGTAAATTTCGTTGCAGGATATTTTAGAAAACAACTCTTTTTTTCTGAACTCTCCGTAATGAGTACAGCAATTAAATAGGAGCGCGCGACTTGGAAGTTTAATGATTTCAATAACGCAAAATATTAAATGTAACAGAAGCGGCGTATTTACTTACACCAGAAACTAATAAAATAACCATAGTAATCATTTTATTTAAATTTTTAGCTTTAGTTTATTTTTACCGTGGTAATCATTTTATTTAAAAATTAATTTTTTGTTAATTTCTTTTTATTCGTCCCATATACATTTCTGTGCCCCTGGTCTCATCTCAACTATTTAAAACCCTCATATTTCGTGTAGTGGACTGAATTGTGAATCTAAACCATTCTTGAATACACTTGAACACACATAAAAAATTTCATCAAAATCGGTCCAGCCGTTTAGGAGGAGTTCAGTCACAAACACACGCACAGAAGAATTATATATATATAAGATATATATGTATAGAGAGAGAGAGAGAGAGTCCATGCAAGTAGGAGAATCTTTGTTGAACTGAACTGTAAAATTAACTGCAAGTTTTATGGAATATAGTTCTGCAGATAGAACTGAAAAACTGTTTGGTAATGAATAGTGAATCATCTCGGTTTCATTTGTGGGTATTGCGCAGCCGGGGGCACATCCAATTTGGAGAACAGTCCGTAAATATATTTAAATGATCGAACGCACTGTTAATTACATCAGGTGTAATAAACTTTCCAACCTGAAGGAGAAATAAATCAGTGTGGGACGAACACCTTAGCCATAGTGGAGAAATGACACAGGTACACTGTGTTGTAAAGCTTCGGAAAACTATTGATCGATTTAGTATCTAGGTGGTATACAGCATTATGTGAACTTTTTGTTTTTGTTTTCTTGGAAAGGTACATACGTGTCTGATAGTTTAAGAAACAGCAATGTCTAAAGAAGAATTTATACTTGTTAGAAGATTGGTGGAGAGTAGTTCTCGGTCAAGATGAAGTGGCGCCATTGTCCACTTTCGCATAGTAGGTTGATGATGGACGGTGCGAGATATGCTCCAGTCGCCATGTATTACATGTGTTGAGTGATGTTTAGTCTATTTAGTGCGGTATTCATTAGCTTAGATTGCAGCTCCGCGCAGTCATGTGCGTAAGTTACTATTCTTGTGGTAGTGTTCATCAGAAGACCAAATGTTATTGAAAATGTGCAAAAGGGTATAAATTCATTGTTTTAGAACAGACGTGATTATAGAAAATTAGTTGGTTTTAAATTAATGTTTTTATTTAATTTTGTTACTTAATTTACACGTTGTATGTCGTGAACAAATTATGTAAAAAAATCGCAGTGAAAAACATAGCTTTTTTTTTCTTGCCTAGAGATCTTTGGTTAACTTGTTCGCTATTCAAATTTAAAATAATAGCTATCAGCACCCTGTGTGTAGTTTTTGAATAAATATACTCCTAATCACTGCGAATAATGCGATACGTTAAACACAGTAAAATGTACAGTAAAGTGAGAATATGTTATTAAACTTCATACAATACACTAAAAACTCATCGACACTAAATAGAGCTGGAGTCGACAGCCTCTTTGTTTTTTTTTCAATTCCTCTGATTCTATTCGGGTTCAGTAGACCTTAAAGCATCATAAAAATTACCTAAATCTCAGTCAAGCACCTTAAAGACCATGCTGCGTTCGCTTTTCAAAAACACGGTTAGAAACTCTGAAAATAGCTGAAAATCACGCGGAAACTTTTATTATCCGCAGGTTTTACATGTTAAGAAAACGGAATACGAACGAAGAAAGAAAGAACTGTTGGATAGACAAATAGAATACCAGATTAAGGGAGTTCCTAAAGATAATTTGGAAGAAATATCCACTCCCAAACCGCAAGAGGAGAAAAAGCCTAAAGAACCGGAATCCGTCTTTGGCAATTCCTACGGTCAAGCTGCCGGGCTAAAAGACGATTTAGATGTCGATGATGATGTCGGTTTGTATTTGATTTTTTAATTTTCCTTATTTATTTATTTTTTCTCCAAAAAAAAAAAAAAAAAAAAACAAAAAAAAAACAACCAAAAATTCGTATAGAATTTGTTTTTATTGAAATGCAGTAAAACTGCGCTCGTGTCATTTAAAGAACTGCTCATCTCGAAGCGAGGAAATTCTCTTTCATTTTAGTTAATTTTAAAAAACAATAATAAAAATCATTAATAAAAACCATCAATAAAAACCATTAATAAAAACCATTAAAAAAAGATATTTTTATATAAAATTAACCATAGCGTTTCGAAATTATTTCAAATTTTAGTTAGAATCAAATTTGTAGTGCGTTGCAAATTGTAATCGTACGCAACGATAGATTTTTCAACACGCTGCAATAAATACGGGGAATTTAACCGGTTCCTCTAACATCGATCGTTAATTTTTTCCAGAAACTTCCAGCGTGGTCATACCAGGAATAAATGAAATGTTACACATTCCTTTAGCTGAATAAGTAATTTCCATGCGATTAAACGAACAGTTATCGATTTTTGTATAAGCACTGCGATTTTTCATATACGTTCGAAAAAGATCTTTTATGTAATGAAAATTCGCTACAATGTTGTAAGATATCGGAGATTGTCGATGGTTCTTCTCTATGACCAATTCGAAATTATATCATGTGTAAATCAAATACGAACAGCTCGCAGTTCGTAAGATTATTCCTTTCGACAGGTGGTAGCTTCGCCTCAATAGTAAGGTCCACACCTGATTTTTATCTCTGTTCTCTGCGTTTTTTGAATCTTCTTTAATATATGGTTTTAGCATTAAAAGGGAAAATAGGTGTAGGGCTGCGTTTTTGCAGTGATTTTCATGAATTTTTTTAAAATTTATATAATTTATTAATATCGTGAGGTCTCTTTATATAGTATTTAAGAATATATTCTGAAATTTTCAAAAATTTCCCTCAAAAATTAACGGAGATATCAGCTGTTGCACATTGTAGGTCGGTATCCGACTGAACAGTGTCGCAATTTTCATTCGAAATCAATTGCAGAAAGAATACACTTTTTCTTATGTATGTGTCTTTTCTATAAGTGAACTTCACTCCCCTCAAAAAAATTGAAAATTAGTAGTTTTTAGTGGGGTGTAAACATAAAGCATGACCATTTTTTACTTTTTTTTTCCAACTTTTTTTTTTACAATAAAAAAATACTTTAAATAGAGATATTGTTTAAGGTTCAAATAGAGCGTCGTATTTATGTAAAGAAACGATATGCTAAATAGTAAATTAATTGATTAAAAACTTTTTAAGCTAGAGTGTATACAAGAGTTCGAAAAATGTCGTTTCGAGAAAAACGCGTATTACATGCCACGCGTGTAAACCTTTGTTGCACTCACTTAATCGATTATAACAATTTTAGAACGAATTGGAATTTTGTTTTGAAATTTTAAGAGTATATTTCTGAATAGTTTTACAAGCGATTTATGAAAAAGAAAAAAATTGAATTTTTTGAAGCCTCTACGCGTATTTCTCCTCTTAACTCTTCTAAAATTATGGTCACATTTGTACTGTCGCTAATTTAACTTGGCGGAGTGTTGCGGAGTGGTCATACTAGATCATAGTTGATATTGCATTTTTATCAAAGATAGACAAGTAAACAATTAAATATAAAGAATGCACAATGTAAATAATTACGAATACGTGATGATCCTCAATTGTTCACAGCAAAGTATAAATATAAATAAATATTTGCAAAAAGATCTGCAAAATTATGTAAAATGTTAAAAGTATGTTAATAAGCAGAATTTTCAAATCCGCATAATCGACAATATATATGCAGGGGGTATCGTCACGCATTCGACAAAAATATTTTAACCGGTCTTGAACATTTTTCTTGAAACTTTTCGATTTCCCGCGGAAAAAGTAAAGTAAAGCAAATCCCATGGTTATCCTTGATCAGGTGTATAACGGATATTGTGAAGTTAAGCTTTTCATAATGGTACTTAAGGACCTAATGGATCTAAGGAGAATATCGGGGCCAGTTCCAGCAATATTTTCGTTCTTTTTCCTCTGTTTTTCGAACGGTTTGTTATCATTAAAGCTCCACTAGAAAACGTGCGTCGCTGGTCACACTTTTAGTAGCTAATAGTCTTCTTAAAACTACATACACTTCTCATCAAAGCGACCACCAGTCTTACAGATAAACCCTGGTGAGCAGTCCCATATTGGTAACTTCACTTAGGCAATAGTATTAATAGTATAATGCTTGTACTAACCATTTTTCCCTAAACTGCTCGAGATAAAAGATACCACCTGTCTTTTCTAGCGATCTCAGAGTAACTAGGATAATGAACGAAACTGATTACGCTCGTTTTCAATTCAACTCCATTATTCCCTATGTACCAAATCGTTCTTGACCACTTTTAACCAATTAAAAAGTATAAGTAAAGACTATCTTATAATGTCGGAAGATGTCATTTGTCTTTTCTAGCGCGATCTCAGAGTAACTTGGATAATGAACGAGACTGATTATCCTCGTGTTTAATGCAAGTCCATTATTCCAACCAATTAAAAAGTATAAGTAGAGACAGTCTTAATGACAGAAGTTAAAGCGGTTATTCTGTGTTGTGGGCGTTTAACAATCATTTGTACCGCTGTAAATCTGGAATATAATTTTTCGCGGAAAAAATAACGAAAAAACAAAATAAACAAAACGATAATACACTAGTACCGTTTAAAAGTTGTTGTCGCCTGAAAATTAATTCATCTGTATTTTCTGCGTGAACAGGCGAAAAGAAAAGATTGGCATTTTTAGATCTCCTAATAGAAAGTGCCGAAAACGGCGTTGTATTAACCGACAAAGAAGTGCGGGAACAAGTGGATACGATCATGTTCGAGGTAAAGTAGAGATTATCCGTTAAAATTATTAAAATAATTATAATACTTAACGTTTATGTTTGATTAGTTACCATTGCAGCATATAATTCCAAATCTTAAATTGTTCCTCTTGGAATTTATTGCAATGAAATGAAAAATAGAAAAATTAATGTAAAATTAATTTAAAACAGAATAAATGCGATAGTTGCATTAATAATCTTATAAGCACGCACACTCAACACACACATGGTTACGTGAAACACACGCTTATAATAAAATATACTTACAAACACTGAAATATTAAAACGTTTAATGTACACTTATAATATTGTAAAAAAATATATACTTGTTCTACTCGTCTTGCATGGTAGAAAACTAAAAACAGAAAAAAAAAGAAGAATAATAACAACGAATTCATCTGTAACAGTGAATACATTTAATGCGGTCAGTCTCATCAACACCTGTACTACTCGCTTAATTTACTGTACGCTTATTTACAGAAACTGGCCATTCACCTGTGTTGTTACTTTTTTTTTTGAACAATTTACATAAATAAACCGCAACATAAAATTTAAACTACACAAATGAACGCAGTAATTAAGCTTTATTAATTAAATAAATAAATAATTAATTAATTAATTAATAACAAGCGTTTTTATTTTATAAGAATACCTTTTGTTTCCTAATTTTTTAGATTCCTTATTTTTCGTGTGAATTACACTTCTCAGTCGTATTGTATTTAAATGATTTTAAATGATGCCTGGTGGTAATTCGGCTACGTGTAAATTACCGAGTTTATTAAATTTTATCTTTATAACTGAATTAATCGCTTTGGCATGCATCATTGATTGGGGCGGATGGATTATGACTCCGGAGTTCGATAAAAAAAATAATAAAATAAAATAAAAGTATCAGGAATTGCTACCGAAACTATTAATTTGATAGCGACTAATATTTCTACGAAGGTCCTCCATATTTTCCGCTTCCTTACGCAAATTTTAATTCTTAATTTTTGGGCTTTCTTACATTTTCGTTCACTTTCCTTAATAACATTAAAATTCATTTTTACCATTTTTGGTACTAATATCCTTTCATTGATAAGTCCCGATTTACGAAACAAGAATAAACTTTTACTTCGGTTATTATTTCACGTAATCTGGTAACTCCATTAAGTAATCGTATAAATTGTAATTAATAGCATATAATGTTTGAATTCTGGTAATGCATTGTTAGTCTTTTTTGTTACTTCTCTTGTGTTACAAAATTTTCCAGTTAACGTCCAGTTTGAAAATGCGCATTCTCTTTGAACTACTTGATTATAAAATATTTTTTTTCCTTTCCTCACGAACAAAAATGATGTTTTTTGCTTTCATCTCCCGAAAAACTGATTTTATTAAAATTAAATCAAAAATAAAAATGAATGCTCGAAGTATTTTTTTGTTTTTTTTTGCAATATTGTCTAAGCTCCGAACTTCCAACATAATAGGGGGCTGTTTTTCTTTTTTTAAGAACTATTGCATTTCATTCCACTATGTACCGTTCAAGTTTTTAAATCATCTCTGATATTTTTCGTTTATTTTTTTACCATTATATATGTTTCTTCATTTTAATTGCAATCTGTTCCTCTTCCTGCTGTTCTTTTATATTACTTTCCTAAAACCAGTATTAATTCTGTCGACTGAAATTCACATATAATATTAATCTTTCTAAATCCTTCTTCCGTGGTCACTCACTTTATATAAAGTGAATTTTCTTACTACGGGAACAAATTTTAATTACTCGAAAATAGCAGTAATACTTCAAATTCAAATTTTTATTCAAATATATTTTTTTGTATTATTATTATTATTATTGTTATTCTCACTTAAGCTCAATATTGTGCGATCAGTGAAGTAAACGGTTAAACTTAAAATTAAATGACGTATTAACTTCTTACATAACTTAAATTTGTTAACTCAAGATATTACAACAGTGAAACTAATAATAGTAATAATATTCCTAATAAACCGAAAAAAACATCTTTATTCCTAGAGCCAAATTTTGAAAAAATCCTTTTTTTATGAACGAGGAAGAGACATATCCTCCAAATTTCACGTCTCCAAGAGCAACAACTAAAATGAGGCCTTGATATTCAATTAATCACTTTCAATTTTTATTTAAACATTACTTATACATATTATACATACATACATATGTACATATATAGGCACACACATGCGCGCGCGTATACACATGCCCATCTACACTCACGCACAACTTATTTTAAGCAAGTACAGATCAATGATTAGACCTATCCCTTTTTTTACTATTTTAAACTTTACTCGAAGCAATACCGTTTTTCTGTTTATACAGACACTCTCATTTAATAAATCGTTTTCTCATAAGTATCTCAGCGGCAGTTGAATTAGGTAGCGTCATCTACAGTTCAACAAGTGCTTTAGTTTACCTATTATTATTTAAATTTTTGAATGTTACCAAAAGATGTCGCTAAAGCATTAGTAAACAAACGTTATTTATCTGTGTACCTGTCGACGGTTAGGAGTATTCTTAAAACGTGCTGTGTCATTCGCTAATAATGGCGCATTATTTTATATACTAACTGCCTAAGTTATTGTTGTATTCGGTACACACAAAACTTTTATTCAATCATTCTGTTTGTGTTGAAGATAATTCAAAGAAAGGAAAAAGGTATTGTTTAACATGCAACCTATTACGGACAATAATAACTGGTCCCCAGCCATGATACAATAATCGTAAAACGGTACAGAGCGAGTAATGAAAATTTCAAGAAAACACTGCCGTTAAAAAATAGCAAGCAATATGAAAAGTTTTACCAATAGGAAAAAGAGTTTAACGAAACATTTTATTTACTTTCTGCCACATGTTGAAAAATTATTTCCGCGATAATCGCGACCATTCTGCATTTTATTGCCGCATTAAAATGAAAATAATCAATTTTATTATTTTTTTTAGGGTCACGACACAACAGCTGCGGGAAGTAGTTTCTTCCTTTGCATAATGGGAATTAGACAAGATATTCAAGTAAGTTTATAATTTTACCTCCGCACTTTATGTAGAGTTCATGTACACACATCTTATGTGCGCGCATGTATATATATTATATATATATATATATACATTTTATATTTTATATATATATATATATATATGTATATATATATATATTATATCATCATCATCATCATCTGAGTCGTATCGTTCGATTCCGAGCGTTGTTATTTGTGAAGTTATTTACAAAAAATTATTTTTAAATCAAATTAGCTTCTGGTGATTTTCACATGAAAATTACGAACAATATTGTACGCTATCAGATCTTGTTATAATCAAAAAATTCCGATAGTATGAAAAAAGTCACCTTAGGCTTTCTTGAGTTTTGTGTTGCTTATTATCATCAAATATGAAACGAAAACAATGCAATTAAACAGAAATTACAATTTTATAAATGTTAAAGTATTATAAATTCCGGCATGTTCCGTAGTAACAAACTACATAATTATGGTGTAACAATTAATTGTTTACATCGTTCTGAATCGATTGACATCCTTTATGAAGGGACTGGTTGCGCACCGAATTAGTCGAGTCAAGTCGAATTAAGTCGTTTTTTTTTGTATTGTTTTTTTTTTTTTTGGTCCGAACAATTAAGTTATTTTTACATCGAACTAGTCAATTTATTAAGTTACATATGTTTCGACATCTCGACTAAAGTTTAAAAATGAAATATCATTTGTAAAAAATTTTAAAAAAATAAATAAAAAAGACGTATTTAAATTTTTTTTTATCCCGTCAATTGAATTTTTTGCCAGAGTTTATTAAATCAGAGACAAAAAAGGAAAACATGAATTACAGACGAGCAGTGAAATACTTGACGATTTTTTAAGGAAAATTTATATTTAAAATTTCGTCAACTTTTCTAAAAACAATAATCTAATAAATGGCAAAATTTTAATAATTCAAAAAAGAATCTTCGTGCCGTGGTTTAAATTATCCGTTTACAGGTTTTAATTAATATTTTATATTTTAAACTGTCAGTAAGTTATTGTACTGTAATTTCGGAGTCGTTAAGAGAAAATTTGAAAATAAGTTCGGCGAAATTATTGTTGAATTGTTATCACATTGTTATTATTATTATTATAAATTCAAGGGCGTCGCCAGCCGATGGACCAGGGGAGGGCAAGATGAGTTGCCAGCCACCAGGGGGAGGCAAAATGATAGAAAAAGGATATGCGTTATAGGAAAAATAAAATTTATAAGTTGTAAAGGCTTAATATTTTATTAAACAAGAATAAAATCTTAATTAAAACATCATTTTCGTGGATTTCTGGCAAATTGTTCATGATTAGGCGCCTATGAATACTCATCATGGCCAGTTGATTAAAAAGTTTCAAGACTCCGGGGGGGGCTGCCCCTCCCTGCCCCCCGTTGGCGACGCCCATGTATAAATTTATTACTACATTCGCGCATTATTTAATTTTAACATTTTAGCGAAATTAAAAGAAATAGTTACATTTTTTATTACGTAAATAAAACAAAAAAAAAGTTTTAATCCAAGATATACTCTATACATTGAAATAAACAATTACCTTGGAAAATATTTAAAAACTAGATTACATGATTATATTTTATTCAGATATTGCAATAAAGAGGAAAGGGTTAGTAAAAATTATACATTTCGTTGATCTTGTTTAGATAACTTAAACATTGGAACAATACATTGCGCGTATAATTTCAGTATATATATATAATATATATATTATATATATTATATATATTATATATATTATATATAGTGAAATGTATAATTGTAACTGAAACTTGCAAACTAATACAGTGTTTAAACCACAGTGAAACTTTATCGAAACATTGAGATTATTTACCGGTAATTAGACAAATATAAAGAAGTTCTACTGAGTAGTAGTTTTATCTTTAAAAAAATTGAAGAAATTACTTGTCTGTAATTCGCACGCATTCTAATTTTTACTTCGACGAGGTTTAATATCTTAAAAATTTCTGATCAACTCCAATCGAATATACCTATATAGTTAAATTCGTTTGACTCGACTGACTCTAATTTGGCGTGTAACCAACTCAAGTCAAAATCCTTTTGCTATATTCCCCCCTCAAAAAATTTCGGCGTAACTATTTCATTAGCATTACCAATCCTACTTAGGTTACGAATTGTACGAATTTTCATTCCAATCCAATAAATTCCATTTTTGTCGTGCCCTAGAAGCTTACACAGTTTAGGAGACGTCTCGATATACTGAATATTTCTTACTTATACGATATGTATTTATACACAGTGTTCTGATATACTATTTACTCTGCCAATTTTTAATAAAGCTATTAACGTTGCAACTTTATACGGTAAACAAGCGTATATGTACGATGTACCCTTTACCGGCACATACTTTTGCAGCATTTGCTTCCACAATTGGCTGAAAGTAAAAGCTCAGAAGAAAAAAGGAGAATAGCGTGTTACCTTTAGGTTACTACGCCATTCTGATTTTCGCACACACGGGTGCCATAAGCGTGTGTGATCGTTAATCTGCTCCGAAAAAAAAAAAAAAAAAAAAATTGTCGTACAATGTCAACATGTCTTTCGGAATTAACTTTTAAAAACAAGTACTGTTTAACTCTTCGCAAGGAAAGCGCATGCAATGTACACCAGACAAATGTAGGGATGCAAATCTGTCACGTTTGAGCGGCGCCAAATTTATGTTGCTAAAGAAGTTTTCGAAGGTGTGAACGTGCGCTGGTGGAACTCGGAGACCGCTGAGGCGCCGAAAATAAACATAGTACCTACCCTCTGTAGATTGCGGATTGTATTAATAGGCGGGAGACTTACTTTGCGACAATCTCTATGCTTTAATATATTACCATGTTTTCCGTTTTATTATTTAAATGAAAATATCTTCGCTTTAACTTTACCGTTTTTATCATCATCTGCAGAACTCTGTAAACGTTCGAATGATCGTTTTTTTTTTTTTTTTTTGTTCCCAATTTAGAATAAATGCGTAGAAGAATTAAACTCGATCTTCGGCGACTCAGATCGTCCTGTCACGTTCCAAGATACTTTAGAAATGAAATACTTGGAAAGGTGTATAATGGAAACGTTGCGCATGTATCCGCCAGTTCCAATGATCGCTCGTCAAATTAAACAGGAAGTTAAATTAGGTGAGCATTTGTAACCAATTTTATATTTGTATATCATTTCGCATGACACACTCACTACCTATAAAAGCTGTATCAAAAAGAAAAAAGGCGTATTACTCGTGAAACCGATGGAAAAGGTCCCGGGAATAGATGTTTCGAGGTCACAATCGTCATTGTTTTTATCGGATAGACCGCCTCTGTAACTTCTAATTTTGTAATGCCGAATTACAATAAAATAGCGAGAAATGCGAAATAGAAACAAAAGGTAATCTCGATAAACGCTTTTCGAAAGCTAATTCTAAAGCGGAGTATTGAAAAGCGATTTTATCAAATTGATTTAAAACGAGGCTCTAGCCCTTATTCCAGTTTTTCTTGTCTTATGCCCCTTTCTCTGGCGTTTGCCGCTGTTTCATTTTAACCTGTGCTGGTTTTCTTACCTTTTCCTATTCCTTAACTCATGATAATTTCGATAGTGGCTTTTTCTAAAAAAGCAAATAGGCAGTGACAAACTAGTTAATGAATTTAATGCATATATATATATATATATATATATATATATATATATATATATATATATATATATATATCGACTATCCGTTAATTTTGAAATGTTTGATACACTAATTAGTACTTCGTGGAAGTTAATATTTTTTCTTGAAAAATTATTTTCCAGTAGTCAAGAATTGAGCCGAAAGTCCAAAAAAAAATTATATATAATTTTTACCGATTTTAAACGATCTTTTTTTTTTCTTTTTGTTTTTCTTAACCAAGCGGAAACGAAAAACAATATTCAAAGTCCCGACGATGTGCTGCATGTAATTTATTCAGTCCCGCTTAATAGAAATTTCTACGGAATGTTCGATAAAAACATCGAACAGTTAAAGGCGACGCTGGTAACGAACGGCCGTAACGCAAAAGCACTTTTTTTGTGGAGAGATCGTGGAAAAATACTAAAAGAGCTCCGTGGATTTTAAATTTATACGGACGGACGTGAATAGAATGCCGGAGCGAGCGCATTAATCTAGTTCAATAGAATCCTCTTCTAAATTCGGTGTTTGTTTGAAGTGTATGTGCGTAATCAGTGAAAGTCTGTACGGCGGACGTGCGCGTATTCTCTGTTCGTGAACAATAAGCAAATGTACACAGTATGCGGCCGTAGAATAATCGCCCTCGCTTTCATTCGCCGCGATAATTGGATATAACCGCCCGACTGATAACACTGATAAATAAAACAAGTAACGACATGTATGATTAAAATTACAATAACTCCGCCGTAATGCATCGGGAGCATTAATTAAGCGTATTCAGCAAATGCCGAATGACTTACAGCAGCATTACTGTGCATCTCTACCTGTACACACACACACACACACACACACACACACACACACACACACACACAGTCGTTCTGTTATATCTTGATAATATATCTTAAAGAAAGACAGATTCCGGTAGCACATTAGGAAGAGCCACTCGAGTCGTGCAGTGCTGAAAATATCGAAAATTATCACACACCGTGATGTGAAGGAACGACCCAAACCGAACTGCCTAAGCAAGTTTTTTTTTTTCTTTTCTTTTTTTTTTCTTTTGAATTCATTCATTTATCATTCATTTATTTTTACACACATTCTGCGTAAAAAATCGAAACAGAGGCCAAAAGTTTAAGGGCGGCACAACTGAACTTTGTACAGGGTGAGGCGTTTTTCTGCTTTCAATCCAGAGTAAACCTCCCTACAATTTTGAAAATAGTCTTGAAAAATCGCTTAAAATGCGATAAGTATTATTTTTTCATAAAAGTGAATAACAGGAAAGCAATAGAACAGTTTTTAAATCGTTCAACCTGTACTAGAGATACGTTCAGTCTAACATGCAGCAGAAAAACTCGAAATTTCCCTTAAAATTTGGAATATTTATTACAAGCACGCTAGACATTTCGTAGTAGGATGTATTGAAAAAAATGTATATATATATATATATATAAATATATATATATATATATATACACACACACATATATATATATATACACACACACACACACACACACACACACACACACACACATATATATATATATATATATATATATATAATTCGGCCATTTTGGCCTCGCCCCTTGACCCCTCTTGCTTACTTTCCCGTCCCTTTTTTTTTTCTATACTTTGTATAAAACAATCAATTTTTTTATTTATTTATTTATTTTTTTTAAATCAAAATTTACAACTTATCTCTTAGCGCGGCCCCCATTAGATTAAGTAATAAAAAAATTGCGCAATGTTAAATAATTAAAAATCAACTTTTTTATCATATTATTCTCAATATTTTACGCTTAAAAAAAAAAGGCAAAAAAAAAACAAAACAATTTCTTTATTTTAAACAGCAATTCCACGGTAAAAACTTTCAAAGTTACATTTCTATGGTAATTTGGCGAATTGATAGTATTTTGAGTCAATCGCCCCTGTTGTTATACTAATAAAAAATATGAAGAAAAACAAATTATCTAAAGGGGCCACGTTTTTTCGTGTTTTTTGACGAATACTTGATTTATGTTCACCGGTTTTTATCATCATTACTTCCATGGTACCTAAGTTGAACGGTACTCTTTCTAATGGACAAAGAATCTGTAAAATCGGTCTATATATAAATATGGGTTATGAGAGGACAAACATAAAGAAAAAAAAAAAAAAACATAAACGTATAACCCCTCCTTCTTTTTGAAAGTCGGTAAAAATTAAAATATAACCAACGTTACATAAAATTGGAACATTTTTTCATTACATAAAATTGAGACCTTTTTTGCTAATATTAGGCTAAATTCCTTCAAATAATGTGCATATAAAAATTATTTAAAAACCTATGTGATTTTTCGTGATTATCCATATACCATTCCGGGGTGTGAAGAACAAAGAGAGATTAACCAACGGCATAAAATCTGGACATGTAAATCGGATTTCAGATATTAAAGTCATCCTTTCGTTGATTTTAATATCTGAAATCCGATTTTTTCTCGTTCAGTTTGCCAAAAAAAATTTATAAGTCACAAGAAAAAAAAAAAAAAAAGAGGGAGCACGAGAAATAAGAAACTGTAGGCACTGGATTCAAATAAAAATTCCTCCTTTCTTTGTCCAACAAAATATTTGATAATACTGCAATATTTCATTGCCCATTTTTTTTGAAAATCATGAAAATAGTGCTGATATTGTATCTTAATATATTTCAAGATTTTAAATATAAATATAAATTAGCTTAAAATTACATTTTTTTTTTAAAAATAAAGTGATCTCGGTTTCATATAAAAGAATTGAAAAAACAAAATCCTGTTCGATAATTTCATATAATTCTCGCTTTATCCTTTCCTTCTTATCTCCATCAAGAATGCCAAACATAATTTACTGAAAATAAGCTGCCCCCTCCCTTAATATGCAAAAGCAGCATTATCGGAATTAGTCGAATGTAATGCGAATATTATTCATTGAAATAGGAGAAATTACACGGGGACTGTAAGCGCACGCTTTTTCAAAAAAATAAAGATTCTTTTGATGTTTTAAAGATATTTTGATTTTTTAAAGATATTTTTTGTTTTTTTTAAAAATATTTTTTGATTTTTTAAAAATTTTTAATTTTTTCATTATATAAATTATTCCATCGAGTGGATGTATAAAATGTAAAGTTTTGCCCATTCGTGTAAACACAATACTGGTGTTTACTTTGCAAATAGCAGACTGCTTTGAAAACGGCAAAAGTTCGTAGCAGCGTTTTATTAACATTAACCGCGTCGGTCTGGTTGTCTCGACATCAAAACAGTACTTTGTTAATCGATATTATCTCACATACCTGTGCACTAATGTTTGCACGCGCAACCACCACATTCTGCGTACTATGTAAATATTAAGCTCCGGGGTTAATATTTAAATAGATTATTTCTATTTATCGATCTCGAAGCATCGGTAGTACAAAATGGTATTAAAAAACCATTAAACATCTACCCTTTTCCGATGATGGTAAATTGTTTTATATGGAAAGAAAAACCAAACAAAAAAAAAATAAAAAGATAAACTGTTTTTATAATGTTACAGCGTCCAGAGATGTCATCATACCATCCGACTGCACTGTAGTTATCGGCACTTTCAAGTTACACAGGAACCCGAACATTTACAAAAATCCAGACGTATTCGATCCGGATAACTTTTTAGCTGAAAAATCTTCCAGCAGGCACTACTACTCGTACATACCATTCAGTGCCGGTCCGCGAAGCTGCGTCGGTTAGTGTCATTTGTATTTTTATCGTTAAGATCAACCAGAAAACGGCAGCGGCGGGGGTGATCTGTTTAATTAAAAACTCGAAATTGTTACTTCTTTTTTCTTTCTAAATTGAAGCACTTAAAAAGGAAGAGCGCGCGGTTAAGTTTGTTTCGCGCTAAAATTTAATGAAAAAAGCATACGTAAAAGTTCGCAAGCTTTCGATTACAATTCCGAATCTATCGATAGTTATTTACTTTTTATTTTTGGTACACCTATCTCGGAAGCAACATTTGAGAATGACTTGAAAAACAAAGAAAGACAAAAAAATTAGACGCATCGTAATATACATTTTAAAACACATAATAGCAAGCTTCGATGTAGTTTGGCCGTATAATTAAAAACTTTAAAATAACAAAAGTATATTCTCATAAATACTCGGAACAGTCAGAGCGACATGTTCCTTTGGAGTAACATTATAATCACGATCGACAGTTAAACGTTATAATCGAAGAAACGGTCTGTGCATAAACAAAATAAAATGTTCTTCCGAACAATAACTTCGCTGCTCGATTATGCTCCCTAATTTTTCGGAATTTTAATTGTAACAATCTATATTCTATAGAAATATTACGTTAGCGCGATCATGTCGATCATGTCGAAGGCAAAATTTGTTCAATATCTGTTACTTTGCGTGAGCTGAAAAAAAAGCTGGTATAAGACGATAATCGTACAGTAATTAATTTTAAATGCTAATTTGAAACAATTATTTAATTTAACGAATACACCCGTTTCGAAGATAAAAAATAAATTATTTTTCATATATTATAATAACTCCCGTGAACATAAAGCTTTGTCTTCGAAACGGGTATTCGTTAAATTAAATAATTGTTTCAAATTAGTGTTTAAAATTAATGTACAACATAATAGAAACAATGAGTGAAAGAAACAGATATAATCTTAATTGACTCTTTTTTCTTTCTCTGTTTTCTTTTTGGCTTGGTATTTTAACCTTTTAGCCAGTTTATATGTTAAACGTGTCGTCGTCATATATGGTATTCAAATTTCAAACTTCAATATTGCATTTCTTAAGGAGTATTGATAAAAAGTTGTTTACATGCTTAATGGATTTGTAAGAATGGATACGCTGTATATATATCGGGGTAGTCTGTGAAATTCCTGAGTTAATTTATTTATTTTTATTTTTTACCCCCTTGGGTTTGCTACCAAAGAGCATATTAGCCCAGCAAAAAGGAATATAGATACATGGAATAGAATAGAAATTATATTTTTATTCTGTCGACAACAATGGAATCAAGGAACACCCCTAGGAGGACAGGAACAACGGAGAGAATAGGTAAAGAACATAAGAGACGTTGAAAGGAGCAGGAAGACCAAGCTTTAAAAGATGATAATGAAGTGTAACTGACGCTCGCGAGATAAACTGGAGCACTCGAAGAGCACGTGATTCGCATTACAAACATACTGGGGGAACCTTTAGGATGATCCAATGGATAATTACGAGATGCAGCCAAAGAAAAACGATTTAGTGAAGAAGGAAGGAGACTATGCGAGAAACGGAGGCGAGATAATTTAGTGTAATTACGGACCGACGCAAACTGGGAAACTCATAGAACCAAGGACGAGAAGAAGGAATTCAGGGTTAATCAAGAGATAAAAGGAATTATGGTTAGCGAAAAAAGAAACATAAACAGAATGCCTAAGATGGCAGGATTTAGTTGGAAGAAGAATATTGCGTGCTGGAACCCTACTAATAAAATTCCCATTGGAAACAGCAGCTTTAGCAAGGAGGTCGGCGGCTACATTTCCACCAATGCCTGAATGTCCCGGAATCCAAAGAAAGTCAATCTGGGTAGACGTCGATGAGGATAGATCATGAAGAAGAGAACGAATAGAAAGGATAATAGCATCAGTGGAAGGAGAAAGGGAAGATGGAGATAGCGCTAGAATAACACTTAAAGAATCAGAAAAAATAAGGGGAATTTGGATTGCAGAAGAGGAAATATAAATAATGGCTTGTAGAATGGCAACAGATTCTGCAGTAAAGACAGAACAAAAGGACGGAAGTCTAAAAGACCGAGAATGAAAGAACTGAGGTCACAAGAATGCCTCCCCAACTCCGCGCTCGAGCTCTTCCATTTGTCAGTAAAAATTAAAGAGTGATCACGGAATAGAGAATTTATTGTATTATTAAATTCCATACTGACGATATGAAAGGGAGAGGATTTAAGGAAGCATGGCATGAAGATGATATTTGGTGGCTTTAACAATTTGGAATAGAAGTAAGAAAAAAGAATGAAAGCTTGTGATGAGGAATGACAAAAGGGGAAAATTTAGAAAGGCGAAACGATATAAGAGATAGTATAGGAATTTTATTGGAGGAAAAACGCCAGTGACGAAGGATAAAAGAATTAGAGGTACACTGATATATTTGACGAGGAAGTGGGGAAAACGTTTGATGAGAAAGCGATAACCCAAATAAGATCTTCGGATGAACAGAGGACAGATATTGGATTCAGATAGAATGGCTGGGATAGGAGATGACCTCAGAGCTTCGAGACAAAGCCGAAGGCAACTGTTTTGGAGACGATCTAATTTGTAGAGAACGGATTTGGAAGCGTTGCCATATAAGAAACTGCAATAATCCAATCTAGAGCGTATGAGAGATTTATACAACATTATTAACACAGAAGGATCACACCTCCCCATCTCGTAGGTGAGAGAGCTTTAAGAAGGTTTAAGACTTGTAAACGAGGAAGCATATAAATGGCTGATATGTTCATGGAAAGACAGGCGAGCGGATAAAATGATACCCGGATAACGAAAAGAACTGCCTATTGGAATGTTTTTAAGATTTATTTCAAATGAGCCCGGGTTATTTATTTATGAGTTCTTCTCGTTGTTTTTGCAATCGAGTACAATCGGAGATGATTAATATTTTCCTCAAAGTCTTTATTACAGTATTGAATCCGATAATTCGATGATGTTCAGTTTCATTAGTTCTGGTATGTGTCCTGTTCCAAGCCGTGTATGATTTGCTTTATGTAAAGTTGATAGGTAGGTTCTTCTTGACTTGAAGGTACCACCACGCCATGGGGGTTCCTGATATGTTGCTCTTTTTATACATTGAAATAATATTTTCCGCAGTTTATTCCGTTCAAAATTAATTGTTTGTTTATTTGCTTCTGGATTGTTAACAGTATGTACGTAATCTGTTCAATGGTATTTGATTTGTTCACATTTCCGATGGCTTTCCTTGTTAATGTATCAACGAATTCTCATATTTCTATTCCACTATATCTTTTGCAGAATCTATTTTCCTTTTTTCCTTCACGACTATATTATTGTCGGTTGTGTCTATTTTAAATAATGCGCTCGGTGAATCGGTTAATATCAGAGGGAATTATGATTTCTGTTTTTTAGTGTTTACGAATTTGTCGATTGCTTGATAAAGTACAATTCTCTGTGGTACATTGACTCTTAGAGAAAAGTTGACTGCTAATTAATTCGGCTGACTGCTAATTAATTATTTTTTTCAGGGCGAAAATACGCTATGCTCAAACTGAAAATTTTACTGTCCACTATTTTAAGAAACTTCCGAGTAATCAGCAACCGTAAGGAAGAGGACTGGCAATTGCAGGCAGACATCATTTTGAAACGAGCCGACGGATTCAAAGTCATCTTGGAGCCGCGACAAAAGACATTTTCACAGGCTGCCGCCACCGTAGCGTCTTGATCATTGAGAAGCGCTCCGTTCTATATTCCGATATTTAGAAGTGCATCAAGTGATCACCGATCGAGCAGCAGTCGATACTCCTGCGGCGTCTATGTGTATGCGTGTGTGTGTGTGTGTGTGTGTGTGTGTAAATGCGCGCTCTAAACCGACGCCAACGACTCCGTAGCAATAGTAAATGTGTTATTTGTTAATTAGTTCTTTATAAGCATGTTATATTTTACGAAATAAAAATTAAGATATACGTTTTTCAACATTTTTTCCCCCCAGCCCTAGAAGAATGGTTGTGATTTAATAGAGATGTTCTTATTCTCTCCTTCTTGTCGAGAATAATTTTTCACAATACCACAAATAATAATATAGAATAACGAATAATTCTAGATTTCGAATAAAGATATAAAAACAAATACGCTGTACACGAAGTACAATCCCATGGGCAGCGTGTATTATCGTCGGGCATCTATCTCATGTGCACTAGTCACCCGGCTGTTCTCCTCCATTGCCCTACATTTGCGATTTACATACCGAGATCTTTTTGGTGTACGTTAAATCGTTCTGTTATACGGTCAGTCATTCTATCCGTTTCTTATTCCAACGTCTCCTAATAACACCCGTTTACCAATAGCGATCTCCATTTTGAAATAAAGGTAAAAGTATCTCGATACTAGATGTGTATGTCCATGGGCATAAATAGATATTTGTTCGTCAAGAAAAGCCGAACAGCAATAATAATAGCCGAATGTGATAATTGTATTCATCTTTACACGGACGGGTGCGCCTACGAGATCACAACGGTAAAATCAGATGCAGTCCCCGTTTGAATAACCCCTGTCCTAGGACCGAGATCGCAATGCTTCGAAAGCTTAACATCTAGCACAAAACTCCATCAGAAAATGTACTCCCTTTCGGTTACGGAGATTCTCATTGTTGATAATCTCTAATCCCTTCTTACCTCTGCTATTACTAATTGCGCCGGCTCCAAAAAATAGGCGTAAGACAGTTCTCCTATCAGCTGTGTTGTGACGTAATGGGTCGTCGTCACCATACATATTTCAGTTACTCCGGGAAAATGGTAGATCAGACTGCTCTACTAGAGTAATTCCGTCCACCTCCATGAATACTCACTCTACGTATCCGATTTGGTTTTATCTTAATCGACACAATTATAAGAGCCTTGCACATTTGGTGGTACTGCAAGAAGGGAATACGGCTGAAATCAGGCCGCATACTTTCGCGTCGTTCCTTTCCTCCAAAATGCTCTCTTCTAGTTGCCCCTTTGTTTTCACCGACGAACAACACTCGGGAGACAATATACTAGAGTACCGTGACACCGATCGGTAACTCTAATCGAATTCCTTTAAGCATCTTCCGGTGTGTACACATGGCGGATAGCCCGATCGTCGCGGTACATGTACCATAATAATATTTAAATTAAGAGAAAAAAAGGAATAATAACACTTCGAAATTGAATATTAGATAAAAAGGATAAGTACCACGATTTAAGTCGTCTACTTTAGATTTGTACATTCTCCTCTCTACTAGTTTCCCTTCTGTTCTATTTTCTAGTTGAAGATGTTTAAACTTCGGATTCAGAGCCTGTTGTTCGTTTACACAGATATCGACATTCTCCCGATTCTAGTTAACGGAGGTGCGTAATGCACTTCAATTTTTGAATACTTTATTTAATACTCAATCTGAAGACAAATTAATATTTACCATCTTACAATTAAATACTAGAAAGTTCTACGTCTTAATTTTTAATTTTTTCACCGCTGCTTGATAAATTCTAAATGGTAATTCGCAAAATTACTCTCTAAAATTTGACCCGGGGAAAAATAAAGTATATGAAAAATCAGCTTTGCCATATCCATGTATAGACTACATTGTTCAGAGAAATTCCGGGAAACAACAGGAATTACGAAACTATTTTTCCACATCCCTTTAAGAAATTAGCGCTGTCTAAACGTATTAAACAACAAGGTGGTAGAATTATTAAAGTTTGTGGCCTACCTAATCGCAGCGGGCATTCTTTCGTATGTTGTTAAAGTTTCGTGATACGGTGGTGCCTTAAAAAAACGCATATACCTCCGTAGCTTTTGTGTTCGGAAGCGCCAACTGACACACGGATATGTCGTCGCGTGAAATACGACTAATTAGGTTTTAGTAGATGTCTGAACTCAAGCCGTATCAGTCACAAATCGAATAAAATGATTACCATGGTGCAAATATAAACGAACGTATGACGCGCACACTTTTGCGTTACGAATTTCGCGAAGAAGCCGCCAGCCATGAGACATATCCATGTTAAAACGGCTAGTATATATCTGCAAAGATTAGTTATCCGGTATATATTCCCCGTCAACTGACCTTTATAACGTGATAAATGCAGACTGGCCGGCTTGTTTTAGAGATTATATACATGTCTGAGTATAAAACAAAATTGCAAAGAGCCTAGTACTGTTCCCGAAAAATATCCTTCCTGGCTTTTCCATCGATAATAGAAGCAGCTCCCCTTATTCATCTATTAGGCAGCTCCCGTTATTCATCTATTAGGCAGCTCCCCTTATTCATCTATTAGGCAGCTCCCCTTATTCATCTATTAGGCAGCTCCCCTTATTCATCTATTAGGCAGCTCCCCTTATTCATCTATTAGGCAGCTCCCCTTATTAATCTATTAGGCAGCTTCCCTTATTCATCTATTAGTCTTATACATAACTTTGCATTTGAAGACTTTATTACAAACTTAATTTGTTTGTGCATTTCAATGGAATTATGTTTCTGCACTAAAAAAACTTGTTATTTCTTCTATACATCTTTAATTGTTTCTTTTAATTTGTTTGTTTAGCACTACTTCGTGTTTACTTATGTCATTATTCTTATAATTTCTTCGTTCATCCATTAATTTCAATATTTTACCTGATATTATTAGTTTTTTTTTTAGATTTACATCAATGTTAAGTGCTTGCATGGTCTGGTTAAATTGCGACAGTTTTAATCGCATAGTTGGCTTATTTTCTTTATATTTTCTTAATAGGGCGTTAACCGTTTTTTGATACCTTTTTCTTTTTTTCAAATTAAATGCATTTCCTAATTTAGGATTCTTCTAAAAAAGGCATTTCTAACAAAACAGCTACAGATAAGAATAATACTTTTTCTTTTATTTTCACTGATCTTAGATATATTCATTATTTCATTTTTCGTATTGTTTTTTTTTTCTTTTTTTTTTAAATCTTAATCCAAGTTTATTGAAATCTGCTCAATCCCGTTCCTGAAACGTTGGTTAATTAAGACGTAATCAATTTGATTTCTAATCAGATATGTTTTATTGTCGTCAGGAGCTTTCTTTGTGTTTCAATAACCTAAATCATGTGTTTGTTATGACTACATTATTCTATTCAAAGAAATCGAATAATTTTACTCCTCCTCTTCCGTTTAACCATTCCGAAGGACTCTACCCAATTACACCTCGTCGTCGACCACTTCCCATTTCAGCATTATTTTTTTTTTATTTTTAATTTTTTGTTTTTTATTATAAGCATTATAGTTTTCTCTAGTTATCAAAATACCTCGTTTACGAGGATCTTGCTTATCGTCATATAGGTCGCATACTGTAATTCGTCACATTTAGGTTCAGTTTTTTGAGTATAAATCTCTATGTATATGAAATTTATCTTAAATAGCGCAGTTTCAATTTACAAGAGCATCATGATGTGACCACCTCAAAATAATTGTAACTTCAATGACACGCCGTTTTATGCCAATTACCCGTACGCAACTGTTTGGCCGTCGGGTGATGTTGATCCTCGCATCCCGCAGTAGTAGATTGTTCCTCCATTTTGTTGAAAAGTTCCAGGTCATGCATGATCGCAAATATCTGAATTGTCTAGTTTCATGCGGTTTATTTCTGGAAGAGCATTCTCCGGCATTCCATGTGCGCCAGTATTACAAAGTTCATGTTTCCTACTAGTATGACTGTACTAGGAGTTCCAGGTTTTATATAGTACGTGTGTTCTTACCACTTGTAGAGTTTCATGCCATCGGGGGGACATACGTGAGTGCATTGCTGCAGATGGACGCCTGTTGCCACACACCATTTAAGACTTATCCCACAGATGCAGCAACTTTATTTTTATATTGATGTACAGCTTATACGCGGTGATGTTGCCTTTCACCAAATGTTCTGTCAGGGTTTATTATTCCCTTAACCCATGGGTAAAAATCCTAACCGCAAGGTAGCGGTTTACTAGCGGGGTAACGAGTGAGAGACAAATCTTTTTGATACAGGCGGTCTCAGCTCGTCAAGGGAATCTAGAGTTTCATAAGAAGAATCATCTCTCGCCACTCTCTACCTCCGACTGTCAATAAACCTGTGTCACTACTACTAGAGAATCACCAGCTTGATCACCAGCAGCCATTTTGGCTTGCGACTGCTAGTTAGCTACGTCTTATTCACAGTTCACTACGCATCTGCAGGCCCGTCCACTATCCGCCACCTACGAGCGCGTTCAGTTCCAACTATCCTCCAGATTCGACAGGATACGAGTAGAAAGTACACGATATATAAACAAAAAATTAAAAATAATTAATAATTAAATAATCCGAAGATTCCACGAATGGCGGCGAGTTTATTTAGATTAGCGAACGGAATTTGATTTTAAATAACTTTTCTTTCCCTTATTTTTCTTTCCCATTCAAAAATGGGTTTTTCTTTATTTTTTTACATTATTTTTTAATGAACGATCCGCCATGCAGTTAACAAAACTCAAACAACGTTTGAAGATTGTGTACACTATACTCTGCAACAGATATTTTGAGACAAACACATGTCTTTCGATACTTCATCATAACTCACGGATGCCCAAAATAGAATAAGCAGGAAGTTTTTAATTAAACTGACCATATCGTGACCGAAGTGCTACCGATACTTATGCGTAAGTGTACCTTATTTGATTAAAATAAATATCGATAGTAGTGCTGTGTAGCAAAAACATGTGCTAAAAAAAAAACAAAAAAAAAACAGAAACGAAGATAAACGGATACAGATTACGACATCCAACTTTATCAATTATCAAGCGAAATTTTTTAAAGATAACATCTAATTATAGCCAGTAGGTATAATTACGCGAGATTAAGTGTATTTTTAATTAATTTTAAGCTTTATTATCCGTACTCCAGTCTTCATCAATTATTTTAGGTTGTTCTTAACAACGGGGTACACTAAAATTCATCCGGCGGCTACCTATTGGTATATTAGAGACCTGCTTGTGTTGTCACCCTATACATTGCACCCTACACCTTTTAACCTGAAAAAAAAAAAAATCATTTAAGTTAGGCCAGAAATATTAATTTCTGAACTAAATTTTACATTTTCAATTGAAACGTAAAGATTTTCGTTTGTCGAGATAACTTTCGAATCAGGTAGGAAATTCATTTACGATTATTTTCTAAATAATTCCATTGTACCATATTACAGGGTTATTTTATTTTATTTATTTTTTTCTCTTCGGGGCTACACTGAAGGTAATTTTCTCTGTTCTAGTATGTGATTTAAATACAATTCTCGCACTTGTTAAAACCCCTCGTATATTTTCGATAGAAACCACTCGTCCACGAAATAATTCATACTCTAATGTTTCGAACAAGATTAACCCCATCATTGGAGCAGGACAATTAACGAAACAAGAACGAGCCGTCCGAATAATAATAATCCATAGTGCTAGAACTCGGATGATAGAGAGCTTAATATTATCCGGGAAGACTAGTCACTATTAAAAGCTATTGAAAAGAAGTTAGCCCATCCGTGAAAAGAAAGAAGCGACGAGAAAACAGCGGGGTTAACCAGGTGCGTAACCTGTATTTCAATTCTCCTTCCCGCATCATTTTCTCGGTTTTCATCTACTCCTACTACCCATTTTTTACCCCCTTCTAATTACTTTCCTTGCTTGACCTCTGATATCATGTTTTATTCGAATGTCCGGTCTTTCCTAATGTACAATCGTCCTTCTTCTCTTTTCTATTAAAACAACTTGGTACTCTATACTCCCCTTATTCTTACATTCTCTCATTTCCTTCTATATCTGTTATTCCTGTCCTTGAATTAATTCTAACTATCCCCTGTATCTTTAAATGTTTAAGAATATAATGGTTATTTTCTTCTTGCGCCGATTTCTTGGGCTAATGTCTTCGTTGACAAACTCATTCGGTGGCAGGGAGATCTGTTGTGAAATTTTGATATTTTCGATTTCTAATGGAACTTTTCAAACAGATCTCTTAGTACATCGTCAAATTGTGTAGAATGCTCGGTATTTTCTGCGTGTTGATCTTGCATAAGGAGAAGTCGTTATATTTTTTACACGTATCGTAAACGGGAGTCTACTATTATTTTTCCTTACGACTCAATTCCGGACTATGCGCGTTGTACCCTTTTCGATGTGCAAGACGATTGTCGGCAGCGGCTTCTCTTGGTCGGGGTGCGCTTAAATTTTTTAGAAAAATTTTGCGCTACGAAACTTAAACTCTTTTATACTGCATTCATTCTTGACCATCAACAATTTCAGTTGTCCAAGGTTTTTGTCGGTAGATTAGTGAACTGTTTGTTTTACTTCGGGTGTGTTTTAAAAACTCCTAATTTCTATAACGATGCGTAATGATGCGAATCTTTATGTGAGTTTCCTTGCAATATACGTTGCGGTCGATCCTAGCCTACACTTGTTTACTAAGACATACAGAAGCGAACTTCTTCCAAATTCGTTTTTAAAGTAAAGTTCTTCCAATTCATCGGTTTGCCTAATCCCGAAAGTGTCGTCTACACATCTGTAATCGTTCCGAAAGAGCAGTTCCAAGTTCAGGGCTCGCGAAAGGCAAACTCCGATTTCACCGTGAAATTCCTTCGCAGCGCCGAAATGAGATGTATATTTCAAATTGAAGAGAATACGCGGATCTGAAAGCGACCCCAATTCAATACGTTTCTATAATAACGGGCACACCGGAATTGATACACTCCTTTGTTTACACGAACCGAGGGTTTAGAAAACGTTCAATAATTTCCTGGTCGGAATTGCGCGTAAGACTTCTACACAAGTGTAAAATATGAACAAAAAAAACCCAATGAAAACAGCACTCGAATAATAATTAATCGGTGGTACAGTGTGCTTCCAAAACTGATGATTGCTTCATTACGCTATATTTTTAATGTTCAACAACTTTTAAAATTTTTACATATCGTATTTTTTTTAAAGCATTTTATAATAATCAAAACCAATTTATATTAAAACTATAAATTTAAAACGGTTTATTTGAAAAATATTCGAAAATGGGACCAGTTTATTTTACAAATGGGTATAAATAAAAATGCTTAAACTTTCAGTTTCATTTTTGATTACAAAATAAGAATTTTAAACTTTCGATAAACAATTATGATATATCTTTGTTCGTTTATTTAAATAACTAACAATCTGCCTTTTGCGGTTTGTCGGTTAACTCAACTTTCAATTATTACGAGTTTTGGTAAACAATTATGTGTTCGTTTAAATAACTAAAAATTAACTCGCAAATCTTTTTTTTGCAATTTGCCAGTTAACTCGACTTCCAGTTTTAATTGAAAATTGAGCTGATCGACAAATTACAAAAGTCGAAGTTAATTTAAGTTATTTAAATAAATGAATACATATAGATATATCGCCGTTGTTTATCGAAGTTATATAATAACGTTTGTTTTGTAACCAAAAATAAAACTGAAATTATAAATAATTTTATATATTTGTAAAATGAACTTGTCGTATTCTCGAATATTTTTAAATAAACCGTTATAAAAGAATATTTTTGATATAAAAATAGGTGTAATATTTTTTCAATTTATATATATTAAATTGTTCCAGAATTACCGAGTTTTACTTAATTTTTATGTGATTTCCAAACAATTTTAGTAGAATTATTCGGTACTTTGTGTATACGCCAAACAATCTTATACCGCCGGAAGCTATCAGTGATTAATTTGGAAATTAATTAATTTACTCATTTTTAATTACTTTACCCCGGATTCCATAAAATTCGACCACTTTTCTAAAAGTTGGGCGCAATTTCGGTTTTCAGTAGGCGGGCTAGTTAGGGTCTTGTATGCAGTTTCGGTTACTCGTCTGGCTGTGTTTTAGGCCTGTAATTCCGGTGCTTCTTAATGAACGAAGTAGTAATAATCCCCCCGGGGAGACCTTACAAATTTCACAATTGCCAGATGAAATCCCACCGAAGCGAGAAATTTGTTGACTTCTCGGGTCATTGTGTGGCCTAGTCTGCTAACATTATTATCGTCGAAACTAAGGAGCGGTATACGGAGACTATATATAAGATACGAAATTTATCTCTGTAGCACATACACTCGCATCTTTTCGAAAACCAATCTCCGAAACGCATACTACCACTAATCCCGTGTTTGATATATATATATATATATATGTATGTCGAAGGCGGTAGTTATAACGGTTTACGGCTTACATGAATTCTGTAGCAATGCCGTTCAACCTCTGGAATGCGATCGTAACTTTCAACGGATCCTATGCAGATGACATTTCGGTTAGAGTCATTTTTTAAATTTATTTCAGCTTATCTACCATGGACATTAAGTAGTTTTCAATATTTCCAATGGAGTTCTGCTTAAGCGAAACATACATAAATATTATGTATTATTGCAAATTATTATTCGTCTGTTTCAACGAATTGTGGTCTATTTTATTTGTTGTATAGTATACGTTTTCACTGATTTTTTTTCAGAATCGACAAAATTCAGAAAAATCTAACTTACTATTAAATTATTAATACCTACCGTATGCCTTGCGCGCCATCGGTATTGTTCGTATTACGCGCGTTCTCTGTTTATTTCTCGATTTCATGGTGCGTTAAATTAGATCGATAATTTTTTTTCTTTTTATCGCGGTAGCCAGCTAATTTATATAATTTATTTATTTAAAGTCGTTCGGCAGCTAGGGCCATTTGCGACGCCGAGAAGTTATATTTTTTAAGTAATAGATTAATAACACGTGAAAAGTACAAAATGAGAAATTTAAATAAACGATAGAAAGAGTAAAAAGAAAAGAGAAAGAAAAAGGAAGGAGGCACTATATAATAAAAGGGAAAAGTCGGGTAAGCTTTAAAAATTTGAAGATGTTTCCACAGACCTTTTCATTGTCCGACAGAATTTCGGCCAAACCTGCATCCTCCTTGAAGACGGGCGGCTCTCTCTTGTCGAAATTTGCGGCACCAGGTGAGGAGATGTTCCACCGTAACCGGCACTCCACAAATTTTACATGTCGGGTGCAGTTGTTTTTGAAACACTATGTGTGTGTGTGGAGGCAGTATGCGCAGGCGACCTAGTGTTGTTCGCTCATGTCGGTCCTGTCTCTATACTCCATCGCCGAACTTGACTTTGAACAGTTTCTGAGAGCGACAGCTTTGTTCCCATTCGTGTTGCCAGACGGAGTATATATGTTTTTTTTTTTCTTTTTTTATTGGGACTTCAGATTTCGGTTGTTTTTCTAATTCTGGCCTCTAAATTTTGTTAATTGCTGCATACCGTCGTTCCACGGAGAGGTTTCAACCATACGTTGATGGACCGTCGCCTTTCATTGAAGACTGCTAACAGCATTCCGGCACTCGATTTCTAGGGGCTTTGGGCTTTTTGGATTTTTTTTCATATAGCTGTATATAATTCGAGGCAAACGTTTTTTGATGCAAGGAGTTAGATTTGAGGCCAAATTTAAAAAAAAAAAAATATTTCAGAGAAATAAATAACTTTCTGTGTTTGCGTGGCAGAACATTCTGCATGAAAGCTGTCAATTGGACTGCAGTGTAATGCGTCTGAGATATAAGTCCTAATGCGGAATTCTGATACCGGTGTTTAACCTGTTCAGCACATTAGGTTTAGCAGCTCTGTATATGACTAAACCGTAATCCATTTTAGACAGCGTAAGAGCGGTGTAGAGGTTCTGCAGGCGTTTCCTAACTCCGCCCAATTTTGTATGAGCCGTCATTTTGAGGACGTTGAGTGATTTTTGACATTTCGATCCAAGTTCATCGATGTGCCTGGGGACCAAAATAGCTTCCTGTCGAATACTAATCCAAGGATTTTGACCGTTGGGGCTGATCTAATGAGGCTGTTGCCCAGAGTTATTTTAGCCAGCTAATTTAAATCAACACTCGGTGCGATTATTTTAATTTTATATTTATTTTCCATCTAATAGTTTCATTTATATTCCGATTTCACTTTCATATTTGTTTTTTCAATTATTTATTTTAATTTAATATTAATTCGACTTTCATTTCTGTTTTTTTGTTTTAGTTAGATGAGCGTATCGAAAGGGGGCAACGAATCGACCAATTTACCATTAAATATGGGCACGGATGTTAGTTCTACATGTAAATCTGTTGACGCCCTTTCGCCTGTCACTCAGCGAAAAGAGATCAAACTGTTTGAAGTTAATCTCACTACTAATCCTAGTATTAATAATTCAATTCAATTCAATTCAATTCAATTTATTATTATTATCATTGAATTTCACAAATGCGCTCAAAAGCGCTAATAGTGGATACAATAGGAATAATAATAATAATAATAATAATAATAATAATAATAATAATAATAATAATAATAATGAAATCAAATTAAATCAAATCAATGTTTATTATTATTATTACAAACATAATCCATCTATGCGCATATTTGCGCGAGCGATGGGTATTAAAACAATCGAAATTTATTCGAAAAATACAAAAACCCTTAAAATTACAAATAAAACATGGGGAAATTAAGTGATAAAAGTAAACCGTACATAGTTTATATAAATTAATATAAACTTAAACCGAATACGTAATATAAATTTATTTAATACATAAACTTATGCAAATAGAATAAAAGAAAAAATTTTATATTTTTCCTTACAACCAAACTACTCTATCTGTATATACATTACATCCCATCCATAATCCTCAATCAATTATTTACAACGTTCCTCAAAATGATTATTAGAGTAGAAATAATTCAATAAACATTTACGTCGTTTTTTTTTTTTTTAATTTCCTTAAATCGTCTTTTAAAAATTGTGGTAAATGGGGTTTGGTATGAGATAGAGAGGGCTTGGATTCTTGAGTGAAATTTCATCAGTTTAGGTACAGCAGCTACATCATTTCCACAATTTCTAGTGTAATACCATCCTTAATTTGAAAATTAAATTCTTCCTATTTAGCATAAACAACAGCAATTCAGTTTTATATAATGTACTTACGTTAAATAATTTATAATCAACTACAGGTGGTTCTCTTGTTTTTAGTGATTAACTTGACTGTTTTTTTATTTAAAAAATCAATCTGCGAAGAATTGTATTTAGCGGTATTACCCCCCCCCCAATGTATCAAACTATACGTCAAGACAGGTTTGTATAGTGATTAATATAACTGATGCAGGTGATATTCATTAAAAAATTCATTCAAGTGGTAAAATATATAGTTTAACTTTCTGAGTTTAGAGGCTAAATATAATCGGTATGCTTATTCCACATTAATCTATAAACTAAATTTAAACCCAGATATTTGATTTCAAACACTCTTTCTATTTCAGAATTTTCATTTAAACAATTTTTTTCGCAATCCCAGTTGTGTATTGAGGTTTATGGCTGTATATAGTAAGAATTTAGTTTTCTTTAAATTTTGCTATAAAAGCTTATTTGCCTTAAACCAATTTACTAAAGAGTATCAACATTCCTATTTGCTAGTTGCATTAGGATATGACTGTAACGAGAACTCACGAGCCGTATCGTCTGCGTATTTGAACATTTTTCCCGATATACTTAAGTTGCACACAATTCATTTATATAAATAAGAAACAAACGGGACCTCTAAAATACTACCTTGAGGCAATGTGATACCTGCGTTATACTTTCACTATGAACTTTATTAATTTTCGTAACATATTTTCCATTATTTAAATACGATTCGAACCAGTTGTAAATACTACCCCGTAAACCACACGAATATAACTTGGCTAAAAGAATTTCAAAAGCTTTTCTCAAATCAAAATAGACAGCTAAGCATGAGATTTCCCCTTTTCTAGATTTTCCGTAATATAGGATAGATGCTTAAATAGCGCAATGTCAGTTCTAAAAATCCGTATTGGTTTGTACTAAAAAAAAAAAATGTTTACTCTGTAGGAAACCCATTACTCTTATCTTAATACATTTCTCAAAAATTTTAGAAATAGTTGGTAGTATACATATTGAATTTGCCATATCACATTTATCGTCTCCCCCTTATATACCGGAGTAATGTGATGCCTAATTTTAAAATGTTCGTGAATTTTCCAGCCTTTACAGTTTCATTAAATAATTGAGTTAAAGGTCTCTGACAAAAAATTCTACTACATTTTCTTTTATTAATAATTACTGACAGCAGCCCGTCTGACCCAAACGATGATTTATTCGGAAAAGGCATTATTTTACATTTTTTATTTCTTCATTCAAGAAATCGATAAATCAAAAAGTATTTGCAAGATGGGAGGGCAGTTTGCACGATATGCTGCAAACCTTTCGTGTTGCATAAGTTCGGTAACAGAGTTGAAAAAAGTAATTATTAAAATGACAAGCAACAACATATTCCTTCTCGTCTGTACATTTAATTTCTTATTATTAACTATTACCTCACGTGTTCGACGATTTTTACTTCCTAATACCTTTTTTCACCACTGCCCAATATTTCTTTTGATTCTGTTCGCAGCCGTTTAGTAATTTACTGTAATACTCCTTTTTCGCTGTTCTCTGCATAACTTCTGTATTAGCTTTGAAATTCCTTTATTCCCAGAAATCATAGTGTGCCATTTCTGTCGAAAGATTTAATTTGCTTATAAATATTATTTTTCCTATGGGATAAACGTACTATTTCCGGAGTTACCCACGGTGTCCTCTTACGTATCCCACGTAACAAGTGGTAAAAGAAAAAAAAAGTAATAAACAATGTTACAACTACAACTAATAAGTGAAATGATAATAAGGTGTATAATAAGCCAAACGACCGAAAACAGCTACAAATACTTAAATAAGTACAAAATTCGAATAGAATATGGAAACATGGAAAACGCAAAGTAAAGATAAGAAGGATAAACTGCCAAACCAAAACTAAAACCAATAACTGCAAGTAATAATAGGTAGAGCGCAAGAGTAATACCGAAAGCCACTATAGAAGAGAAACGGAAGAATTACAGGCGACCTCAGTTATGAAATAAGCTGCTAGTCAATTTTTCAATTTCATTAGGCCACCTATTTGTTCCTCTGACGTTATTCGGATGATAGGGCTACCTTCAGCATTTCGGGCGAAGATTTTGCCGTTGCGTACCTAGACGAAACGCCAGCCTACGTTCCGTACACACACGGACACCATTCTAGATACTTATTACTAATTTTAAGCAACGAAGTAAACTTACCGGCAGCCAAATTTCAACGCAACAATGTGTCAAATAAATTCAGTAAATGATTACTTAATATCTTATGAACTAGCCGAGATAGGTCAGTCGCGAAAAAAAAACACCAAAAAGAGCACAGAAAGTACTATATAGGAATACTGTATTCCAAAAAGTTAATTTTTCGTTCGCTGTATACTATACTATCGGGTCACAAATCAAGACAGCGGAAAACACAACCGTCTGCTACAATAATAATAGTAGTAATAATAATAGTAATAATAATAATAATAATAATAATAATAATAATAATATAATCAAGTCGAATCATTTTATTATTATTGTCAATAGACCGATACCCACAAATGCGCTGCAAACGTGAGTAATGAAAACAAAATTTAAAAATGACAACAAAAGGTATACAAAGTAATTAAAACAAAAGCAAAATCTGGTATAAAATATACAGTTAATACAAAGAAATGGTTAAACAAAATAGAATAAGTCTGCAAGTTGAAAATGAAGCATTATTTATTAGTAATGACGTGATTTACAAGCGGGTTATAATATATTTTACAAATGAACAGGTATATCTGCGTGCATAAATGTTTTTTTCCTTTTCTCCATTTTTCTCCTCTTTTTTTCTTCTTGAATACGTATGATTCAGTTAGGATGAAGACTTGGTCCATTGACTGTGTAATAAATTGATTTAAATACTTGATTACTCTATTATTATTATTTTTATGTTAGCAGCTATCTACTATTATTACCATTAATTATTTCTATTAAATATACTCTATGATTAGCACGTGTTTTATAATGTATATTTAATAAATACAGAAGTAAACGGAACTTAAAATTAAATTAATTTACAATAACACTTTAAAATTTTCTCATGCTACCTAGTAGAAATAATATTGACTAAACTAAAGGATATAATATGAATAATATTTATAATAATCATATAGAAATAATTAGTTCTAATGGTTTCTTCGCACAAAATACAATATTGAAAAAAGTGGACTCTCTTCTCCTTAACAACAAAAATCAATTCAACTTCCTCAAGTTCTGTGAACATGCAATGCTGCTCAAGTTTCAACTCATTCACTAATGTATTGTATTAACTTCAGTTGTTAATACAATTACAGAATAATACAGTGAAAACTTACTAATTACAACTATGCTCAACTTCTGCTGCATTACGGTATTATAATCTTATACCGGGTATAAAAAATGTTTTTCTCTATAATACTATAACATATTTGTAGATAATAGTTTTATTAATGTTGATAGCAGTATTATTATTATAAAGTTTCTAATTCACTTACAATTTTCTTTTTTCTTTTTTTTTTTTGTAAAACTAATTCAACCGTGAACCCATTACTGTTTATTGTTTTTATTTTAATTTTTACTGCATCATAGTTGATAAATATTTCTTTATTATGCAACTAAATTTATAATCACCTTTTGGCTATGGTTGGGACTATGTTGTTGTCATCCTGATCATTTTTACTATTCTATAAGTACTCTTACAAGGACTATCTACACACAACTTTTCGTTTCTTCAGTGTAGTTTATTTTATCTATTTATCTTTTTTTTCTTTTTTAATTTGCGATTTTCTATTTCCAGGCTAAGTGTCCTTGCACTTTTATATACACTTTTGCTAAAATAAACCATTTCAAAAAAAAAAAAAGGTAGATAGCTGTTAACATAAAAATAACAATAATAGCAATCAAGTATTTAAACCAATTTATTACACAGTCAATGGACCAAATCTTCATTCTAACTGAATCATACATATTCATTCTTTCTTACACATTTTAAGCACAACAAATTCACATATAGACACTCATACAGATACATATTGAAGTATTCATATAACTATGCGCACACACACACAATACATACATATATATATATATATATATATATATATATATATATATATATATATACACCAGATAAACATATATACTATAATCTGAAATGAATAACAAATATAATAGTAATGATGGTATTAAAATATTGGCAGTATTAGTAATAATAGTACTGTTAATGATTTTAATAAGTATGATATTTTTAAGATGTTTGAATTTGGTAATTATTGTACCAATTGTAGTAATTATAGAATATTAATTTTTATGTGTCTTATTAGGTATTTACGTCTTTTTTTACAGTTCAATAGGTCTATTTTTAAATTATATGGTAAAGAATTGAAAAATATAGCACTCTTATATTGAAATTCGTGCCCTCAGGAATGTTAACCACGAGATCTTTTCGATCTCGTGGATTTTAGTTTATTTATTTATTATTATTACTATTATTATTTTGGTTGAGACAAATGATCAGTTTGATTTATCGATACCCTACACAAATCTTTTGTTACCGGTAGACCGCTGAAAAGAAATTATTAATTATAATTATTATACATACATGACGACGAAAGAAAGGATGAGGATATAAACAATAAGATAAAATGGTACGTATCACTGTTGTCGGCGGCGAATCCAATGGCGACAGGATACGGTGGAATTCGTTGCAGTTACGACGCCAGAACCTGAGATGCGAAAACGATACTTTTTATTTTTTAATTTTAAATTTCGCGACCAACACGAACGATACTTTACCGATTACGGATTTTGGTAAATCGTGCTTTAAAAAAAGCTCGTTTATACTCGACAATAACTTCGGAAAAAACGTTAAACAGATGAAAACAAATTCCGAAGCAAGAAGAAAAAAAACAGGCGACTTTCTATTGACGGCCGGAACAACTTCAAAAGAAGAAATTTATTCACTGAAGGTAAAGACACGACTCGTCTCAAAAGAAGAGAAGTAATTACTTGAAACAAAGGTAAAACGAGTCTAACTGTCAACTAAAAATCTTCCTATGATTCCTGGTCATTTCCTTCTTCTTTTGTGTCACGTGACCGCTGGCCTTTATCGGATCAGGTACACACTTCTTCTTGCAGTGATCCATAATTGATTAGCCCTGTCCGACAACAGGATCTCTCACCTATTCGCACCACCTTTTCCAAGTTTTTATTTTATTATTTTATTACTTTTTTAATTTTACTTTTAAGCCGTGTAATGGGCACATTACAATATATAGCTTGAATCCGGGTACGAACTTTTTTAAAATGTGATATAAGGGCAGTTTCATTGTGATTCCATCGGGTATTTTTATATTAAATTTACTTTTATGTCTGCAAACAAAGCTTAGAATTTGTACTGTGTAAAGTTCCTCTACTTTTAATAAGTCTTTATTTGTTTTTGGACAATCATTCTCAAGTAACAATAGCAATAATAATAAAAGAAATAATAATAATACGAAATCAAATCGAATAAAGTTTATTATTATTATTATTATTATTATTATTATTATTATTTCCTAAAAAAAACATTTCTAGAAAATTATAAATAAAGCAAATGCACTTCTTAATCTATTCATGGATTTATTAAAAATGTATGATATATGCTCATTAAGCAAAATAAATACACACCCACATGCGCTCATACACAGTGTAAATTAACATGTAATTAAATATCCGGACATCTCTAGATACATATGTAACACACATGGCCAAACAAGCAGTCAGGCACATATACACACTCATGGGCGTACCGATGGGAAAGGGGATACGGGGGTTCAACCCTTCCACCCGAAATAAAGACACTATGCGGTCCTTTTATCTAGTTAGGCTTAGTTGCATTAAAAAAAAAAAACAAACACCGAGTCAAAGATTAAAGAAATATTGAGACGATATCCGATAAAATTTCCCAGCCAAATCATGAGAAATTTCCCTCTCTCTTTCTCTAGCTTTCTTCACAGCTCTCTCCCCCGCTCTCTCATGGCGTGCACCTAATCGCGTCTCGAACATTTCGATGTTTTTCAGTCTAAATCAGCAGTGACCCTAATAGTTTCGCCTCGAAAAAATGCCAATCGGATATTTTCTAGGTTTCTTTAATTTTTGCTGAGTATCATTTTCCTGTAATAGCAACATTTTTTAACTAACTGTGTAATATCTGCCACTTACGTTAGTTTATTCGGTACCATTAAAAATCTGGGAATTTTTTTTTAGATTTAGGAAATTTGGCAGCTGATTTTACGATTTAGCAGCGTACCAGCATATGTTTCTGTGCTTTAGGCAGGACTGTGACACGTATTTCAATTCTGAGGATAAACACCAGTTGCAATGAAGTATCTAATATAAACAGAGATAATCACTTCAGAATTATTTAAACAAAACCAAGATGGAAACCAGTCATACGGTTGACGAACTTGCATCTATAACAGCGACCAGGTAGGTTTCATTTTTCTTTTCCATCTCTGGGTTATTTGGTTTTAATTTTGACTGTGTCTCTTTAGGTGGTACGCTGACGTCCGCCACCGCTTTTCACTTCTTCTTGGTCTTTTGTTCCCACATCCCGCCGGTCCGAGTGGTTTCTTCTTTCGGTTGGAATTGCTTTGCTTTACTTCGTTTGGTTAAGCTTCCGTTGGTCCAATGCCTGGGGCCTTGCCCTCTGGTGCTTCCTCCGGATAGGTTTCGAGTGGGTCCTCAGGTGAGGCGTGTTAACTTTTAGGCGGGGTTCCTGTAATTTCCACTCATCGTTCTAGTTGAACAGTCATTTTCAGGTGAGGATTCCAAGCAATTTTCAGGTAGTTCCCAGTCCTTGTTCAGCTAATTCAACTGTTTCTGTTGTAATCTATATATATAAAAATGAATCGTCGATTAGTATGTACGCCCATAACTTGCGAACGACTGCACCGAATTGGTTAATTATTTTTTTGTTGTATTCGTTATTGCCAGGAGAAGGTTTGTGTGAAAGAAAATTTTAGGAAAGTTCATTGGAAAAGCTTTAAAGTCTCATAATATGAAAAGTGAGTGAGAGAGTATGTATATGTGTATGTGCAAGAAAGAAGGATATATTCTCGGTCGCATCAGTCCCATCGTAAAAAAAAACGAAGATGGGTCTGACTATCGATGAACAATTAACAAAGTGAACAAAAAAACTGTCCTTTAAAAGACCAGATCCACGACATCATCGTTTGCACAAAGCGGTTAACGATTGTCACCGATACAAAAGAACGAATATTATACCGCAACCTTTAAGGGTCATAAATGACCATTTCGGAAGTATCTTTTCCGTCCGGTCACATTGTAAGGCTAATCGTCGTAAATGTACCGCTACAATGCCGATCTTCTACGAAATTTGCGGAATCGACTTCTGTAGGTATATGCATCGAAGAAACCTGTTTTTTAACTGGACAAGCTAGAAATTTGAGGGTGGTTAGCTAGAGAAAATTCAAATTCCTCGATCATTTGAATTTGTGTCTTCGTCTGTAAATATTGAAGTAAACTTTTTCAGCGTATTTAAAGTGATTTTAAAAATTTTTCAAGGTTTTTCCACAGTCATTCATCATTCATTTAATTTGGTAATTACAATTATGCATTTATTTATTTAAATTAATTTCTCCGTGATTATTATTATATACGATACAATATCTTATATATAAAAATGAGTTGCCTTATGTGGGTTTCGCTTCTCCTCCAAAACGGCTGAACCGATTTGAATATTTTTTTTGTTGTTGTATTCGTAGTTCTTAGGAGAAGGTTTGCAAAAAAAAAATTAAAAAAATTGCCCCGAAATTGCACAATTCACAAAAAAGTGTAACTCAAGAACGGCTCGACCGATTTAGCTGATTTTTTTTTCTAAAATATTGGCTAAAATTTAAATTAGGTTCCTACAAAAAAAAAATTGAAAAAGTTGTACGGAAATTATAAAATTCGGCTGGAATACGTTAAGCAATAAAACATGCGGTAGACCAAACAGGCGAGCGGGTAATTTCAGATACCTGGAAACGGCGAGGAACGAATAGGCAAAAAAAGGTGTCGGTCTTTGACTCTCAGCCGATCAGCGGGCGGTCGCTTAATAACAGCACGGAAATCATGCGCTACGTATGCAGTAAAAAAAAAAACATAAATGAATCGAAAATATCGTAACAAGCAGTTCTTTTTTTATTTTTTTTGGTATAAATTTTATATTAAAATAAGGAAGAAAACTGCTTTTTAATAGCTACCAAACAAAAAATAAAAAAGAAAATCGGTTAATAAACGAAAAAAGACTTTGCCTATTTATATACAGGTATTAAATGTTTTGCGTATTTATATATTTGTTTGTGAAAGTGAATTACTAAGGATATGTTGTGTACATTTTAAAACTCCCCTTATGTGCAGTATATTCTTATTACATTTTGCAGTGATTTAGTCGGAAATTTTTTCAAATTGGTTGGATCACAGACGTGCTTACATCTAACATTTGTGAGTTGTAGCGGACTAAATTTTCCGTCATTAAATGGTCGCAACGATAAACTAAAAATATAATTAAAAGATGTAGCAGAACAATGTAGGCGAATGGTCGTTTAGCGAGTACAGTGCAAACCGGTCTGCATTTCTCTTAAACATGGTACACCCTAAATCGGAAAAAGAAAAGGAAATAATAAACGACCCGACTTCACAAGCACCGCGAGAACGACAAAAATAATGAAACATATGTCTGGCAATCAGGTAACGAAAGAAATTTAAGAAGCACAAAGAGATTTTCCCAATAATGAGACATTTATACAACTGAAAGATCTTTGATCCGAAAAATTAATTACCGACGGGAAATCGAAAGATTGACCGGAAACATTACAATAAGTGCATCAACCATTCTTTGCATGTATTTCGTGTTCCAAGTTATTCAGACCTATTCGTGTGTTCGTTTTTAAAATGTGTTCGGTACTTTCGCAACTTTCAGTAATATTGTATGAATATATTCACATTTGTGCGGTGAGTGCCAATTTTATATTTCAGTCATATAAATATTGTGATTTATTATTTATCTTAGCAAGAAAAAAAATTTTAAGATGTTGTAAAAAGGCTATATATAAAAAGACTCTATCACTTTGACTGCTAAATGCCCGTAAAAAACACATAGAAATATATTTATAAAAACCAACATGTGCAGTCATTGAAAACATTTTCCAACCATCCGGAAAGTGAATTCGAAAGCTCAATCCACTATGTTCTTAGATTGGCTAAATCGTTTTTATCTTTATCAGTAAACATTAATTTTATAATATTAATTCAACGTATTACAACCGAGCCATAGTAACGCGTGGCCGGGTCTGCTATCTATATACAATGGCTGTTCCACGGGAAGTGAGAGTAACTTTGATGTGAGTAGGCAACCACTCACAGCGCGTTTAAAGCCCATTTAATTAGCTATCGAATGCAACAAACCGGAAGTTCATACCTCACCTCTACACCCACAGCACTGATTTGAAAAAAAAAACTGTTTTGTCAACCTTTACAATTTTTTTCAAGCGGAGCGGGCAGGTTGAAAACGCATCGTAACGAGTCTCGCACTCAGATAATCCTAAAGGTCATTCCATCAGCTGTCAAATGCAACAAACCGAACGTTTCTACGAGCATTATTACGTGTTTTATAGTCGAAAGAATAAGGCGCAAATTGTGAAAACCACGTGCAGTTTTGTGTTGTCAACATGAATAAGAAAGGTATCGAGCAAGAACAGCGGTATGTAATTCGTTATTATTGTTGGTTGAAAAAAACGGCTAAAGAGACGTTAGATTTATTAAAAGAAGAAGCGTATCCTGATGATGTTCGACTACTCGGTAATTCAACAATATTTCGATAGCATAGCGCGATTTCGAAAAATATTCGACACCGATCAAGAAGTCGTGAATGCGGTACAGACCATTTTAAACAGAACACCTGTCGGTGAGTTTAAAGCGTCCTTTACAAGCGAGAGGTGCCTATTTCGAGAAGATTAATATGAATAATGAAGATGGGTAATAATTTATGTAAAAATTTTGAAATACAGTTTCTTCCAAAATGTTGTAATTTTTTTATCTAAAAAAACGGTGGCGGTCGACGAAACACTTTTTTTCAAATCGATGCTGCAGGGCGAACCCCCGGGAGGTAGAAACTCCCGGTTTGTTGCATTCGATAGATAATTAAATGGGCTTTAAGATGTACCCGGAGCGAACGCGCTGTGAGTAGGTGCCTACTCACACCAAAGTTACTCTCACTTCCTGTGGGACAGGCATTGTATATAAAACAAAGTCGGGTTAGTTAAATCAACGGCTGGACCGATTTTTATGATCTTTGATTTGTTGAATTTGCGTCCGTCCCGAATAGCAGAATACAAAATTAAAAAAAAAAAGTATGAAGAAAATTCATTTTTTTTTGCTATTTTTGGCCCAAAAGGGGAGTTCGAATAATTTTTTAACCGTAATTTTTAAATTTTATTAAAGGGCTGTTGTGTTTTGTTTTATATTTTGAATTTCGATTTTAAACGGTTATCTGATGATGAGTTATGAATTTTTTAAGGGCGATTTTTGAGGTCGTTCTAAATTCTATATTATATATTCTAGACGGTTTCTTGCCGACCAGGGTAATCGGTCAGCTTAAATTGTCAAGGATAGAGAAGTTTAATTGTAATTTATGATCCGATTCCGATAAGTCAAATCGTTTCCGAGCTATTATATAATCGAATATTTTTTTCGTTTCTGAACCATCTTATTGGGATTCCGTACATTATATGTGTACGAAATCCTGAAAAAGGGTATAAATTTACTTTAAGAAATTAAATTACCTTAGAAAGACGTTTTTTTCGTGTATAGCTCATCATCAGCTAACTGCACAGAGTACACACTTTATTAAAAAGTATATAAATTGAGTGTGTACTATGTGTTGTTAGCTGATGATATGCCCGAAAAAGCATGTTTCCAAAACGTAGTTTATTTTAATTTTTCAAAGTAAATTTATACTTATTTTTGTTATTAAGGGGGATAATGCCTTGCTGCCACGTGAATTACATTTATTTCAATGTAATTAAAATACTCTTTTCATTTTGATTTTTGTACATTTATTGAATTTAATTTTTTTTGAGTATTGATTGCTGATAAGTTAACACAATATTTATTGGTTCTGGGGCGGTACGAAGTTCGCCGGGTCAGCTAGTATTTTATATTTTTGTTTTGTTCAGTTGGTTGTTCCGTGCGTTTCCATTTTTTTTTCTGTATTTAGTTTTATTTTTTATAAGTTGTTCTTCGTTTTCCCCCCTGCCCCAACTGTGACCCGATGTTTTTTGTTCCTTTTGTATATTTTTTTCTAATACCTTTTTTTCTCATATGTTTTTACATTTTATTATCTTCTGTTGTTGTCGGGTTTTCCCGTTTACATTTTGTGTTCCTTTTATTATTATTATTTTTTTTCCCCTATGTTTTTATATTTCACCTATCTGTTGTTATGCGTTTTGTCGGGTTTTCCCGTTTGGAATTTGTTCTTTTTATTTTTTTATTTTATGTTTTCTTTTACCTTTTTTCCCTATGTTTTTCTATTTTATCTACCTGTTGTTATGCGTATTGTCGGTTTTTCCTGTTTAGAGGTGTAGGTTTTCTGTTTTGATTTGGGTTTTTTCATGATTTCTGATTCTATTGTCGATCGCAATTTTCGTTACTTCAGTTTGCTTCTGATGATGGCCAGTTTTTAGCTGGTCGAAACGTCAAGCGAATAACTATATCTTCGTTTTAAATATACACAGTTGTTTCCGATGAATTATTTATCATGAAAAACCAAGAAGTTTCGCATATGAAAATTTTTGCTCGTTTCTGATTTATATATTCAGAGCAGCAGTGTGTGGCCTATTTAATTTCATTTTTTCTATATATGCTTATAAATGGTTAATAAAAAGTATGTCAGCCGTTCAAAAAAAATATCGCTTAAATTTTGGTATTAATGATGGTGGAAAATGTGCGGTATAAGTACAAAAATAACATTTAAAAAAAATAAAAATGGCAAAAGCAGAAGCCTTAACAATCGATTTAACGCTGAACCGTCTTAAAATAGATGATTTAACTTTTGTTGCTAATCCTTTAATACTCTTAGCTTTTTGGGAAATTTTTGGTGAATTATCCTGAAATCAGCTGTTAAAATCAGCTAAAACTAAGTATCTGTCAGTGAGCTGTTAATGTCAACCGCATTAGTTTCAAGCAAATTTTTCGAGTTGTATGTGCCATTTGGCAAAATAATTCAATGACTTTTTTAATCAATTCGGCACGGTAAGTGATAGAGTTTGGTTGCATATTTAAATATTTTTAGCCGATGAAGATACAAATGACAATGTTTCGCTAAGTGTTCACTTTATTTGCTGTACATTTTAAGTTGCTACATGAAATTCTTTTTTTTTTCTGTCAAGCGTTTTTTTTTAAATGGACCCCTCCCCTCGAAAAACTGGCCTGGGTACGCCTATGTACACACTTATACATATATACAAACACTCGTTGATTACATATACATAAATGTAGAGATACAGAACTACGCTTGCCAACAACAGCTACTGGAATCTTAATAAATTTTGCAAACTCTTCAGTGGTACTATTCTCTGTTTACTGTCCTCCAAACAAAACGAATATTGACTATGATATTGACATATTATTTAAATCATATAACAAAGTGATCCTCGCTGGGGACTTAAACGCCAAAAGTAAGATATGGAACTGCTATTACAATAACAAAACAGGTAATAAACTCGTTTATCTTTCCGAAAGGGTAGGTTTTCAAATTCTCGCTCCTGATTTCCCCACGCACTACCCTACTAACCCTCAATTACGTCCGAGCACTATCGATCTCATCTTAAGTATGAATGTTCATAATATTACCAAACCAGTAACTTTAGCCAACCTTGCCTCTAATCATAATCCAATTTATTTTAAATTAAACGCTACTTGCAGACTCGTAGAAAACCGTACAATTTTTAACTATAAAAGTGCGAACTGGACGGAATACCGTAATTATATTACAAATAATGTAAACATTTTGAGAAGTCCAATAAAGGCTGGTTGCCTACTTGGCTACCAGGCACACAGGCTGTCAGACCTAATAGTAGAAGCAGCAAATCTTTATATTCCAAAAATCGAAATCAAGTCAAGTAAAGAGCACTTACCAAGAAAACTAGTGAAGCTTATTAAGATTAAAAACTATGTCAGGAAAAAGCACCAAAAGATTCGTAACCATTCCTCTCACATCATTTACAACTTATTCGCTAAACTAGTTAAATACAAACTAAATGAATACCGAAACACAACATGGAATAACAAACTAATAAATCTAAGTGCAAAAGACCAGTCGATCTGGAAAATAGCAAAAATATTTAAAAAAAGCACGGACACATCTATTCCACCTTTAACACATGCTAATCAGACCGAATACACAAACAAAGGCAAAACTGAGTTACTCTCAAATATATTTCTAGATATACAAAATCAAAACAAAAACTCTTCCACCAAATGGCACACAAACAAAATAAATACTACTGTACAGAAGTTCCTAGCCACCCCAACGGTCACTACCAACTACCCTAAGCTCTTCTCACCAAATGAAGTTAACAAAATCATAAAAAAATTAAAAAAATAAACACTCCACCGGTCCAGACAATATCTCCATTACCATGATTAAGAATCTACCCGAAAAAGCTAAGATCAATCTAACTATTATAATAAACTCTAGTATCATTTCGGGACACTTTCCTACCTGCTGGAAAGAGTCCATTATTATTCCTATACCAAAATCAGGAAAGGATCAAGCAATGGCTATTAACTACAGACCTATCTCGTTAATAAACTGTTTAAGTAAAATAGCGGAGAAACTTATTCTTTCCAAGATGATAGATCATTGTAACGAAAAAAAAATCATCACCCCCCACCAATTCGGGTTTCTGCGGAATTTGTCGACTACGATGCAGTTAAGTAGGCTAACCGAGTTTGTAACTGACAATTTTAACCTAAACAAACATACCGGACTGTTATTACTTGACATCGAAAAAGCCTTTGATACCGTCTGGCATCAAGGATTAATATACAAATTGCTTAAATATCAGTTCCCTAAATTTCTCATTACTCTTATAAATGATTACCTGGTAGAAAGGAAATTTTCAGTAAAAATTAACGACGCTATATCTTCTCCAAAAACAGCGACGATGGGAGTTCCGCAAGGAAGCATACTTGGTCCATTCCTATTTATTTTGTTCTTAAATGATCTTCCTAAACCTAAACACTCCGAGCTAGCGCTATTCGCTGATGACACAGCCATTTACTGCGCTTCTTTTAGAGTCGACACAATTAAACGTAGATTATCAGAAAGTTTTTTAAAAATAAAAAAGTACCTTACAAAGTGGAAAGTTAAAGTGAATGATGCAAAAACGCAGGCTATCCTATTTACAAAAAGAAGGCCCGCTTTTTCCCCGGAATTAAACCTGGGAAATCAAGTCTGCCCTTTTAAAAATGAAGTTAAATATCTGGGGGTCATCCTAGATCGGCGGCTAACTTTCAACAAACACGTTGATCATGCTATAAATAAAGCGCATGCAAGAAATTTTATGTTGAGGCACATCTTCAACAAAAAATGCAAATTAACAACAGAAAATAAATCACTTCTATACAAAGCTATCATTAGGCCTGTGCTCCTTTACAGCTCGCCAATGTGGTCTAATGTCTCGAGATCTACATTTCAAAAAGTACAGCGATTCCAAAATAAATGCTGCAGAATTATTCTAAGCGCTCCGGCGTATACTAACATAAATAGTATGCACGCTGTATTAAAACTGCCCTTTATTGTAAACATAATCCGTACGCAAGCTAAGAAATTCTTTGACGATTGCTCTACTAGTGATCACGTGTTTGTTAAAAGAATAGGAGACCACACGAGAACCTCTTTGCAGCTAAAATATAAAAAGTACAAACACAAACGCATTAAACATATGCTATTTTAATCTTATAGTACACCGATCCGTCCGCAAGCGTTAAACAAGGTGTTGAAGCACACACGCGCAATGACACTCCAATAACCATCATACTTCTACTTTTTTTTTACAACTTACACTTTATTTATTTCTTCCGAAGCTAGGTTTTTTGTTGGTTTTTTTTTCCTAATATTATAACAAATGTAAAGTTTTTCTTTTTTCATATTGTAATTTAAGCATAAATGTATTTTTGATGCACGCTGGCGAGGGTAAATTGCTCGATACGCGTAAAATTTAAAATGTTTAAACGTACTGTTATTTTCTTTGTTTTGTAAATTTAGTAAATAAACTTTATTCAATCAATCAATCAAAACATAGTCAATAGTAAAAGGGAAATAAAATAAAAACATTAAATGGTTTTTTTTTCGTTTTCTCTCTTCTCTTTTTACTTTTTTCCCTATCTGCTTTATAATTAAGGTAACAAGTTATGATACGAGAATTTTACGGCGCTTTTTATAATTTTTCAAATCTATTTATAAAGAAAAGTGGGTAAAGAATTAAAAGAGTTTATATAGGCTGATTTCGAATATGGTATTTGTTAATATTTGGTGATATAATTTTTCACCCGCTGATCTAGTAATACTCTGAGCAACAGGAATGTTAAATTTTGTTTTACTCTTAAGAACAAAAACCATAAGTAGTTGCAATTCATCAAGTTTGGAAAATGTAAAATATTGAATATATTCTATAGCTGTGTCTAGATTTTTGCAGCAAAAGTAATCTTATAACATTTTTCAGTAGCTTATAGCAGATGTGTTTTAAATGATAGTCAGCAGCTTTGCTCAAATGCATGATTCCATAGTTTAATATCATCGGTTGGTATAGTGAAGTATAAAGCTAACGAAAATGTATGATATTAAAAAAATTGCTTAAATAATAAAATCGATATAATTTAATTTTTTTAGCTTTTTGGGGCAAGATAAATTGGATGTTTATCTCCTAGAACAGTTTACAGTCTAGTTAAACTCTCTAGATATTTTATCTCATAAACTCTATTCGGGCGAGCATCATTTTTACAAAAAATTTCGAAATCGTTCCACTTAAATTGTGGCATGTGACTAAAAATCATAAATTTTTAGTTTTACTTCGATTAATAAACAATTAGTTAAGGTGTAACTAATTTTTGATTATTTTCAAGTCACCTTGTAAAAGATCCTAAAGAATATAGCCTGTTTGCGTGAGTTCATCGTAAGCACAATGTCATCTACGTAACAAAATATTTTCCCCTACTATAATACATTTAAATTATATAAAAAATCGTTAATATAAACCGGAAATAGAAGGGGGGCTTCAATATACTTCCCTGAGGTACTCCGTAAAGTTGTTTTACATAGTGTCACTTGTTATATTATCAATTTTAATGCAATACAACAATTAAGTAAGATTTAAGCCAGTCATGAATAATAATAGCACCTCGAAAGCCACAATTAAACAATTTATACAGCAAGATGTTATGATTAATTAATATCAAAGCGATTTTTTTTTTTTTTTTTTTTTAATCTAAATAAACTGCTGCAACCGAACGACCCATTTCCAAATTGGATGTAATAATTGAAATATGATCGAAAAGAACGTCATCTGTGCAACGTTCAGAAAGAAAACCATACTGATTTTTATTTTTAAAAAAAAAAAAGTTATTATTTAATAAGTAACTTAACAGTCCACGCTTAATATATTTTTCAAATGTTTTAGACGTGGTGGAAAAAATGCATATTGGTCTGTAATTAGAAATATTAATACAATCGCCATTTTTAAAAACGACTGTAATTATAACAAATTTTAAAACTGCTGAAAATCTTCCAACTTGAATGGATGTATTTAAATATAAAAATAGGTTAAATGTTGTAGATAATTTTTTTTTTTTTTTATTATTAACGAAATTGAAATTCCATCATGTCCTCTTTCTGACTTATTAGACCATTATCCAAGCCTAACTTCATCGCTAAGAAAAGTCAGTAAGTTAACGATTGTAGTTTCTTTCGTTGGAATATAATTTCTTATCGGCGCGTTATCAATTATATTTTTAACAACATTGCTGCTAATTAGTTATTGAAGTAATCAACAATCAATTTTTTTCGTTACAGAACATATTCATTTTCAAGCCGTTAATTAATAATGCAATGTTCGTGAATTATTTCTCGTGGGTTTTTTTTTTTTTTAATAACTATCCAATGCACTTTTTTTCGATTACTCTAGCGATAACTATTTTCGGCCGTCGATGATATACATATTTGCTTCATCCTAATTTTCTACAAATGCATTCATATTTAAATGACCCGCGCAATATTTGAACTGAACTATGTTCACATTATTATTCGTTGTTTTACCCAAACTAATATCATATGTTTGATGCTTACTGCCTAGACACATATGTCAGTTAACTCTATTAGTTACAACTCAACGGATACTAGCATTGTGTACTGACTATGATGAAGTTTTTAAATTTCTCCGTACTTTATTTCATTCCAGAAACCAACTTTACTCTAGTTTTCTTTCTTTATATTCTCAATTCCTCTTTAACTAACTAGCCCCAGCTTACATCTTTCGATTCTTCAATTTTTACAGTTCATCTTTCATTTTTACCTTATCCACTTTTTTATTTAATCCTTTTAATGTTATTACTTCTCATTTTACTCTTAAAGACATAAAAAAAATCCTTTTACTGTTTCTTAAGCGTTACTCCACTATTTTTTCTTACTATTTTCACTTTCCTTCATCCTAATGCTCCCCTAACGTTCTTTTATGCTTGTCGCATACACAATATACTACAATGAAATTTTTTATAATTTCAGGGTGAACAGAAATTCATTAGAGGGTTTACTTTTTATATCTTCACAATTAACTGGTATTGCTTTAATTTCGGAAACTTGGCTTCAGTCAGGACAAACTTTAATATTAGAGGCTACAGGCTGGTCAAATGCGATATGAGGGTTCTGCTATCTTCGTTGGAAGTGCCGCGGTCCCTTTCTCGCTCATGATGTTTTTCTAAATATTCCTTCTTTTCTTAATTAATCTCTGATATGGTTACATCTCTGTCTCTTGCGATCTTGCTTATTCTCTTGATTTCCATTTATGTTCCCCCTAACTATTTTCTTCGTCATTTTCTTCCGTCTTCCTTTTTCAATTCCATTCCACAACCGTTTATCGTGGCTAGTGATTGGAACGCTCATTCTTCATCGTGCAGCCGCAAAGCTGATAACAGTGCTACCCTCGAGAATACTATCCTTTCCGATAATTTGATTATCCTTAATGAACTCTTTCCTATTTTTATCTATATCGAGCTCCTCGATTTGTCTTTTCTTCTCCTACTATTCCTACTTATTTTACGCCTCTTCATTAAATTCTGTCGAATCTGTTTAAAACAAATGGTACTCTGTTCCGTTCCCTTGTAAATAATTCTTCGCTTCCTAATATTCATACGTGTTTATAACTTCTTTCTGCAATGTGCTACGTCCGCTCCTAGCGCTTTCTCTCCACGTTGCCACCATTCATCCTCCATTCGGTACGGTACATCCTCTTCATTTTGGTGGCAAATGCATTTGATCATGGTTGAACAACTTTTAGAACGTTTCGTTCAAACCTCAAAACTGTAAATTTTTTTCTCATAAACGGGAGGAAAACACAAAATACTGAAAGCCTCAAAGAGAAGTCCTCTTGGAAGAATTTCTGTTTTTCGTTTTCCATAATTACCTCCCTTCCACATATCTGACGGATGGCTAGAATTTTTAAATTTCCATCCTGTGAGCGTCCTACCAATTCCATTATTCCTATTAACGTATTACCTTTTATTGATTCTATTGTTTTTTCTCATATACGTATTCCTAGTTTAAATGAATTTCGCTTTTTTCTATAAAACTATTTTCTTTTCTCCTCATTTCTGTCTTCAATATTATCGAATCAAAGTCTGCTTTTTTCAAAATTTCCAGTCCCACTCTAAATCTTAATGGTATGACCTGTCCTTAAAAATCCGTTCGAACAATACATTAGTATTCTCTTCAAACTTGTTAATGTCTTCCTTTCAGCGATATTTTACTCCTCGTTACTGTGGAGCTCTTTCATTATTATTGTCATTCCTAAAAAAGTTTTATTTTTTTTTTTTTTTGGATTTGGCCAACTAAGGGAAGCTACTCAGGACAATTGGACTATCATATATTAGAGATTAAAAATTTTAATCCGATCAGAGATCGATGAAAGAAAAGAGGCAAGAATAGGAATCACCTTTGAAGACGGCAAAGCTAAGATATGAGGAACAGTGGGGGATCCATAAGGGAGGGAAATAGGGATTATTCCACCAAGAACTAAAGCCTTTATAAAAAAAATTGTTATAACAGAGAAACTTAATTTATGCTATAAAAGATTTTTATAAATGTTATATACCTAGGGATTTTAATAATTAATATTTAATACTGTTTTTACTAGTAAAACTATTAATGTTCCTTTTTTATTCTATTTTAAATGTAATTATCATCGATCTTTTGCCATTTTTATTTTGTAATTTTAATTAAAAACAGTAGTTCAATGAGAAATATATATATTTAAACTTGCTCACAACAAAGAGAATTCGGATCGGATTACTAAAAAAAATGAAAAAGACGTAAAGTGTCTAATAAGAAATATACTATCTTTCTTACTATTTCTAAACTACCATATTTAAGGTATAATTTTATAATTTCATTTTATTCTTTTCTCTCATAACTTAAAACAAAACAAAAGTTAAATTAAAAATTGTAATAATTATGTATTTTTAAAACATTTTTTAAACATTTCTATAGAGGTCGCTATTTGATTTTCTTTATCAAACAAAGGGTATTTCTCAAATCTACTGCCTGTCGTAGAACATTTTACGTAATTATATAATTCCCCCACCTCCAAATGTCTTCATGGATCCGCCCCTATATAGGAAGCATTATACGGAGTAGGAGGAAAATTAAAATTTAATAGCTGAACGTGCAGGACATTACGTTCGGAGGAAACACTGGAACATTCAAACAGCACGTGGAAGTTCGCTCTTACGCCTGAATTCTCAGAAAATTATTTAAAGGTATGTTTAATAGGTTCTTTATTTTGTGACTGGAACATAACAATGTTTTTCCCTGTCATATGCTTGGCTTTCGACCTTATATCGGTCCTCCTGATTGTATTAATCTTTTTGTTTCCAATGTGTATAGCCCTTTATTTAAAAACATTACATTTTAGCTTCTTTTATCGATGTTTCCTGTGCTTTTGACAATGTACATTTGTCAGCTCTGAGGGAAAAAGATGTTAACAATTAACAACTCGGTTTAGTTTTCGTCTTTTATTATTAATCTAACGATGTATTGTACCCCCACCTCCTTTCTTCATCCATGCCATAAGAAACGTTTTTCACGGGTCTTCCCCAAGGTTTTTCTCTTAGTTTTACTCTTTTTAATATCTACACTATGCTTCTCATCTTTGAATTCCTCCTCTCTATTCTTTTCTGATAATATCATGTTTTTTTTCTTTTTCTTCCGATATTTTAAAATGAAGCTCTTAACTCGTCTCTTATTACACCGGCTTATTCTTTATCCTCAATTCACCTTTTTTATTTCTTCTTTTATTGTTTTTACGTCCTTATGATCCTGAGTTAATTAATCGATCCTTAAACAATACATGATTCTACTATCTAGGAATTTTTTTTAACAGTTGACTGCGATTTTCTGAACATATTGAATATCTTTCTCCTTCTGCTTACTAAAAGGATAAACCTGTTGAAAGATCTATCCTCATTCGACTGCTGATCTTTTGTAGACGGCTGTGCATCAAATTCCATCTGTCTAAATTAGATATAATCCAAAATTCGTGTACTGTCTCGATGTTCTTCAATTCTTCTAATTTAAGCTCTTGCTGAATCCAATACGCTCCCCTTCGCAAATCTTATTTAAACTATCGTTATCTCACTAAATGTCTTTCATTCACGTCTATCCGTATTTATTCCTACCATTAATCAGAATTACTCGCATTTTAACCCATGAAAATTTCTCTATTTTCGGTTAATCTATCTTCGTCTTTATCCGGTTATTATTAAAATTTAAAGATTATTAATAAAATGTGAAGAAAATAAATACCTCATAAAAATATTCGTTACCGTTAGAAATGTGTGTGCAGTCAATATTTCCTTTATTTCGACTAACCATCATCATCATCATTGGAATCTCCCCATTCGTCTAATATTATACAGCGTTAGGGTTGCATCCTTAGAATAATATAAAAGATTTTGAGAAAAAGGTCGTATTAGAAGATGAGAATTGGAAAAAGAAAAAGAAAGTGAAGAGAATAAAAAAATTAAATTTTACCTGCGTTGTTTTGATCGGATTTATATTAGATTATATAGGTAATTTCTTTATTCTTTCCTTAGCCCAACTAACAGCTATTATACGGTATCATTAATTCTATACTGACTGGTCTATTTCGAAATTTAAGAAAGAAACATAATTCATATATATATATATGCATATATACATATATATACGTATGTATGTATGCATGCATTTATATATATATATATATGTACGTATTTATGTATTCATGCATTTATATATATATATATATATATAATATATATGTGTGTATTATCTTTCCATTAATCAAAAACCTTCAAATCGTAAGCACCTCTTTCTCTAATAAAAGTGTTTTTCGATAGTGCATTTCTTAGAACTCTGCCCGGCGTTTATTATCGCGGTTGTCACCTGAACTTAATTGATGAATCTTTATGCTCAGTACGATCAGGTGAATTATTTTTTTATAAGTATTTTTTATTTGGGCCGCTTTTAATCATTTGGTGGATTTATTTAATTTTTAGATTCTTTAAACTAACACGCTGATTATATAATAACAAAACGTATCTATCTTTTTTTTCTTTAAATCTAATTTTTTATCAGGTACTTTTAAATTTATTTTAAGGGAAATATAAAGTCTAAATAATATGCATTTTAGGCTATTTTTTAAAAAGAATAAAAACAACCATTATTACCTCGAAAGAAATAATTGATGGGTTCGAAAATGTCTGATAAATCCATTTAATATATAGTATTTAAAAAAAAACAAAACAAAGAGCGACAAAATAGTGGATAATATATATATATATATATATATATTTATATTTATATATATACATATATAATCAAATAAAAGCGTTGGAAAAATACGTGTGCATAAGAAAGGTAAAAAAGCGAGATTAAAAATACCGGAGAAAATTTTTTCTTTCAACCTCGGTACTATGTATTTAGCCAGTATTAAAAATCAAAAAATATTTTCGAATGGACTATTTCAACAAATTAAATTTACATTATTAATATTTATTAATAAAGACCACATGATGGAACTGCTAATGTATTGTTTGTTCGAATGATTTCTCTTAACGTAATTTTTCTTTATTCCTTATTCTGTAATACCAAACCATGTATATTATTGTGATTTCTACTGTTTTCTTTTGTGTCTACGTTTTAATCGATAAAACTTCTAAAAAAAAAAATCGCATAATTTAATAGTTACAATCTCACTCTTCTTTATCTATTGATTTTACGAAATACAAACCAAATATTGATTTTGTGCCCAAATATTAAGGAAAAAAAACACATCAAACAAAAATTAACACACAAATTCACACACTTACGACATTATAGACATTAGAAGGAGTTTACGAAAGTCCATTAATTCTATTATTTGAAAACACTGCGGCATAATGAGTATAAATTTTATTTGTTACATATTTTCCTGAATTCAATTGCAGTAGTTTCGCGAAAATAGTCTCTAATTTATGATGTTGAAAACAGAATCCTGACCTCGGAGTTTGATGTCGAAGTTAAACTATTTACCGTTAGGCTGTCTTGTTTTGGCGAACGCTAGCACCAATTGCGTTTATATATTCCAATGGAAGTTTTTACCAAATGGAAAATAATTAAATTAAAATTAAAGGAAAAATTGATTTTTAATGCGAACGAAACCATTGTTCCGTTGCCAGAGTTGTCGACTTACTTAGTAAAGACCGGGGGACAGGGCAGAATTCGAACGAAAAGTGCCTTTCTCTCCATCTATTTTACCCATGAACGGCCAAAATCGTTATAGGTGGTTTTCGTCCGGAACAGGTCCCAAAATATCTCTCAGCCGCCGATGTGATAAAACAATTAAGATGATTATCTCGCCGCCAGCAGCCTTTCGGACTAATCGCTTTATCAATTATTATTATTATTATATCTATTACCTGTGTGTGTGTGTGTGTGTGTGTGTGTGTGTGTGTGTATGCGGACCACGACAGACCATTTAGCGATACAATCAAATATGGATTCAATTACCCAAATAAATACGAGCGATAAATTTAATTCGTTACAAAAATAACCATTGCACTAATAAGTAAGTATTGCAGAATTATTAAATACATTTAGCCTTTCGGGTGTAGTTTATAATGTAGCAGCAAGAAGTGTTCTCATAAGAGATTTTCAGAGAATCTCGCCTGGGAATAATCTCGATGATGTTAATAAGGAATAATTCTGAACCGCAGAGCCAGCTCAATGATACAATAGGATCAGGGTATTAATTAGTAACCCATTAAATAATATTTTACCACTGCGGAAAATAGTGAAAAACGGACCGACAATTATCATTATTAGACTCGGTGAGATGCAAATGGCCCTAGAGCAATCGCTTTAAGAAGATCGTATCTAAAAGCTTCCAATAAATACTTTCATACTTAAATAGAGCGATTTACAAAACAGTTTAATAAGCAGCGAGCTAGAACCAAAAAAAAAAAAAAAAAAAAGGAGTTATCAAAAGAGAAACGAAACTAGCCTGGAAAAAGTTCTGTAATGAACTAAAATTCGAGAGAGTGTAAAAGAACACTATATTATGCAAAATTAGATTCTATAAAAATCCTTATTCCAATAAATACTGATATCAGACTGGATTGATACATTTATCTCTAAACCCCCGTCGACCCACAATCGTTAGAAAACATCTGACGAATTCACGCAAAGATCTAAAATACTGCAGATGAGGATAGCATTAAGGGTTCCTAATAGTACCGCATGATACAGAATTAATATGGAAACAATATTAAAAGTAAAAACTTTCCAGACTATAATGCTTAGGATCGGTATACATATTTAAAATGGGCGCGCGAACGAAGGTAATGAATTGGAAAGTGAACTTGGTATTGCGCGAATTGAAAAAGAAGGCTGGAAATTAACAGTTTAAAGGCTGGTCTTTCAAAATGAAAAACGTGTAGAGTGTGTCTGGAAAAAGGCCGTCCTCAAAAAAAAAAAAAAAAAAAAACGTTCTCATAGCGGTAATTGTTAAACTATTTTTAAGCCGATTAACGAAATTTCGATATACCGTTTGTGAGATCCGTCAAAAATCTACCAGTAACATTTGTATAACAACGATCCGAATGCGTTAAAGAACTATCAAACTCTCCGTCAATCGTCAAGAATATCGATTATTTTTTATCGCGTAACATATACATCGATTAGAGATAATCGTTACCTTGTACAGTTTGATTGCGTATAATATAATTGTTAAAGACGAGTGCTTGAATTCCTGCACGTTAAAACATTGGGGGGAGCCTTTGAAAGAGTAATGTGTAAAACACGTGTACCCTCAGGTCGTTGATTACGATGGCACATAGCTGGACCCTTTAAAAAAAACCACACTCTCATTAGTGTCGTTGCACTAAGTATACTGTGAACCTTAACTATCCCAAACGCCCTGCTTATGGGACACACTTTACTTTACTCATAGTTTCATTAAATCCGTCGGCGAATATTAATTAAAATTGACAGACAAACGAAAACCCGCATTATCAGTTTGTAGATGAAGCGTATTGCAATTGGACACCTTTTAAATGCTACCAATTTAGATCGCGGGGAGCGTGTTTTAGAAAATTATTATCGCGACTACAGTAATTATATACTTTTCGTTAATTTTCTTCATTTTCCAAAATTACCCAGCCTCAGTCCGTATCCGTCCATTTACTTCAACCACAATTGCTTTCTTTCGTAAATCTTTTCCCTAATATGATCTATTATATTTTTTATACAATTATTATGTTTCAACAAATAGCGCCCCACCTCTGTTAATACTGTCGATTAGTCGGCCCTTTTTAATTTCTGCATAAAATTTCAATTTCTTCGATATTTCCACAGTTAATTTCTTGTTTGTATTACCTTTTGCACCTAAGTAAGTTAAAACTACCATGCGTCTCGGTAAATTCCTTTCTGTTATGTACATATTGATACGGATTTATTTTCAGCGGCGCTATCTCGCGAGATGATGTCTCGAGCTAGAAATTATGTTCTCCGGTTAAAATCATTAATTTTCGATCTCCCGACATCATTATATTGTTCGTTGTCAGCGGAGAATACGATCCGGGACGCTTACACGGCTAGAAAATTCCGTTTTATTATTTTGGCGCGAGTGTCCAGTTGAGGGCTATGTAAGTGTCGTGGAGTGTGTGTTCTGCGACAGGAGGGTGGCGTTTTGGCATGTGCGCATCGGTGGCCAGTAGCCTAAGCACTTAGATTTAATAAATTATTGTACTACGCATCGATGTACGATCAAGATCGGCTAATAGGCACGTGACCTTTTTTGTATTAATTGATCTATCGATTATTTTTGCTCTCTTGCCGATCGATCGTGTTAGGTAAGTTCGACGCCGATTATCGTCCGGTTACCGTTTTTAGTTAGTCCACGCAACGCCACGTGTTGGTATATCTGTCGTTTTGTAGTCTACGCTGGTCACGCTATCAGTATAAGCTGTTTACTCAAAAAAAAATTTTTTCTGTTTTCTTTTTGTGTCGTTTCTCGTAGTTTAGAACGTTAATAATTTGTTTGCCGATTCGCGATTAAAAAAAGTAAATTAACGAGTTTAAAAGAGAAAGAGAGTTACGAGTCTGGTTATTTTTTTTTCGTCTGCGTTTCTTTCGGTAAACACTGTGTTTTGGTGACACCCGTCCGGAAGGAATTCCGCGTCTCATTTGCGGGTTGTGTTTTTATTTTTATATAAGAATTAATAATTAAAAAAATAAAAAATAAAAAAAAAAGCATAGTGCATATAAACAATTCAGCATGTTAGAGTTCATCAAGAAAATCATGGACTCCAAATTTAGCAGGTCCCGGATTAGGGATAAACTAAAACAAGGGAAACCGCCCCGACTAAGGCCTGAAGATAGGGAGAGATCGCAGGAGTGAAAAAAAAGACACTACTACTTCGTCGAAATTTTTTCTCTTTACAGTTCGTTTCATTGGTGCCTGTAATCAGGGAAAATTGCTAAGTGCGTTATTTAATTAAAAATGTTTTTATTTAATATATATAGCAGAATTTTTTTTTATTATTTTTTTAAACTTGTCAGCAAAAACTAATAGCGACTATAAAAGGAACAGTATTTTTGACTTTCATCTGTATTGTACTTCTTACGTCGGATTTTTTAGCATTATACACTTTTGCGAGTTAGAAAATGCCGATTTCTCGATTTACTTCGAAAATTTAATAGAAATGCACTAAAAAGTAAAAAAAAAACCGTCAAATTCGAAAAAATATAATTTACAGTAAAATGTATAGTGTGGCAAGGCAGATCCACGTGGTGCCCCTGGAACGCACTTTTCAAGAATTGACAGAACTTTCACCAAAAATTCGAGCTATTGCGTACCAATCTGGCCGGAACCAGGACTTATACATTGCATCCGAAAATAATTTTTAATTTCTGAAGTCAAGCGAAGAAGTCCATGGACATGAAGAAAGAAAAAAAAAGTAAAATGTGTATACATTAAGGGAGTGTATGATATTAGGCGATAATAATTCTTAACAACATTAATGTTTTATTAGAGGTCTCGGTACGCCAAATTCAAATTGCAATGATATTTCGAAACAATTTAATGAGCCTTAAAAAACCAACACAACCGATTCATTTAATAAGCCAAATGTACTCGGAACAACATCTGGTATATTTAATACGCGGTTTTTTATATGCTGCAATTTGAATAATCCAGTAAGTGTTAAATCATAATACCGCTCCTTAAAGTTCGTTAGAAAGAAATATTCTAATTGTGCATCGCCAACCTTCAAAATGGAGAATGAAGAAGAAGAAAACAAGTTAGAAAGAGAACCTACTTAATGTCTCATAAGCGATAGATATTAGAAACTCTTAATACTCTTGTTGACACTTAAAAGACAGATGAGGAGCCCCTAAAGAAGTATTTTCTCCTATTCTTTGTCGAATTTGGAAATTTTGCGTGAATATTTTATGTTCGCGAGGTTTCGAGAATCGGGCGTTTTTTTTTGTTTTTTTTTTGTTTTTTTTGTTTTTTTTTGGGAGTAACGTCAACTATAGATATTAATTTAGCATAAATGAATTGGTTTGGTGTATTTTGCAGACTAAATCAGAGGGCATACGGGTTCGAGACTTGTCTTGTTCCAGATTCGAATCGTTCCCAGGTTTAAGCAGCCTGAAATTGAATTGGGTACCAGAGAACTATCTGGGGGAAAGTAAAGGCGAATAATGCAAAAGTAGAAAGGAACCGGCCATAGCATTTTCATCAGATCCATTAGAACCGTAAGTACCGTAATGAAAAACTTAACTTTACAATCCATGATACCTTATCAAAGATATATGGGACTTACTTTTTATTTAATCCGAATGAAACACAGTTAATTTTATAATCATACTAATTATGAATTTTAAAGTGTTGCTTCTTTCTAATTATTTTTATTAAAAATGATTTAATAAAACGAATTGCATGCGCACAACGTCATTTAACAGTTTTTTTTAACTACCTATTCTTCTAATCGTTTCTATAGTATATAATCGCTTTTTGTAATTTTACAAATGGTCTCCGGTTTAAAGCGCTCTACTCAGTTTCCGTCTGAACCCTGTGTACAGACTGTTGATAGTGGAGAAATTACTGCATAGCTTTTTTTTTGTTTTTTGTTTTTTTTTGTTTTTTTGTTTTCTGTTGTTTTTTTTTAACCCTTTTAACCAGTCTATGATAATAAGTGTAGTAATCAAAATTCAGTGTTGCATTTTTCTTAAGATGTTGGTAAAATTGTCTGCATGTCTAACCTAGTGTGTGTTTTTAAGGATACAGTATGTATTCATTTTAAGTGTTAAAGTTTTTCTAAATGTTGTTTCCAGAATCGGCTAGTACACTGCCATGATTACTAACATTTTCTTCATAGTCTTCGTTTACTGACACACTTATTTGATTCGATGACGCTCAACGTCTTCAGTCGATCTGTCTCCTGTCGGAACGAGTTTAGTTTAACTTTTCCCCAACACCCTGTTGCCAAGGGTATCGAGTCTTTACTTAAGTTAAGATCTTGAAGGTTCCACTGATTCTTGTGAAATTTAGTTTTCTCTTTATACGCTATAATAATAATATTTTGTAATATTTAAACTAATTTGTTCCAAATACATTTTTTATTTATTTGTTTCGACAATTTTAATATTACACAGATAATCCATTCGACGGTATTTAGTTTGTTTACATTTTTCGATTTTCGGTGACTTTCCTTGTTAATTAGCGTCAAAAATTCTTCCTTTTATTCTTCTATGTCTCCTCCGATGTATGTAAATACGATGATACGTAATTATTTTAGACTTTCTACTTTTTTCTTTAAAGACTGCATTATTTTCTTCGGTTGCATAATTTTTTGTTTGCTTTTTACTTAACCGATCATCACACTTGATTTGCAAGTAATTTTTTTCAACATTAGCTATCAGAATTTTTAGACCGTGTAATGTGTGATGAGAATGAACGAAAAAAATCCATCAAAAGATCGGTGTAACGGAAAACAAGGATTTCAACAAATATATAAACGAGCATATAAAAACGGAATAAGCGAGCAATTAATGAATATCAAATCAAATCAAATTTATTTTTTAAAATTTCTACAATGAAACAACTAAACTAATTAAATTAAATTAAATATTAAACCGTTTACGCGCGAGTAGCGGAAAATATATACGAGATTAACGTACGCTAAATATGCGTTAAATATTCAAAGAATTTAAAACTTCAAAGAAGAGTAAATTCAATCAGCAAATTTTAGAAACGCATTAATTTAGCGCATAAAAATCTTAAAAGTATGTGTTATACGGGGTAATATAAAAAAGAATAATAATCTCACTCATAGCCGAAAAACCCGATAAACTAAAACGTAAAATATATATATATATATATAGAAATATATATATATATATATATATATAGAAATAAATCATAATCAGTTTCGGATACAATTAAATCATGACATTAATTACAGGTACATATATCCGAAAATGATGATGGTCGATTATAATTTATTTATAAATACATTTTGTGTATATCATTTTGTACTCATTACATATACATATATATGTCTTAAAGGGGATCTTCTTTTTAATGGAACCGAATTTCATTCTAGAAAAATGCCGCCAACGAACGGACGACCTTTTTAAGCCATATTCAGATTCCTTTTTACCTGCGCATCGACTAGTTTATTTCGGAACGATTGCACCTCGGATTGCCGACGCGAGCATTAAAAACCACCTCTGTTTCTGAAGATGTTCAATTTGGGTTCTTCAAGGAAAAGGTGGGTGCGTGTGCGTGTGGTGTGCAATGGTGGTATGCTAGTGGGGGGATAAAATCTGGATCTAAAAACACGACTGGAGGACCGTTCGTCTGCTACTATTAACATATTCACATGTTCGTTTCAAGTTCACGTTTCACTTGTTCGTAGACGTTACTACACGCCATGGTGTCGTTCGTTCGTATGATCTTGTAACGCGATCTCTATAGGTGATTCGTTCTTCTGCGAACCTGTTGTTGCGTCGATTAATATCGTTTAAAAATGAACGTGAATTTTTAAATGTTTACGGTGATCGAACTAGTTTTTACGCGAGCGCATTTAGCGAATAATAAAAATTGCGCCTCCTATCGTCCGCTAAATTTAATGAAGTAGTACACGCAGTCCCAGGTTTTTTTTTTTTTTTTTTTTTTCTTATATTTTATCGTCGAAATAATTCAAGCATGAACTTGCCGCGATGGAAGATAAATTTGGTAAGTAACACGAAAAATCCTCCATGGAAAACTAAATAGTTTTTTTTATTATTATTCATTACTTTTTTTGTTTCTTTTAAGAGCAAAATAGCATTTTAAACAACTGCCTCCGATCCTTCTGTTTCTCTTCGCTTCAATTATTGTCGGTTACTATTTATAAGAACCTTTGCATAATCCTCTACAAGATCTTCGCTGCCATAGCGGGGAATGTTGCAGATGATTAAAAAAGACTTAAAGATGATTAAGAATAATTATCAACTCGATTAAAAATATCATTACGTTAAAGAACAAAATGAATAAACGGGGACGATAGCTGCACAAAATTAAATATGTAAGCAAAGGCTTTTTTGTTTCGATTGTCATGTCCAACTGACATTCTGCACGAATCTTAGTATTTCCCCTGTTCGAACAGTTGCCGGAGGAAGCGGGAAACTTTCATCTAATTGTTTTAAAATCGAGAACCATTAAAATTTACATTTTTCGAACAGCCATCTTACTACTAAAATGTTAAACAAAAAACCATCATTCAACCAAACAAAGAGTCAGAAATGGATGTGTAATGCAGCGAGTGTAAAAAAAAAAAAAAAAAGAAAGTTGAAATAGATTAAATTTTTGCAAGGAGGACACTCATCCAATATAATTAAACGAGTTAATGTCTCTTCTGGAAAATTGTATTTTAAAAATCGGGGAGCTAGTTTGCTGGAATTTTAGGTACTGTCGCGCGCCTTTTCGCGATGAAGATTCAGAAAGCATCAAAAAAAGATATTCCGGAAAAATATGGAGCGACTCTCTTCATTATTCCTCCTAATTGTATCGACGAGGTGGCAAACACGTAGGAAAACCATATTCTCAAAATTTAGACAATAAAATGAATATTAACGAGCCAGGTATAAAATTACAAATCGACCGCCAAAGCTAAATTGAAAAAAAAAAAATTAATATAACAACGAAAGGAAACAACAAGTCTGGGATCCGGTGGTTATAAATTGCGCACTTGTTGCGCATTTTATCTCAGACCTGATGAATATTTTGTCCAAATTAAGGGTCCTTTAACAATATCTCTACCGTTTTTGTATTGGATTCGTTACTATTCTTTTCTCAAGATTTCCGTGATCAGAGATAGCAGACACTGAAATTTCACTAAAAAAGGGGTGGTATTGATTTAAAAAAATACTCACGCCGACGGATGTAATAGATAGAATTTTCGATGCCAAAAAAAATGTATATGTATATATATATATGTATGTATATATGTATGTATATATATATGTACATATATATGTATGTATATATATATATATATATATGTACATATATATATGTATGTATATATATATATATATATATATATATATATGTACATATATATTTATGTATATGTATATATATAATTTTAAACAATGAATTTTTTTCTCGTTTTTTTTCTGCAAATTCTTCTATAATATCGTTAAAATATTTGTTTCGATCGTTAGCATCATGGTTGATCTATACATATTTTTTATTCTTTTTAATATCGAAAAAGATTTTTCCGCCTCATAATTTGTAATAATCGGTTTAGTTACAAATATTCTACATGCAATATAAATGATTGAAAAAACACCTATTATTGCACGTTTAACCATTCATGTCGGAGCCTCTTGGAGCCTCTTTATAAGGCGTGGACCGGAGCTGCATCCTCTCCCCTGGTTCACCACTTAATCCAGGCCTGAGGGAAGGTGACCAAGGTTTAAGTGATGATCGTATTCTTAGGGTTTATTAAAAGATAAATAATTCGCTTATTTATACACGATGTAGCGTAAAAATAAATACATTTATTTACGTTGTTAATTAACAAAAATAGATAAAGGCATAATAAACTTTTGTTTTGTGATGATGTACATTTATATTTACCCTTTTCCACACGACGGATTTAATTTAATGTAAGAAACAAAAAACAATATATAATTATTTATTTATTTACAAATCGCCAGTACAACAGCCCGAAGGAAGTTATCAAGTCGCGCTTACGTTGTTAATTACGAAGTATAATATAAATTACAGTTTTTGAGGAATAGGAAGAGATCATTTCCATATATGGACTATTATTACACAGTAAATGGGGTAGGTTTGAGGATAGATTAAGTTTTTGGCGGGATTCGAATAAATTATTGCAACTTGTTAGGATATGTCGAAGAGTAAGCTGAGGAGTGTTACAAAAGGAACAGAATGGAGGTGATGTGTTATTGAAAAGGTATAAATCGGTTGTTACATTAGTATGGCCGAGCCTTAGTCTAGTTAAAACTATTTCTTCTTTTCGCGATTTTCGATCAGATGACTCCCATTGTTCGATATTTTCTTTTATGCCTCTGAGATGGTTTGTGGATGAGGTCGATCTCCATTCCGCATTCTACAATCTTATAATTTTCTCTTTATACGCGGTCTTTAGATCATCTGTGGTTATTATGGTTTCAGTAATCCAGGGACTGCGAATTCGATCTCTTTGCTAATTTATCTGCGATTTCGTTGATTCCTTCATGACTTGGGTCATCCATTCGAATAGAATATCCAGTCCATTGGAAAGTAATTCTGTTATTATTTCTTGCATTCTTTGCACTATAGGGTTGGTGTTATATATCAATCGAATATCTGCAAGGGCGCTAGCCGAGTCAGTTAGTATTATGAACTGGTGCTCGGTATGTGTTTGCGATATTTCTTGCAATGCAAGCTATGCTTTGCATACAGTTCAGCAGTTTTAGCTGAGCTGCATGGCGGTAGTTTTTCAGCTTTGCTTTGTATTAGGAATGAAGAAAGCCGCTCCGGGCGCCATTTTTGATCCATCAGTGTAACAGTGTACTCTGTTTTTGGATATCGTCCTAAAATACTATTTAATCTTGACTGCATGCCTCTACGGCACTTGCGCAGTTGTTTAATAACTTCAACAGCTCGTCGACGATTTGGATTGACGGCATTGACCATGGTGCAGGACGTACGACGATCTGAGGAAGCGAGCGGTATGTTTTCGGGGTATAGGAGATTCGGATATTTTCCTCAAATTTTAACGCAATATTGATCTTTTCCTTTTGGGTTGATTTGTACTTATTCCGATAATAGTTGTTAAATAGAAGATTTCCTGTTGGTAAATCTGGTATAGCTGCTGCGGCGATTAGGAGATTTGCGATTTGGATCATTCTTCGATATTTAAGAGGGGGTTCGTTGGCTTCTACAAAGAGGCTTGTCGTAGGTCTGAACGCTCCTGTCGTTAATCTAATGCCTTGATGATGAATGCAGTCTAGTTTACCTAAAGTTGTGCGGCTTGCTGAATTATAAAGCTGAGCGCCATAGTCCAATTTTGTTCAGATGAGGAATCGATATAAATGTAACAGTGTTCTTCTGCTGCATCCTACATCAGAATGGTTGAGCTAGAGAGCGGATGCATTTCGATCGTATGCACATTATATGGTCCTTCCGCGATAGCTTTTTATCAAGCAGGATATTTATTTTTAATTTTTATTTTGTAATTTTAATTAAAAATAGTAGTTCAATGAGAAATATATATGTATTTAAACTTTCTCACAAACAAAGAGAATTTCGATCGAATTACTAACAAAAATAAAATAGAATTAAAGTATCTAATAAGAAATATAATCTTTCTTACTATTTCTAAACTACCATATTTAAGGTATAATTTTATAATTTCGTTTTATTCTTTTCATAAGCAAAAAAATAAAACAAAAGTTAAATTAAAAATTATAATAATCATGCACTTTTAAAACATTTTTTAAAAATTTCTATAGAGGTCGCTATTTGATTTTCTTTATGAAGCAAGGGGTATTTCTCAAATCTACTGCCTACCGTAGAAGATTTTAAGTAATTATATCATCCCTCCTCCGCCAAATGTCCTTCTGGTTCAGCCCCTGATTATGCACTAATGAAAAAAGTAAGTTAAATTTTTAAAAATTTCCTAGTTTATATGAAGGTTAACGCAAAGGCTAGATTTATCCTCGAAGGAACGCCCTAAAAGAACTCGTGAAAAAATTTGTGTTCATCATCCGACAGATCCAACTTCACTTTCTACCTTTAGAAAATGGCTAAAACATATTAATATTTACGCTGCGCGCGATTAGAGTATAATCTTCTTTCGGAGAAGTTTATCCCTTGTCGCGTAACTCAATGGGAAGAAAAAAACAGATATAATTTCAATAAAAACAAAAATAAAAATATACCAGACACACGGTGCAAGGATAATTAAGATATTTTCTTTTAAAAATTTGGGTACCTATCACGGTTTGAAAAGGTAATTTATGACCTTACCAAGGATACCGAATGAGGAGCGATTTCAATTAATGCAGAAAATTCAATTACTTCCGCTGAGAATACCGAATAAATTGTTTATTAATTTAACTTGGTTGTGTGCAGGAAAAGTGGAAATAATTTATTAATCCTTATTTTTGTTCTAATTTTTATGTATTAATCTTTGTCTTTAATAGGGATCGACCACCGTTGAACATGAAAACATTAAAATCTATAATTAACGATAAAATATTAAATTTAGGATATAAATAAAATTTTGTAATGATATTTCTAGCACTCGGGAATATTTTTGTTTTCATTGTGTTGAATACTTCAGCATAAAAAAACGGCAATAATGCAATATGTATACAAAAAAGAAAATTTTTTTTTTTTTTAAAAATAGGCCCTTTTATTTATGAACTAAAAAGAAGCATAAAATAACTTTCTATTAGTGTGCGACTACCAGATATACGTATTTCTTAACATTAAAATCTGAAACTATAAAATACTATTCTGAATAATAAAATGGCGGGGGCCGCAGTTACAAAAACTTTTTCGGTGTGTGTGTGTGTGTGGTATTGTAATGCATAATAATGGAACAACATTAAATAGTGATTGTAGTTTTGCCTTAGGGGATGTATTATAATATTAATATTTAATTATTAATCCGTGGCCCCCGCTTTTATTTTTCTGAATAGTATTTTATAGTTTCAGATTTTAATGTTAAGAAATACGTATATCTGGTAGTCGCACACTAATGAAGTTATTTTATACTTCTTTTTAGTTCATAAATAAAAGCCTGTTTTTAAAAAAAAATTATTTTTTTTTATTTTTAAGTCTGGACTTTTTACTATATGTATTTCAATAAAAAACAATAAATTTATAATTGTATTTTATTTTGCTTTATTTTATTCAATATCTTGATTATAGGACGTTTACACAGAAATTTGTGTTACATTTTATTATTAAATAATGGATCATCGCATTCTTTCAATTATATTTTTGTTTTTCATACAATACATACGGAATCCTCAGCACATGAAACACAATGTTTGACTAATAGCGATCTTTCCATTGATATATTACATGATCGAAAAAAAAAAAGTTTTTTTGAAACTTTCGAACTTTCAGCGCTCCAAGGGTCCGATTTTAAAGCTGGAAACCCAAATATTCTAAATTAAAGAAATATACAAGGATGCACATTGTTTTAACCTTATTCAAAATTTTTAGCTATAAAGCTGAGTCACACGCGGGGGGGAGAGGCTACACGGCGTTTTTACGCTTTTTTAAACTTTTAGTAAACTTCCAATGTTTCGTTAAGAAAATGAAATACGAGTTTGCTCCCGACAAATAGAGCGCTCTTTCCAACAGTATATCATAAGTTCGAGCTTTCGAAGCCTCCAAAAAGACTAATTTTAAAGTTCTAATTTTAGATGTTCCAAACCAAAGAAATATACGTGGATGTGCATGTTTTAAACCTTGTTCAAAATTCTTTAGTTTTAATACTCGCGTTGCGAAGAGTTAGATATCACGCTTTAATGAAACTTTTTGTAAACTTCGAAAGTTTCATTAAAGAAATAAAATACGGTTTTATTCTCGAAAAATAGCGATCTTTCCAACGATATAATATCATATGCCGGAAAAAAAATTATATTTTTTCCAAAATAATGTCGTGTTTCCCGCGCCCCGAGGGTCTAATTTTAAAGTTGGAAGCCCATATGTTGCGTAATATTTTATTGTCATCTATAACAAGCATTTCTGCAAAAGGACATTTTTTTAATTCATCGGGAAGTAGGTGAAAAATCGTTCACAAGATTCCCCCCCAGACAGACGGAATGTGACAAAGCGAGTTAAATAAAAGCCTATAAAAAAAGAAGATATAGCTTTCGTTATTAGTATATTATTGGTAAATGTGTTTGACTGCTTGTGGAACTAATTAAATTCATTAATTTATTTTTTTTAGGTCCGAGTAAAATTCGGTTACTAGGAACATTAATAAATGAGCAATGTTTGTGTATGCATACGTAACGGGGTTAAATTGCTAACGATTTTTTAATAAAATTTACATTATATGTTATATGACACGATTTTATTTATTACCCCAAAAAAAATACACTTCGAGAAATAGACAGTTATGCAATTGAAACTTTCGTATTCCGTGCGTACTGTTGTTCTGATTTTTAAAAATGTTTGCAAATGTACTTTAACTGATCTGCAAGCTCGCAACAAATCCCCGAGCGTTTTAATTCGTTTACGTGGCATTTTTATAATTTATTTTTAACAGTCGTCTGAGCAGTCTGTTACAAAATCGTCGTTAGTTCTATCACACTGAAGGGCTGTGTATTTTGTTTTATCGAATAAAAGTTATTTCAATTACGGGGAGGGGAAGGGGGAGGGGGGCTAGAGATCAAGTGTAATAATCACCGAAATCGAATATTGTAACCAAACATACGCCGATTTCTGTCGGCTGTCTTCGACGTAGTGGTAACTCAATAAAAACGAAATGGTGACAACATCTTCTTGATATTCGCTTTAAAAAGCGGATATTAATATCACAGGCCTGTAACCTCATCTTTATTGCTTACTCTAATTTCTGATGTTTATTTCCGTTAGAGAAATCGTCTTGTATGTTAGTTTCAATAACAGCATGCGAGTGTTTTATTCTCGGCAAAATACCGGTCGTTTCAATTTGACTGCGAAACGCCGTTCGCACATTCCACATCTTATCGCATACATTAAATAAACCTGGCAATTTATTCTCAAACTTTTATGTAAAAGTAAAGCAGAATGTTCGAGCGCATGTGCAACACGTACGTACACACTTTGCTAAGATGGTTCGCTACGTATTTTAGATTTTTGGTTATTTATTGAGAAAATTAAATTTTTATTCTATTGATGAGACCTACGAGAGCGTATTATATAGCAGATGCGGGTATCTAGACCAAAAAAATATTTTTATAATTATATATATATATATAAAAGAAAGTCGTGTTAGTTACACCACTTATAAGTCAAGAACGGCTGGACCGATTTTCATGATATTTGATTTGTTGTATTTGCCTTCACCCCGAATAGCAGAATAAGAAATTTAAAACTAACTTTATTAAGAAATTTCATTTTTTTTTGCTGCTTTTGGCTTCAAAAAGGGTTCACGCAATTATTTAATCTTAATTTTTAGATTTTATGAAAGGAATTCTGTGTGTTTTGTTTTATATTTCGAATTTCGCTTTTAAAGGGTTATCTGGCGGTGAGTTATGAATTTTTTAAAGGTGATTTTTCAGGTCGTTCTAAATTCCATATCTATATATAAATATATAAAAGAAAGCCGCGTTAGTTTCATGATATTTGGTTTGTTGTATTTGCCTCCACCCCGAATAGCAGAATAAGCAATTTAAAATAAAAATTTCGATAATTTTTTTTTTTGCTATATCAAAAAACCAAAGTCTGGTGTGTTACACCATTTATAACTTAAGAACGGCTGGACCGATTTTTTTGATCTTTGATTTGTTGGATTTGCCTCCACTTCGAATAGCAGAATATGAAATTTAAAACAAAATTTATGAAGAAAATTCATTTTTTTTTCCTGTTAAAAGGGATGTCACATAATTTTTTAACCCCGTAATTTTTACATTTTATAAAAGGGCTTCTATTTTTTGTTTAATATTTCAAATTTCGCTTTTAAAGGGTTATCTGGCGGTGAGCTACAAATTTTTTAAAGGTGATTTTTCAGGTCGTTCTAAATTCCTATTCGAGACGGTTTCTTGCCGCCCAGGGTAATCGCTCTGCTTAGAGTTGTAAATTATCATAGATGGAAGTTTTAATAATAATTTATGATCCAATTCCGATAAGTCAAAACGTTTCCGAGCTCTATTTTATAATTGAATATTTTTGTCTTTTGTGATCCTTATTGGGTTATACTGATCTTTGTTATTAAGGCGAATAATGCGTTGCTGCCAAATTACATCCATTTTAATGTAATTAAAATACTTTTCATTTTGATTTTTGTACATTTATTGAATTTAATTAATTTCGAATATTCATTTTTTCTTAATAAAAAAATTAATTTAATTCAGCTACTAAGTTCACACAATATTTACTTTCTAAGGCGGTACGAAGTTCGCCGGGTCAGCTAATATATATATATATATATATATATGTATATATATATATATATGTATATATATATATATATACAATATTTTAAAACTATAATAAAAAGAAATAGAAAATAGTCGTTTCCATAGAGAATTCATAAGAATTTTAATTTTCTTTTCTTTTGTCAAAATTGAAAAGAAATAAATTTATTCTGAATTTCGATCCATTTAATTCAAGCAGTTATGATTTCGCAGACATTTCGGGTGGGGGGGACTCGGAATTCCCTCTTTCTCAGATACGGCCCTGTATATATACATATCTATCTTATAAAGTTGCAAGAAAAAAAAATCGTACAATCCGCTCGATATAGAGCACGTGAATAGTATGTGTAGGTGTGCGCATGAAAAAACATCTAACTATTAATATAAAAAAAAACCGAAAACTTTGTATATAAGAACGTCCAGTAGATATCATATAAACCGTTTATCACAGTGCATAACAATAATTATAACTGCTTGACTTCTACTTCGAACTGTGGGTGTAAACAACTTGAAACGACAGAAGAGGTTAAATATTTAGGATTAATCATCGACAGAACATTTTATCCTGGGACAAGCGTGTTATAAATTTGTCTAATAAAATCAGGCAAATGATACCGACACTTTATAAATTGGATCTTTCAATACCGTACGATAGTTTGCGTGTATATTATAATGCTGTAGTATTGCCTAGAATCATGTATGGAATATGAACTTGGGAGGGAAGCAAAAATATGATAACGAAAAAGGTTAGTGTAGTCAGCAAAAGAAATGTTTAAAGATAATATTCTTATAACAAAGATCAGGTTAATATTAGCCGGTGGAGAAAGAGAAATGAAATATCTCCAAGGATGTGCTACTCTCATCACCGATAACTTGAATGTAAGAGACACCACAAGTATATCAATAGCTGCAATGATAAGAAGCTGGACAACGAGGAATAACAGGGAGATGTATATTTTATTCAACCGAAAGGCATAAAAAGAGTAAGATTGATAATACGGATGAAATAGTGTTTTAATTAAGCTGCTAGAACGAATCTCAGAAGATATAATGCCGAAAAAGAAATAGGGAACTTGGAAAGTTTTAATTAAGCAATGGTTGGTTGATAACATTAATGAGTGTGACATTAGGTTAGATAAATTAAGAACTGGCTGTGGCAGAGAATCGACCATTCTCGTATATTTGTCTAACATGTAGTATGAAATTTTTTGTATAATGATAAGTAGTTCTTTTTTGTTTATATCTTTCTTATTTTTTGTTTTATTATTATTATTATTTTATTTTACTTTTTTCTCACTATTTATAATTATGAAAATTAACGGTATAATTGCAGTGAAATATTGTAACATACTTTTTGAATAAACGATGATAAGCGTGTTGGGCACCCGCAAACGGGTAGTATGTGTCTTGTGGGACTCACAACTTATTTTCTTAATAAAAAAAATAAATAAATAAAAATAATATTAGCTAGAGAGTTAATTTTTGTTTTTAATCGATGTATTCTCTTCGTGAGATCGTAAGAAAATTATAAAACCCTCAAAGTTTTAAAATTAAAGGGCCCAAATTTTGAAAAACGTGAAAATTAAGTTTTAAGAAAAAAATTTAAAAAAATTACCACAGCCGGTTCTACATCTGTATGAGTCGCGATATTGATTTTCTTTTGCAACCCGCATACTAAGGTCTCCAGAATACAGGAAAAATATAAAATTCGAAAAATTTCGATATTTAAGGAACAAAATTCGGGAAAATACACGCATGGTAGCTGAGAGGGAATGTTCACTCGCTTTTTTAAATAACGCAATAGAATCGCTAGAATATAGGAAAAATATGGGACGGCCAAAATTTTTGAAAAATTAAATAAACACGAAAATAAAAATTGCGAAGATTTACAAAGTAAAACAATTTAAAGTCCGAAGGAACAGGCTGCGGAGCGGCCAGTGAGACCAATCGCCTAAATATGCCTGCATGTATCAATATGAGTTAGTTGTACCGGCGTTGATTTTAGAGGAAAATATTCCTAAACGTTGATTTGAAATGAAAAATTGGCAATGTAAACAGGTTCTTTTCTAGCACTCGGTATTCTTAAAATGAATTTCAGCATAATGAAAAGGCCCCTTCCAGGAAGTGGCTTTTTAAGAGTAATCGAGGTAACTTTGATGAGGAGAACATCGGCAATTTTGCTCGCTTTATTATCTTCTTCATCAGTTATGCGTTCCAATTTATTCGTTTGTTAACCGTTTGAATTGCAGAAGCGGCGCAGTTGAGCCGACACCGATTGCTAGTTCAATTTCCGTTAAATGTGCTTTTCAGAATGTTCGCGGAATAACCGCGGCCACCGTATTATCAGGCAGGTAACAAAGCGTCGTCGCTTTCCTCCACTGAATATTATAGTTTTCACTTTGTTGGACCGCGGCGTCAGTCGCCTGCTATTTAAATTAACCGGATGTAATGTCGGCTTTCATTGCGCTCTAATACATGCATGTATGTACGATCTGCGATCCTTCATATGTCTATTAATTTGCTTAATCGCTAAAAAAATAAAACAATTTTCCTCTTAATGGGACCCCTCTTGCCCATTAAAAAATAAGGTAAATTCTGATGTTTTTTTTCTTTTTCACTTAATTGTTCGCAACATTTTAAATAATCCTCAGAATCTTTTCTTTTATTGTTACATAGGAATCAACGCCTATCTTGGTTTCATTCCCTACGACGATCATCCTTTTTTTTTTTCTGATCATTTAATTATTTCCGACTCCACGAGTGCCTTCCGATTAGTTTTGCCCTTCACGATTCGCTGAGTCACTTTATCATCTTCTCCGTATACGTTCATTCTTTAATATCCTTTCCTCTTCCTTCTATTCCACTCATAATGATATTTGATGCAGGCCCCTAGAGGCGCAGCACCCTCGATAAGTAACGAAGCAGTTGATTCTTCTGCACCTCTCTTAAAAAATATCCCATCATCTGTCTCCTTGGCGCTATGTTAAAATTTCCACCTCAGATTATCATCGGGTGGTGATATATACATATTACACACGCTTTTTCATTTACTCTTAATCCTTTCTTCTTATTCCCCGGGTCTCCTTTGAATTTCGTTCACCTCGCCGTTCTGTTTAAGTCGTCCTCTGCTGCCTTTTCTATTTGTTTTCGCTTTCCTTTAATTTTCTTTCCATATTACATCCGAATGGTAAAGCTGTTTGCGCGGTGACGCTAATTATGCCATTCTCAGAATGTTCCTCTGTTCATAGTAAATCATCTGTTCTGTATGTTTACTCGTTAAAACGTAGGCTTTTCATTATCCTTATGCGTCTTTTTCCTTTTCATTCACATTATCTCTATCGTATTAAATGATTAAAAAGTTTTTAACTTCTCATTATATATAGTTGTTCCTTAGCCACCGGGTATCCGTTGCAGCATCAAATTTTTGTTGAAAAGAGGTAAATGATTAGCTACCGCGTAATGTAGCTTAGTTAGGCAATCGAGTAGAACCGGGTTGAAATACCACCGCCATACACATTGCAAACTACCTAAAATTTCACTTGCACTAGTCTGGGTTAATGTCCATAGTTGCCCCCCCATCCCCCCTAACAATAAAAAAAAAAAGACTCGTGCAAATCTCGATCACTTGCAGAAACTGTATCTATTGAATGGTCACTGGTCATTATTGTGCTATTTATCAACTGGTTTGCGTTGCATGGTTTAAACTGTACAGATGAACTAGCAACGGGTAGAGTACATAATTGATCCTTTCGCTAGTCTCATTTTAAATGTACTATGCGCATTTAAAATTAGCGTTTGGTGACACAATACATATTCCCGGCTGGAACCATGACCGTCGCCAGCCGATGAGCCGCGGGGGATAATAGAAAAAGGATATATGAGTTATAGGAAAAATAAAATATATAATTTAGATAAAGGCTTAATATTTTATTAAACAAGAATAAAATCTTAATTAAAAGATAATTTTTGCGGCTTTCTGGCAAATTGTTCTACTACTTTATTATAAAAGTCTTCCAAATTGTCCATGATTATGCGCCTATGAATACTCATCATGGTCAGGCCATTGAGTCAATTTTCTGCCATCGTGCTTCGCAACTAAGTTTTTATTCGCCTCAAGCTGCTAAAGGATCGCTCAACAGTACACGTTGTGTGCACGGTAGAGCGATCAAAATTTTTAAGGCTTTACCTAATATTATGGAATCGTGTTCACATCGACAAGTACACGCATAGGAGGCGTGCATATGCGTCTCAGATCTAATCGCGCGGAACGGGAATTATAAATCGGACTATATCTGTTTTATACTATTGGGCATTTGATTTAAAAGTTTCGAGGCTCTAGGGAGGAAAATAGCCCTCTCCTGCCCCCTTGGCGACGCCCATGGCTGGAACTGTTGCGTTTACAGACATTTGATATAAGTCTGAATATCATATTTACGAGCGCAGGATTATCTGGAAAAATTCAAATATCTGTTTTGTGTTCTAAAATGTGCCTATCTCCTCCAACGACAAATCAGAAAAAATCACCTTCAAAGTCGTAGCATTAACCAGCGCAGAGTATACATCTGCGTTTTCTATCTTCTGTTTTTTGAAATATGTATATAGAAATCATTTCAGCGAAATTGTTTTTTGAAAATGAGTAAACTACTTTGTTTTTCGCGCCATTTTACCGAACATATATTAATTACAACGTAATTCTTAGGCTACCCCCATTAGAAAAAATGTTCTAAAAAAATGTCCCAAAAAAATTCTCCCAATTTTATGTAACGTTTGTTATATTTTATAGGATTTTTGTGATTATGTTGTTTTATATTCATATGGACTGATTTAGAATTACGTTGTAAATTTTGATCATTTTATACAAAGTATAGAAAAAAAAAAGGCAGAAATTTAACCAAGAGGGGTCAAGGGGCACAGCCCCTTGCTAGGCCAAAATGGCCGAGTTATATACATATATATATATATATATATATATAGAGAGAGAGAGAGAGAGAGAGAGAGACTGGAAATTAACCAAGTAGTCAGGGATATGTTGCGAAACTCTATAAATAAGCAGTTGGCTATAGGTGCAAGAATATTACGAAATCAAAGGATGAATAAAATTGTTTAAAAAAAAAAAAAATGAAATATACAAACTTTAAAATTTGCTCTCAAAATTTAAAAAAAAAAAAAAATGCATTAAGAAGTAAAAAATAGATGAGCTACAGAAATTAATTCAGAGTGATATACTTAAAAAGGACATATTATGCTTATCCCTGAAGAAGTATCACTCACTGGAGTTTGAATTCAAATTACAACAATAATTTCAAACTATTTAATAAGTCCAGTAATACCCGTTTTCTGGTCAAGGATCGAAAAGGAAATATTTAATTACAACATAGTTATAATCATTAAATGTTTTTTATAATGATTGTTGCAATTTGAATTTGGTGTCGTTAATGTTGTTTAAGAATAATCATTGTATTTCCTTTAAGGTACATTACTCTGATTTAAATTTCACCAGTCAATTGTTTTGGATTTTTAAGTGCATTCTTTTTAACTTTTGGAAAAAATGTTGAAGTAGGTATTTCTTTTTAAAAAAAAAAAAAAACATAAGTCTTTGTCCCGTATTTCTTTGTTTTTCAACTTCCTGAAATGTCCTACTGAACCTTGTCAAATAGTGATTCAAATACAATGTGATCCTTATATTCTTCTGTTCGCTAACATATTCGATCTTGATTTTTTTCCTCTGCGTATATACATCAAGACTGTATGACCGTGCGGAAATGTTATTTTGTCATTCTTCGTAATCAATCTGACTGGACCAAAACTTTAGACTTACTAATCGTCATAGCGAATGCTAAACGCGCGTGAAATTGCAGTCAACTCTCGATTTTTAATTATTTCTAACTATTTAATTATTCTAGAAATAATTTCCAAAGTTTTAAACCAGTCACAATACGAATAAAATGTGACCAAAACTTTTTAAACGTATAAACCCTAAAATCAGATATTTAAAAAACATGCAATAACTGAGGAGAACGGCTCTCGACTTATAAACTTTCAAATTCGGAAAATAGATCAAAATTAAAATTCTCTTTAAAACAATGCGTATAACTCTTCAAGATGATCGAATAATCGATTATCCCAAGCGCCAAAAAACGAAAAAAACTCGTTAAAAATATATGTAATATGGAATTTAAAACGGCCTCAAAAATCATTTAAAAATTTATAATTCGCCACTGGATATTAAGAAATTTTGAAATATATATGTATATATAACATGAATAAGAACTCTTTTCTAAAATGAAAAAATTTCCAGTGAAAAATAATTTAAGCGCTCTTCTTTCTATTTTTCAAATAAACAGTAAAAAAAAAAAAAGAAAAAAGGAGGGGTTCTTGTGAGTAATAACCCGAGTAAAACCAAAAATTACCTCAAACATGAACATAAAAGGGCGCCTTAAACGAAGAAAAATACAGCGATATTACAACTGGGTATTTGGAAAGCCAGTTTTCTATCCATAAATATGTTATATACATCTTAGAAAAAATATAATTTTTTTCGAATAGCGGAACTTTCGGCGCACCGTAAGCCAATCCTAATGTTTCATACTGAAGTCGCCAAATATTAAAAATAAAATTCGAAATGTAAAACAAAAATCAATAACTCTTTCGTAAAATAAAAAAAATAACTGATAAACAATTATTTAAACACTTTATTTTGTGGAAAAAACTGTAGGAAAAAGTATTTTTTTTGTAATTCTGAAGTTGGAGAAACCAAAACATACCGTAAAACTAACATAGCGGAGCTGTTTAGCGGGAAAATATAGCTGATATTACACGAATTTGACCCTCAGTCACTAAGAACTCCGAATTTTGAGCAAAAAAATATATTTTTCCCCGTCTTGTGCGATACATATTAATGAAAAGATTTTTTTTTTTTTTTTTTTTTTTACACGTATATTTCAGTACAATCTTATTATAGTAAATAAATTAGCACTACTTTTAAAACAGTGTTACAACTTAATCTAACTAATTTGTAACATGAGCAGAGTAGAAACTATGTACAATTACATAACTCCTAATATACAGATATATACATTAATGAAAAGATGGGTAGAACTATATGAAGGGAACGACAAAACCATATTTCATTTTCGTAACGAAACTTTCCAAATTGGCGAAGAGTTTGAAAGAAGATGAAAAATAGCCTGTCTGCCGGTTTTTGGCGCGGATATTATAGCTAAAAATTTCAAAGCCATTTATAAATTCTCCATTTTGAAACATTAGCATCTGCCTACGGAACGCCGAAAGTTCCGCAATTCGAGAAAAAATTTTTTTCTTTCTCGGATGTATAATGTGTATCGATAGAAAACTGACTTTTCAAATATCGCTGTATTTTTTTCCCTTTTAAGGGGCTCTTTTATGTTCATATTTTTTGATTTATTCAAGTTTTTTCCCCCCGGGCTATTACTTACAAAAACCCTTTTTTTTTTTTTTTTTGTTGATGTTAGAGAGAGGCTTAAATAATTTTTCACGGGTAATTTTTTCAATTCGTGAAAGAGTTTTTATTTATGTTGTATATTTCCGAATTTCTTAATATTATAAATTTTCAAATGATTTTGCAAGCCGTTTAAAATTCCATATTATATATATTTTTGATGGGTTTTTTTGCATTTTTTGGCCCCCCACGAGTAATCGATTATTCGATTATCTTGAAGAGTTATACGCATTGTTTTAAAGAGAATTTTAATTCTGATCAATTTCCCGAATTTAAAGTTCCTCGATTACTGAATATTTTGATCTGATATTTTTATAGTTTCTGAACTATATTGGATTCTGTGCGCTACATGTGTAAGGAATTCTAAAAGATCAAATCGTACGCTCACAGTAATAAACAATATCGAAAACTATTTTGTTATTTCGTTTTATAATGCGATTTCTTTTTAGAATAATAATTATTTGAAGTTATTCGCATTTATACATATTAACATAGGCGTCGCCGCCAGTGGGGGCAGCTGTCCCCCTGGAGCCTTGAAACTTTTTAATCAACTGGCCATGATGAGTATTCATAGGCGCGTAATCACGGACAATTTGCCAGAAACCCACGAAATTTTAATTAAGATGTTATTCTTGTTTAATAAAATATTAAGCCTTTACAACTTATAAATTTTATTCTTTTTCTACAACTCATATTCTCTTTCTATCATCTTGCTCTGGCTCATCGGCTGGCGACGCCCTTGTATATTAATGTGTGTGTATACACATATATATACATATATTTATATATATGTTCTTTTTTGAATCGTCTATTGCTGACTGCATTTACCCAAAGCGAGTGATGGTAATTTTCAATAAGTGGTAGCAGTCAGAACTAACTTACTACGTTGCGATAGCACACTTGAATTTTTTAAAATATTTCTCACACTGATTCTCACTCACACAAATCACTGCCGAGTGTGTGACCTTTTATTTTTTTTTACGAATTACAAGCATGGTAAATGCTTTTGCGAGATGACCTCAACCCGAAAACAACGTCACGATATCGCATCACACTCTGCGTCAATATAAAAAAAAAAAACCAAAAAAAAAAACCGGTGTAATGAAGTCGATAAATGTCACAGAGTTCTAAATATATTTAACTCTTTATCAAAGAATCATCGATTACGATAGTTATCAGTGTATCAGCTTGCTATTTGCAATGTATTCTTGTATGTAGGCAATTGTAAGGAGCATACACGGTGTTTCATATTTCGAGACGTAGTCTACGAATAACCCTTGCGAGACGCACGATGTCGAATTATTCGCTGCAAGGTAGTCGAACATTTTTATATTTTACCAAAGAATTGGCCGAAACAGCGATAGTTGGTCGTTCCACGAAGTGTTGTTGCAAAAAGATGATAACGTTTTACAGGTTTTTTATTTTTACCTAAAAACAACCTCTTACGGTATTAATTACTTTTTAAAAAAGGAACCGTAAGGGAAATGTTGCGATGAATGCGAGAGAACGCGCAAATGCTATTTTAATTTCTTAGAATGTGTGTCTGTAAATTAATTAAATTTAAATCACGTGTTGTTCCAATATAAATGCATTTACATACACAGGCGAACAAGGGGAATCGTGCAATAGGACGGCATTTGCTAGACCCGACTCCCGGTCGAAGTCTCTCCTATATAATTCTTGTCTCATAAAATAGTCATTTACTTTCGCTGATAAATGTTCTATTACGCACAAAGTAACACACTGATGCGTCCGACGACTGATGTTCGACCCGCCGAATGAATAAATAATTCGTATTATTCCGCTTAAATCTAAAGATTTAACTTATTAGCTGCCAAATGAAAGTGATCTCAGACGTGACATAAAATTAAACACTCTCGTGTCGCCGGCTACCTGTCGATTTCTTCGGTGTCGGTAGTGAGCCAGCTGATTTCTCTACGCTCGCTATTATCACGTGCTGTTCAATACAATTCAGTCAGCATGTGTCTGCCGAATATGTTATAACTTAATTATCAACGATTGTAATTAATAAAGGCCTGTCAGACGTTAGGAATAAGACTAAACATGTATCGCAAAAAGAGATATCTGCATTTCTAGATCCGCTACCGGGTTGGTCGAATTAGAAAAAACAACGTTTTGATCTCATGCTTTAGAGAGAGAAAGAGAGAGAGAAAGAGAAAAAAAACACGTTAAAGATCAATACTTTTTAAAAGCGTAAAGGCGAAGAGTATGTGAAAATCTAAGAAAAAAAAGCTGTAGATAAAATGCAAAATGGAGCTACATTATTTAGAGGTATTGTGTCATTATAAATGAATTATAATAATAACCGTAATCTAGGATGATTGTTTACGTGAACGTTTTATTGGATTTTAAAGATTTTAAAGAATTCGTTATATTTCGATCCAAATTTAATGAAAATAGCTCTTTAAGATAGCAATAAAAAAAAAAAAAAAAAAAAAAAAAAAAGTCTTACACATATCTCCTTGATAAGGTATTACGGATTGTGAAGTTTTTCATAACGTACTCAAGGTTCTATTTTATTGTGGAAGCAAATCTTAAAACAAAGCCGATGGGTTATGTTGTCGGAGCCCACAAAAAAATAAAAAATGGTTCTAACGAAACTGAAGGGAATACCAGTTCCTTTCTCATGGGATTCGCCTTTACTTGTGTCCAAATTTCTCTGATATAATAGATATTCAATATCAGATATTAGGTGTATGGCTGGGGGGGACTTGGATCAGGAACGAGACAAGTCTCGATAAGCTTATGACACCTTTACTTTGGCAGCTCTAAGCACTTTAACCACTATATACATCTTTATACAGTATACTTCAAGCAGCGGAATTTCTTAAAAACGTTCGGTTGCCTTTTTCTGCCTATTATTATTCTAATTATTATTATTATTATTATTATTATTATTATTATTATTGTTGTTGTTTTTTTTTATTATTATTAAATAACTGTAATGGGTCCCACAAAGCCAAAACCTGTTGCATGGGTGTTCCCAGACACTTATTATCGTTTATTATATTAATATAAGGTACATGAGAAACTTATACACTAAAACTACTAATATTATTACACATATCGGTATATACGAATAACAAAGCTATAGAAAACCAACGAAAACAAAAAATATAATCATAAATCTTCGTAGAATCAAATTCTAATATCTTATCCTAAGGAACTACTGGCCCCAGTATTCTCCTTAGATTCATTAGACTTAGTACATTGTGAACCTTAACTTCACAATCCATAATACCTTATCAAGGGTATGGGACTCGCTTTACTTTTATCGATATACACGATTTCGATATTATGAATGTCCTAAAAAAAAAAAAACATTTCCAAAATCAGACGCTGTTACATTTTGAAATTTATATGTAAGTAATCGTGACTATTTTGAGCCAAGTAGTGTACTTTAGAGTATCGACCATGTATGCCCGTATTGAGCTGCATAATTGTAGCGGTCTTGTAAATTACCCGAATACAATAGTCGCTTTTCGCATGAAAATTCCTACTCAGCCACGCGAAAGGAATGATTTTCAGAATTCGAAAAAAAACAACAAAAAAACCGTTATGCACCTTCGATGCATCTCAAAAATGTGATTGTCTCTAATGACCCCGTATAATTAACAAACTACAGAGATGATCCGGCCGATAAATTTGCAAACAGTAACTGAAATATAAAATCAAATGCAATACTGTCGGCACTGTATAGGTCGGCGTAATATTGTGAATTGATTATTTTGTGAAATATAGAATAACTAGAATACAAAAACCATATACGTATTTCTTTACATTTGAATTTAAAATGTTTATATCCATTTTCTGTATTGTCACTTTGTTAAAAATTTATCAATATTCCAGAAAAATTATAGTTTAAAAATATTTTAAAAAAAGAGCCGACATATTTCGGAGTCACGTAATCATGGCAATAATAAATAAAGTTAAAACTAAAATAAACGATGTCATATGTGTGTCAATCTTATAAAGTAATGCAATATATCGATATGTTATTGATTGTTAATTTTAAATAGCGGATTATTATTAATTAATGATAAGATTATTGTTAGTTAAATTATCCTTAAATTTATTAATATAATACGTTTCGGCGCTATCAGGTAAATTATAATTATTCACACATTTTATTATTTCTAGGTCGTCTTGTATGTTGAAGTTTTTAATCGTATGCTTATTAATAATATGTTCCGCAACAGATGATTTATTAATATGTCCGTGTTTAATAGCAGCAATATGCTCGGAATCTGTTGCGGAACATATTATTATTAATAAACATACGATTAAAAAATTCAACATACAAGACGACCTAGAAATAATAAAATATATCAATAATTATAATTTACCTAATAGCGCCGAAACGTATTATATTAATAAATTTAAGGATAATTTAACTAACAATAATCTTATCATTAATTAATAATAATCCTCTATTTAAAATTAACAATCAATAACATATCGATATATTGCATTACTTTATAAGATTGACACACATATGACATCGTTTATTTTAGTTTTAACTTTATCTATTATTGCCATGATTATGAATTCCGAAACACGTCGGCTTTATTTTATATTTTTAAACTATAATTTTTCTGGAATATTGATAAATTTTTAACAAAAACCATAGTAAAATTTAGAATTCTTTGGATTAAATTTCGAGTTTTACTTTTTCTTTTTAGTTAATTGCTTTTTTACAAATAAATTTTTGGATTCCGTCTATTGTAAGAAAATTTGCTTTCGCAAATTCCGTTAGCGGTTCTTTTTTCCTACGAAAAATACGATTTTTTTTTTTCGTTTATACTTTTTCTTAAAACCGAAAACTAGGCGGTAATTTTTAAGCGCTATGTCTTAATATATTCAACTGTCGAAAGTATTAGTTGCGCATGATCTTTAAAAAAATCACCGAATTCGATTTGAACGAATCAAAAATGAATAAAAGCAAAGTTCTCTTCAAAGCACATGTCAAATTGATCACCTATTTGGCCTCTAATAAAAGACTGAGTCCCATTTTTCTCCGTAGCATATTCTATTCTGAATTCGGTATATTCCGAGCGTCATTTCTTTCGATGAAGGTTTGAACTGGAAGTTAATTTTTCGTGACACGGTATTTATCATTTCGGATGATATAGTACTCTGTTCGGCGGTGCATCCGATGTATCGAGCGGTTTTGAGCGGCGAGCGATTTTTATTCGATAATAATAAGATGTCGTTTAAGAATATACAAAAATAAAGATTACCCCGTACATGCTTACTTACTCTTGATAAAACAAAGGCTTCCGACACAGTTTAGATTTAAATAGACTACTTGCATTATTAAAGGAACTAGGATTATATAATGGCACGTTGAACATTGTAAATCTCGAAAATCGCTACACTGTATTACAAATCGGTAATTATTCAAAAAAACAAGAAACCGTTATGGGAGTACCGCAAAGTTCTGTTTTAGGACCGTACTTGTGGAACATAGTTTTCTCCTCTCAAATGTATAACATTAGATTACCCACTAATGTAAACATTTTCACTTTCGTAGATGAATAATTGTAATAGTAATATAAGAATGAAAATGTATTGGAAAATAAATTTCACCAGGTTTATACAAAAATCGCGAAATGGTTAGAACAATTCAATTTAAATATTAACGAGAATCTAAGTCAACTTACATGTTGTTTAACAAAAACTTAAAGGATAAAAGATTAAATTTGCTGCAATACGGATTAAATATTAGCATGGTTAGTCAAACCAAATACTTAGGTATATTAATAGACAATAACTTAAAATTTTATAATCATTTTCACTATATTACTAAAAAAATAAATACATTTTTAATTATATTTAACAAATTATATAATAATAATAATAATAATAATAATAATAATAACCGATTAAATTATAAAAAGGGAATAATAACATTATATAGAAGCGTAATATTGCCTAACGTACTTTATGGTAGTGTAATATACATAGACACATTTTAAAAGTTAAAAGATTTCAAAATATATTAAAAGGTTTTACTATTGTAATGAAAATGATTAAAGCTTATAGAACTACCAGCTACATTGCATATTGTCATTGCAGGTATTAAACCCCATTAACTTACGAAATACAAAAACACATATTAACATATTTTTAATAAAAAATAATATTAAAAATCATGAATTCCATAACGTACAGTATCATCAACCTTACTTCATACATGAACATGTACCTCGTTAACGCTTAAACACTTTAAACACTTATATATATCAGATAAGTATTATAATAATAAATTTCAGGCGTAGTGAATATAACGGTATAGTTAAAAAAAATATTTTCCAACCATAGATGATAGACTACATAAAGTTTTTACGCCAAATTTTTTTAATGTACAATTTCTAATTAGACACGGACTATTTAAAGATTATTTACATAAACATAAAAATGCACGCTCAAATAACTGTGTAACGTGTAACTCTTTACTGATAATATTAAGCATATCTTTTCCGGCTGTTAGTAATACAGATTTTAGCAATATTAGCAATGATCAATTAATAACTAAGTTATTTACACAATATGTTCAGTAGTTTTACGATAGCCGAAATAAATCAAATCACCGTAAAGTTACACCTGTAATTATATTTAAGATATTTAAGGAATACTAATTATTATTATTAACATTGTAAAACAGTCTGTCAGGGTTCCATAAACTTAAACGGACGGGCCCAGGGCAGACCTGTAATTTATATAAATTACTGGTATAAATTTTCGAAATATATTTACCCCACATCGTATTACGAATTGGGGACTAAAAAAATAAATAAATAAATAAGATGACGTTCGTGGTCTTCGGTGGTGGTGGTTGCTATCGTTGCCTAGAATTAAAATTGAGAAATTACTCGATAGAGTTCATTGTTTCAAAGTGTTTCTGGTTAATTCTATCCGTCGGAATTTTATTGGCTCGAAGCTGCAGCAAATTTTCGTCTATATACGTGTGTACTTCACGCTAGCAATTAGTTTGTTAAAATAAGACATCTTTTTTGTCCCCATTTTTAATCGAGTTATTTTCTTTTTCGTTTTCTTTCTTTGTGTAATCAATTTGTGAATTTGTGTTTGTTTACCGAGCCGCGGAAGACACGGTGGCTGGAGTTGCGGTGAGAATTTCGTTCCGCTTGCTTAGTTTTTGTGTACGGTCGCGAAACATTACTGCATACTACATATTACAGGAGGTGTTGCATAGTTCCAGTACCAGCCTACTATTAATCTTATCTATCCGCCTAGAGTTGTGCAGTGGTGCTAACCTACGTGAACGATTCATGGAGCCGTGAAATCCATCATTGTTTCTCTTTCCTCGTTCCTCTTTGGGAATTGTTTTACTCTTTTTTCATTTTCTACCTTGTTTTATCTATCAGTTTCCATTGAATTTTGTACTTCAAGTGCATCCTCAATGTATTTCTCCTTGACATCTCTATTTCGATCGGTTATTGATCAAGTACATCGCGTAACATTATTAATAGAAAAAGCGTTTGAAGAAATACTGCTTAATTCTCGAGCGCAGGTATTTGTCCATCGAGGGCTTATCTTTAAACTAAGTCGCGGTTTACCAATTATCTTTTGTGTCGTATTTTAATATTCGATCGTCGGTTTTGTGTATCAATTGAAAAGGCTACATCGCGGCACTCTATCCGATATAAGTAAGTGTTCCGCAAGTGCCCTAGCACTTGTTCCCGATACTTATATAGCGAACATACCCTCGTCACGGAATATGACAACTACAATGCAATATTATCAAGTCATTTTAGGCTAAAGCAAATCATCAATAATTATAAAATATTAAATTTTGCCGAGAGCTATTATATTAACAAATTTAAAAACGACTGCATCAACCATAATTAAATGTAGGTGAATACATGCCTGTTTGTTATGAATTGTATAATAAAAACAAACTTTAATAACAAACAAATATAATAAGGGGGTAAAAATAATTTATAACAATAAATTAGATAAATACTCCTTATTTTTAGGAACCTTTTCGGGTATAACCCATCATCAGCTAAAACTAACTTAATCAGTGTTTTAAGTTTTGATTAAGTTAGTTTTAGATGATGATAGGTTATACCCGAAAACGTTCCTAAAAATAAGAAGGGGTATTTATCTAATTTATTGTTATAAATTATTTTTACCCCCTTATTATATTTGTTTATTAAAGTTTGTTTTTATTACATCAACTATAATTATCCGAGTACAGATAATCCGCTATTCAATATTTAAATTTTAAACAATGTTTCATTTTTTATAGTTAATAACGGTTTATTTTCTTATGTAAATGTGATTTGATTTAATTTTTATACTGGCTACTTATTCTGTAATTTTAGTTTGTCCATTCGGGATTTTATTTTATATTTGATTTTGATTTCTATTTTTTGTAAACATTGCTTAATTTTTTTTTTAATTTTTTAAAATTTTTTAGATATGCTTAAAAAAATTTGGATATTTTTAAACATTTTTTAGATATTTTTAAAATTTTTTAGATAATTTAAAATTTTTTTAGATATTTTTAAAATTTTATTAGATGTTTTTAAACATTTTTTAAATATTTTAATTTTAATGTTTAATAGTCATTTTTCGTAATTTTTACTTTATTTAATTGTGCAGTAATCATTCGCCTTTTGTTATCAATCTGCAGCCTGCTCCGGATCGTATAACTGAATATGTATGAGCGATTGAAAAATTCAGTTAAAGGAATAGAAATTTGTACATGTCACGCTTACCTTGTGTAATCGGATTACGCGCTATATAAAAGTAAAGCAAGTCCCACATATCTTTGATATAAGGTATCGTCGTGGGTTGTGTAATTAAGCTTTTCATAATGTATTGGATCTGAATACTAGGGCTAGTTCATTTTCAGTCCGTATTAATAACCAGCTAGTTCTAGTTACAAATTCTGCAAAGTACTCAGGTGTACATATGAGGATCTAAAATTAACACGAAGAACTCATAGTCACCTCTATCAATTCGAAGACACAGCATACTTCCTTAAGTGCTGTCCTAAAAATTTTTTCAAAACCTACCTTCCCTTCTGGACATCTAGAGCTCCTTTACAATTCTTATTACAAAATTATTTTACTTTTCTTCAATCTGTACTTACTACTGAAATAAAGATACACCATTTTCCAATAAATCTTAACCCTCCCTGGATAATGTTTAAACCAGCAATTAATTCCTCTCTTAACTCTCGAAATTCTCCACAGATATTGCTATTTTCTGTCAAAATTTTCTTGCGCTAATCAGTGACTATCCTAATTTCGAGCACATCGACACCGATGGTAACAAAATCCAAGAACGTTTCGGTTACTCAATTATCCATAAAGAGGTTGGAATTTTGTATCCATTTCCACCCTATTTCTCCGTCCTATCCTTGAAATTTTTGCACTAAAACTAGCTGTAACACACTGTGTAGAATCCCAATTAAACAACATTCTAATATTTTCATCAGACTCCCTATCAGCTTTATCTTCCCTGAATAATTACCCTAATAAAACACAGGTCACCCTAATACCTAAGAAATTATCCAAAAACTAGTGAACTCCGATAAAAATATGGCTTTCTGTTGGATTCTTTCTCACTGCGCTATTTCTGGCAATGAAATAGCCGACCTATCTGCTAAACAATGCTTAAATGTTTCTCCTATTCCCAACATCCCTATTCCTCTTATAGATCTAAAAGCACCCTAAATTCTTTATCCCAAATTTTGTCCCGACAATTCTGACATCATGTTCCCTATACCAATAAGCTGAAAGAAATTTATCCTTCTTCCAACTCTTACATAGTTCCTACAAATTTATCCCGGAAAGACCTCCCTACCTATTCATAGTGTTTTATATTTAACAAAAGTCCACCTCCAGTCTATGATTCCTGCGACACTCAACGTATAATCAAACACATATTAACCGAATGTTCCAAATTCAGTGCTCAGAGATTCTTTCCTCTGACATATGTCCTCCTTCAATTTTAGCAAATAATTCTTCTCAAATTGGCAGAGTCCTGTTTCTAAAATCTATAAATTTGTACCAATACATATAAGCTAAGCCCTTCAAGCTGCACCTCTAGCCACTGGACTATGCATAATGTTAACTAGGAAAAAAAAGATTACAAAATTCTTTTGACCCCATTAAATGATGGTCATCTATATTGCTGAGTTCAGATAAGCTTTCTCGAACAATACGATTTTAAAGTAGCAACACCATCATCGGCGAAAAAAAAAAAAAAATCGGGAGTACCTTAAAACTCAGCTGTCTCACCTTTCTCTTTTTCCGGGGGAAAAAAAAATAAGCTACGCTCTGATGATGTATTATTAATAGCCAGAATCACAAACATTGTCGATATGTATCAACAAAGAAATTACGTTAATAAGCAAAACTTTGAACGAAATAGAATTATCTTCATGTTCGTAAACCGATTAGAGCCATATAAATTTAAACAATAAATGGAACAAATGTTAAAGAATAAATGATGAAAAACTAAAAATAAACAATATTTGAGAATATTACTCGTAATTGATGAAAATGTCTAATACTTATGTCGATTACATCTTCTTCTTCTTCTTCTTTAGCCATTATCAGTCCACTGCTGGACGAAGGCCTCCCCTAATTCCTTCCAGCCGTCGCGATCCTTTGCCTCTTCCCGCCAGTTCGACCTAAATTTTCGTATTTCATCCATCCAGCGTCCCTTCGGTCGTCCCAAAGCTCGTTTCCCATCAGGTTTCCAGAATGTCAATAGATTGATCCATCGGTGCTCGGCTCTGACCACATGACCGCACCATCTCCATTTATTGGCTTTAATGATACTTATTGCGTCATTTATTTTTGTGGTTTGTCGGATACGTTGTTTTGTCCATTTGTCTTTCAGGGTAATACCTAACATAGACCGTTCCATTCTGCGTTGATTTGTACTTATCTTTTGTTGTAGTTTTTTCGTTAATACCCATGTTTCGCTGGCATATGTTAGAACTGGCAGAACACATTGGTCAAAAACTCTTTTTTTCAGATTTAAGGGTGTATTAGTATCTTTAAGTATATTTCGTAGCTTCGAGAATGCCATCCAAGTTAGTTGTATTCTTCTAGTTATCTCCTCTTCCCAGTCATTATTTACTTTCAGTAATTGTCCTAGGTGTCGATTACATATTGAATAAAATTAAAAAATATTGCTGAAAAATGCGTAGGCCTATACAGTTTTGGTTTCAAGTTGGGGAATAGCAGAAAAATTCTTTACCGCACTTTTTCACATCTATTGCAGTATGTAGTAGTACCTAAAAATGAGCAAAATTACCGCGAAAAAATTTAATAAAAAACAATGGAAAATATTACCAAAAATAATTTCAGCATATTAAACAGTCTCATATTGCGCCTTACATATAATATCTCGGACTTATTAGACCTTCAAATGGAAAAAGTAAATAAAATTCAAAAAAGTGAAGTAGTCAATCTTGAACAAAACGGGAATTAATAATAAAAATTAATGAAATAAGATGGCAAGAGCAATATAACCGCGCAACAAACAAGAAGAGAAGATCCTTGAGATCTGTATTGAGAATTAAAGAAAGAATAAAAAGTAAACTTTTTTTCAATCAAATTATTTTGCACGTCATCTTCTTACTAGGCAGGAAAATTTCAGAGAGTATTTAAAAAATTTGAAATGAACTGAAAGCAGGAATTATATAAATTATTGACAAACCACACTTTTTTTAGAATACGAAAAACCTGAAAGAATAAGAACGAAATATAATATTAAAAGAAATGAAGAAAACTAGTTTTTTGTAATAAATAATGGAGCAATAGTAGAAAACAAAGTTAAAATGCAGTAAATGATTAACCCTGGGACATCGCGCAGCATGCTGTACTGAGGGACATACGTAATTTTTACGAGTATATCATTATTTTATTAAATTTTTTCCTGTTCATGATCTAATTTTTTATTTTACAAGATGTTATCAATTTTATTTTTAATACATTTTGTTTTTACATTTTTACTATGTTTATTTTCACCGATGAAATGATTTTCTCTCCATTAAATTAATTTAATTACACTCAAATTTAAGCGAACATGAAAAATATACTGGGAAAAAAATGAAAGATAAAAATTCTTTATATCTAAGTAATTTTAACTACGTAATATTAAAAATTAATAATCCTCATGGGCGCCGGGAAGAGGGTGCAAGGAGGTGCACTTGCACCCCCTGTCGGAAACGAAAATACACGGAAAAAGATTAAGAATTTTTTTTATTAAGTCACCGTTTGAATAAAAACTTAAGGCTTCTGGATTGCTGTCCAAATGTGCTTATCACACCTTATCGATAAATTCAGTGTCCCCCTCTACTCTTTCCCTGTAAACACTGAGCATGAACAGGCCGCTTAGCCTTGCGTCTCCCATCGTTGACCGATTCCAAGTCTTGACACGTGTACATTCAATGCTACATGTTGTTGCTGGAATAATTAAACCAAATTTGGGTGCCTCACATACCGCTGGGTAAAACGGGGTAGCTCGAGCAATCAAATCTGCGTATTCAACAATGGATTCATTTAAAGCCGCATCACTTGCTTCATTTGTCTTCAATATCTCGTACCACGTGGTAGCCTCGGCAATAAAATTATGTAGAAAACCTCCATAAAAGTTCTATATATCTTCTGCTACATCTAAAAATGAAGATTTATCTAATTTCCTGATTTCGGTATTGGAAGTAAAAAAAAAAAAATAGTACATTTAAACGTTTCAAAATAGTCAATTGTTTTGACCTCCCCGGGTCTAGATACAAATGCACCTCCCTGAATGTAATCCTGGCGGCGCCCATGATAATCCTCGCACATTTTTTTTGGTGTGCATATCGTTTGCCACATTTAATATGTTATCGTCATTCTTCTTTTGTTATAATTGCACAATAATCGTAATACATTCTCGGTCCTTGCTGATTATGTGACACGTTAGTACTTAAGTCTAACCATTCTTCAGACTGTTATATTTTAAAATTAAAAGAGATTAACTGAACTCTATATGGCAGAACTATTTCACCGAGCACGCTTTTGGTTCAAAAATTATTTTTGGTTAGGCCTTGCTTAACTCTGGTCCGTGGTACCGTTCTATTCCTACACAGGTATCTCTCTATTAGAGATTTGTACGTAAATGTATGTCACTACCATTTGTCGCCTACGCATGGGACACGCCTTATGGTAGGTGCTAATTTTACCGATTACAGTTACAGTGTTTTCTGTGATTCTCAGGAATTTTTCAATTTTGACGAGGGTATCAATCGTTTATTGTTTTTAACTGTAATAAATACGAGCATGCTAGAGGTCGCTTCTTTAATATGTTAATCTTCCTGAGATGTTTATATAATGTTTCTTACATATTTTATAGCGATGCTATTGTAGTGGTTTTGTTCGAATTTATTAAACGTTATTACTACTTAGTGGTGAAAGGCCGGTTTCAGAGTTCCGATGTGGCTAATAACTGGCATCTTCGGAGGTCTTGCTACTACCTTGCTAATTACTCGGTTCTAAGCCTATATCCTTAACCTACTGATATCCAGTCGCACCCCAGTGCCTGTTGCATTTGGGAGGTGATATAGTCAATGTTAATTTTATAATATTCTATCCTTCTTGGCGGCACTCGTGGTCTATGTCATGTCATTGCGGCCATGTGTGTTCGAATTGTATTGTAAACGTTTAATTATCAGTGTTAATTCCGTATCCTTCTTTTCGACGTATGTGGACTATGTTACGTCATTGCGGCCATGTTTGCTCGAACTTTATTGCCAACGACGATATTCTTGGCTCCTATTCCATGACGTGTTTTAGGATCCAATCTACTTATTTCTACGCACTGTTCTGTTAGTCTAGCTCAGTGTTTTTCAAACCTTTTCATGCCACGACCCCCGCGTTACAAAACATTTAACAACAATTATTTTATGTAAGAGGTAAATATGTTTTACCTTTGTCAAGTGTCTTATTGGTCACCAATAAATGGCCGTTATATGCCTTTTCGATAACACAAAAAACTGAGCCAACTTTAAAGTACAAGAAAGTCACAAAGAATTATTAAATAAAACAGATTCGGACGTTCAAACAAATAAATCGTTAATAATAACCGGGTAACCGAAAGAAAAAATATAATAATTAATAATACAGGGTTCAAAATGAGAAACTTACCGAATTAACTTTGGTCATGTAGTCAACGTTGTTAATTGAGTAAGTTTTTTTCATTTTCAATCTTGTATTATTAATTATTATATTTTGTCTTTCGGTTACCCGGTTACTATTTTTTTGATTATGAACCGAAACGGATTTAACAAAGAAATCGTTGCTACCAAGTGATCCAAAAATACGGAACTGTTATGGCCTGTCAACAAATACAGGAGGTATTCTCTTCTCTTTGCCAGTACTGTGACTCGCCTATTTACGAACCGTCCAATTGGTTAGCCAAAAAACTCGCACCATTTGTAGGTGGTACTGCATCTATTGTCAAGAACCCATATCACTGCAATTGAACAGCTGACAATGGGTGAGTTTTCATGTGATATCACTTTTCACCAGCATAGCCACAATAACAAACTGGATCTTAAATGTAGAAAATTGTAAGAAATAAATCGATTAGGAAAATGCAAATATTCTAAGCGCAAAAAGTAATAGCTCCAAACGACTTATCAGAGAACCAACGGAGATTTACAAACACAAAAATAATTGCATCAGAGAAGATAGTTTTCAGTTTCAAAAACGTGACAGTATTAACAAAAATTCTAAAAACAGTTTCAGAAATTATCAGAGAGATGTTGTTTACAATAACAACAAAGTCAATAACATCACAACAAGGGAGAAAAACATCGCGCCTCATCCGCCCTTGTGTTTCTGTGTGTTTAGTGAGTTCATTAACACGATTATAGCACAAATAATTCTAACAGCAAAGGATGATAAAATCAGTGTGTTCGTTTAAAAAATTCGTTCACGGATAACTTGCATGAAGAAAAAGGGTGTTTAAGTCATTTCCTTGTGTTGAGCAAATTATTGAAGAGATCTCAAGTGATTAATCAGTGAAAATTGACGTTGAAATTTTTAATATGATTGTAGGATTGCAAAATTTAAAAGACCAACTATTAAATTACTTTCCAGAAACCAAATCTGAAGATGATGATGGACAAAGATGGATCCCCCCTTAATCTTTTTATGGAAAAGCCCCGTTACAACTAGCTAAACTTACTATAACGATGAAAGAGAAACTCATAGATCTTGCGTCTGACGACGGGATGCTTAAAATGGAATTTAATTTACAGAAGATTAACGAATTCCGTATGAGACGAAAAGAAAAAGTACCCAGAACTTTCTAGAGAAGCTTTGAGTTTAATAGAGTACCATTTGCGACATTCTACATGTGTGAATTAACGTTCTCATCAATGGTACATTTAAAAAATAAATATAGAAACAGAATGGAATTAGAAAAGGACTTAATCTCGGTAGCATATCAAAAATACAAACACGTTTTAACAAATTAGTAAAAGAAAAACAGGCACACCCATCTCACTAATAATTAATTAATGATAAGTAATTAAAAATATTTCATACTTGATTTTGTGTTGTTTTTAATTTTTAATAAATCATTCAATTTTATTCGTTTTTTTTTTTTCAATTTATTTGTAATCGGCGACCCCCTTATGTTTCGTTCGCGACCCACACTTTGAAAGACACTGGTCTAGTTTATTTGTAGAGGTTGTTGGTGGCCTCTCGCCGGGCGAAAAAAAAAAAAACATTTTTCTGTTAATTGCTCATGTAACTTCAGCATTAAATTTAAGCTTGATAACGGTTTGGAATTTTTATTCTTTGTAGATATAAATTACATAGGCATTAATAACTGCCGTGTTTATGATATTGTAAAAAGAAAACAAAGCGGCCATTGTTTTAACGTAGGTGTCTACACCACCACCCTTTGTTGAATTTTGTAATTATAGATTATTTCTTGTTTTTTAATTGTAATATATTATTTATGGTCGAAACAAAATGAGTCGATGAAAGCAAATAAATGAAAGTTTATCATCTCTGGACTTATAAGAAATTTGCTGCCAATGACTAAGTAAGAAGAAAGTTGATGCTACTTTTCGGTTCTTATTACGAATACCTGTAAAATTTTTTTGAAAATTCTCGTTTATTTCCTTTTATTGTACCAACTGCAGTTAGTGTGTTTTTTCTGTCAACAAATTCTCAACTAACGGTACACTGCAGAATCAGTTATTGAAAGTAATATTTCTATTCGATCCTCGGATGATCGGTTGAAGCAAAATATTTACAAAATCTTCTGCATTTGACGCATTGTTTGCTATGATTCTCTATATACAAAATAGCGCTTATCGGTAGACATACGTAATCCTTACGAGTAGGGTTTCAACGGAAGGTGAATAACAGCTACTGAATACAGTATCTACACGTTTCAAGCACACGGTCTCAACAATAAACCGGCTTAGCATGTATGGAGGGATGAGACAACAGCTCGAACACGGGGGCACTGGTAGAGACGATTGAGTGGGGAATGCACGTAAAATTTACGTAAACTAACATTCTAGGGTTAATAGTTAATAATTTTTGTAATAACTGTATAATTTTGAACTTCTATAACACTGTAAATTTTAATTGTAACGGGCCATGGCACTACCGATAACCTTTATTTCTGGAGTCAAACGTAAATTTATCTCACCAATTATTTAGGTAAAGAATAAAAAAGAAAAAAAAAAAAAAACTATTATTGAACCAACAGATATTATCGCTTAGTTCGGTCTGGTATGAGATTATTTAATATCAACATAATACAAAAAAAACGTAAAATGATATATTTATATATATATATCGTCCGTTAGAGCCTCGAAAAGCTCCTGACCACCAATATTTTCTCCTCTAAACTGCCTTTAGAAGAATCATTTCCAATTGACTACGTCATTCTTAGGTATTTTGTACAAAAAAATCTTTATTATTTAATCACACTTTACATATGTATATGCACAACGTTATTTTTACTTTTGTTTACATTGTGACGAATATTGTAATGTGACATCTTTTGTAGCGTACCCCGGACTAAGAATGACATAATCGTTAATTTATTTAACGAGTATATTATAATTTTTGACTATTACTTCTTGTGTAGGACATTTATAATAATTAAATAAATAATTCTGATTAATAAGTACGCAAGGATTTTCAAATTATTAACGTTTGGTTATGTTTAGTTAGTATAATCGGCTGATTATGATGAGCTACGAGAAAGTTCTTCACATACGGGTGGCGCCTGTTCAATGATCCAGGTGTACCCAAAATATGTTCGTGTCTGTTTTCGGCTCCGACAAACAGAAGTATATTTCTAGCGATGAAAGACCAGATAGAATATTGTTACGCAGTAATGACAGCCAAGCGCATTAGGCCGTGAATTGAATGACCACGTTCGCCGGCCGAAAACGTTTCAGATCAAACTAAGAACAATGCGACAGACATTGAGCAGCATGGTAGACAATATCACTGAATGCAGGTGAAGGTGATTTTTCCACTTTGCCGACAATGCAATACCCCCCCCCCCCCTATTGAATAAGTAGAACTTAATTGATAGTTTTTACACTGTGGAATTTAACATTTCGACATGTCGCGCGTTACCGAGTATGAATCAGGAAGGGCACAATAGAGAAAATACATAATTTAAAGTATGGGCAGTATCACCGGAATTCTTTGAGGAAAAGGACCAAAAAAATGGATGGAAGTTGATTAGAGCAGCAAATTAAACGAAACATGATTATCCAGTGTGAAACGATGATTTTGAGGTGCGAATTTGGCAGCGCATTAGAAAGCTACCAATGGTATATTATGGTACGTGTCGCATTTATTTCAACGTTCGGTTTCATTTCGATATTTGGTTTGTTGCCTTAGCAAAAATGCACTTAGCTTTTCATTTACACAGTTGCGTTATGTGATGGCTGTCTAATTCGTATACAGTTGAACAGTCTCTAAAAACGCAAAAGGACTGAACCAAAATATTAGATTGACGTAAAACATTAACGCATAAAGGGAATAAATATTATGTTTAAAAATGGATATCCATTGAAGAAAATGAATCGACTGATGTATCTGACATATACTTGCTGATACACTAACAAATTGATACATTTCTGAGCTACTCACCAATCAGAACTTGGTTACAATTAATTTACATATACCACTATTGTAATAAATTAAATTCTTTTTTTTTTTATTAATTTATTTTAAGGTCAATGCGTTTATTGCTTAAGTTTATTATTTACTCTAACTCTGCCGAGTTACAATTAAATATTGTTCCACCATTATCGTAATATATCTTAGGTTGAAGCAGATCTAGAAATTAACGTTTATTGATCAAAGTTTAGCTTCAGGATGGATACATGTCTACATAATAATAATAATAATAATAATAATAATAATATCAATAATAATGATCGTTGTTAAAGTATCATACTTTTTGGAACTGTAAATTATATAATAAATGTTACAATAGTGCGTATTTATTACAATCATTACAATCTCACCAGTACACAAAATGTCTTACATTATTTTGAAAGTTACATTTAAAACAGTTTTATCACTCATTCTAAATCTATGACTAATTACGTATTACAAACTTGGAATATCACGAAAGCGAATTGGACTTTGTATGCAGTGACAATGAATATTCTAGCATGTAAAATCTCAAATAACGTTAATCAATCCTATCTAATAGCGAATAAAAAAAGCTGCGATGAACATTCTATTCTGGTACACGAAACCCATGCCAAAAAAGAAAAAAAAAAAACAATACGCTGTATGTGATCTGAAGAATGTCGATTAATCAAAATAAATCATTATCGAAATACTAAAAAAACAAATTAAGAAAGTCAAATCAGCCGTACGAATCCGGCATACACGAAGCAAAAAATTAAGGCATGGGAAAAACTTTGTGTAAACGATTAATTGTTTTCAACACTACCACCAGATTAACAAATCCGGAAATTCACAAATAATCACGCAGTAACAGCTATCAAGTCCGTCTCGCATCTCACAGACAACAAACTGGAAAAAGCGAATATATAATGGCTGACTACTTTTATGAAGTATTATCGGACAAAAATTATTCCGAAAAACTCAAAAGAAAAAAAAAAGAAAATAGAAGAAGAATCTAATAACATTACCGATTTTTTAATCCAGCTCCGACCAACACTACAACGCGGGTATGGTGAAAGCATAATTTGCAAACTGCCCTAGAGTAATTCACATAAATATGTATGATGAAACATCTAAATTCTATATATTAAGTAGGTTAAATTATGCTAGATCCTGTTATGCGATAGCGTAATTACCCCGAAGCAGCTTAAAGAATTTAAATATTGTGCAAAATGGAACTCTAAATATAGCATTAGAGAAGCATTCCATAGGAGCCGCATTCTAGAGCTTTTCTTATGAAGACGATCACATTACCATTGAAATGCAGAAGGGGCAAATAGTGACGCAAAAATATCATACCAAACTCCGTTTTACTCTTTCATCACAATTCAGCAAAACCTAAAATCATCCCAAAGCTTTAACACAGAACGCGCATATTACTAAAAATACTTCTAATAGGTTTACGCCTGAATTTACTTTATTCTTAATTGCAAATATTACTAATTGTAGTTTTTTTATATTTCGTAATATTTTAATCTCCAACAATTACTAATAATGATAATTTCTAGTACGATATGCGCTTTAAATTATTTAATCATTTTGATTGTTATTAGTTTTGTATACTTTTCAGCATATTTTGAAACATTTTAATGGTCAGCTTGTATAAAAATTGTATTCTAGTCTACGAAACTGGGTAATATAACTCTGTTTTCTACCTTAAACTAATATTAAAACTGCCCATTTTCTGTATTAATATAAATTATTGTAAACAGACTGTGAAAACAACAAAAAATTTAATTATTCATAAAATACATCTACGAGATTATAGATTATGTAACTGCGGAACATGTCAATTTTTTAGGGGATTTTGAGAATAATTATATTTTGTATTTTTTTCAAACGGAGTGAGATACCTAGGAGTGTCTATTTAGATCAAAGACGAACATGGAGTACTCACATCCAAAAGAGAAAAGAAGAGAACTCAATATCAGAATGAAACAAATTTACTGGCTAATAATCACTCTAAATTGTCATTGAAAAATTTCGCGCTAATATACAAAACTTTACTTGTGGCGATGCGCAAAGGCGTCTAATAAGCCAGTTATCCAACGATTTCAGAACAAGGTGTTGCGCTTAATTTATCGAATGCCGTGGCACGAGTGTCCAATGAAGTCATCCATCGGGATCTAAAAATAAAAAACACAGTTTTTAGAAATTATCCAGAGACTCAGCATCTAATACGATTACAAAACCACTCGAATCAGCTGGCAGTCGCGCTTTTACACACAAATGCGTCATCTACATCACGACTTGAAATAAATTAAGATACTTCATTTATAATCTTTTTGATAGGGAAGCATCAATGGACGCGCCTTCTACATGCGATTTTATTGAGAACATTTATTAGGTAACTTCACCATTTGGCTAGTTATAAATTAGCAATTAAAAGAAAAAAAAAAAATATATATTTTCATGGTTTACCTATTTATAATAATTTATTTTAAAATTAACTTTTTTTTAACGTTAATAAAGAATCTTTTACCATCCTGTTTGTTAATTATAGGATACATAGTGATTTAAAACAAATACCTAATGCGAACAAACAAATTCGAAGTAACATATAAAACGATTGCTTACTTGGAAACGTTTTTGGGCATAACCCATCATCAGTATGCCTAAAAACGTTTCCAAGTAAGCAACCGTTTTATACTTCGAATTTGTTTGTTCGCATTAGGTATTTGTTTTAAATCACTATATTTTTTTAACGTTTACTAAGTTAATGCTGGATCGCTTGACTTCTATCACTCAATTCCTGAGTTCGATTCCAGGTAACGACAAGAAATTATAACGAAATAATAATAAAATATAAAATGCATCTCTCCCAATTTTTCCGACCAGCACGGCAGATTAGGCCAACTTATTCATTAGAATACCTACATCCAGCAGCGGATCGATGTAGGTTTCAAAAAAAAAAAAAAAAAAAAAAAGGAGTATTGCCAAAAATTCTGAAAAAATGAATTAGTTTTATTAATAATTGAAATTTCTATAAAATTGTTGTTCTTCAACAAACGTAACATCTAAATATTTAGTTAGTAAAAGGCGAAAGATTTACCTGTAAATGAAGAGAAGCGCTTTGGATTGAGTAACGTCCTTAGCTGACATGCTCAAAAATAAAAAATAATAATAAAAAAAAAATAAATAAATATTTAGTTACCTACATTAAATAGTACTTCCATCGCACCTTTATTTAGGTGTAATTTTGTTTTACCTCTACCATTTCGGTGCTTATGAATTTCTGCCATCTTACACGTTCTTCTAGGAATAAAAATCATCGTCCTTACGCCATTTACTATACTTATTTCACGTTTTAGTGATATTTATAACTAAAAGTATAATTTTCATCTTTTAAAATTCTTTTAAATTTCACGATCAATGTTAGTTGCATTTGCGTAATTTATCATAAATTAACGCACTGCATCTGATAAATATTTCTTTCTAGATTTGGGCTTTTATTGAAATAGAAATTTTATTTTTGACTTTTCTTCTAGTTTTGATTAATTTTAATCTAAATTCAGTTCTTGGTTATTTATGATTCCGAACGTGTTATAGTTGAATTTTTAAATATTTGTGAAAATCGTGTATTATTTGATCAAGTATCGAGCAAAGATCGGTCTCACCAGATGTCAGTAATAATAATATCGATAGTATTAATCTGAAGTCACAGAATAAAAGAATGTGTTATTAAAATCGACTATAATAAAAATTGATCAGCATTAAACATTATTCATTTCAGTGTTCCCTATTATGATAAAATAAAAAAATAAGTAAAAAAAAAAAAGGAAAAAATTTATAAAAATTAAAACAATAAACCATATTATTTATCATTTTTAGACTCGAGACTGCTTTAGTCTAGTTCTTATTTAAATTGTAAATATTTATACCAAGTTATGTAAGGTTTAAGTAACGTAATGAATTTTACCAAATTTAGTCGCTCTAACGGAGAGCAAATTTGATACCGTAATTTCTTGTGAAATTCTCTCGAAATTCCCGTTCGCAAAAAAGATTTGTCCAGAAAAGATGTTTCCCTTGCGTTCTGAATATCGGAGGTGTAATACACTACTGTAAATTTTTTTTTTTTTCTTTTGGCAAGCTATAGTAGCTCAGGTAACAGCGCACTACTCATCAAACGGTAACACATTTATGCCATGCATAAACTACCTCGCGTGTCACTGAATTCTTTAAATAATATTCGTTTCTCTTTAGATGGAATAAATTGGCAAAAGATAAACTTTGCAATTACTTCGGTAGTATGCTAGTAACATTCTCTTTATGTAGCTTGACGATCAGCGAACATTTGAATATTTTTCCTCCAAGAGAGCATTCGTTTTTTTTCCTTTTACTTTTCATAAAAATGACCATATCGGTATTTCAACTGTGCTATTATTTTCGGGGTGAAACCCGCGTGTTACATATACTACATCTTATCGTTTCGAACAGATATGTTGTCTTCAGAACAAACAATGAAGCCAAGCATAATCGGAAACGGTTTTCAATTACAACGTAATTCTTAAATTGTCTCCACTAGAAAAAATACCCCAATTTTATATAACGAAAAAACCCATGTCCCAATTTTATGTAACGTTTGTTATATTTTAATTTTTACCGATTTCCAAAAAAAAGTAAGTTATACGTTCGTCGCGTATGTTTTTTTGTTTTTTTGTTTTTTTTTTTATATTTGCTTTGCGCATAACTTATATTTATATGGACCGATTTAGAATTACGTTGTAAATTTGATCATTTTATACAAAGTATAGAAGAGAAAAAGACAGAAATGCAAGCAAGAGGGACACAGCCCCTTGGGAGCTCAAAATGGTCGATTTTATATGTATATATAATTGTATATATTAATTACAACTTAATTCTTAAATTGTCTCCACTAGAAAAAATGTCTCAATTTTATGTAACGTTTGTTATATTTTGATTTTTACCGACTTTCAAAAAGAAGGAGGTTATACTTTATGTAATTTTTAAATACTGTTTGTATACATTTTATGATTTAATATACTTTAAAATTACTTATATATAGTTTTTTTTTCTAAAATTTAGATAAATATTATTATTTGTTTTATGTTAATAAGAGTATGTTTTGAAATTTGTAATATTTTAGGATATTTTATTAATTTGTCCAAAAACAACGAGAAGAACTGATAAATAAATTAACTCAGGAATATCACAGGCTACCCCGATAAATACAGTATCTATTCCTACAAACCCATTAAGCATATAAATAGCTTTATTAATTCCTTAAAAAAATGCAATATTGAACTTTAAGATTTGAATACTATATGACTCGTTTAACATATAAACTGGCTAAAAGGTTAAAAAAAAAACCCAAGCCAAAAAAAAATAAGGAGTGATTTAAGTTAATGTGATTTATATCATTTTGTAGTATGTTAAGTTGTTTCGGTAGTTTAATAAAATTTTACCTTTTGTATTATATAAAATTGGAACATTTTTTCGTTATAATAACTAATGAGGACCGGCTTAAGAATTACGTTGTAAATTTTGATCATTTTATACAAAATACAGGAGAAAAAGAGACAGAAATATAAACAAGGGAAGTCAAGGGGCACAGCCCCTTGCGAGGCCAAAATGGACGGGTTATATATATATATATATATATATATATATATATGTGTGTGTGTATCATCATCAACATCAGTCGTAATCCCCCTAAGGGATGTCGTGACTACAATTCATATTTTTACTGTCTGTACTAATTTCCACCACCGATCTCGATCATCGGTTTCTCGCACGCATTCCACAAATGATTTCCCCGTGGCATCCGTATCGCATCGGCTCACCTGGTGTATCACCGAGATCGTTTCGTTTCCGTTTTCCCTTGTATGATTAGCTTTTCAATGGAGCTCTTGCGTCGCATTACATGTCCAAGAAATTTCATGATTCTAATCAGAATCTGGTTGGTCAATCTGTTTGTAATCTGAAGCCTGTTTAGAATCGATATATTCGTGTGTTTGAATTTCCACGATATTCTCAACATTGGTCGCTCCATGTCCACATTTCGAACTTACACGTTTTTTGCCGACGACTTTTAAAGTCCATGTTTCCGATGCATACATAAATACGGGAAACACTAAGTACTGTACAAATTTCTTTTTTACTACATTTGTAGTAGATGCGTTTTTCCATATTTTGCGTAATCTGCTCATGATATATGTTTGAATATATATGCATATTTATAAATTTAACAGGTAGTTCTGCCCTAGTTTTTGGGGCAGTGTTTTTGAAATTTTATTTACCCTAATAGCGGTCTTTACGTATTTCATTTATTCTGCAGCCATTATGACAGTTAATGTTCTTCAACTTTGATCGCTTCTCTAACCAATCTAACACTGCCAACTTATCTCCGATTTTTCCGCTAAAATAACTGTGTTATTGAAAACGATCGCGTGATTTGCATTCTATTGGTGCCGCACGACAGCTGATTTTTCTATCGGCAATTGAAAATGTGCTTTTTTATTCTCACCTTCACTGCTCAGTCCGTCTGGCCGTTATAGTTTTGACCATACGAACGCGGTGTGAGCAAACGAGGTACGCTCTGCCTGTTGCTTTTTAAGATGTTTTTCACTTTTTTACTTCTGTTAAGATCAGTATTATTTTTATGTAAAATTCTGCCTGTTTTTTCTGTCGCTCTTTTGATTTAAGAGGGACAAACACTCAAAAAGAGTATAGTTGTAATCATAAAAAAATATATCGTTCGAGTGAAGAGGGTAAAACCGGAAAAAGATGTTAGAGAAAAACGAGAATAAGGCAACAGTGATAAGACATATAAGACGTAAACGAATAATGGAAATGATGGCAGAACGTCGAAGTAAGGGGAAATCAAAAAACCACAGGTTGGAAGGAAGCGTAGGTTGGATAGGTAATGAGATTATTAGATAACGTCGGAGCATAGATGTCAAACCAGTATCTGAAGTGAAGTTTTTTGAAAAGTGCTGAAGGTTCGAACCTGGGATTTTAGAGAAGAAGGATAGGCCATAGATGTCAAACCAGTATCTGGAATGAAGTTTTTTGAAAAGTGCTGGAGATTCGAACCTGGGATTTTAGAGAAGAAGATAGGCGAGGAAGCAGCAACTAGAGTCAGAGAATCCGTTAATTTATTGCCCTCTACGCCTGCATGACTAGGAACAACTCATAACGCATCAATATGATTATTTTCTAAGTTAAAAAGTTTGGGTTATATAAAACTCTCATAAAAAGAGCAGAAAACATATTCGGGAAGGGTAATGTTAAACGGAAATTAATATAATACTAACGATGGAAAATAATGGTTTTCGAATAAACCGAAACAATGAGATTGATTAATAAAGCTCAGGGAAAATAACTAGGAAAAGAAGAAAAAATAATTTGAAGGCAACATAGTTTTACTAAATATCAGGAAAAATAGGCAGAATTTTACATAGAAATAAATTAAAACTGATCTTTACACTCGGTGAAAACCCTGAAGAAACATCATATATATATTTTAGCGTGATTTGTTTTTTTTTAAATTCGATAAATCTTTTCTCAGTGTTTTTGCATAAATTTCTAGTTATTTTTAAGTTTCTTCCAAAAACTAAGCTAAATTTGTTAATACAGATCGTATTTATTTTTCATACAATAATAAACGAAGTTGTTAAATGTAAAATTTGTATTACACTGATTTTTAAGATACATACTTCTACCTATACTTTTAGGTAACAAAGCTCTATAGTTCAAAGAAAAATAAATAAATAAATTCGTGTTTTTAATATTCAAATCGCGATATTTCCGAAATTTCTTTTTTCACAATAACGGTTCCTTTTTTTTTTTTAATATTAGTTGCGACAAAAATTGGTAGTAGATGCATATTGCAGACAAGTTAAAAAAATAATTTGATACATATTTGCAAGAAGCAGCTTAAAGAAAATGCGGTAAAAGTCTAAAAGTACACCAACATATCCTTCGCTGCGCGGAAAAAAAAATGTATATCGTGAGTATACTTTTGAGTTTAGCGTAATAATTACCGCTTACTCTGTGCAAATTGTAAATAAGGTTGGTATCGTGAAATTGACCCCCTTAAAAATGGTTATCTAATATTTAGAATGACCGATAAAGAAAAAAAAGTTATATTAAAAACACATTTTTTATATTTAATTTATTCTTTTTAATAGATCTCGAGCATTTTATTTTCTTTTTTGATCTAGGGCGTACTCGATGCATTCTAATAGTAGCGAGCCTTTTAAAGCACATTTATCTTTTATTTTGTTTCATTCGTCGTCATCATCATCGTAGTTGCGTTTCTTGAGACAAGAGCTGGCATGCATTATTAAATTATAATCTATCTCTGGCCCGAGTAATCGTCTCTCGTAGACTTTTACCAGTTCGTAAATTCTTGACCTCTTCTTTTAGTGGTTTTTTATGCCACACGAAGATAAGTGTATTTTTGAGTTTTAAATTTCAGAGTTCAATAAATCATCGAAATTAACCGATTTTCCAAAGTATGGCATGTTTAATAATTAGCGAGCTATAAGTAAACTTTTGTGTCGTGCGGCTGCTTCATAAATCACTCTGGTATTCTAGCCAATCATTTCTGACAATACTGTTGCAATTTTCTTCATAACTGAACACGGCTCCTTCCTCTATCGAGAATTGGGCAGGTGATCCGTGATCTTGATTTTTTGCAAATCTTGTATCCATTCTATTCTTGATTATTGATGTTTCATTTGTAGGAAATCTGTTTTATCCAAGCTCGATCGAATTCAAAATCTACCTCGCAACCCAAAAATCTATACATGCAGAATCTCATATTCCGCTTCTTTTAATTTGAATATATGGCTGCTACCGTTTTCTTGTTAAACGTTTATTACCTTCTTATTCCTCTCTTTTTCATAATTAGCATTTTACCGCCAGTAAAACTACAATACTATCTCTCACTTTTGTTCAGTTGTTTTCCCCATATACTTTGAAAACTCGTGATAAGCCACCATACTTCTCCTTCAGCTTTTCTTCGTTCCGTTACACATTATCAATTGATTTTTTACAACCATTCTATCCGAAACCTATTCCTCCGCATATTAAATTAGAATTCTTAAGTATCTTTAACTTCCCCAAAACCGTTTTATGATCTTCACCAACGGAACTGTAAAGAGTCTTTCGGAATTAGTTCAGCCTTTTTCTATCGTTTTAATTATTCTGAATTGTTTTTTAAACTCCCTTCTTTCTGATTAGTTTTCTACGCCGAGTCCGCATCTGTTTCACGGGGCATTCTAAAATCCGGATACTCTGAGATCGAATGACAGTTAGCTGGCTCGTTTAGCTTTTCCTATCAAGAGGTTCCTTAGCGTTTTTAAATTCCGAAACATCGCGCTTTTCCCTGTGACTGCTCGCTTTTAAACTATGCAATAACTGTGTTATTCCTTTTCATTTTAAAATATTGATTCTTATCAGTCTATTCAATTAGATCTTTATTCTTCGCTTCTCAACTTTCCTTCTTTACAGTGTCCACCTCTCCATACACAAACTGTCGTCTACGCTTTCAACTTTTTTTACTTCCCCCATCGCTTTTCCATTTCTCATTTATTTCTTCTCCATTTTGTTCTTTCCACTCTTTTACTGCTCCTTTTCTATATATGATGCATATCATATCTTTTTTGATTTTTCTTATATCGCTGCTGCTGAACGTTCTTTTTTCTACTCGTCACTTTTATAAATCCGTTTTTTATAGCATGTCATCCTCCCCTTTCCTCCTCCTTCCGTTATACTAGTTCTTCTATTCTCTTTGTCTGTTATCATTGATTGCCCAAAATTATAATTACGCTTTCCTTTCCTAGTTTCTGGCCTAATGTCTACGTCGACGGAAAAAATATTAACTATCTCTTTCTGAATCTTATGATTTTTAAGCTGTGTGATAAATACTGTATTCTTAAACTTGCCATTGTGTCAAACTACCGGTACCAGTTTCAGACTTCGTTCGCTACCTAAAATTGGCTTCGGACACACTATGGAACCACCGATGGCTGTCCATCCCGTGTTCAAATAAACTTCACCAAATGAAGCAGCAAGTCCGACCATGGAAGACTCACCTGAGCCGAAGAAGAGATGACGTAATCGTTACCAGATTCCGGTTGGGATAAAACTCATCCATGGATACCTATTGCAAAAGACACCGGCTCTAATCTGCAGCACATGTAACTTTGATTTTTCCATTCTCCATATCTTCACAGAACGTCTTCAGTTCAATTCCTTCAGATTACCTGATAATCTTCCCTCCTTCTTGTCTAATATCCTCTCTGATGATCCTACTATCCTTCCGAACGTAATCAGTTGTCTGCACCACGCAAAGCTATACTACGCAAAATAAATTCCGTAATTCGATTATTTAACATATACATCTATATTTATCCGTGGCTAGCCGATAGTTGCTATGCATGGCACCTAAATTTAAAGTAATAGTAATAATAATAATAATAATAATAATAATAATAATAATAATAATAATAATAATAATAATAATAATAATCAAATAACAAATCAAATCAAATAACACTTTATTATTATTATTATTACAGAGAAAAGCCACTTATGCGCAATATTACGCGAGTAGTGGTCAAAACAAAAATTAAGTCTTTACGATAACAAAAGATACGGATGCACTATTTTAGTTGTAGGTATAAAGTAATAGCAAAATTTAACAAGAAAAATAATAGAAAAAGGTTTTTAAAAAAAAATAACATAAAATAAAATAAAATAAAATAAAACAAAATAATAATATAAAAAACAGAATAAAAAAACAAAAATGAAATAAAAATAAAGATATTATATCATTTACAACAAACTGTAATAGGAAAACAAAATCAAAACAAGATGAGGTAAATGTGTTGTGCAGTATGAATACATACGAGTACTACGCCCTGATAATGACAATTTCAGTAATTAACATTTTACTTTATAAGTGATTTTAAAAATCGATGCTAATAGTACAAACCAATACTTAAAATAATTATGTACATTAAATAGTCTCAAATGCTAACATCTACCCTTTCATCTACACCCAGTTTTGCAACAACCATACTCACAAGTCAGCTTAAATATCCTGTATAACACATACAATGATGTGTACAACAAACACATTAGCTGCACCAAATACATCTACTCCCTCAGTAATATACACAAGTTTACACTCACACAGAAAACAGATATATCCACATATATACTGAATTCAAATTTACCACACTTATTCCATTTGTATGTACATATAATAATATAATCTGCTCTCAAGTGCATTTCGGTGAAGATAACATAAGTTATGTACTAAAATAATTAAAAATTTAAAAGATAGATAAAAAAAATAAAGAAAATATAGGTAATAAGTAACTTAGTAACAATAGTATAAAACATTTCAGTGAAGATAACATAAGTTATGTACTGAAATAGGGAGATAAATGAAAAAATAAAATATAGGTAATAAGTAAATTAGTAACGTTGGTGTAAAAAAGTGGCTGAAAAGATATAAGATGAATATCCTTTTAGGTGTATCTTAAAAGGATAGTATTAAAATGTTATGAATTTAGTCTTAAGATGACTGGGGATTATGCAGCATAAATTTAAAAGGTCGATTTGCAGATTGAATAGAATTTATAAAATATGCCAAGTTCGTATAAATAGATGGAGTATGTCTTCAATGAGTCACGTTTTTGCTAAAGTAATTAATGAGATACTTTCGCCTGTATTTATAATTTTTCTTAGTGGTGGTTCCCCAGTTTGGAGTTGCATTTTTATAGCTACAGGCAAAGAATTAAACAGTTTGAAACCCATATAAAAGGCCTGTTGACGTACATGGTGTTTATTAGTTCGTGATATCTTAGCTATTTCTTGTTTAGATTGTCTTGTTATTCCAGGTTTCATGGATATGTTAAATTTTGATTTGTTCTTTAAAACAAATAGAAGGAGATGTATTTCATATAAGTTGCTTACTGTTAACAGTCCATTATTATTTGGTATGTCTCCACGAATGCTACATAAGGTTAATATTCGTTTTTGCAATTGTGTTATCTGCCGTAAGTAATAAGCAGAGGCATGGCCCCAGTGCATGATGCCGTATGTGAGAACTGGCTGGTATAGTGCTAGATATATTCGACGGAGATGCTTGATATTGAAATGATGACTAAGGTGATAGAATAAAAAGTTTAACCTCCGTAGTTTAGATGCAAGATATTGGATGTGTTTATCCCAGAGTAGCTTACAATCTAAAAACATTCCAAGATATTTAATATTGTACACTTTTTCTAATATGTTGTTATTGTCCCAATAGATTGTTATATTATCCCAACGGGTCTGGGGTAAATTACTATATATCATAAATTTTGTTTTATTTAAATTAACTGTAACAAAATTTTCAGCCAACCAATTTTTAATTTTTGTCAGATCTGTTTGTATTAGGTGTTGTAGAACACTACTTTCCCGAGCACTTATAAGGAGAGCAGTGTCATCTGCATAACAAAATATTTTACCGTTTATATCTAGGTTGCATAAGTCGTTAATATAAATTAAGAATAGAAGTGGTCCTAGAATACTTCCTTGAGGTACTCCATACTGATTTACAATGTTGCCACTGTGTACACTATTAATTTTTGTAGTGTACAATCTTTTGGTTAGGTATGACTTAAACCAGTTATGTATAATGCCACGGAAACCAAAATGATGCAATTTGTGTAATAATATGTTGTGGTCAACGACGTCAAAGGCTTTTTTAAGATCTAGATAGACTGCCGCTACAGATCGCCCTGATTCTAAATTTTTGGCTATTAGCGAGCAATGATCAAAAATTGCATCATTCGTACTTCTTCCAGGCATAAAACCGTATTGATTCACGCTGAAAAATTCATTCGATTGTAGAAAAGCAAGAATTCGGCGTTTTATGCACTTTTCAAATATTTTTGAAATGGTGGGGAGAATACAGATGGGCCTATAGTTTGAAAGATCAGCTTTGTCTCCAGATTTGTGAATAGGAGTTATGATACCTAATTTTAATACTTCTGGGAATGTTTCTTCTTTAATGGATTGGTTAAATAAATATGTTAAAGGTCTAATAAAGAAATTAATGTTTTCTTTTATTAGAATAATAGAAATTCCGTCTGATCTGAAAGAAAATTTATTTGGCAGGGAAAGAATTCCAGACTTTATTTCATCGGGAAGTAAATCATAGAACCCAAATGACTTTAAATTAGGTACCCCTTTGGAAGTGTATGTATTAATCACATTGTTATTTTTTCGTAAATTCTTAACTGCGTCAGAGAAATAGTTATTGAAACCATTTGATACTAATTTTTCATTACCAACAACATTGACTTTAGAACCGTTTATGGAGATTTCTTTAATTGTATGGTCTGAGTTTCCTAAAACGTTTTTGATGACCGACCAGTATCTTTTTTGGTCAAAACCACAGTTTTGTAATAATTTACCATAATAATCCATCTTTGCTTTCCTGACCTGCTTTTGAACTTCTTTAGAGACTTTTTTAAATTGAGCTAGAAGTGTGGAATTTGTTGATGATGACTTGGATAATTTGTGAAGTTGATTTTTCTTTTGTGTAAGTGTTACTACTTCATCAGTGATCCAGTGAGACCTTTTGTGGAAACCTCTTTTATTGGGTTGAAGTACTGCTGCACTGTTCAAACATTCTTTGAGTATAGTTAGTAATAAATTAAATTTTTCATCAATAGAAAGATCACTTTGATATAGTTCATTGAGCGAGTAGTTGCTAAGATTTTTAGTGAAAAGCGATTTATCAAAAAAGTATTTTTGTTTTGACGAATATGTTTGATATGTACAGTCTGTTTTTACATCTGCAGTAATGGCACAATGATCAGAGAAACTAATGTTAAGAATCTCATGATTAATGTTTGGACTGAATAAATTATTATCTATATTTCTAATAAACAAGTGATCTATACAAGATGTTTAATTCAGTCGACACCGTGTGTAGGTCGGCTCCTTAATAATACTCGAGAAACCAAGAGAATAGAGTAAGTTTAAATAATCAGATGATTTAGTTTCGTCTAAAAGATTTATGTTCATATCGCCCGTTATGATACATATAGGCGATGAGGTGCCAATGATATATTGCAAGTCCTGTAAGAAATCATTATAATTTGGAGAACAGAAACGGTATATACCGAAAAATGTTATGAGTTTGTTATTCGTTAGTTTTATCTTTATTCCCACAACATTTGCAGACGAGATAGAGAAATTAACAATATCGAATGGTATACCTAATTTGACAAATATTATAACACGAAATTAACAACCCCAACCGCGCTAATGATCTGATGCACCAAGTGCATGACATACCTATGCTATGTAAACGAAACGATCCTTGGAATTTTTCAACGGAAAGAAGAAAACAACTCCAAACGGCAAACAAACAAAAATTAGAAAGAAGTCAGTTATTATTCAATGTCGTTGGTAAGTTCGATAGAGGTTGTAACACAGCGGCAGGACTACTCTGGCAGCGACCGCAGCTGTTATCGAGTTTCTATTGAAGTGTGTGAACTATGCTAAGAGGTCAAGTTTACTCAATTACACCGATACTTACACATTTTTATGTGTGTGCAGGTGTGGGTGCGCATATTTTTAAAACAATAGGCATCATCCTCTCATTTTACGTACGGGTAATTTCACTTTTTACTCGAAGGAACCAATAGGAACTACATATATATACTATTATTAACGGGATATTTTGTGCCGCGTCATTTTACTAATATACTAGAAGACTGGGCTTTCTGCCGCGAAACCTTCCCACTTTGAATTATTTTACTTCGGGATTTTTTAAAAAGGTCTACAACATTCATATAACGTTTATTAATTTAAAAAAAAAAAAAAAGAAAAAAAAGAATATGAATATATCGATAAAAAAAGTGAAATTTGGATTAAAATATCTCAAAAGCGGAAACCGCTAGTACAATAATATATTCGTTTCAGCTATTCACGTTTGCGTTCAGTTGTGCTTTTTGGTTTTGGAAATACATAATGAATGCACTTCTTATTACTGTGTGCAGGTTGATGAGTAAGAAGTCTACCATCGGAAGAAGCATGTAAAGGCTATATTGCTAATTTAATAATACCCCGTGGAAACGCAAAAAAAGAATTATTTATATGTGTTGTACAGTTGTTTCGGTAGTTTAATAAAATTTAAGGTATAAATTATTGGTCTTATTTTTTTTATTATTATATAAAATTCGGACACTTTTTCATTATAAAATCTACTAGGGGTCGACCTAAAAATTAAGTTGTAAATTTTGATCATTTTATACAAAGTATAGAAGAAAAAGAGACAAAAATGTAGGCAAGCCTCTTGCTTTCTTTTTTTTTTCTTTTTTTTTATATAGATTAAAAAATAAGTTGCGGGTCCCGCGAGGCATACCGTCTCTGTCTCTTTCTCTTCTATACTTTGTATAAAATTATCAAAATTTACAATGTAATTCCTACTGGCATCAACACAAAAAAAACTAACATCATCACAAAGGTCCTATCCTAACATTTAACTTTCATTATATAAAATTAAGACATTTTTTAAATAACAATAACAAAAATCCTATGAAATATAACAAACGTTACATAAAATTGGAACACATTTTCTTGGCACAATTTTTGCGACATTTTTTGGGACACTTTTTCTCCTAAGAATTACGTTGTAATTAATACATGTGGAAGAAATATGTTAAGGTTTATATAATGAGATATTTAAAATAGTCTTTCATTAAATTTACGTTGCAATGGTCAAATTCGTTTTCTTTAACAGAATCTGAGTAATTATATTTTATGTCTTTTTTTTTTCCCTCTTGGACTCGTCAACCAAGGCCCTTTACCCAGAAACGGATAGAGAAAGGAAAGAAGTCGGGGTTATACTATTTTAATCCGATCAGAAATCTTTTTGCTAAAAAACAATCAATATATAGCACAGGAATAATTAATTTGGGAGATATTTCAAGTCATCGATGACCGTATCGCTTCGATCATTTTAAAATTTGTAATTATATATTTTACGATTTGTAGGTTTTGTATTTTCCCTATATTTTAATAAAGACGAAAATAATATGTCAGTTGAAAAAAAAATTATTGTCAACTCACCATAAAGTGCACTCTAAGCTTTTTTCGAATGATGTACTCGCGGATATAGAAGTAGCGCTTTTTTTTTTCTTTTTAATATTATCACTTTGTTTTTTGTTTTGTTTTTTTTTTTTTGGAGACGGGACGGCAACAATGGACATTAACCTGAGGAAAATGAAATTTTTGAAAGTTTCAATGTGCAGAGCGAGATTCCATTGGATGCTTCAAAATTCAACACCGCCCGAACACAGTCCGGATGGTTCGAGAAAAAAATGCCGCTATCATTTCAGCAGATGATGCTCTACGGTTGGAAAGACCATGAACCGGCAAAGAAGACAGGAAGACGGAGGGGGAGCTCCTTCAAAGACCTGATTGCGTGAAAGTGCAGTGTGCCCCAAGCGCAGTCTCCACAGAATTGGGGAATCCCTACATGAACTGGAGAAGGGCGGTCACTAAGGATCGGTGTTCGACTTTATGAACCTAAGCCAGATCGTTTGTTCTGACTGCAATTTGCTCCACTCTTCGGAAAAGTGCATTAGAAAAACTGACAGTCCCGATCCAGGCAGTACAGCGTTCAACGGCATCGGGCTAAATAGAGTTGCTTTAGCAGCCAAGTCAACTCGCTCGTTGGCAAGAACCCCAACATGGCCAGGAACACCCATAAGAATGTGACATATACATCGGTTCGCGAAGGTTCGAATAGCAAGTTTTTTATTTTAATTAGTAGAGAGTTGCAACACTGTTTAAACTCTAGATGGCTTTAAAGGGAATTTTGAGACGCTGAGCTGGAAGAGTATGTCTCGAGACAAAGAAGGATTCCAAACATTTCTGCCTCTAAAACAGTACAGTAGTCGTTTAGGCGTGCGTTGTACAATTTCATAAGCGCATGCAATTGGTGAAGGAGAATTAGTGGACTCGCTTTAGCTGGGTCTGTGTATACATGTGTATGTGGTTAGAGAAGGAGGCGAGGTTATTTGATATACTATTTCAGACATGGATATGGAAAAATTAGGTGTTCTTAAGGAATCTGGTAAAGTTAATAGATGTTGGAACATGATTCCAGAGCCAGAGGCGGCGTAAGGCGTGGGCGATGTGGGCGACCGTCTACGGCCTGGCGGTCTAAGGGGCCTCGCGCCTCAAAGGTTTATGCATTATGTATTTAAAAGCTATGACCGCGACGAAAAAATTTGACTCGTCATAAAACGATAAATATAATTAGCAACTTTCCGAACTGCCAATTTTTTTTTTTTCGGTTTAGTTTTAATAAAGTACAATAGATAGATGTCGCGACATGTCGAATTTGAGTGTTGCTCTGTCAGTCGTCGATTTATGATCGTTTTGGGCTGTCAGAGTAAACTAATCAAACATACAGATCACAATAGAAGAAAACTTTATCGTATTTCTTGCTGTGTCACTGGAACGACTGGAGAACATTTAACTAATGCAATATTATTGGGAGGAAAGCTTGAAAAAAATGGCTTAAATATTCAAAACTGTCATGGCCCCAAGGATACGACACAATGGCGCAAATATGGCGGGGCGTAAATGGTGGAGTTAAAATTCGAATATTAAATATTAATCCCAGGGCATTTTTGATACCCTGCGGTTGTCATAGCTGGCGTCTCTGCTGCTGTTGGTAGATGTAGCTAATTCTTCTGCGACAGCGAAAACCTCTTTTTGGTTTTATTCAGAAAATTTCTTTGCTATTTTCCAGGTTCCAGGAAACGCTGGAAATTAATCAAAAAGGGGCAAATTAAAGCTTACTATGAAGCCTTTATCAGACACAAGTTGGGAAAGTAGAATCGAAGCAGTGAAGGCCGTATTATTGCAATTTCATGATGATGTTGAACGCATCGAAAGCTTAAAAAATCGAATAATCTGGCACACTCAGTTATTGTGATTCGGTTTTAAACGAAATGTTTAATTCAGAATTTATATCATGTCACAGCCTCCCAAAAGCCGGTATGAAATAGATTTTTTTTTTGAATACTATGATTGACTCCATAATAAGCAATATGATTTCAAGATTTATTTCTTTTAATCAGCGTTTTGAAAATTTTGGTTATCTCTGTGATCTAAACCGAGTTAAAAAGTATATTCCAAAGAGCAATTATTAAAAAAACTGTCAAGATTTACACACTGTCCTACAAGTGGATGAGAGCAGCGACTTCCAACCTTACGAATTGTATGAAGAATTAATAACAACGTTCTCCTGAATTTACCCCACTTCATTAAAGATGTGAAACATTTGCTCCAATACATAACAGAAAATAGCTTGAAAGAAATTTACCCAAATATTTACATAGTCATTTGAATTTTTCTAACACAATACTGGTAAAAGTACGAATAAAAATTGGTCAGTAACAACTGTTTTTTATTTTATAAAATCCGTCTTTTTGCGCCACCAAAGGGCCTTGCAAAATGTACTTTGCCCACATAAAATTTAGGTCTTGCCCCGCCACTGTCCAGAGCACTGTAGTGGTGGTCAGATTAACATGTTGATTTATGCCTACTTTAGATAAGAAAAGTTAAAGTCTTGACCGATGAAGCGCTAGGAAATGATCGTCGTAGGATTTAGAAATTACTGGTGGAAAATCGGTACGGTAGGTGAGATAATCGCGAATATAATAAATAAAGGAGGACGACCTGACAAAGCATAAACATTCAATGAAGTCCGGTGCGCTCCAAGTAATGGATTGGATCGATAGATTTTAGAAGTGTTTTATTAGCAGAGAAATACGCCTGGCAACCCCGTATCGCAATTTCAGTTACAATTAGCATAAGCGCTTTGTATGCTGATAACAGCAGTTTCGGATCCTTGGATAAAAACATTTCATAAGCCCTTTAAATGCACATTGCCTCAAATTTCGGTCTTTAAATTTCAACAATTTTAGATTTTTGTAGTATTTTACAAAGCAAAATACGCTGGATTCAAGAATAATAATAATAATAAATAAATTCGGTAGGTGACTATGGAATTTTGGGGGAAAAATTTGCAGCGTGATTTTCACATTTTTCCAAATTTGAGCCATTTATTTTTAAAATTTCGACAGAGTTTGACATGTTTTTAGAAACTGAATATTCAGCGGTATATGTAACTGAAAACTAATTGTTAGCGGTGTTCTTTTTGTCAATTCATATCGAAAATACCGTCTGCAACCAAATTGATGAAACTGTTGGCTTGTTTAATAAAATGTATCGTTTAATGGAGGGAAACGAAAATATGTTTCGGGAAAAAACTAAGAATCCAGCGTCATACGAAAAATTATTTCGAGAGCGAATTTAAAAGGTTTTTAGAATCGTCAAAGGAAGTAATTTTCCTAACGAAACTAATGCCCGATTATTTATTAGCAGATATCTGTATATTCGTTAATTGTGGCTGATCTGTTTCTGGTAACTTTTCAGCTGCTGATGGTGACGATGGAACTGATACTGCCGATTTCACTGCTGATAACGATTCAGTCGGCCGGCGGCGAAAACCCAAGCAACGGCGCGTTTCCGACATCGCAACAAACACGGTCAGCGCTGGCACCGCTGCATCGTCGATATTGGTCAGACGCGTCAACTCTACTATTCGGCAAGTCCGGACATGTCGACAACGATTTTCCCGGTTCGAGTCAAAGCGATCGAAAATTTCTCGGTCGACGGCAACTTCGGGAAACTCTGAGCGGCAGAAGTAGCGGCGGAAAAAGGGCAGCAGCGGCAACTCCGTATCAGTCGTTTTTGCCGCACAGCAGTCTGATTCAACCGTCGCTATGCGACTTGTGCAATAAATTTCCGTGGATACCGATCGTTGCCGGTGGCCCGTTTCCGACAGCGGGTCAACATTTTCCGACAGCGGGTCAACATTTTCCGACCGCTCACCAGCATTTCTCCTACGCTAAGTCCTTGACGGACTTTTCCGAACCGACCAACTCTCATAGCCTATCGAATTCATTATCAGCTGCCGCGTCGGTGAACGTCCCGTACGTTTTGGATATCGGCAACCGAAACAACATCGACAATAGCAATCGAATCAAATTTAATAATTGGCCGCCTATTTCCGATAAATTTACAAATAAAGCCCGGGCCACTGTCAGCAGCAGCACCACTGCTAGACCTGTCGCGACCACTCCGAAACAATCGGACAGTGGTCGAGACATGACTTACAGTTTAAAGTATTTTCCGGTTTCCGCGGGCGGTAGATTTCCCGGTCAACAGCCGGTTGCTGGTAGAAGCGATAATACATCCGGAAAGCAGCGTTCCGTCTCACATAACAACCCAGAGAATAATGGTAACGATCTAGTAGCTGCGCGGTTGCCATCGAAGAACGACGTTCGCATTTCGAAAAGCACGCCAGTTTCTCAATACCTTTGGTGGGTAGAGTACCCGATGCAAATTGTTGAGACTCCGCCCATCATCGATGTGTCCTCTATGTCTCACACCGATGAGGCCGGCAAACGTCAAACTCCTGCGCCAATATCGATAGCAACAGTGTCAACACCGTTGAATAACTCCGAGCTCCGGTCGCGAACCGATAACTCTTCTACGATAATTATCGGCGGAAAACGGCCGTCCGGTTTTCCGCTATTCGCGTCGCGCGACAATTCCTCTAGCGGACTTCTATCATTGACGATCGATGACGGTGAAAATTTCAAGCCGATAAATATCTTAAATTTTCCAGCTCTGGCAAACGATCGCTACTACAATACTAGTTCCACTGGAGATTTTGCGAAATCCGCTAACGAACTGCAGGAAACGGAAGCTGACGTCAGCGACGAGTATTCGTTATCAGCTGGAAACAACACTTACACCCTTTCGGAATACTTGCGACCACCGGGATTTCAGTCGGAGTACTTTGTTTGGGGCGGGACCGATACAGATTACTATCGAAAATCGAACAACGTCAATAATAATGAAGTCTCCCCTCCAGCTAAACAAATGAAAAAGCAAATACAAATAATCATTCCGTACACAAACGGGAATAATAATAATAACAATAACAATAATAACAATAATAATAATAACAACAACAATAATAATAATAATAATAATAATAATAATAGTAATAACAGTAATAGTAATAATAATAATAACAATACGACTTCAAAACCGTCCACTCTGAGCGGTGACAACCTCAAGGGCAATAACTGGAAATCTGTCTTTTCGTTGTCGGACATTTTAAAATCGGACTCCACTACAAAAAACCGGTTGCTGACTACTACGTCTAGTCCGCCGTCGGTTGATCTGAACAAGCTGATTCGCTTACAGAAAGTCATCGATAATTGGACGGTAGAAAGATTTTCGAACCATAAGCGTGGAACCGGAATTAAAAACGAGACGGAATTCGTCAAAAATGAAATCGACTTTGGAATGAAAATCCCTTCGTCGAAGATAGCTTCGAAAACGGCTACTGATGAAGAAGCTAGAATACGGAAACATCAACATCATCACTATCCATCGTTATCCTCATCCAATGTTATCCCTTCTACGGTAAATACCAAAGTTAGCGCCACCGACAGTATTAAATGGTCAACGGTTACGGAAGGAATTACGGAAGTAACGAGAAATAATGAAATACGGACTACGACGAATAATCGACCAGACGACGTTAGTGTCATCACTGGTTCCTCCACAGCCGCTTCGCAATCGAATAACAATAATCCAAGTGACAAGCCTTGGGGAAAATTACAACTGACCATTTCCCCTTTAACGAAAGAAAAGGTTTATATCGTAACACCGATTTCTGAACCGATATTGTAGATACGAGTAGTTGCTAAACCCAATTAATGTGGCCATTGAAATAAATATAAGTAGTATTCAATATCAAAAAATTAATTGAATTATTAATTCACCATTAATTGTTAGAAATGCATTGTTGCGTAATGCTCGTGTATAAATTTATTAAGAATTTCGAAAATTTATCAGGCTGAAAAATATTGAAAACCTAAAAAAATATTAATATACATATATATATATATATTTTATAATCAATACTATTGTTTAAGCCTCTATAATTAGACAGTGGGCCATGTTTTTTATAAATTTTTTAAAACGTTATATCCTAATTTAAGTTCAAGGATGCCACTCCATTTTGGGGAATTTATTTATTTTATTTTAGACTATTATTATTATTATTTCTCGGTATCATTACAGTATATGACTCTCTATATATTTAATTATTAATATATACCGATGATATTTTTTCAATCTGTCGACCATTAAAAACTAAGAAATTGCGCATAATCAAAATACAAAAATTTTATAAGTAAACTTGAATAATCTCACTCGCCGACAAATATACATTATGAATTAATCTTTTTTCGATCGTTTTATTTTCTTCCAATTTTACATCTTTATTTGACTGATTTTTTGCATTCATAATTGATCGAAATAAAAAAAGGATATTTCTCTGATATACGTGAATCTTACAAAATCAAACTACTTCTTAATTCATTTTAAGCGTTAAGTGTGAAATTATTATCGGTAATTTTTTTTTTGCTCTTTATTTTTCACCTAGTGTCAGTGTAGGACGTTTACATACAATGAGAAAAATATGCGGAAAGGATGGGGGAGAGAAATAGTTAACCGAGGACAGAGAGAAGGTGAAATCCAAAAGGGAAAAGGAAATTCGAGAAAGACTGAATAAAAAGATTCCGCTTACGAATAGAGGATAATAGGATAGGAGGAAACAAACTACAAAGGGGAAAAGGAAAATGAGACAAGAAAAAAAAAAGGTCGGTATTGCAAGTTTTCATAGCTCTATCAATTTCCAAAAAAATAGCCTGATATAAAAATGTAATGTGAACTACGAAGTACATTTTATCACACCTTACGCGAAGGACATAATGACCACCCAACATCATAACCACAACTGCAAAAGCGGAGATCTAGTGCCAACTGGATGGACGAAAGATATTAACCGCTGCCAGAGCACATATAGTTGATAGATGAGAGAGAGAAAGAAGGAATTTATTATTCAACATAATATGAATGTAAAGTTTTTCTTTTTCTTTACTACTACCGACGATATGATTAAAATTAATTCCTTGTCGGTTTCTTATGTTTTTATTTAATAATTTATTTGTTTTCCGAGTAGAGTGAATTTAAAAGTAAACTTCCTGAAAGGTTTATATATATAAAAAGAAATATACCGGTTATCCACAAATATACACATCATTTCCGGCCTTCTTGACGATATCTCAGTAGGAAACAGTGGCTGACTCCTCGTTTGGAGTATGGAATAACTGTGATTTGGAGGACTTCTTAGAACAATGTAGATAAGATTTCGTAGAAACGACGAATATTACCGCGTAGAGCACTAACATAGTTGATTTTCACACTTCTAAAAAAAAAAAGGAAATAATTCTATTTCATATTTGAGTTATAAATTATACATATGTCCATTTTCTGTATTATCACTCTATTAAAAAATTATCAAAACATGTCCTATTATAGAAAATTATATTTTAATATTCTTAAAGTATAATTTTATACATGTTTTGATAAATTTTTAGTACATTCTATTTTACTTAAATACTCGCTTAATTTTGTTCACTTTACCACCGTAAGAAGCTGTTCTCAGTTATAACATTTACCCACGGCCTTCATTAGAAATGATGTGTATATAAATTAATCAATAAGATATGTACGTGCAATTGTATTATGGTTAAAAGTGGCTATGAGTAAAAGTTAAATTGTTAAGGTATCAGAACGGTTTATTTAGCTCAATAACACAATTTGCGTAATTAAAATTCCGTGTCTACACATTCGCACAATAAATAATAATAATTAAAATATTTACCGTGATCATTTGAAACGTTACCGTTTTATTATTGATCTCTGCCAGGGGGGAGTCAAATATAACGCTATACGTCGATTTATTTTTACCCTCTCACGGATGTCACCGAACACTGTTCAGCTGCATGGAACCGTTACAAATTTAAATAAATATTATTTTCATTTTTATTTATTAATTATTAATATCACGATGATTTTATTAATTCAACGATTACGTTGTTCAAGAATGTATTCAATAATTCCCTACACCGATATTTCTTGAATGACCGACCCCGTTGAATAGGCTACAATACAAATATTACAATGGCTAATGAATAATTAAATAAATATATAATCAAATAAATATATAATCAAATAAATATATAATTAAATAAATATATAATTAAATAAATACATAATTAAATAAATACATAGTTGTCGCTGATGATCCAGTATGGTCGATATTTTCGACATAGGTTCGAGCTGTATTTTCGGATTGACATTAACAGCGAAATATTCACTTTTTATGGACCTTTTACGGCCGCACGAAATTCAGCCAATGAAAATAACTTGTGACTAGTGTTTCGACTATTTTGCGCTGTAAACTCTTGGTATACCTACTTAGGGAGTGGGGAGATTATTCCGATGGATGGTTGATTTTTAACTTGAGTAAAAAATTGTAACATTCGAATAAATTTCGTTCGGATATTTTTTTCTTTTCTTATAACCTCCACTTATCGAAATTGTCGTAGAGGATGCGCGCTTCAGCCTACAATGGTCCTTGACGAGCTATTCACCCCAGACCGACATCAGTGTTTTTCAAATTCGCATTCTCTCTCATAGCGTATTTACTTGTACTTATTTCACAAATGTTTACCTGTATAATATACGCATTCTGCATTTTATTTAAATTAAGATCCACAAAGAGTTCTTCACCGACGACTCAAGTCCGTCGTCTGACTCCTCGAGGTCGATATTCCTGCCATCATTTGCGTGAACGACGGACCTCTCTCCGTGTCTTCGACTTTGATTAACGGATATACGCGATTTTCAATAGTAACACCGTCGTCGCTATCGATTTCGTTTACTTCGGAATTTTGCGCATTCCACGTGGCTTTTTTTTAATGAAATCGATATCTCATCGTAATAAATAAATTATACAAAAAGAACCTAATCAGGCACTGCGACATTTGTTTCTTCGCAACCTGGAAAGCGTTACGTTACATTTCACATTTGTAAAAGGTTACGCTCCGGTAATTCTAGAGCAGGGATAAATCCAGTTCAGTTTTTTTTTTTTTTTTGGAGGGGGTGACTTCCAGAACTCTAAAATCGCCCCTGCAAAACTTAATACAAGCTGTTTAAGAAAATTCTTTTTATTGGCTTTGTTTAAAGTTATGTCGAAAGTGTTGGTGCCAAAACATTTTCAAAATGGTTCAATTAGTCGTATATTTTTAAATTTCAAAAAGGGGAGATTTATTTTGGACGAAAAAATGAAACTTTATAAAATAACAATAAAAAAAAAAATGACCTTTTAAAATTTGACTTTGACGATTGCTTGTTTTTATGCTTTCATTGCAAATATGCGAAAGATATAAAATACTCGCGAACTGAAGAAATTATTCGCTGCAGTTGATATTTTTTGTCAGCCTTAAAAGGGGAACTTTCACGTTTCACGTCGATGATCCATTTATCATTAATATCAATAAACTGTTTTTAAAGGTTTCTCTCTTTTCGGTTTTCATTTATTACTTTTTTTTTTTTTTTTTAAAGCGACATGATCTATAGATAACATTTCTGTTTCTGTTGTTTTTTTCTTATTTCTTATTTCCAAGAAAAGTCCCCATTTAAAATAGCTGAAACACCACGGCATATTCGTTTATTATAAAAAGATAATGAACTTATTAGAATGTTTTTACACAATATGATGTTTTTTAATGCTACAATTAGAATTAATCATTTTAAAACCAATTGAGAAAACATTGTTGTTTATAATCGGGGTTATTTTACTTCAGAATTTATCGTTCACACTTGCTTCTTTTTCATTATTTTAAATTACGTAATAAATCATGTCTTACATATTCGGTTTTATTCAGGAATATCCCAAAAAAAATCTTCTCAGTAAAAATATTACATAAATCTCTGCCCCCCCCCCAGAAACAGATTCCTGAATTCATCACTGATTCTAGAGTTTCGCGAAACTTTTCTATAGTAGATCGCCCATACCGAAATTATGACAATCATACACGAGTACCACAGTTTTAGAGAGGATATTAATCATTTGTTTTTTAATCATGGTTTTAGTTTGAATATAGTAGAATCACTCTGATTAATGAATTAATGGCCATTAGAATATATCGGCCATACTGTGTATATATATATATATATATATATATATATATATATATATATATATATATTCATTGCTATGTACTAGTAACCGTAGCTTAGTAATTTTGTTCAAATTTGTAAATACTTATTTAATTAATACATACGTGTATTGTGCTTCCGGAAAAAAGAGATTTGTTTTTTCGACTAGGTTAGAACAGTTGAATTGTTTCCGTTTAGTTTCTTTACTTTTCTCGGCTTTTTTCATTACAATTTATCTTAATTTCCCAGAAATGATAAATTTTCACTTTTTCACATTTTCAACGCCCGTTGGGCATTTTAAATACCCAAAATAGAATAAAAAAGTTTTCTTTTTGATTTGTAAAAACAGCAGCACCACACTCAAAGTAGTTACGGATTTTCCAAATAAAAAAAAAACAAACAATTTTCCCAAAAGGAAGCGTAACGACATAAATTCATTGAAGCGAGGAAATCGGTTTAAGTTCAATTGACAGTAAGGTCAAGATTTCGTTTTTTATATCAGAGACCGTTGTCGCGAAACTAGTGCAATTGAAGGAGCGGAATCCGGAGGAAAACGTAACAAATGAAATCTAGACTTATTATCGATATTAAATTCGTTTTGTCGACCTGTTTTCAGGTAGAATTATTGAAGTTTCGTAAATTCCGAAGTCCTTTATAATGTGTCGTATGTGTGCGAATCTGTGTATCACTTTCCGTTTGCTGTGCTTTTTTTCATATTTTTGGGCCCAACATTAGTGTTTCATTTGCATTTCGTAAAATTACTAAATACGAAAGAGTGCGATTGCAGTAGTTAAACTCGAAATTATCTTTTTTTGAAGTTGTGGCATTTACAGCGACTAAAAAGTAGGCACAAAAAGAAACGGTATAAATCATCATAATACGCAAACAGATTTCTAAAAGATAGTCTAAGACATGATTTTTGCGTCGCGTAAAAAATTACCGCTTACATTTTTTTTTTTACCGCATAAAGGGGCCCCCAAGAGACACCTACTTCCAACATGTAATAAAAAATTAATTTGTCATACACATCAACTTTTTTTTTAAATAAATAAAAGTAACTTTACACAGGAGCAAGTGCATTTTTTCAAAAAAAAATCATTTATTTCTTAATAATTTTGTATCCATTTTTATTTCCTCCTAGCCTAGAGGAGGAAACTTCGTAATAGTAAAATTTCGAGTCCGATAAAACGTACCAGAAATTTATTTTAACGTATAACGAGTCGGAATCTACGTTTTTAAGAAATGTCTGTATGAATGTGTATGAATGTGTATGTACACGCGTAACACACGCACGCACACTATTCTTTTATGCAAACCTTTGGTTAAAATTTGCTGAAAAATTTATTGTTTAAAATTATATATATAATTGTTTGTATATTTAGTTAATAGGAATAATTATTATATGTTAATTCGTGAATTCAAAATAATATAATTAAATTAAAGTAAAGAAAATTTAGTTATTCTATAAAACTGATAATTTTGTCACTTTAATGATGAGTAAACGTGTTCTACTACCATCGTTGACTGAATTGCGGGTTTTAGCGCGCAGACGATCGACGTGTAACAATCTTTTTACCAAAAAAAAAAAAAAAGACTGTCGATAGAATTATCTCGATAGAGCGGCAGGTAGGCGAAATATCGAGGCAATCGATAATTTTAGGGTAACATTTGCTACCTGTTTACTTCACGAACCCTGTCAGGCCGCCGGAAAATATTACCGCAAGATTGCACTACGGTACAAAACACGAGAATCGCTAGCAACGCAATTATACACACGAGTGTACCTGTCAAACTTTGTTCACGTAACTAAAGTAACAATAGCAACGCGCTAGACGGTTGAGTGATTGCTCGGTGGTTCCGCGCTTATATTTTTTATTTATCTGCTTCTTTTTTTTTTTTTTTTTTTTTTTTTTTTATTATTATTATTAAAATTAATAATATGGGTCTCTTAGATAAAGTGATCACAGCTCTAGGATTGAAGAAAAAGGAAGTGAAGGTACTAGTAGCAGGCTTAAATAACAGCGGCAAAAGTACTCTGATAAATCAGTTAAAAACTGAGGAAGATAAATCGCACCAGCAAATGATACCTACCGTTGGATTCACCATTGAAAAATTTAAACGTAAGTGTTCCGACTCATTTTCTATCCGATAACGATGTTGTAGACTGTACCAAGTAGATTTGAATAATTTTTCTTTTTTTTCCCGGTTCCGGAGTTTACCAGTTTAGAGCCATTTTTAAAAAAGTAGTTTGAAATTGAATTCGCAGTGAAAAGAAAAAAAAGACACGAAAAAGGTAACACGCGCCTAAAACGCAAGAGAAAGTGATACTTTTTCAAAAACAGAGGGAGCCTAAGTATTTCCAAATTTATTATTTTTACAACACCGTGAAAAAAAAAATTAATAATAAACTAGTTTATTTTGAAGATAAGCTAGTGTTCCACACGCCTCCTTTGGTATATATAAAGTGTGCTCAGTGTGCTTTAAATTTTTTTTTCTTTTTTCTTTTGGGCGTCGAAAATTCAACCCATCGACATGCATTAAATTACATCGGGACGCTTGATAATTAAGGAGAGGATATCACTGTCTGCAAGTATAGTCGACACTTAATTGTTACTAACAGCATAAAAAAAAAATACCAAAAACATAGTATCTTATCTGATAAGAATGTAATCCTGGTAAAAGGAGAACTATGAAAGAAAATAGGTATAATACATGGTCTAATTTTAACCGTGAAAAGGGCTATTCTTCCCTTAACTTGGAAACCTATAATTTCAGTAGTAACATGTTTTATTTCTTTCATTTTTTTCATTTTTTTCATTTTTTTCGTTTTTTTTTTGGATGATCCACCGATTTTGTAGTGTTTTTTTGTTTTCGACTTTTAGCGACTTTTTCTGCGTCATTTGTTGCACGTCTATTATGTTTTCGATTTATCGTTTCCATTTTCGGCTTACTGTTTTCTGGTTAACTTTGTAATGTTTTTTTTTTGTATTTCTAAAATGTGCAATTTTTTATTACCGCATTTGTTGCTGATGGCGATGGTGAGTGTGTGTTAAGCTCTCCGAAATGTTAAATGTAGAAATTTTAAAACACTGTGTTTACCTTAAATTTTATTTCTGATCTGTATTTGTCTTACTCCACCCTCGTCTACCGCATGCAAGCATATCGGCATAATGGAGGTCACCACTTGAAAAAGCCACTGCTGAGTCCCCCTAGACTTTCCACTGTCTTAATTGCGTAAGTAGTCCTTTTGGCCTCTAAGTAGAAAACCAGCAACACCAGTTTTTTTCAAGAACCTGATCCCAGATGTTGCTTTGCTGACCACACAAGAACCGGTGTGTGAATTTCATATGGTGTGATTTTCGAGAAAATATTTTTAATTGTCATCACTGCTATTGCGATACATTTAATTTTCTTCAATGACGGATTTGATGGTGATGGCGCCCTAGGCCCGCGCTGGCATGCCGCCTTCCTTGTAACGAAAAAAAAAAATATATATATATATACATATATATAATATATACATCGACTGGTTTTGTTAAAGTCAAAATCAATATGGATGATAAACTTACTTTAATTACGATAAAAATATATTATTCTTTGATACATAAATTCACAAGATGGTATCGTTGACGGAAAATACTTCATCAATTTCAGCTTTTGCGCGACCGGAAAAAAACGCTTGGGTTCAGGCACCTTTTAAATTTCAGCAACCTTTTAAATTTTAGCAACTTTTAAAATTTTAGCAACCTTTCAAATTTTGACGCCCCTCAAATGTTGTCACCCTAGGCCCAGGTCTTCACGTGCCTAGGCCTAAATCCTCCACCGCATTGCAATTCTAACAAACAGGTGTGATTTACTGCATTCAATGTAATGCTCACACACATGATTATGCCCAAGTACTTTCAGCCACCTTGACTACTTTATTTTATCGAAAGCACTATTGCCGTCAAAGCGAATTACGTTAAATGTATTTATACACTGCAAGTCTTAATTTTATCTATTACCATTCAGTTCGGTTAATTTTAACCAAATAGATTTCCATGTAATACCGATTGTTCCGTATTTTCAACGGCATTTTTCATTAAATCGCTTTTCTTTGGCTTCATCTCGTAATTATCCATTGGATCACCCTAAAGATTCCCAGTATGTTTGTGATGCGAATCACGTGCTCTTCGAGTGCTCCGGTTTATCTCGCGAGCGTGAGTTACTTTATTTTCATCTTTTAAAGCTTGGTCTCCCTGCTCCTTTCAACGCCTCTTATGTTCTTTCTCTACCTATTCTCTCTGTTATTCCTGTCCTAGGGGTGTTCCCTGATTCCATTGTCGACAGAAAGTAAAGTGAGTTCCATACCCTTGACAGGGCGTCGGGATTGTGAAGTTAAGCTTTCCATAATGGTACTAAGCCTAATGAATCTAAGGAGAATACTGGGGCCAGTTCCTTTCTACTTGGGATCCGCCTTTACTTTCCCAGATTTCTCTGGTACCCAATTATTTCAGGCTGGGTAAGCTTGGGAGCGACTTGGATCCGGGACGAGACAAGTCTCGATAACCTATGACACCTCTGATTTGGTAGCCAAGCACCTTAACCACTAGGCTACCACGCTTGTATCTATTCCTTTTTGCTGGGCTAATGCTCTTTGGTAGCAAACCCAAGAGGGGTAAAAAAAAAAAAAATAACAGAAAAAAGCGGCATTTTTCATAAAGTTTACATAAAGCGCGAAGTAGAGCTCTTATTGGTCGATATGCATATTAATATTTCTCCGGCTTATGTTGACTTTACCTGTTTTTTTCAGAACGAAAGAATGGAATATTAAAATTAAAATACTTTGCTCGAAAGCATATATCATGTTATTTTTGTAATGAATCTTAATCATTTTCGTGTAAAATCTTAATCATTTTCGTGTTAAATTTTAATCATTTTCGTGTTCAATTTTAATCATTTTCGTGTTAAATTTTAATCATTTTCGTGTTACATCTTAATCATTTTCATGTAAAATCTTAATCATTTTCGTGCAAAATTTTAATAATTTTATCAGAAATTTCATCGTACTCATTTGCCTGCCTGCTATCGAAATTGTTTAATTATATTACAACAGGATAATTATACCTAATTCGATGTAACTATGAATGTTTGCGCGCATTTTTTAAATATATCATTAATTTATGGAAACGAATATGCCGAAATTAAGTTTTTACATATTTCTTCTATAATTATATTGTTATTTAATTTTATCATTGGAAATTCTTATTTTTTATTCATTACCAACTTATACGGAGTTTTTCTCATACTTTTAAATTTTCAACCAATTTCCCTCGTACATCATATTTACTTTTAAGAATATTTTTTTTCTTATCTTGTATGGATTATTTAATCATTTCTGTATTACTATGATTTTACTCGGTTCCTTTTGAATTTCTTTTTTTAATTGCTTAATTACATTTTTTGACTACAGTTTTTATGTCATTAATTAAAATCATTTTATTAAATTTTGAACGCCGATTTTAAGTTATTGGAAGGAAGAGTAGAAAAATTCTTTTCCAACATTATTAAACTTTTAAATCTATCGTTAAATTTGTTTTCCTTATAATCGCAAAGTCGATTGAGCTAACTCAGGGTACTATTTCTAATTTATATGTTTTTTGAATTTAGTTAGTAGGCTCTTCATATTAATAGCCACGACATCAATGTTTTCTTGAAAACCGCTGTTATAAAAGTTATTACAGGAATTTTCAACAATTAAATTATTAACTAGCGCGAGTTCTTAGAAAAAGATTTGCTCATTTATTTTGATGATCGCTTTTAAATCTTTATCAACGTTCAGTAGTGGATAGTCATGTTTTTCGTGTACATTTAATCGATCTGTTATCAGATCGAAGCTTTTCTAGTTTGTAATAAGAAAAACTTGCAATTTATCAGCAAGCATTTAATCTCCCCGGGTTTGGTACAAGGCGATGTACTAGATGGAAGAGAATATTACGGAAAAATCTCCCCCCCCCCCCCCATGACCATATCATAGACAGATTCCCCTCCTCGAAAGTCTTTGCCTCTCTTTTATCGTTTTCACCATGACTACTGATCTTTATCTGTCTCTTTTATTCAATCCTAATTCCTTTTACCTTTCTGTATAAAACTCATCTACCTGGTTTAATAATTTTCCCTGCATCAGCCGTTCTGTTATTTCTTCCGTAATTCGCCTTCGTTTTAATCACTGTCTGCTTCTTGCTTCCCTCTTTCGTTTTAATATTGTTTAGTCTCCCTTGTGTCGTCCCTTTCATTTCTTCCTATCTTAAATTTGACCTATGATGTAGATCACATTCTATTCGAATGCTCTTGTATCTCCTCAGAACTTTATTCCAATTTGCTTGGCCTTGGGCTCTCGCCTCCTTACTGTGCCCCCTTCATTCTTGCTCTTTCATCATCTCCTTCTGTTATTCCTGTAGTGGCTACCTTCATTTCTTCTATTTCTAATCGCTTCTTGATATAACCTATGCAAGTTCCTACGTTTCATCATTCTGCTAGTCCTTTGCGTTGGGTAAATGTGTTGACGCGCCCAAGGAATGAAAAAAAAAAAAAAAAAAAAAACTCCTCCGATAAAAAAACACAATTTACCGACAATCAGCAACAATAACACGGTAATAGTAGAGAAGCGATTTACAAAACTTTGTCGACTTGCAAAATTTTATCGAAACACAAGGGTTTAACTTTCTTTTTTTTTTTTTTTTTGATATATCTAGAATCGAGTATCTGCAGGTGCTGATAAATTTATATAATCAATTGTCAACAGCTGCAGCGACAATTTAAGCGCGTCTATCGGCATTAGGGAAAGTAGAGGCGGATCCCAAGTAGAAACGGAATCAGTTTTCTCCTTAGATCCATTAGGCTCAGTACCATTACGGAAAGCTTAACTTCACAATCCATGATACCTTATCAAGGACATCCATGGGACTTACTTTACTTTACTTATTGCCAACAGTCTTCTGTTACCGGTACCACTGAGGAAAAACTATTCAGTTCCGTAAAATCGGTAATCCCGTTAGAAGAATTTGCAGAAAGGCAAACAGCTGACGACTTCTTTCAATAATGGCGGTGAAGATTAAATTTGTAGGCAATAAGCTTCCTCTCTACACGTGTTTCAGTTTTACGATTTCCCGTTGACTATAGTTATCGTACTACTCCAGTAGTAGTCGTTACATTTCCGGGTTTCTAGAGATAAAAACCGCTCGCATTACCCCTAGAGGGATTAAAAATCGAACAAATTAAAGCCGACTATAATGTCTGTCAACTTTTGAAGCAATTCAAATTCTAAAAAGTGATAGTCAGACAAGCCTAGACACTCAGAAATAACTTCTATAGGCATCGTCTCGAATTTAAACACGAATCGTCTCAGTTCGCAAACCGCAGACAAATACAAATATTCCATGTAATAGTATCAAAAACACACATTTTCCTAATTACAATTATCTACTTTCATTCCCATCAGGCAAACCTCCTTCTAATACAAATTATACACAGATAATAATAGTAATAGGTAATAATTTACATAGGCCAACTTTATTCACAAACAGAGGTTCTTAGCCTGGCATTACGCGCTCGGTGAAGTGTGACGGGAGTGCACGCATAGTGAGATTTTCCCTCACCCGAATCAAATGGACTTTCCGTTTTATTCTATTGTGTTTTTCATTATTTCTATGTAATATAAGTTTCGTTTTAGTTGTTTTTTGTTTCTTCGGCAGATTTAATAATTTAATAATAAAGTAAATACATAAAAACATATAACAAAAAATATGAACGAATTTTTATAATATTGGTGTATTTATAAAATTTGAATATGTGTAAAACGTCTTGTACTTTTATTCAATTCTTTTGTAATTAAAAAAAATTAATGAAAAACATAATTTACATAACTAATAATAAAAATTACTTTACATCACTTTTCTCTGATTTTATGTATTTTCTCATTATAATGAACGTTCCTCCATCTAGTTATTTTATCTCTTCCTATGTACAACTGGCATTTTATCTTTTATTACTTCTAACTGATCATTCATTGTTGTGATGTTATCATCATCGCCTGAAATTTCATTGTCAGCATTATGATCACTGACATACACACTTGATCTTCCTCATTTTCACTCGCACTATCGTTGACATCGCTTCCTAATTGCCATTCTATCATCTTTTCCTTCATTTGCTACTTCTTGCTCCACATTTTCTCTGTAACCGCTGTAATATTTTTTCTTCATTCCTCTTTTCTATTTTCAATAACTGATTCTTAATAATGTTCTCGAAGTGAACAAATCAAAATTTTCGGGAAAACTTTCAAAAAATGTTGTCAATAATGCTACCAAAAATAGCGGAAAACTTCATAGAAATTGTACGTAATTTTACAAAATCCCATATAAAATTGAAATTAAAAAAAATTACGTACCAACTGCATAATATGTCAAACACAGAAAATATAACCGTTAAAAAACAGATTTATTGATGAGTTAAAAAAATGTAGGAAAAAACTTATACAATGCAGGGTGAGGTGAAATCTCATTAAACAGCAGGCTTCCAGACAAATACCCAGAATTCTATAGTTCCATTAACGTTTAGAAAAAAAGCTTACCATTCTTAGAAACAAACTGAACGAAGAAAACGAAAAATACACCGACTCTAAAAATTGTTTAGAAATAAAAAACACCCACAAATTCGGAAAAACGGACCAGTGTTACAAACTGAAAAGAACGAGTAACAAAAAAAAAACACGAAAATGAAATTACGGACTAAAAAATAAAACTTTTTTGAAGAGAAATAAATAATACCGAAAAATGGGACGCGAGTAAACACCAAACGAAAAATGCAGAAGGAAAAAGGAAGTAAAGAAACCAGTACGGGAAAAAAGCTAAACTAATAAAGGAACACGAGAATAAAGTGAACAACAAAGCAAAAAAACAAAAAAATATCAAGAAAATTCCCAAACTGGATTGAGTAAACAACAAAACTGAACATGCAAACGAAAGGAAAATCAAAAAAAAAACCGGTAAGACAACTAAAGTCGTGTAAAAAACGAAACAATTATAAATTACTCTTAGCGATATTATGGGTATCCAACCATCTTCGGAATTTTTTTTTTTTTTTTTTTTTTTATTGGCCTGAACAAATAGTTCATTTGGCCAGCAAGCTACACTATGAATAGATATGAAAAATTAATAGTAATAGAAAAAAGAAATAAAAAGCAGAGAAGGAAATGTCATTCTACAGTATAGCCGCAACTACAGAGTAGTGCCCACAATGATCAATGAAATTAACCAAAAAGAAAAAAAATAAGAAATCAAAATAGGTTACATTCTACAATATGGCCGCAACTGCAGAGCAGTGCCCACAATGCCTGATGAAACTTAACAAACAGAAATAAGATTTTTCTTTCAGGGGAGAAAAAAAAAACGAAAAAAAAAAACAAAATGAAAAATACAAATTAAAAAATTGAAAAATTCCCATCTTACAATATGACCACAGTTGCCTGGCAATGTTCACAATGCCTGATGGGAAAAGGAAGTTGTAAGAAAAATAAATAATTGAATAAAGAATAAAATGAAATAACTGCCTTCATCAATAAAGTAATAAACTCCGATAAATGAGAGAAGGAACGAAAAAAAAAAAATAAATAAATAAGTAAAAATAAAATAAAAATTCTGTTTCCTTCAATAAAATCTTTCCTTAGTTTTCTTTTTTCTCTATCCCGTTTTCTTTTTTCTCTATCCCGTTTTCTTTTTTCTTTTTTTTTTTTTTAATTATTATTTTTTATTCACTATTATTATAATTCCCTATTTCGAAAGCTTCTCCATGCAGCCTCTTTCCGTCATGGTTTTCCGTAACTGAGATCGCACTCTTATCGAACAAGATATTATGTTTTGTTTCTTCTTGATGTTCAACAAGATTTCTCAACACGGAGGGTTGTATTTACAATCAGCAATGTGCTCTTTTGTTCGAACATTAACAGTTTATCCAGTTTGTTCAATATAATTTAAACCGCAAGAACAATTCGTATATACTGAGGAAGCTTATTCTTAGTGTTACTCAATTTATTACTAATTTTTCTGCGCGCAGTAAATACCGGTCGGGGATATTGTTCTTTGTTAGGAATACGAACAATTTTTTCAGTAACTCGTACACATCTTGGAAGCTGGCACAAATAGTGATAATTCTTAAACCTGGAAAGTCATCAGAGGATGTAACTTCCTACCGAAAAATATCCTTATTACCTATACTATTCAAAGTCCTGGAAAAACTAATCTTAAAAAGACTACGGATTCTTATTATGGAAGAAAATATTATACCTGGCCACCAGTTCAGATTTCGAGAAAAACACTCGACTATCGAACGGGTACACCGAATTCAACGTATTATCCAAGATAGCTTTGAAGCTAAGGAAATATGTATAGGTGTATTCCCGGGGGGATATAAAACGAGCCTTTGATAATGTTATATAAAATTAAGAAAAATCTTCCTCCTCATCCTTATTATCTCCTTCTGAAGTCTTACCTTAAGGACAGAACATATCAAATTAAATTCCAGAATGAACTATCGTAACATCTCTATCCTGTATCCGCTGGAGTGCCTCAAAGTAGTGTATTGGGTCTGGTGCTCTACCAAATGTACACTGCAGACTTCCCTGACAGCAAGGACGTAACTATTGCTTCATTTGCAGACGATACTGCTCTTATTAGGACAGATAAAGATGCTGGGGAATAGCGACAAATCAATTACACAGTTGGCGCTAGCAAAATCTGAAAGGTGGTTAGATCGATGACGGATTAATGAGGAAAAGTGTATGCGGGTTAAATTCACGCCACAAAATATAGCCTGTCTGCCAACGAAAATTAATGGCGAAATAATTCCGATTAGGAATGAAGTAAAATACCACCTGGGATTATACTCGGACAGTAAATTAAGGTGGAATGTCTCACAAAAAAGAAAACACTCGGATATAAAGCTGAGGAAACTCTACTGGCTTCTTAGTAAGCATTCCAGGTTGTCGATCGAAAACAAATTATTAATATATAAAATAATATTAAAACCAGTATGGACATACCGGCCTTTGTGCTAAAAACACCCATATCAATAAGATAGAACGTCTTCAAAATAAGGTCATTAAACTTATCGTGTCACCTCCTTGGTACGTTTCTACAGACACACGCTCCATAAGGACTTTAACGTATCTTACCTAAAGGAAGAAATAAAACTTGCCGCCCAAATACTAGTCGCTTAGAAATCCGTTGGCTATCAATCTGCTTGACAGCAGCCAAGAAATTTGACGGCTGAAGCACTCTAGAGTCTTTAACTTTATTTAAAAATTTGAATAGATGTTCCTGAGGAACCCTGATAGTGGTGGTCCCTTACGCGTTAATTTACATTCCGGTACAATTGCTTGATGGTCTATGAAGGCCAGTATTAATTAATACAAAGATCATATTATATAATAAAAATAAAAAAAAAGTAACTCGTGCATAGACCAGTGGTCCGACTTTAATTCCCCCAACGAGGACACCCATAATATCGCTGAGAGTAATTTATAATTGTTTCGTTTTTACACAATTTTAGTTGTCTTACCGGTTTTTTTTTTGATTTTCCTTTCGTTTGCATGTTCAGTTTTGTCGTTTACTCAATCCAGTTTGGGAATTTTCTTGATATTTTTTTGTTTTTTTGCTTTGTTGTTCACTTTATTCTCGTGTTCCTTTATTAGTTTAGCTTTTTTCCCGTACTGGTTTCTTTACTTCCTTTTTCCTTTTGCATTTTTCGTTTGGTGTTTACTCGCGTCCCATTTTTCGGTATTATTTATTTTTTTCTTCAAAAAAGTTTTATTTTTTAGTCCGTAATTTCATTTTCGTGTTTTTTTTTTATTACTAGTTATTTTCAGTTTGTAACACTGGTCCGTTTTTCCGAATTTGTCGGTGTTTTTTATTTCTCAACAATTTTTAGAGTCGGTGTATTTTTCGTTTTCTTCGTTCAGTTTGTTTCTAAGAATGGTAAGTGTAAGCTTTCCGAAACGGTTAAGTTTTAATATTTAAGATTAAAACTTTTTTTGTATATGCTGTGTCTACCGTAAATTGTTTTCCTAAATCGGTTTATTACACAATTGATCCATTCGGTTCTTTAGCCTTTGAGTACTAATCAATATAATATAATTTCCTATCGAGACTTCAGATGACCACTTTACTAATATTAATGGTGACATTCTGGATGCGTTGTCATCAAGAACTCCAGCTCTAATAATGATATCTTCATCGGCCGAGGTTCAAGAAAATAAAAGAACGGAGCACTAATAGTATTAACAATTAACTATAAAAGCACTCGTCTTCTTGTTTTATATATTGAGTTACTAACACTACACTCGAAGCTTTCTGAACCATTATTTCAGTTATTGCATGCTATCTCTTTATCTTATTAATACATAAAATTCGTTATATTCCTCCATATTGGACTTGTGTGTAAGATCATCGAAAGTCTGTATCCGTAGATATGTATATTTATGTGAACTTAAAACGCTCGGAAATACCTTAACACACTTGCATCTTTTTTGATCCATTACGAAAATATTATTCCAGTTTAATCGACATTATTTTTTATCGTTCGCATCCTTTTATTTTTAAGAAATTTAAAATATTACAGTGGAACTGCCGAAAACTAAGAACAAATAGGGGCTCATTAGAGAGCCTATTATTTCAATATCAAAATAAATATTGCTTTTTATTCTCTCTGAAATGTGGTTAAAGTACATCTTAAGTTAACGTGTTAAATGTTTTAAAACAACGAGATTTGATCAAGAAGGGGCTACTATGTGGAGATACATGTAATATACAATAAAATTCCGTTTACTTTCTTTGTAATTATTTCAATTCCTTTTTTCGAATCAACGTCAACTTTGGGCATTTTTCGATACCGATTAATCATTTTTCTCACTTGATTTCTGCTTTCATTTCGTCAAATTTTAATCTTTTTTTTTTTTTTCGATATTTCTTTAGACCCCTTTATTAATTCCCTCCCGCGTCCTTATATTATTGGAAGTTATTGAAATGCTAATTTTCCTCTATGTAGGAAGTCTCATAATAACGAGACGTGGTACTTTATCGAAGATTTAATGTATATAATATCAATCTTCTAAGTGATCGTTACCAAACATATTTTAATAATCTTTTAATAGTAACATTGATCTCTCCTTTTTCTTCATCGAATATTATAGTCTCAACTGTTTTTGAAAAGCTCTTGATGGTCTTTTTTTTTTGACAGTGACCACACTCCAATTATCTCCTATTATTCAATGATCACATTTTACACTCCCACCCCCTTCAAATTTTAGTCCTCTTTAATCCCCCAGAATGAAACCTAAACAAAACCGATTGGACTAAATTCCATTCCTGTTTTGATTCTTTTCTTTCCGCTATTTATGCTAAAATAGATTTCATTCAACAATACGATACATTCATGTACTCAATTCGGTCTAGAGTTTCACTTCTTCTTTCTCTACATCTTTTCTATCTTTTTATAGTAAGTATCGTTTTGCTATACACCACACTATGTAGAACTAACGTTGCAAATTTGATTTTCAGAATAGTTTAAATACATTTAAAACTTTAAAACTTTCTTGATTTTTTACCTCGATTTTTAATTTTCTCGGCCAAAAGCAAGCAAATGTAAAAGCTGGATTCCTAAAATTTCCAAAAAAACTCCTTTAAAAAGTTGAGCTCTTCCTTTTCGCGTACTATTCTCAAATCTGCGAATTGGGCAGATCTTTTGGAGTCCCTTCAACATCACACTATTCATCTTATAACAATAAACCGCAACAAAAACTGGATTCTTTCCTTCATTCCATTGCCTCTTGATATGTTCCGCGTCTTGAAGAAACTAACGCATCACCGATCACCGGTCCTCTTCCACATTTCTCGACCACTCCAATTATAATATCTACGAGCTTCATCAGTTCTCTCTTCATAGAACTAAAAAAAAAAAAAACCTCCTCCTCCGAGAGTAGATAGTCCAGCTCATCTTACTTTTAAAAATTTCTCTTCTCAACTTTTTTAACCCTTTTCTATTACCTGGTCTATTTTCTCAGTCTTTTATCGTCGTTCCTATTCCCAAAAAAAACTTCTATTTTTTTATCGATCTATATTGCTTGCTTTGTGTTTAACTCTTTAACAGTGTACTGAATAGACAACTTATATGGTGATTAGAACGAAAAAAAAAAACACAAAAATATGGGATCGGGCTAAGAATAACGTTGTCAATTTTCTTCGTTCTATACGAAGCATAGAAGTGATAGAGCTGGGGGTCCGAGATGTCCGTAGGCGGGGTGAAGGCGCGGAGTCACTTTTTCAAGGCACGGAGGGCAGGTGTCAGCTACCAAAACAGAAATCACGGATTCGAGATTTGTCTCGTTCAGGATCCAAGTCGCTCCCAAGTTTGTACCCCTGATTTGAAATTGAATATTGGTTATACCAGAAAAATCTGGGGGAAAGTAAAGGCGGCCGAGAGAAAGAAGCTGGCCCCAATATTCTCTCTAGATCCATTAGTACATTGTGAACCTTAACTTCAAAAACCCGTGATTGGGACTTGCTTTACTTTTTGCATATATATACATATTGTGATCACGGCAACTAGAATACACGACAGATGTTACACGTTACCTCGTTATGATCTCAGTTGAGATCACTGAAACGCCATTAGGCGGCTTTTTGCATTAGTCCCTTTATTGAGCAAATTACAGTAAACTCTTAATCTTTTGCAAATGATACTAAAATTTCTTCACGAATATTAAGTGCCTACTAAGAACTAGAAAGACGAATAAAATAAATTTCGGTTTAATCGATTTATAAGAATCGAAAATTAATTTTTAAAAAAAGACAAAAAATATTAAATTCATTACTTTTCTTTTTTTTTTGTAATACCAACCAAAAATGCACATAAAAATAAATAAAAAATAATTATATTTGAATAAATAAAGCGCCAACCTTACAAGAAAAGTGAAAGGTTATTTTCTTTTGATGGGGGTTACCTTGAGCGAAGTTGCATTTGTATATCTTTTTATAAGGGGCTCTAGCGCTGTATCTTGATCGAATTTTAAATATAGCATATACTTGGATCACAGAAATAGTCTAGAATCATTTCAATCTTTGGAGGTTTCATAAAGTCAGTTTGTGTTGCCACGCCAGTCTCGCGGATAAAATTCAAAACAATATCTCTGATATATATCTCCTCCCCCCCTCTCCGAATGTATCATCATCCCGTTAATTGATCTCAATTAGCCAACGAAAAATTCGAAAATCAGCAATCGTGTGACTACTTCTTGCATCTAAAAAAACATAGTTGTTGGGCCAACAAGTATAATAGTCAACTCGAGAATCAACAGAGATCAAGTTGTGTCGTATATAAGTAAAAAATGACGATAAAAACAACAAAATGGGCACGCAAAGAATCGCAGCCCGGGGTTTAAAATACTTGCGCAATAAACTAATAGTGTCAAATATCGCTAACCAGAGGCTATACTCTCTCACTTCACATCAGTGTTCTAACTAAAATTATTCACTTATTGACAGAAAACGCTGACAAGTCTCTACATCAAGCAGGTGGGGTAACTGCTCCAACAGGTCCCCCCCCCCGGACGAGTGTCTTTTCTACTAATTCGAAATGGGTACGAATACAGTATGCTATTACACCAACTCATGCTAAAACAAAGTCGAAAAAATCCGATCACCTAACCGTCAATCCTCCCCTTAAAGAGTCTTTAGACCTCGACCGTGCAATAGAAGTAAACCAAACAATTCCGAAAGCGAAACGCTCTGACCCAGCAACACTGGACTCTTAGTCCGAGCACTCTACACTCTACCGACCACATCTCAACCAGCTATGAACGAAAAAATTTCTCGATGCCAGAGAGCAGCAACAGTCACGTGGCACCACCGAAACAAACAGATAGCCCAACAACCATTCGGCCCGAACCAAAACCACACTGATACCGCATTCGGAAGAAAAATAAAAACGTCTTGCAATAACATTTGTATCCGAAAACTAATTTCAAACCCCTCACCAACCATCATACGCAGAGTACATCAGCGCATCTACTATAAGCAGAAATCAAAACAGAATGCAAATATCGACGAAATAGTCGAGAGAAAAGCAACCCAACGCTCCATAGCGAGCAATGCAGTTTTAGCACTGCCTTTGAAGGGTTCAAAAACTACTTTACGAGAACTGTATAGCCTATGATTACCGAACCGATTGTTCAAAGAGGGGATGATTTATTCGATCACCGCAAGAACTAAACCTTGCCTGACAAACAGATGCACTCGCATACCAAAAACGCTTCAGAGCAGCCCACTCACAGACGTGTCAACACATTACAAGGCAACTCTCTACCGATTGCTAATTCAACTCCAGCAACAAAACTTGCTTAATGATAGTCACCGGTTAAACAAAAGATACCAGAAACAACCAGCATAACGAATTATAATCATGCATCGGAACTGCAGAGGTCTCTCTTCAATCGCCGAACTGGAGGGGATACCTGTTAACCGTACATTCTTCTTCCTTATGCAAAAAAAGCCTATTACCGACTAAAGGAAAGCCAAGCATAAACGACACTCGCGCAGTCCCCGTGAATATAAGATCCATACAGTCAACCAGGTTGGTCTGCGCGCAGCTCTTCCTCACAGGTACTCTTCAAGTAATTTACATAAGAAAGAGTTTAATCCACCGTCGGCCGGATGTGCAAAAATTTTCCCATCCTGATTGTTGTCGCGATTTTTAACAGAGCAAATAATCGTAAGAGCAGATGATAAATTCTCGAAAATACACTTTGAATTTTTGTCGTATACATTGCAAGTTTATTATTTCAGTCAAATTCAGTTTAATAAGTTGAAACGATGATTAAACACAAAAATAATTACGACTGTGATACAAAAATATCAAAAATTCGATAATGCGAGGTTACACCTGGTGGTGACCGAGTTTCGCTGGAATTTACTCTGAACTTGCGCATCGGTTAAACTGAATTTCAAAAACATTTTAAATGCACAAATAACTACGTAATACGAAAGTGGCTACGTTACATCGTTCAGTTTTGAAATAGTATGTACAGCGAGCAATGAAAATATTCGGACACTAGGTAATTTTTTCATTTTTTGATTAAAAAGTTGTGTGTTTATGCAAACTTTTTGAAAAAAAAAAATGTAAGGGCATGTTAGTAGGTAATAGAGACAGTAAAAACTTTCGATGCACAATAATAATAATAACAAGCGGAAATTTGAAACAAAATAAAAATAGTCTGTTTAAGGCGCAACAAAAATATTCGGACAGCTTCGATAAAACTCAAAAATTCAATTTTAAAACCACCTTTAATATTTTTTGTCGGTAACCCTTTCTGTTGAATATTCATCCTTCTAGGCATCGATTCAACTAATTTTTCTGTAAATTCGGGTGAAATTTTTCGCCACTCTTTCTCGATATAATCATTTTTAGCTGTGTTTTACTTCTAATATTCATTTTCGGAATTTTTCGATCCAAGTGGACCCACAAATTTTCGATGGAATTGTGTATTCCGGTGATTGAGGTAGTGTTTCCATGACATTCGGATAGTTGTACAATAGCCACGGCCGCGCTTTGTACGATTTATGCTTAGGGTCATTATCTTGGTAGAACTTGAAATTGTTTTCCAGGCCCAATTTTTCGGCACTTCAAATTTATTTTCAGAAGGTCGACGTATGTATCCGCATTCATATTACCTTTGATAAACTCCAAGTTACCCACCCCAGACGCGGCGAAACATCCCCACACCATAAGACTTCCCCTACGCCATGTTTGACTGTCGCCGCTTAGGTTGTATTTTTTAAGCTCTGTATTTGGTTTCCTCGAAATTTTTAGACGCCCGTCACTTCCGAAAACATTGAATTTACTTTCGTCAGTAAAAATTACAGTTTTCCAAAAATTTACATCACGATTAGCGCATGTTCCTTTGCAAAGTTGAAACGTTTCATTTTTTCGATTTGTTTCGCTGACTGAAGGTTTTTTTTCGCGCGACTTTCGAATTGTAACCGTTCTTTTTAATTGTTTAACACGTATCTTTTGTGGGTGAACTTCAATATTTAAAAATCTTTTTTGAGTAGTTTCGTAGGATAATTTAGGCGCACTAATTGCTGGATTTTTCTTTACCTGCCACTCATTATGAACCGTTGATCACCTGTTGACAATTTCTGTGGCCGACTTCCTTTTGTGGGGAATCGAGTATCTTCTTTTTCAAAAAGGTTAAATGATGTCGCCGCGACAGAGCTTTTGCTCATATTTAATAACACCGAAATTTTACGAACAGAGAAAATCCTCTTTACTATAAGGCATTTTTTTTAAGAAATTTTAAACCGAACGTAAACATGAATAGTAAATATTCAAATGTCGATCAGCAGCGGTGTTCATTGAACAACCGTTGCTTTTGGTATGAAATGACTCACCCCCGGTGAACGCGCATCGTTGTCTCATGGAAAAACCTAATTACTGATCAACGTGTACGTACGTGTCCGAATATTTTTGTTGCCGCTTGAAAGCCTATTACGTTACGTTATTCATTTTTTTGGTGATTTTATTGATGATTTTTATTTATTCTTTTTTTTTTTGCTTAATTTATTACCTTACGCTCTGTTCTAACATATCCTTTCATTTTTTTTTTTTTCAAAAAATTTGCATAAATACACAACTTTTTAATCAAAAAATGAAAAAAATTACCTAGTGTCCGAATATTTTCGTTGCTCACTGTACTGTAGTTTTTGCGTAATACTACAATATCGTGAACAAATTTATTTCATTGCGAAATTTTAATTTTCTAATTAAAATACGAAACCCAAAATACGACAATTTGATCACTAACACGAGCTGTGCTTCCAAGTTTAAAAAAAAATCGCTTTTCAGACCTTAAAACCCGCTACCAATTCGTGAATTTTAACAAGAAATGCTTATTTCATAATATACCTACTATAATAACAGTCCATTCGGGCGTGAGACTGCTACGAATAAATTGCCTATTTTCAGTTAATGAACTTCTACTAAGGTCAGTCGATGGTCGCCACTCAACTTTCTGGAGGAAAAGAGCTAGTATACAAGATTGCGAAGAGTTATAATTTAAAATTTTTACGAAACAAATTCGAAGGAGAACGGTAGCAAAATGGATAAGCACGTTCATTTAATGCACTGATTAACTCTACTCGGTACGAATGAACAAATGACGGCTTCCAAAAAAATGCAAGTATTCGCAGAGAAAACGATTTCATATATACGAATTTTCAAAGCGAAATTGAATACGAGTGCAGACGATTAATTCGCGACAACTTCCCTGTGGCAGTTTTGTTCGCCCGCAAAATTACCCTTTTTCCTTTCTTCTTTCTGTTATTCTTTTCTTTCGTTTTCTTTCTTTGTTTTTCTTATTTTTTTTTTATTTTTTCCTTTTTTGCGTTGTTTTTTGTCCTTTTTTTTTTTGTTTAATTGAAACAAATTTAATTTGTTTCTAAATAGAGTTACAATCGCAATTACGAACGAATGTCTTTTAATAAATTTATGTTCAAAATTTATTAACGCTTTTACCTTTTAATACTGTAAATTATCAAATTCTTCGAATCGGAACAGATTTTACGTAATGTTAACTAGACTTGAGATCTTAAATAAGACGCACACTTATTTATTTGCAGCTTTTCGTCCTTCGCAGTTCCAGAAACGGTGCTTTGTGGGTGTGGAACAACCCCAGATTTTGGTGCTTTTTATCTTTCTCTTTTTTCAAAACATTAAAATTCTCCGACAAGACACAACTTTCGTAAACAGCAGCGGAAACTATACCGCCGTATACCGTCCACTTAAAATAACAGAGCGAACAATTTTTCTATTACGCTATCCAAACCTCATTATTATCTTTCCGCTTTTTTCGACATTATCATTACTACTATCAGTATTATTTGAGGACGGTCGTTATGCCCGCGCTTACACACCTATTCCGAATCCTTTCGGTTGCCCTCTCCTTTTCCTCTATTTTTCTTACCGAATCCCCATGGCTATCTTGCAGGCAGTCCCCTTTTCACATCCTCGACAAACAACATTTCTCCACGCAGATTCCTGTCCTTGGACTACTCAAAAAGTGTTTTATTGGCCATCTCCTCTCCCTTTCCTACTCGTGTCATTGATCCCATTATTCTCCAATAATTTCTAATTTGTTTGCATCCCGTTCTATCGAAATCGATCTAAGATGGATTCCTGGTCATTATTCCTGGCAACGAGTTGGTTAACACACTCATTAGCACGTTCGGCGACGATCAACGGTGTGTCTATTCATTAGTAGATTTCCTGCTCAAACTCTCTACCGTCTCTTCTATCGTTCCCATCACGATTTCTGGACCGAATTCTATCCTTCATTCTTTACCAATCCTCGATTTTTTTGACTATACAGCCTTTTCCTTTCTCTCTTCGCCCTGGTTTAATCTTTCCCCTACCTTATTAGCCGTTCGATTGTTTCCGATCATAGTCTGCTTCCGACTTCTCTTTCCGGTTTTTCTCTTGGTCAATCACCTTTGAGAGCTTACTTATAGCTGCGATGCGAATCACGTCTTGTTCGAATGGCCCTTTATTTCCTTCGAACGTGCTACCCTGTATTCTAATCTTCTGCGCCTTGGCCTCATTCTACTCTCCTTACAGTGCCCACGCCATTCTTGCATTCCCCTCTCTCAATATAGTTCCTTTGTTAGCCTTCTTCATCTCCTCAATTTCTGATCTTTTCCCCTTATATAATCGACAATTCTCTGCGTTGTTGGGTATGTTCCACTGTTGACGTGCCAAAAAAATTGAAAAAGAAAAAGTGTGATCTCTATCCTCCTTCATTTTCTAATTCTGATACTTTTTATTTAGCCATACAGCACATTTGTCCTCTTTTCGACTTGGTTCCATAATCCCCCCCCCCCCCACATGAGACGGTCAACTTTAAATCATAGTCTGTTTGCTGCTTCGTCGCTCTTCTGTTTCTCAATTACCCAGTCACACTCCTTTGCCCGTTTAATTCTTCGAAAGCAAACTTCATTTGTGACGTGAATCACATTTTGCTTGAATGTTCCTTCATTTCTTCAGAACATGCAATAATACTGTATTCTCGCGGTCTTTTGCATCTTGGCCTCCCTACTCCTTATAGTTCTCCCTCGGTTATATTCCTTTGTTAGCTCCATTCGTATGCTCCATTTCTAATATTTTCCCTATATAACCAATTAATGTTGTTAAACCTTTGGATCGAATAAACATCCTTAGCCGACATTCCCAAAAATTAATAATAAAAAAAAAAGAAAAAAAAGAATGGTATGTGTTCTCTCCGGTCATTTTCTCAAAACTGTAAACCCATCTTCAAAAGCATGGTGCGCTTCCCTATAGGTACGTCAAGAAAAGAATATTTTAAAAATCTCAAATCGCTCTACGATTTGCCGCCTGCATTTTGGGCACAGTTCGCGCTCCCTTCTTCGCGTTTCCCTTTCGTACCGTCGTCACCTTATTATCAATTACGGCCCTCAAACAACCGCTTTATCTCTGTGATGCCGATCGCCATAATATTCGATTGTTTAAATGAGCAAACATTTATTCCTCTGTCAAACGCCGCCCTTCTATGTTATCCGAGCTGTTGGTTCTTTTCTGTCAGCTTTCTCTGATCGTGTAAAGATCTGAGTCCCCTTCCCCTTTCTTCCGTTGTTCCTGAGGCAAATGTGGGGGAAAAAATCGCTAATCGAACTCAGTTTTTGACTACTCGCTGGGGATCCTCGTTACTCTTATTAGCGCTACAAAATTATTAACTCCTTCTCTTCGCGCCGCGTTAAATACATTTATTTCTCGAATGGCCAATCGGCGCTTACAATATATGACAGATGTCTCATCTTGAAGAGACGTACTACGAAAACGTCCAAGAAGACAGAATTCTTCGAGTTGACACCCTATACCGGATTTTCGCTATAATATTTACAGGCATGGGAACAAAATGGAAGCTTCGGGAAACAAAAATAAAAAAAATAGAATATACACATGAATTTTAATGTAAGCAGACAATACGTTCAAAATTAGTTCAAAGACACTTTTTTTTTCTGTATCTCTTGTGTTTTTTGAAATAAAATGCTTTCTCAAATCGATCGGCATTTTTTGTCGCCTTATTCTGAAAGTAACATCAGCACGCAGAATTCTTTTACGCCCTCATTTACAAATTCGACGACGATACGAAATTAACAAAAAGGTCACCACCGCGTATTGTCTCGGCATTAATTAAATTTTCATTCGGCTCTGTTCTATTTCGTCTCCGCTGCCGATTTACACTAGTTTCACCCTCTATTTTAATTGATTAGTTACCCCTGTAATTTTTCAATCATCTTGAACACCACCATATTTTACTGTTTTGCTCAATGTCGCTTTTTACACCTTCGTGTCCACACTACCCACTTCACCCCCTCCAGTATGTGTGTCAACCGCGCTATTTTTTCCGGTGCTCCTTTACGTTCTAATTTTTCGTTTTCTATCGTTCCCCGTCTTTAATAATATCTCTTCTGAGCTCCCATTACGTCTTCTATATTCTTAAATGTTGTCGTATTAAAAACCGAAAGTGTGCGTCTCAAAGATTTTATGAACAAAAACCAAAAATTGCAACGTCGCAGTATTCAATATAATCAGCTGGTGATACGCAGTGGCTTTTCTGTTTAGCGGCATCTTCGGAAAGTGTCTTGAACGAACTCGCTTTTGTAAGTGCTATAAAGAGATTTATCGATCGACTGTGCGCTGAAGTTTCAAAAGCGCGTGAAACTGGATTAACAATTCTTTGTAAGGAAATCAGTGATGTCGACTCAGCTTTATCCTTTTTCTAATTTACCTATTTTGTGACCATTGTTTTAAGCATTTCCGGACACCACCACCACCTTCTTTGTCTTGCTTTTGTGTGGTTTCCGACTCCTATTTTCCATAAACCCCACGCGTAACCATGTCACAGATTTTACGATATTTCATTATTTAAATACCCTAATTACCTAAATGTTTTTGAAAACTATGTCATTTTTGAGAACTGTGTCATTTTTGAGAACTGTGTCATTTTTGCGAACTGTGACTTTTTCGAGAACTGTGTCATTTTTTCAATGAAGTTTTACACTTAAAAATTGAAATTTTTAGTGGAGTATTTTAACAGGAAATAAGTGTTTTCGGTATTGCAACAGACCCGAAATGTTTGCTTTTTTCGATCGCCCTGAAAAGAAAAAAACACCATCTAAACTACATCAATGCTCTCGTCTTTTTTTTTTTTTTTTAATATTGTAATGATCCAAATAGTAAAATCTTCCACGGAAAACGTCCTACTTAGCTCTGGAAATTGCAATTAAAATTTCTACAGTGACCGGTTAGCTTGAACAACTTCGCAAATAGAGAAAAGTTTCTTGTCAGCTTACGTTTTCATCGTTAAAAATGTAGTAGAATGAGTTCAATATTTGTTTTTGCTACACGGTTTAACTATATTAAGAAAACGGATTATTCAATTAAGCGCACGAAAGGAATATAGTATAACGGATGTTTAAATATTAAAAATAGATTGCGGAGATGGACGTAGTTTCACAAATCATAATAACACTTCGCGTTCTATCATAAATAATTGCACAAAATATGCTAAAAAAACTGTATTTATTTAAAGCAGTTATTCGGACTTAATAATAACGATACATGAAATTACGAAGACTTAGCTTTCTTTCGGAATATTTTACCGTTAGAATGTAACGACTTAACCGGTCAGAACCGAGTAAGAATGTGTAACGAGTTAACGGGCCAGAACCGAGTGATTTAAAAAAACAAAAAAAAGAAAAAAAAAAAGGGGAAAAAAGCGATGCAAAAACATAAAGTATTGCATAAAAACCCCTCGCTGATAAGAAATTCATTATCATTTATACAAAATAGTAATAAATTATTTCAGAAATTAGGCGTAAATCTATAAATATTTTTGTTACATCATTTTCTTTACGTTTAATAGAGATTAATTTTTGAATTAATGTTTTCTTTAAATATAATAATCTTTTTTTTTTTTTTTGAAAAATATGTATTTATTATTTTTTACATACAAAACTCAAGCTAAAACGCTTATCAACGAATTATCCTATTGAACAATTTACCATCTTAAATTAACTTATGCATATACATAATCGTGTAATATTTAGCAGTCTTAATCTATCTTTTTACTTATCAATACACTTAATAATCTATTTCTATGTTCTATATTCAAAGTTTTTTTTCCTAGTTTTTTTGTTGCGCTTTGTCATTTTATTTTATGTTTATTATTTTTCTTTTTTATATTTTCTTCTTTCTGAAGCCATTCCTTTATTTTCCTTCTCTATTATTAGTTCTTTGGGTATTTTATTTAACATCTGAGTTATAATATATTTATCCGTTTGCTCCTCCATATCTATGTTTTTCCCTCAATTTGTATTCTGTTTTGATTCTTTCCTCCAATTCAATTTTCTTTTCTGCCGATATGTACTCCCATATCGTCGCTAATAGGTATACATTTCTTTTATGCTCATTACGTCTTTTAATGATTTCACTTTCAGTTTCTCCCCTTAAGGTTTTCCTATTAATTTCAAGCATTTAATTTGCAGTTTATTTAATTTATTTTCCCCGAGTATACTTTCCTCGTCATTATGCCAGAATTTCATATCTGATCCTCGAATTAGCGCATAATAATAAACTACTTTTATAATGTTTCATTTGTTGCATATTTCTCTAATGTATATAAAGCTGGTAGAACTGCTCTTATTTTCTTTGCAATGTATTCCCCATATGTGCATGTTCCATCTAAAGTGTTGATCCATCATTACTGTACAAAAATGTTTATACTGCGTTACTATGTGTCTAACTTTTGACAGTTTTTCATTTCGTATTCGCGTCTTCCTCCCTAATCGAGTGTACACATTTGATACAATTATATAAATAACTTGGTAAATTACCTAACAAAAAAAAAAAAAAAAGGATGGAGGGTTTATATAATATGTTGCAGCGAATTCTGAAGTTAAGATTATATCTTTGACGCGGTAACTTTGAAAATGACGAAAACATTAACCCCTTTCTCGGCTAGTGTAGTATGCGATTCGCGGAGACTTTTAATCTACCGACCATTTAAAATTTGATCATTAAGAAATGATATAAGCAAACAGAAATGGAGTGTCCAAGATTAATTTTTTTACATTATAGGTCAGCGAATGTGTTCATGAAGCGTACAATAGAGACAGATGGCGTAAACTGCTTACTCAACGATAACAGCATTTCTGTGTCACGATGTCCCTACTAGGGGATACACAATTCAAAGAGAGTGTGAGAGAGAGAGAGAGAGAAACGACACAATCAACAGCGAACGAGGAATTTACATCACAGCCGGTACATATAACTGTAAAGTAAAACATTTCTCTTTGAACTGAATTAGATGGTCCGCAGTAGTAGTGATGAGTAGGTCCTCGGAAGGTTACGTATCCGATTATCTTGCAGCGGAATTGATGATGCAACTGCGACTACAGTTCTGTAGATACTAAATCGATAATACAGACCATTCCGCTGTCGTAGAAGCTAAAACATAGACCTCGAAGACAGATGAATCACTTGATCTGAGCAGAAATGTGTCAGATCAACTAGAAAATGATAACATTAGGATAATCAGAAAGAAACTTTATCACTTTTTCTCTAGTTTTTCTATGTGATTACACTCTTACATTAGCTATTTCGCATCTCTTTCTAACACACATTATCTAACCTAACACACATTATCTAACCTAACACACACGTAATCTAACCTAACACACCGTTATACGTACGAAGACAACCGATGCAAACTATTTCCAATTTTCGGGTGTATACATAAACAACGGATGATCCATATGAATCCCCGATAAAACGTATTCGGGATGCAGTTCTCGAACTTGCGATTCAAAAGGTGGTCGCGATATCTTTGGCGTTATCAGGAAAAATAAAATGTAATGGCCCTATGATTTTCGGTGGCGGAAATTCAAATCACAATCTTAGCATGCAACGAATGTCGAATTCCTTTAAAACGATGCTTTTACCCTGGAACTCAACGACGATCGAGCAGAAATAATTCATGCAACCACGTTAAATTCACTTGTCACGTTAAATTCACTTGTCACGTTAAAAGTTTACGTGGAATTCCCCTCACTTTTCGTACCATAAATCATCCTTGGAAATGTTATGCCCCGCCGTATAATAGTGAAACCCGAAGATGAGTATCGATGTAATAATATCTTTATTATCGAACCAGAAATATAAATTAGAGTAACAGTATCGATTATATTAGCGCATTCATAATGAATGAAATTATTCAACGTCGTGCTTTGTTACATTAAGTATACAGCGCGTTATCAATAAAGCTGTTCGTCCCATATTATTTTGTAACATCGAGGGTAACTGTGCGAATATTTTCAAAATAACTCGGGACCTTCTGCTTTATAAAAGCGTGGAACTTTGGAGAATAGTTAAAATATCGAAAAAAAAAAAGAAAAAAAACTCGTTCATTATTCCAGCAAGAGGGACTGAAACTAAACATACGAATTTAAGGCATTAGACGATTACACGATCCAATAACTTTCCTATCTTGAAAGAAACTTGACTATTTTTTGTATTATGTTCTGTGCTGGAAGAGGAAGTGATGAAACTTTTCTTTGCTTTTTTTTAGTTTTTACAAAAAATTACTAGGCACTCGGTGTGTATAGATCGTAAAATTATCCATTTCGAACACTGTCGCATTATTTATTTATTTATTTATTTGCAAACAATGTACTATATATTTATTTGCAACAATGTACAGCACAGCCTTTCGGCCAATTACAGTTTAGCTAAACAACGGTATATAAATTATTAATCTGGCTGAAACAAACTCACAGATTAAAACAATATGATCGAACAAACTGTATAGAGTGTTAAGTATTATAATATGCCGACATGTATTCCTCAAAACTTACAATTGAATCTACATTCGAACTCCTCAAACCCATATAGACACATTAGCATTCCAGCAGTTCCCCCAAAACTTCATCTGATAAGTAGTTATGAAAAGACAAGAGTATTAAATGTACTCTTAACAAACGAACGGCCACAGTATAAGCAATATACATATATAAGCTCAGTTTGGATATATGAATATGAAGTAGTGTTATAGTTCAGTTTATAGTGCCCAGCAGCAGCAGCAGTCGACTAAGATCTTTAAAATTATAGCAACCCAGCATGTCACGCTGCACCCTTATCTAAAGCATTATTGTAATCACTCACAGTAGTAGTAATATGCTTCCCCATTGAAGAACATGAAAAGTGCTCTGTCTTAGTTTTCCGTATGTGAAACAACGCATTTTTCCGACAGTTAGATGAGAGGGAACTTCAATACCAATTTTTTTCCAATAAAAATGGAAAAATTATCTCCCGATGAAGTGTAATTTTTTTACCAGAAACAGACCCTAGCAACATGTTTGCGGCTCGCAAGGGTCTTAAAATTAAATGTATCTAATAAATCTGTGTGTATTTGCTCGGAAAATACCTGATACCTCGTTTAAAAAACAAAAATACTTTAAAAACCGCATCTGGAATAATGCTTCTATTGTTTTAATTTCAGAGGAGAGATTCGAAATAATAGCTGCAAATTCTAATATTGGAGCGGACTAAACTGGTATATAATGTGACTAATGTGTATCTTAGCTTTCAAAACGTTAAAAAACCCACAACATCCTTCTTGCCTTATTAATCGTATGCAATAAATAAGCATTAAAAGTGCAATAAAAGAAATATAATTTCGTAAAAGTAGGCTGTTTTATCATATTATCCGGGTTAATAATTGAGATCATCGATTCAATAAAGTACTGAGCCTTTCCAAATGCTTCAAAAATATCCACGTCGGTATTGAATTTAAATTACCGTTATTATTAATTATTATTATCAGTTATTATTATACGTGTTTATTCTTTTGTCATTAACGGAGAGAGAGAGAGATCTATTTGTTGCGTTGCTTTTCATTGCAGATCATAACATCGCGTTCACAGCATTCGACATGTCGGGCCAAGGGAAATACCGAGAACTTTGGGAACACTATTATAAAGAATGCGACGGAATCATATTTGTCGTGGACAGCAGCGATAAATTAAGACTAGCGGTGGTCCGAGACGAACTGGAATTACTCGTTCAACATCCGGATATATCTTCCAGAAGTATCCCCATTATATTCTTCGCTAATAAAAAGGATCTTAAGGATATCATGTCTACAATTCGAATCGCTTCCAATCTACACCTAGAACAGATTAATAATAAACCGTGGTACATATGCGCCAGTAACGCTTTAACCGGAGAGGGCTTGCAAGAAGGTTTGGAATGGTTCACTCAACAGCTCTGTGAAAACTTAAAGTAAATCCTTCAGAGGCAGAAACGACGAAAAACAAATATTGTGCCTTATCGTTATTAGCGGACCAACTCTATTCGAGAAAATGCGCCTCTCATGCGTTCGGTCACTCACTCACCGGTGACGACGTTAAAAATTACCGCTTATTAACGAGGCACAATTTTCCAAAAAAAAAAAAAAAATACTCAAACGGCCTAGGCACGCGTCTTCAAAGAGGATAAAAAGAAGGTGCAAAATTTCTACATCATCCAAGTAAGCCGACTGCGTGACGCTGGAGGAAAATACTCGATAGTTTCATTTGAATAATCGTGAAAATTAAAAATATCAATAGGCATATCACAAAAACTTCTCTAGTACACAATTTTCCTAATGAGCAATCGCAACGCCGCTGAAATTATAAATTCTACAAAAATGAAAAAACGAAAAAAAAAAAAAATGTTCTTCTTATTATTACACATACATACATCGTTATAAAATATTCGCAAACAAAAAAAAAATACCTTACTTAAAGGTGCGCGAATTAAAAAAATAACATTCGACGGAAAAAAGAGGCCTCAGTTATAAGCTTAGCGCGATATACAACATATATGTTTAATTGTCCAGCATAGAAATTTCGACAGAAAACCGATGATGAAGCTTGTTAACGAAAATGAAGAAACACTAAACATTTTTCGAAATATTTAGGGAGTAAATTAATTATAAAAAAAAAAAAACAACAAAAAAATATTCCTATTTCTCGGTAATTTTTATTGTATTTTACCGGTTCGGAAAAAATGATTCGTAATAATAATAATAATAAAAACTAATAACTTACCGCGAAACTCACTGACACTTTGGCAAAGCACATTTTGAGAAATTCTATTTAGAAAAGTTTAATAATATTCCGAAGCGGTAAATTGAACAAACTTGTAGAAAGTTATCAAAATTAATTTTATAAACTCCCGAGTATCCGGGCGCAGCTTAACTCTCTCCCCGTGAAAGAATCACATCTTAGAGCCATTTTAACTGAAATTCGTAATAGAAAAAATCCTATATAAGTTGTACGGTGGTTTTCAGAAATGCGCAATTCACGATTTACCAAATTTTAATACGAATTTTAATACGAATTTTACTCAAAAAATGTAAAGTTCGGTATTGATGCTTTTTTTTTTCTTTTTTCTTTTTTCTTTTTAATTTATAAAAACCACTCAAGTCGATCCAAAGCAAAACGAATAGAATCATGAAGATGTATTATCTTTAAAGATCAGAAGAACATCGAGTAATTAAACAACAATAAAAATCAACAAGAAAACTAGAGTTCCCCCGTTGACTAACGCTAACTGTGATTCCTTTTCCAAACAGCGAAAGAAAAAAATCTAATCACCGGAGATGAATCTTAATTTCGTTAACTCCGATGATATATTAATTTCAAAAAATTACCCCGCACCTAAGAAATCTAAAGCTTCCGAAGATTAACCTTATTCGGGCAACAAAATGAAAGTGCTCATTTTCGTTAAATCATCGTTAAACGCTATTTATTATTATTTTATCAAACTGAAGGAAAAAATAACACCTACTTTGAAATTTTTTTAAGCGTAAGCTGTGTCTATAGTATAATAGATATAGGTTTTTCGGTTCTTGCGCAGGCTTCCTTACAAATTCGTCGTTGTACGTGTCTCTCTAACGCGAAAGAAGATAAGAAACTATTAATAATTTTTCGGCAAAATATATTTTTCTCTCTTTACTCGACGATAAACAACTTCTACGTCTTTTTGCAATAATTTAATAACAAAGTGTGCCTGTGAGATTTTAACTGTGAAGCCGATACCGAAGGTTTCCCCTAATTATAAACTATATCTGGCTGGAAACATTTATTACTTTTTAATACGTAATTTTTTTTAATTTAATAATTTTTTATTTAATGGACAAAAAACAAAAAACAATCCTGAAGAAGAAATTAATCTTAATCGGGCCGCGGGCAAATATTAAAAGCACTCTAAACTTCAGTAATTCAACACTAATTCATTTTTAAGCGGGAAAATAAAATTTAGAAGAAAAAAAATATCTATTCCTATTAGACAAAAAAAGTATTATTATTATTTCGATTCATTCGGAAAATTACTAATGCAATTATACATAGATCTCTCGTTTGGAGTAAAATCGAATATGGGGGGATATGCAGTTCTCAATAACGCATCCGACAAAACCTTGGCCATCATAAAACCAATACAAAACGCAACCATACGAATGTGTATCGGAACTCTACCATCCTCACCAATAGAGATAGTATATTCTGCGAAGCAGCTGAACTTGCCCCACAATTTAGGAAAAATTTGATCACAAACAGGGGTTCCTCCTATCTGCTGTAACTAAAACCCAACAAATTCAATACAAAACTTGATAAATATTCTCGTACATTAAAAACCCTTTCGCGGCAGACTGAAAAACCAATCACCAATTTCCTGTCTTTTCTAAAAAAAAAAAAGCAATGAGCTCAATTTTTCAAACTTGAACCAAGAATATCCAAAATTTCCATTCTGGTTATTACAAGCCCCAGACATAGATTTTTCTTTAATAAACCATAGTAAATCCGAAGTCCCTTACCATATAATTAAAAATCGTTATCACGAAAAAGTTACTAATTTTCCAAATTACGTGCCATGCTCTTTACAGATGGGTCAAAAATCGGAAATCAATATATATATACTGGATATGCTTTTTCTATCAATGGAGAGGTTAAAAAAACTTCCAAACTTCATAAATGCTCTTCCAACTATACGGCCGAATTAATAGTAATTTTTCACTGTTTGAAAAGCATAAAAACCGAAAGAAAAAAGCAAAAATTATCTAATCCAAAGCGACTCTACTCAGTAAGCTCACTAACATCCATCCTGCGAACATTTTTTCAACTGACAAATTTGTCCAAGATATTCACCAACAACACTAAACAAGCTAAAATCTCGAAACATTCAATATCAAATTAATGCATATATACCCAGTCATACCGGAATAATCCAGGGAAATGAAATAGTAGATAACCTGGCCAAAACCGCCTCTACACCCTCTCCTGTAACCTCCACCACACAGTCACGGACATCAAACATTTACTAAATCAAACCGAAATATATCTAATTGGCAAGCATCATGGAACACAAAATCCTATAAGAAATTATTTCAACGCAAAAAAATCCGTACAACCTTGGAAAAACCTCTCCCAACTAAATCGTCAAGAAGAATTATAATAATCACCAGACTTAGAATTCGACATATACGAAACTCACCCATAATTACACCTCTTCCTAAAAATCGATGAACCCCCTTGTCAGTTCTGCAACTCCACCGCCATCACAGTCAAACACCTTCTTTACGAATGCCCTAACATTAATCAAATCCGTCTAGAACTAAAACTCCTCCCTTAAATAATACAACCAAGACGAAATTAAAAAAATTCTTACCCTGATTAGAAAACTAAACTTAACAACCAGCATTTAAAATACCTGACACCGGGTGTAATGATCATAGCAATTAAAAATAATTTATAATTAATAATAAAAAAAAAAAAAAAAAAAAAAAAACATTATTTACAGCATTTTTAATTATGAAAAATACGCTTATTACCAACACATGGTCGAAATTCGAAAAATTGTTTTAAAAAGAAAAAGTAAAATATCGACTTCAAAATCTACTCTAAAGATGTAACAAAAATCAGGTAAGACGTAGTAGTTACTCGATAAAAGGTGTATTTGACATATCAATATACCTCACGGAAATAATATGATTATATTCTTAAACAATATTATTAAAGTTTGCATCAAATTCAAATTAAAACACCATATTAAATATGGAATGTAGCTTTTTTCTCAATTATATAAGATAGTATATTACCTAACCATGTTAAAATACCTCTACCTTTGTTGTAGACGATATTGCGATTGTAAAAATATAGTAGAGTAAAAAACTGTAAAATGGAAATTAATATAATACCAAATACTTAATTGGATATGGGTTATATGAATTCCATTATTATAATAAATCAGTATTTTAGTAAATATATATATATATATATATATATATATATATATATATATATCCCAACCGGCGTTTCTTGAATGGGGGGGAATAAAAAAAAAGAAACAAAACATATTAAATGAGTATAACAACACACTCGGGGAATACGGGATTATAATTACGATTTGAATTTGGTGTACCGCGACCTCAATCGAGACTAAGTCGTTTAAAAATTATTATCATAATATGCCCCTAGGGCGGTATATTTCACTGTGTAAGTTATCTTTTATCGAGTAACTTTTTAGCGTATTTTTATTACATTTTTGAGGAAATATCTTGAAGTCTGTACTTTTTTTTAAAATAATTTTACCTTGTAAGTTTTAGTACGGATATTTTTCGGTAACATATAATACGAGGATGGACTAAATAAAAATGCCACTTTCGTATTCCATAAAGCTAATGTAAAGAGCATAATGTTTAAACATTCCCTTCAGTGATGAGCTTCTAAATCGCGCCATGGGGGTTTCAAATATCTTTATTCGAATCTGCATGTCTACACGGTAAATATACTTTAAGGTCCTTCGCCATCATTGTCCCCTTAATTTTAAAATATCAGGTGTTTATATTTTCCCTGAATGTTCTAAACTTTCTGGCTAATTTTTCTTTATATCCCAAGCAAAAAAAAGTACATCACTTCTTCTTATAAGGAAATTTCCTCTTTTTAACGTTACTCCTGATTATTTCCTTACGACACACTGTTAGCGTCAAAACTATCAATGTTTGATCAGTACCGTTATTCAACCGATTTGCTACTTCTTATAATGTTTCCGTCATGAGGACCCCGAAAAGTTCGTCCGTGACTTCGACTGGTAAAAGTACTACGTCTTGCATTAATAAAATGACCGTCGAGATTCACAACCTACTTACACGAATTTACCTTATTTTTTAATAGTCACATTATTTTTGATCTTTTCCATCGGAACTGGCCCCAATATTCTCTTTAGATCCATTAGACTTGGTACATTATAAAAAGCTTAATTGTATGATACCCCTTATCAGTGGGACCTACTTTACTTTAGGCACAGCCAATATAACGAACTTCACGATTTTCCGCCATTTATTCGCAACGGATCCGTCCAATTCGGCGAAGATGTTTCATCTTTTTATGATTTATACTAACTTCAAAATGTAGTCCTCGAAAATGTTTCTTTGGGCGCATACTACAGTCTTTTAAATCACAACTCGCCCTTCACCTAATAAAAAATATTCATTAGTACAACCAATATTTCATCGGCCACATGGAAAACCAAGACATTAACCGCTGTCTCGCTTTACTTGCCAAAGTAGAATTGCAAACCGATAATATTAGCGTATCAAAAACGAGGAAAAGTGGAAAACCACCTACAAATCATCACGTACACAGCGCCAAATCCCCAACAAAAATCGACTGGAAAATTCCATTGATGATGCTCTAGTCTCGTTAATGCAGAATTCACTGACACGCATACCAACGTAAACGTATCTTATTACATCTCTGTCGTCAGCACAAACGTCATTATCATCGGGGCGGGAAGCCAGCAAAAATTACGCCGAAGTCTATCATAGCTTCCCTTCCTTCAAATTCTTCTTCTTTATTCTCTACTGATGACGTCCGTCTACTGCTGTTTCCCTCATCTCATAATATTATATCGCAGGCGGAGAAGCGCTTAATTCATCTCTTAGTGTCAGGGACGGATCCAGTGAGAAATTGGAGGGGGAGGGGATTATATAATTACGTAATATCTTCTACGGTAGGCAGTAGATTAGAGAAAAAATCAAATAGCGACACCTCTTTAGAAATTTAAAAATGTGTTTTAAAAATACATAATTATTACAATTTAATTTAAATTTTATTTTTAGGTGAAAAATAAAACGAAATTATAAAATTCTAACTAAAATGGTAGTTTAGAATCTGCATGGTAAGAAAGGCAGTATTTTTATTAGACACTTTACTATTTCTTTATTTTTGTTAGTAATCCGATCTGAATTCTCTTTGTTCGTGAGCAAGTTTAAATATTTCTCATTGACCTATTTTCATTTTCAATTACAAAATAAAAAATAAATAAGAAAGATAAAAAAGATCGATGACAATTTAAAATAAAATAAAAACGTAACATTAATAGTTTTATTGGAAAATTAAATATTAATTGAAATTAAATCCCTAGGTGTAACATTTATACAAATCATTTATAGTATAAATTAAGTTTTTCCTTTATCCTGTCGGATGATCGAAGCGTGCTGCAGACTATCACATCTCCTCTCCCTTCTTAAACTGACTACGTCGTTCTTCTTATTCGTTTCTTGATTCATGATCTCTTCCTTTCCCACTTAATCCAAACGGATTTCCTCTGGATTCCTGGCCATGCCAGTATCGGGAGAAATGGAGTTAATTGACACTCATTCGCTCGATTATCTTCCTCTTCTGGTAGGTTTCTTCCTATTTTCTCAGCTTCCAATATTACCCTTTTGTCTTATTCCAGAGATTGTGGTGTAACTCCTACGTCTCTTCATTCTCTAACCCGAACTTCTTTCACTTGTCTATTCAACCTTCCCTTCCACGCTTCCCCTGGTTTATTAACTTTCCTTCTATGGGCCGTTCCAAACTTTACTGCGATTTGCCGCCTGCGTTTTGGGCATAGTTTGCTCCTTTCCTCACTGTTCCGTTATTCTCTCTTGCCTTTTTCTTATTGTCCATTGCACCCCTCCAGCAATCAATTTATTTGTAATCCCGATCATATAATGTTTTCGGTTGTTCGTAATTATCAACTGAACAAGCTTCTTTTTATTCCTTCCCCTTACAAACCGAAATCCCTGCTTCATACTTATCATTCATTCTCTCCCTTCCTTCTCCTTCGGTTATTCTAGCTCTTGATTCCTTTCTGTCGGCTATCTCTGATCGTGTAAGGATCTGAGTCTCTTACCCTTCTGTTCCATTGGTTTTAGATCAATGTCCATGTTGACGAACCCATTAAAAAAAAAAAAAATTAAGTTGCAGTTGCCCTGTTACAACAAATTTTTTTATTGAGACTTTGGTTCTTTGGGAGGAAAACGTCCCCTATCCCTCCTCCTGTGAAACCATCACCGCTTAATGTGCTGGAACATTCCCTTCCTTCAATTAATCCATTTCTCCCATCAAATCTCGCTATGTCATATTTACTCTACAATCTTAGATAATTCTGCTTCTGCCAACCTATCTCTAAACGATACACCTCTTTTTCGTGCTAATTGTTTTTGTTATCTCGGTATCTTCCTTAACAGTCGTTTATCGTTTCCTCGACAACGCATCAAATATTTTTCCCCTTCTTCGATCAAAAAGCTAAACTTGCTGAAGGTCCTATCTCCAGCCAAGTGTAATGGTGATCCCTACATTCTCACTTTTCTGTACATATATATATATATATATATAATCTATCATCCGTTCTAAATTTGGTTACTGTTCATTTCTTTATGGTTGTGCTACCACATCCCGTCCCTCTCAAAATTAGATGTAATCCAAAATTCTTCCCTTCGACGATGTCTCCTGGTGCTCTTATATCCTCTCCAATTCAAGCAGTTCTTGTTGAATCTAATACGCCACACCTTTCTATCCGCAAATCTTATTTGAGTTATCGTTTTCTCGCTAAATGTCTTCCGCTCACGTCTTCTACTCTTATCCACTCTTTTACCGTTTGCATTTTTAGGAACTGGCGTTTCACCCACCTACTATTTTATCCCCTATTTCTCTTCGGCTTACTTCATTTTGCCCTTTCACAATTTCCTTTAATAATCTCGCTCCTATTTCTCCTTTGATTTCGCCGCTAAAATGTTTATTATACTTACGCTCTCAAAATTTCAAACCCTAATTAAACAGCTTTCACTTGTCTGTTTTATATTTGCAAATGAATTAACGACTACCCTCCTTTTGCTCTTACCTTCGGCAATGTCATTCCTTCTCTTTTCAAGATGCATATGTTTGGCATTTATCGACATTGATTGTCATTGTTTCTCCATCCTTGGCATATAGCATTCTTTGTCAAATTCCATTTCTTGTAACCCCTAATTACTTCTATTTACACGTGTTGATGGGTAATCGTCTATTACTGACAAGCCCAAGAAAAAACACAAAACAAGAAAAAAAAAACAACTATCTAATATTCCATTATTTTTATTTCCTCTAAATTTTCGATTATATCCGACTTCATGAGCGACCTTTAATTTATTCTCCCTTACCTGATTATTCCTGTGATTTTATTACACCTTGTATACGTTCACTTATCCACGTTCTTTCTTCCCTCCATTCCATTCAAATTGATTTGTTGTGGCTACCTAGCCGTTCGGTCATCTCTGACAGTGAAACGGCTGATTCTTTTGGGTGCTGCTTCTTCCCACTTCTTTTCTTAAGAAAAATCACATCCTCTAATCTCCTTCCGCTGTGTAAAATTTTTCGTCTCAGATATATACGCTTCCTCTTTTTCCAATAATTATCCATTTCGTCTGTCAATTGAACCCAGTCTTCCTGCTAATCCGTGGTTCATTTTGTGTCCATCATTTCGTCGTTCTACTGTTGTCTCCATTATTCGCCTTTATTCTTAAGCCATACTCTACTGCCTTTCACCTGTTCTCATCGTTCATTGGTTTCCCCTTCGCATATTGTCCTCTCCACTCAAACGAAATTAATCATGTGTTTATTTTGTTGAGCATTCTACTTAGTATTTCTATTAACTGTGAGACTTGATCTTCCTACTCTACATCACGTATTTTATATCCTGCTTTTTTCCCTTCTATTTCCGCTATACTGCTTACTTCCTACTAACAACATTTTATATATGATACCGAGGTATAATTGATTTTTTCCTTTTTTCAATTGTTTCTGAGTAACTGGTTGATAAGCTTAAAAAAGGAAAAAAAAAATAGAAAACGAGCTATAAATAAAATTTCTAATACGTTAAACCTTCGGTTTCGGCTTCATTTTGGTCAAATCCGTATGTTCGATCGGATTGTGACAGATTGATTGTCTGGTACTAATTCAAAACGATCATCATCCGTAAAATATTATTTTTTAATGATTAGGTGAAATAATTCAGTAATAAAGATATGCGACTAATCAACTAATAATATCGATTTATCGCATTAAGCAACTCTCTAGTTTTCGTAGAATTTTAATTCGACTTTAGACGTGAGTATTCGTTTTACACGCATTATTTTTAAAATATTCGCTTAAGTATACTCAAAATGAATCGAAATAATAATCTAATGTAAAATCAAATATGAAACAATCAAAATACGATAAGAAAAATAACTTTACACATCTTTAACGCTGCTGGAGAAGCGACTGTAATGTCCTCTCGATTATGTTGCAGCTAATTGTGTTCACTAAGTTCTCTTATTGTTATTTCACGTACTTTCGAATTTTACAATAACCGTCTTTATTTTTATCTTTTTTATAAAATTTGTTAAACAAATAAAGAACGATTACACGCGATTTGTCAGTTTTATTTAAACACTTCCGGTTTATTTCTTGTATTTATTATTTTGGCGCAGATATTAAAAACTGAGATAGTTTAGCTATTTACTTTTTAATTTAAACTTCATCGTAAATTAACTTATAGTCGACGAAAAAAAAGCGAAATAATAATAAAACCTAGATTGGTAGAAGTTTATCAACAACCAGCACCTGAATTACACGGTGTAACCAAATGAAACTTAACCGAACTGAAGGGTATTTTCTTTTACATCCTTTCTTAGACATAGCGGTTTTTATCGTTAGTAAATAAAAAAATGGAAATGGACATTATGTAAGGACAAAACCAACTGAGCCGAAGAGAGATGACGGATAAAATAGGGGTTTTCCTAGGTGCGAAACGCTAGTTCCTAGAAATGGAAAGATAAGAAATAGAAGACGTGAGTGGTTGACGCTTAACAAGAAAACGATAGCCCAAATAGGATCTGCGAATAGAAAGGGGTGATACATTAGACTATGCGAGAATTTCTGGAACTGGAGGGAATTTAAAAGTACTAAGGCATAGACGAAAGCAAGAATTTTTTGGATTACATCTAATTTAGAGAGTCGGGACTTCGAGGCACAACCATAAAGAAATGAACAGTAATCAAATTTAGAATGGATGATAGATTTATATAGAGAAATAAGGATATAAGGATCACCACCACCTTTTGGTTGCTGAAACGAAAAGATATTTGATGTGTTCCAAGAAGGATAATCCACTGTCAAGGAAGATAGCAAGATAACAAAAACAATTAACACAAAAAAGGAGTGCATTTTCTAGGGACAAATAGATAGAAGCAGGATGATAAGGTCGCAGAGTAAATACGACATAACAAGATTTAGTAGGAGAAATAGACAGGTTAATTGAGATCCAGCGCAGAAAGAGGCGAATTAAATGCTTCATTGGCTAATACAATATCATGGAATGAGGAAAAAAGTAGGATGTCTTCAGCAAAGAATAAAGACAAAGAATTTAGAGGAAGAGAAGCCATACTGTGATAGTGTACATGTTGAAAAGAGTAGGGCTGAGGGAGGAACCTTGGGGAAGATCACCTCGAAAACCCGTTCTTGAAGTTTCAAAAGATGGAGCAGACAGGTGGATAGAATGATTCAGCATGAGATTGATAATAAGGGAAGTAAACTGCATTGGAACGTTAACTGCTATCATCTTATCTTTTAGAATGGGTAAATGAACATTATCAATGGCACAGGATACATCGATGAAGGAAACCAAAATGTTTTTGGATAAAGGATTGGTAGATATGGGAAATCAAAAGATTGATGCAGTCGAAGGGACCAATACCAGACTGAAAGCCAAACACATATTGCCAGGAAATACATTATATGCTCTGGCCACCAAACAAGGCGCTTGTTTAACATACCTTCAAACAGTTTTCCGATGCAGGATGCCAAGGAAATAGAACGTAATGAAGAGTTTTTTTTAGAAATAGGAATGATGATACAAGAATTCCAAAAGGGGGAGTTATACCTCCGGAGAGGAAACAATTAAAAATATCAAGGAGAAAGGTAAAGGACTGCTCAGACAGGTTTTTAAGGACCAGAAAAGGTATACCGTCAAGACCTGGAGTTGGACTAGAAGATTTGGAAAGGATAGATTTTAATTCGTGAATATTGAAAGCATAAGTTAGGAAGTGGGTAGAGGAATTATGAAAGTATTTTCTCTTACTCCCCATATAGTTGATTTTCGCGTTCATACGAGAACGTGCTTTTCGGAAGTGGCATTTTTTTATAAAAAAATGTACAGAAATTCTATTAAATAGTATAACAAAAATATATTAACTTTACTCAGAAGGCTAAAAATCTGCGATATCGTTTAAAATTTGAGTGATACAGATCGAAACCAGTTTGAAGCAAAAGATATTTATAATGTTGATGAAATAAAAACTGTGGAATAAAGTTGTTGCAGCAAAAGGAATTGAAAAGTTGGCGCCTTAACATCAGCAGGAAGAGTAACACTGATGAGCTTCCGTTAATGCTATTGGTAACAGATTTCACCGATGTTCATTTTTTCGCGTATTACCATTTTATTTGAAATGGTCCAGCGGAGGATATTGAAGCAGACAATTCGAGCAATGGATGGGTGAAAATGAATTCTTGGTTTATCTTAAACATTTCGAAAAATATACCAATTGTTCTATGAGTTTTATTGCTATGTGAAGGAAGGGAAAGGCAAAAGTTAAAACTGCGAAAACAAAAAAAAATAAAATAAATAAAATAAAATAAAAAAAGTACCTAAAAAGATCAAACTCGATTCATCCGATAGTGAAGAAGAAAAATATTTCTGCTGGTCTTTTTGGAACCTTACGATTCATGCTGAAAGAAAAATGGGTCCAATGCATAGAATATGTCGCAAATGGTCCCGTGAGGAATTGACAAAAATTATGCTACGTATGCCATAATTGTCTTTCCGAATAATTAATAGAGTAATTAGAATTAAGCAGTCCTTATTATTCATTAATAAAGATTTATTTTTTATTTTGATATAATAATTTAGTGTTATATAATTTGTTTTCTTATGCTACAACTCTGAATGCTGACGACTCTCTTAAGGAATCCTTTTACGATAATCTATATAAGATTTTGAATGAAATTCCAGCAGCGGAAAGATTGTTCTTCATAAGAAATTTCAATGCGCCTGTTGGAAATGATACCACCATCTGGCCACATTTTAATAGGTAAACACGGCCTGAAGGGATCCAACAGCAATGGTCTAAGCTTGCTTGAATTTTGTGAAAAACAAAACTTAATTATAACTAATACTTATTTTGCCTTGCGCGACATTTATAAAGGGACTTGGATGCACCCAAGATCTAGGCATTGGCACACCTTAGATTACATTATATGCCGACGTACGTTCAGAAGCGAGGCGCTGAGTGTGATAATGATCATCGGTTACTCAGATCTTTAATACCTCATCGGGTTGTTCAAAGGAAAAAAAAGCTGCTTTCCATCCGCCTCAGTTTATTTCAGCAAAGTATAATATAAATAGGCTAAATAATAAAAGTACTCAAGATGAAATTGCTCAATATCTAGGCAAGGTTATTAATAAAGACATTATTCTTCAGAAGGCAAAATCATAGTTCCCTGAAAATTGCCATGAAAAAATTGATAGACTATGGATTAGGATGAAGAACATGTTGTACATAACGTGCGATAAATTCCTCGGCTTTACAAAACGTAACAGACAAGATTGGTTTTCCCACAACAGTACTGCGATAGGTGAGAAAATTCTTCAAAAACGACAGGCATTCATAGTTGGGCAAAATTCTATTTCCAATAAGGAAAAAAGGGAAAATTTCTGTAAAATAAAGGCCCTAATTCAAAAAGAAATGCGCATTTAAAAAAATAATTGGTGAGAAAATAAAACTTCCGAAATTCAGGATTATGCGGATTCCGGTAATTACAAAAAATTCTTCGATTTGGTCAAATCCGTATTCGAACCGTATCCCCACCCGAAAACACTGTTCCAAGATAATAATGGCACCTTAATTACACATAGTAAGAATATATTAAACAAATGGAAGCAGTATTTTCAAGAATCATTAAACATTCTCTCAGTAGATGACCACTCCTTAATTATTGAATGCATTCCAGATGCTCCAAAGTTAGAAGAGTTTCGATGAAAATATAACCACTGAAGAAGTAGTTTTAAAAGTAGTTCAGCAGCAGGCCCTGCTGATATTGCGCCAGATATATTGAAACTGAATCGAAAAATCTAGTCATAATTTTACAACTATTATTTCCCGCCATCTGGAAAAAAGAATACATGGATATCTGATTTTAAAAATCGCTTGCTGTTCCCAATATAGTATAAAGGAAAAGGTGATAAAAACGACTGTAAGAATTACAGAGGAATTTCCCTTCTACCTGCTGTCGACAAGACGTTGGCAAGAATTTTGCTAAATCGTTTATCATCGTTTGCTGAAAAATGACTTCCTGAAACCCAAATGGCTTCCGATCCGGTCGAAGTACCATGGACATGGTGTTCCTACCTCGACAGCTGCAGGAAAAATCTGCCGAGCAAAGGAAAAATCTATGCATTGCTTTCATAGATGTCACAATAAAGCCGTCGACACAGTTAACAGGCAATTTATAATGACGTATGCAAAAGCTTGGATGTCCAAGAAAATTTCTTCGACTGCTATCACTTTTATACGAGAACACTTTTTGTCGGATCCTGCATGAAGGAAAACTCTCCAAACCGTTCCAAGTGAATTGAGGGGTTATGCAAGGCTGCGCACTGGCTTCGTTGCTTTTTTCGATTTATATGGCTTACATGCTGTCGACAAGACGTTGGCAAGAATTTTGCTAAATCGTTTATCATCGTTTGCTGAAAAATGACTTCCTGAAACCCAAATGGCTTCCGATCCGGTCGAAGTACCATGGACATGGTGTTCCTACTGCGACAGCTGCAGGAAAAATCTGCCGAGCAAAGGAAAAATCTATGCATTGCTTTCATAGATGTCACAATAAAGCCGTCGACACAGTTAACAGGCAATTTATAATGACGTATGCAAAAGCTTGGATATCCAAGAAAATTTCTTCGACTGCTATCACTTTTATACGAGAACACTTTTTGTCGGATTCTGCATGAAGGAAAACTCTCCAAACCGTTCCAAGTGAATTGAGGGGTTATGCAAGGCTGCGCACTGGTTTCGTTGCTTTTTTCGATTTATATGGCTTACATCTTCGTTATACTGAAACAAACACTCCATTCGGTAGATGTCTTAGTTATAAGTAGATATGATAGTGGTCTCTTCAACTTGCAGAGGCTGCGCGTTTCAACAAAGACGCAGTTAACGCCGATTTTTGATCTTCAGTACGCGGACGATTGTGCAATACCGTATTGTCGCGTGTGCCACTCACCCTCGTGTAAGACGCGTACTTCTATTTCATTTATCGAAAAATTTGAAAAAAACTTTTGTTTACAACACTTTCATTATCGTATTACAAAATTTATGAGAAATTAATGAACTCCCATTAGGTTGCATTACAAAAGACTTGCGATGATTAGTAGTCACATGTTCTTTTATAAGGTATAAAAATATTACAGTGCAAAAATTATCAAGTAACTATATTTTGAAATACGGTTTAGTAGTTTGTTTTTTAAAATTTCTTTCTTGAATAGATGGAGACTGTGTACCGATTCTGTGATAGCAGGCTCGTAACGAACGTGCCTATTATGTCCTGGCTGTATAAACCTACAGAATACGAAACTATATTTTTAGTGTTTACTCTATTTTATTAATTTCAATCAAATTGTAGCAGTATGCAAGGGCGTCACCAGCCGATGATCCCGGGGGGGGGGGGCAAGATGATAAAAAAAGAATATGAATTATAGGAAAAGAATAAAATTTATAAGTTGTAAAGGCTTAATATTTTATTAAACAAGAATTAAGAGCTTAATTAAAATTTCATGGGTTTATGGAAAATTGTTCATAATTAAGCGCCTACGAATACCCATCATGGTTAGTTGATTAAAAAGTTTCAAGGCTCCAGGGAGTATGGATAATCATATTAAACATTAGAACAGCGTAGGCCTAAATAAACGAGCAGCGATGGAAAGATATGTGTGTTTAGGAAGGGAGAGGTTAACAACCGGTCAACTGCAATCCTCATGTAAGACTCGCACCTCCACTTTACAGCATAAAATTCAGAGAAAAACGCGCGACACGCGACAATACGGTACTAGTCCACTGTCCGGAGAATCTGCAGCAAGCTTTAAACATCCTTGCTGAAGAGTACGAGCTGTTCGGTCTTTCAGTAAACGAAAGCAAAACCAAAATTATTATTCAACCAACCGGAGGCAATACCGGTAATAATCCAGCATTCGAAATAAACGGCAAAAGCCTTGATGTGGTTCAACAGTTTAGCTATATCTGAATTACATCGTATGTTATGACTCTCTCATTTAGACGATGAAATACAGAATTCAAGCAGTTTCTGATACGGTATTCCGACTGAATGAAAAAGTTTTCCGGAACAAGCATTTGTTTCTGAAGACTAAACTTGTAGTATACAAAGCCATTGTTATACCTATACTTCTATATAGTTCAGAGATTTGCTTATAAGAGGCATATCAAGTTACTAAAAAATTTTCCAACAGTGTGTAAACTCAGAAGTTTACTACGCGTTCGATGGTTTCATCATGTTTCAAATCGAACTGCAGTTCAATTCGATTTTTACTCTATTGAAATTGCTTACCATGGAGAGATTTTGAGAATGAAACGTTCCAGACTTCCAAAAGTTCGTCTGTATGGAATCAGTAACAAGTGGAACTAAACCTCTTGGTAGGCCAAGATTGCGATTTAGAGATCATCTCCGAAAAATATTAAAAGAATGTAGTTTGGATACTTTAAAATGGAAAGACATAGCGGCGGAAAGAAAATAATTAGAAATCTCTCGTACGTAGCAAAAGATCTTTAAGATTTAAATAATAATTATTACCGCCCAAACGCTGGAAAGAAAAAAAAACAGCTCAAAAAGTTTCTCATTTGAGGGCAGGCATCACTTTCGACTGTAACATATGCGGAAAGATCTGCGGTTCCAGGGGATTGACTTGATGTAGGGACTCATCAATAAAAGACGGGAATCCATGCTCGGAATCGAGGGGATATCATCACCATCATAATTATATTTTAAAGGAAAATACCGTTTATCAATCCGGTTAAAAAATCTTTAAACTTTCATTCGGTTCATTATTGTTAATAATAAATCTAATGAAAATAGGAATAATACAAATCTAAAAATTATTATAATAATAAAAATAAAATTCAACCAAAAAAAAAAAAACAACAAAAAAACAGGCTATTTTTATGTTAAAAGTAACGGTAGCTTAGATGATCTAGGAAAACAACTGAAAGCAAAAGTTTTTTACACTCTCCGTCACTTACAACTAAATTATATATACAAAAACACTTATGCGTTATACTTTACACAATTACAAATTTTAAATGATTATTCGGAACTTTTTCGACTCGGTTGAATTTTTCATTCATTTTTCAATTGTAGATAGCGTGCCTGTAGTAATCTCATTTAAGAACGAGAGAACGTATTTAATCGAATAGCATAATAATAGATTATACAGTTATCCGATTACATGAAGATAGTGAAAAATTATCAGTATAATTAGATTTGAAACATTAGATTTTTACCGTGACTCTAAAAAGTACATACTTATATATACATATATAACATTTAATCATACGTTTTAGATGTAAGTTGTTAATTTTTCTGTATTTTTAGATCTGCTACGATACAATATTAATGTCATGACGTAATATCGGTAACGTCCACATCATTGGTTTTTACTGAATTTCATGTAAAAAAAAAAAAAAAAAAAAAAACCGCTTCACAATGAAAAGACTCGAAGAATAAAATAAAAACTGCAAGTTTATTATTCGAGTAACTTTATTGCACGATCACATTACAAACATCTTAAAATAACGCTTACAATGTATTACATATGTTAGGATTATCTGAAATAATTTAAACATTAATCTTTACTAAATGACACTATTTTGAGTATATATATTATATTCATTTTTTTAATTATCTAATTAATTTATGAGTCTGCCAAAGCATTTTACAAACCACCAACCCCTGTTCTTTTTATTTAAAATTTACAGCGTAAAAATGAAATCGATATTTCAGAATATTACACATGCCCCCCTTTATGTAAAGAGAGTATGTTCCACTTACTTTAATTTAAATCCAGTAAAAATGAATAAAAAACCTTAATTTTTCGGTTCAAAAAATTTTTGTATTTTATTCATTCGATATAACATGTAAACGAAAAAAGCCACAAGATTAAAATTTAAATTAGAAATCAACAAAAACACTACTACTATCCTTAAAAGAGTTGCGCGTTTTTATCGACTTAACCTAACGTGTGTAATTTCCCCATTTGTTTTGTGTATATTTTATTTAACTTATTTTTTCTCTTCGAAAATTACTCTAAACAGCTGCAAAATAACAACGCTGTCGTGAAAATAATAATACGAATTCTCCCACGACAGTTGTACATATAACACACAATGTAGAAGAGATCTCTAACCATGAAATATTGTTCAATTTTCAAACGCAGTAAATGAACTCAAAAATTTTCTTCCGTTCCGTAAGTTCTCTAGACGACAAATTAAATCCCGATCTTGACCGGTCTCTCTTCGTTAAATAAATCACTAACGAAATACTGCAAGAGAACGACACAACTTTTTAAGGACATACATTGAAAAAAAAAAAAAAACAATCATTTAAAATGATAAAATGATTTTAGCCTTTTTTTATTTTGTTGAATAATTAAAAATGAACGGAAAAAAAAAAGCAAAAAGTACCGCGATATTAAAATATAGAATGATTTCGTTTTTCGGTTTTTTTTTTGTTCATTATAAAAATTAGATTCAATGGCGTTCATGAGCGAATTATTATTTACACCGCGAGGAATATAACACTTTAGGTGTAATTTAAAGTGTTTTTTTTTTTTTTTTTTTTTTTTTTTAATTCAAACTAAAATTAATAGCTCGGTAGAAAAATTAGTTCCATATAATTTGAATCAATAAAAATAGATGTCGTGTTCTCTAGAGCTTCTTCTCTCATTTTGCTTAAATCTTTGTTCATTTTAAATGCCGGTAATAGGCATAATCGATTATTCATCAATAACTATTTTTTTTTTTTTAAATAAGTTATTTTTCTAGAATATTATTTTTTGTTTTTGTTTTTTTTGTTTTTGTCTTTTAAAGAGTAACACTATTTTACATATATATATGAAATAAAGTTATTTCATTGGTAAAAAAATTAATTTTTATTTACATACCAATTTCAGCGGTTTGTGCGGTATATTTTATTATCGTTCATCGGCGCGTTTGATTATTCTTTTAAAAATTATATCGATAATTAGTCGATTACGCTCAACACTATTAAAAATACCCTTGTAATTCTGCGTTTGAAAAAGTAAAAAAAATATACGTTAATAAAATTACATAATTTAAATAAATAATAATACTGTTGTTATTATTAAGTTGTTATACGGATTACTGAAAAAAGCGAGGTCATTTAACTAGTATGACTGTAGGCAGTGTTCGTATAGGGGCCGCTGTAAATTGAACTGGCCGTTGTTGAAATTGTCTTTCTCGGTTTTTGATGTTTCATTAAAATAATCAAAACAGCCGCTACCGTCAGTAACATTAAAACTATACCGGCAATGGCTATTCCGATAGCGAAACTACGCTGTGAAATGCATATACTGTACGGGTCATCGTTCGTCTGAAATATATTTTTAATACACGTTACACGCAGGTGAATATACCGAATTAATGTAAATAATTTTTAAAAAATAAGAATAATTTCTCTTCCGATGCAATAAATAAATATGAGTGAACTATACACGGAACTCTTCAAAACGATACCGGTAATTCCTCTGTATCATTTCCGTAATACAATTGATTTTAGAATGACACATTTAACAAAGATAACATACAAAAAAACCGTTTTTTAACAAAACTAAGCGCTTTCATTCAAAAATAAAACCAGAATATATTTTGCACAAAGTATAGAACATTGAAATTTTCAAATACAGCAAAAAAAATAATTTTAACTCGAAGCCAAACACTATCGAAAATATATTTAGTGTTTAACTTCAAACTTAAAAATAACGCAAGAAGAAACTTTTACTTTCACTCGTGTGAGCATATTTTTCTCACGTAAAATCAACTTTTTTATCAAATACAATTTTTAAATTCCCGGGTTATTCCTTGGTTTCGATCCTCCCAGTTTTCCCGGGTCAAATCTTCCCGATTTCATGATTACTAGAATTTTGTACAAAAAGAAGAATGGAATTTTTTTTATTACTATTGATAACATTTCACCGTCACACTATATATTCTTTATATGAATAAAACAGTACTTCATAATTTTCAGTAAACTACATCAAAAAATGCGTTCATTTTTCACCTCAAATGATTTTTTCTTATTAAAAATATCGTTTTTGGCTATTTTTACTTCTTTTCCCCGGTTTTACGAACAAATTTCAGGCTTATTCCCGGTGGCCACCTGTAAAAATTAAATATCTACCTTTTTGCTATCATAATTTGCTGTAATGGTTAAAAAAATATTTTAAAACGTCGAAGAAAGAAAAGGTCGTCGCGATAGCCTAGTTGTTAAAGCACTCGATTTCCGTTATAGAAGTCTGGAGTTGCTAGAGCACTCGATTTCCGTTACAGAAGTCTCGAGTTCGATCCCAGACGACAATAGAAATTACAAAATAAATAATTAAATTAACCGCTTATAGAAAATAATATGGAAGGCAATGGCAAACATGCATACCACCGTACAAGTGCTAATTGAAGTGTAGTAGGTAAACGTAAACGGGGCACTACATTTGTATAAATCAAACAATCACGATATCAGTTCGAAGTGTGTAGTCTTGCACTTGTGCACTGCATATTAAAATTGCTATGAACAACTAGAATGTACGAATAGGTATCGTCGACGCTCAGAATCTGAGTATGGCACTATGATGATGATGATGATGATGATGATGGAAAAAGAGGAAGATCAAATAATCTGTAAAATACAGCCTTGAAATTTACAAACGGTCGAACACGCGCAACTACAGTTTTTAATAATTTTTAGTCCCATTTTCTAATCTAAGCACAAATTTGTTTCTGAAAAAAAAAAAAGCTAATTCTTTCTCAACTTTCGAAGGTTTACGGCGGTCCAGAATCGGATTTTTATCTTATTTTTTTCCTAGAGTTTTCTGGAATTTTTCCTCATAATAAACGAATAAATAAAACTGTTAAAATTTACGTAAGGGTGACGGCCGACCAATGACATTACAAATTTAAAATCCTACCGATTCAATTCGATACCCATTACGGAACTCTTTCGAGATTTCTTTTTGCAGAGTCGGTATAATTTATAATCCGAATTAAGCCTGCATGGGTTATTTTTTTTTTTAAATGTTGGAAGCATCAAGTTCTACGGAATTTTTCTGCGGTATTTCGACATTAAAAAAATGTATTATCTGTTATAAAATTTTACCTTTTCCATGGACACTTGATCGACTTGATCTGGCCTATTTAAATCGGTAGCTTCATTTACATAAAGTCCGCTATAAACTTCGATCATGGCTTGGGTTGCTTCATCATTGGGGTTTTTTAATTTGTCTTGACCATCTCGCCTATTTCGCCGTTTACCGTCTCCGCTAGTGCACAAAGGAGGCTAAAAATAAATAACAATTTTGGAAGTTAGCATAAAATCTAGATGGTCAATTAAAAAATACAAAAATACGCTCGTTTTTAAAAATACGGAACGCATTTTAAATAATTTTTTTTCTCCCTTCTTTTTCGCACAAAAACCGCGCCTATTCAAGGAAACAAGAACTTACATTTAATGCAAAAATCTTCTATTGGAAAACGAAAAAAAAAAAAAAAAAAAAAAACCCATCTTCGATATAACGAATAATTTTAAAAACGTAATACGCAAAAATTACACGCCATTGCAAAATATTATACACTAAAATTTAAATTCGTTTTAGCAAAGCACAATTAACAAACTCTTTTATACAAGGACAAATTTGAAATTATTTAAAACTATAAAACACCAATTTCGTCCAAAATCCGAAAATAATACATATTATGAAGTACCAAAAGTTCGCCAATGTATATTATTAAACATCGAATAAATTTAATTTATTTGCATTTTCGAATGTTCGTAAATTGCACTCGTGTTAAATATATTAATTTTCACTTACATTGGCAAAATATATGTCTATCATCAATGTGTAATATTATCTCTTTTACTGTACTTTCTGAAATCGTTATTGCATATCGTACAAATATCAAAAATTATTACCACCTTATTGGCAAGAATTTCCATCACCCTTTTTTTTTTAAACGCTTTATAATATGTCTTTATCAGTTCGGCGTTTTTAAAGAAATTATTTTAAACTCTGAATATAAACGTAAATTTTCCAGAAATCAAGTGAATTATAATTTAACATGCGTAGTAATTCTGTAAATGAAGGTGTATTATTTTATAACGGCGCAGAATACATGAAACTAACGTTATATACTTACGACATCTTTACAACCGTTATCGGCACGGGTACAAAGGCGAACATTACACTGATAATACACGGATACAGTATATGGGAACTTATGAGCTTTAAAATGTACCGTTGCCTTTGTTAAATTCGAATTATACTCGAATGGTCCCATTATTTCTCGATCTATCGGACAACTATATCAAATAAAATAGCACACGGTAAATTTTATTCATTTTGTCTAAAAAAGCAATAACAACAATAAACGTACAGAGACAACTTTTAAAGAAATTATTTAATTTTCAAAGTGCATGTTTGGTTTATTGAAATTAAAAAAATGTTGTCTTTCGAAATAGTTTTCAAATTTAAGCATTTCGAATCAACCTGACGACAGACAATATTGTACGCAGCAACGGAATAATTTTAAGTATCTTATAATGTGCTGTCGTACAATCGCTACACAGACGATACTGCTATTATTACAGAGAATGGAAGAGATCTTCAACATCTTCTCAATGAATTCAGCGCAGTTGGAAAGTCGTACAATTTGAATATAAACGTCAAGAAAACGAAGTAAACGGTAGTCAGCAAAGAAAATAACTTCAATCGAGTCTCTGTTACGGTAAACAATGAGAAGATTGAACGAGTTGAAAAATTCAAATATTTAGGCTGTTACATTACTGAGAACCTGGACCCAGGTACAGAAATAAAAATGAGATGCACTTATGCTCGGAGTATCTTCACCAGCGTGAGAAATCTCCTTTGCGACAGATCCTTGCGTCTAGATATACTTCAAAACATTGTGCAATGTTATATTTACCCGATCTTACTCTATATGGAATTGAGGTAACAAAACTCAATAAAAGATGAATAAATCGACTAGATAGAAATGTGTATCCGCAGAAGAATGTTAAAAATATCATGGATAACTAGAACATCGAATCAAAAAGTTCCAGAGATGGCCAAAACAGAAAGAATGCTAATAAAATCCATCGTACACGGGTTTAATTTCGGTCATATAATCAGAGGAGAGAAATATCAACTCCTGCAACTAATCCCCTCCGGGGAAAAGTAAACGGAAAGAAAAGCCGAGGAGGAAAGCGGGGAACGACACCTGGTTAGATAACATCAAGGTATGGACGATGGCCGTTAGAAACACTCATGTGCAAGATGCCAGAAATGGAAGTTTTTGATGCTGACTTATGTGATGATCGTCAGCGCTCTTTGAAGAGTATGGCACCAAGAAGTAGAAGAAGAATGTTATCGTATAGAAAGAATAATGGGTTTCGTTAAAAAAGTATTTTATTAAAAATGAGACCAACCCTTCATTGTCGATAAGGTGCTGTTCACCCCAGCCTAATCCATCTTGTATAATGCAATCAGTTACGAACAAACCGTAAGTCGGCTGATCATCTAAGGTGATGACAATAGTTAAAGGATCTCCGATATTGACATTTTCCGCTATTTCGTTTTGAGATATTCCTTTGTGATAGATGTTCATCGTACACGCGGGCATTTTTACCGAGGATGACGTAGATGTAACATCAGACGACCTGAAAATACATTCAAAAGGTTACCCCATAGCATTCAATTTGTTCATAGTTTAGCGAAAATAAATCAAATACACGGTCATTTTTTTCAATTTATTTAATTTAATTAAAATGTTTAATATTACTGTAAAAAAAAAAAAAAAAAAAAAAAAATCAATAAAACAACCCACCAAAATATGTACTTTTTCAGCGCATAATTAAAAAAACATCTCCAAACAATAAGCATAAGCGCAAAATCAAAATTAATCGAAAAATAATAAAGAAACGAAATATATTTAAATGGATACGAATAATGAATTTAAAATATTATCATAGTTAAGCGTAATCGATTATTGTTCGGATAATTAATTAACGCTATTTAGTTATCGACTACACTTTGATAATTAATTATATGATTAATAATTATAAAATAGGAATCAGATTTGTTTAATAGAATCGAATAGAACCCTATGTGTCAAAGGCTAATATCAATATACCGAGATGATTACATAACTTTAATATTTAAACATCTGAATAATAGTTTTAATCTTTCAACAGTATGCGTACCATTTTTGTACAAAACTATGTTTTTACATAAAAAGTAATAATGATACATAAATGAAAAGAAAATAAAGTTACCGCGCTTATAATTATTATACGCATACTATCCAGAGATCAAAACGGTTTATTAAAGTTGTTACTCCGGGTTCTTGTCTAATCGGCTGCACTTTAATTAGAATTTTGATAGTAATTCGACTTCTTTGTCAACCGCTTCGTATTTAATGCGTAACAATTTTAATACTTGTTACAATTCCAACGTATAATCGATTATTAAATAGTCGACATTAATAATTTTTCTAAAGAAAAATAATCAATTAGGTCTGACTCTGGTTACGAGATTGCATTTCAAAAATACTCGACATTTTTGTGTTAAATATTCTCTCACGTATTTAGTAAGAGTAAAACATTCAGTCAGAATCATTGTGGTTTTAATGAAAATTATTAAAACCGAAATATAAAAATACGATATACATTGTAAATATCTCTCTCTCGCGATATAAAAAATAAAAAGTCAATTTTTATTTGTACAAATACGATTTCAATTCTATTATAATCGCATTTCACTGAGTTAAATTTATAATTACCGAAGCATTGTACATAGTTTGTAACGATTTTATTCATTGTTGCTGTAATTAACAGAATTTTAAATATATAATTATCTTCCGTGATTTTCAATGTCGACTAAATTATTATATTTTTAAAATTTATCATAATTAATTATAATTGTGCAATTAAATTTTTAAATACAACTTGGTTATAGTCCGAACTATGCTGTTGTTATCCTAACTAATGCCTCTAAATATAAGTACACTTGCAAAAGAGACTACTTTCATAAAATATAATGTTTTACCTTATTTCAATAAATTTAATTTATGTCATGTATATAATCGCATTTTGTAATAATTACAGGTGCACACGCCCCCCCCCCCTTTGCACCTTTGAACACAGATTTATAAATATACAAAATTTATTTGTTAATAATAAAAAAAAATGTATTTTTGTTTTTGAAAGTTCGTCGATCGTCCGGCCAGAAGCGATAAGAAGTTAAAAAGGGTTAATTACTGATATTATTCGGTCGAGATATAAAATGAAAGAACTAGGAACTAGAATATGGACAGGGAAAGAAGTGACGGGATGTACGAGAGCGCAATTAGAATTAGGAAACCTAAAAGATAATAAATTAGAATAAAGAATGGCACGCGTTCAATCGAGAGAGATGGCCATTTAAAGTTAGATATGATCGGGATTACAGGCAGCTTCGTGATTAGGATGAAGATGATCGTTTTTTGGAAAGGATGTTAAAAGAAAACGAAAACGTGAGAAAGACAACCGCGTGTGATTAAGGTGTAAACGAACAGAGAGGATAACGGAACGACGTAGAGTGGTAAAATTATAGAACCGGGGGTGAGTAGGAGGATTCAGCCTGACGATTAGATAAAAGGAAAAATATTTGATCAGAATTGAACATGAAATTTTACCCATAGAAGAAGCAAGTTGGAAATGGGAATTTTATTGAAATACAGATAGAAAGGTGGAACAATCCAAGCAAAAGAATCTGCCATTTCATTAATCTCAATGCCCACACGGCTAGGAACTCACAGCACTTCGACATGAACACAGTATGGAAAAGCAAAAAATTATAGATAGGGAATCAAATACGAAGAGAGACACGACAAAATCCCAGGAGTGAGTGGCAAAATAAGAGGAAATAGTTTGGAGAGTACTGATAGAGTCGGAGATAATCAAATAGCGATGAGAGGAAATATAGACACAATGGAACGTAAGTTTGTCATAAGTTCAGCCGGAAAGATAGTGTCGAAGGAAGGAACACGAAGATTGTTAGTAGAAATTGTATATGACGAGGAAGGACTTTAAAGAAAAATACGGGCCAAGACAGGAATTTTCTTAAGAGTAAAACGTCAGTTTTGTAAAACAGAGGGCTAAAAAGGATAAGTCCAGAGGAAGGTCAACGATAAAAGTCTTAAAAAAAAAAAAAAGAAATCGATAATATGTTGTTTGCAGTTGAATTAATTTCTAATATACGAATTTTTATAATACTGTAAAAAAAAAACCTAAACCATAAACGCAATACCAAAAAAAAACAATAATAGTAATACCACGCCGACATATATGTGTTGACCATGATCGTGATCATAGGATATAAACTTGGAAATGTAGATTTCTTTTTTTATTTGTGCAGCACAGACATATGTGAGCTCTAAAGATTGTTAAAGAAAAACACGAACATGAATAAAAAACTCTATTTTAAAAATGGTATGACCATTTATTAAATTTCCCCGATTCCTTTTTATCATCTTCCGTACGCAAAAAAAAAAAAAAAAAAAGTTAAAACTTCTCGCGCGTAATGATATCAGGAAAAAACTAAAAATAAATAAGATTTGATCGTTCAGAAAGCCGTGCAAAATATATAATTAAATTCAGTTATATTAAGCATAATAAAAACATTTTATGTTAAACATTATTACAATTCAAATATGAAATGGTCGGGGCTCGTGTTGGCTTAAAAATTAAAAAATATAAATTCCGCTTTACGGGTTTCTTTAATGAATAGACGAAAGGGTTTAAAATGTAGCCCAGCGGTTATTCCGACATTTCTTACATAGTACCAACGCGATAATGTGACGAAAATCGCCGATGATGATTACTCGATGATATCGTATTTCTCTTTTCGTGTAATCATTGTGTACACGTATGTAAATATTATTGTTCCCCCCTCTTGACTCCTCAGTGTTCGGCTAAAAAGAAACAGCTAAAACACGTTTCTATATTCTCATCTCCTTCGTTTACCAAATACACACACACTGATAATGCTCTATCATCTCTACAAGCGCATTTTGGTAACGGTGAAAGTAACGTTTCATCAACTCACGACATTGTCCCTTCATAAAATATTCAAAAAACGCCCTCCTTAAGAAGTCTTCGATAAAAAGATATATATTCGTCTACAATTTCTTAATCACAGAAAAATAATTATTGCGGGGGGAGTATTAAAAATTTAATGCTGACATTAAAAACAAAAATTTTATCGAAACACATTAAAAAAAAAAAAAAACATTTATAAATTACGTTACAGTATTTCAAAAAAGGCAATATGTGTCGTCGTCCCTGGAAAGATCTTTCAAGTTGAAAACTAATTTATGAAATACACGGCTGTAACTATTATTATTCGTCATTGAAAAAATCTTAATTCTATAATTGCGGTTGCGCACGCGTTAAGCAGAACGTGATTTACATAATTTAAGTTAATCGATCGAATTTTCTCAACGAAAAATGAACATGCTTTTTCGCGATGCCCCGCCATAGTGTGTGTAACGTTGATTACCTGTGATCAATCTTCCTTGCAAGAACATCTTCTTTCGAATCGTATCGACATCTCACGTGGAAACCTCGTCCTTTACTTGTGACCAATTTTTTATGCGGTTGAACAATGATGGTATTGTAGTATTCAACGGACCCGTCGTTCTAATAAAAATGGAATAATATCCGAGTTTAACATACAAAAACTCAACAAATGTTAATCAAGACGACGAAATAAAACATTGAATTGATATTTTTGGGGAAAGCGTCGAGAATTTCGAAAATTTACAATTAACGCGCTCAGCATTATTCTAACCTCGACATTAAAATGAAAAATTTATGTTAACATTCTTACCATTTGTATGCTCATTGTATTGCACGAACGCAAGGGCAATCGGTATATTACAGGCACCATTTTATTATTGAATTCGGCCATGCAAGAAGAATTCTTCGACAATCCCATCGGATAAATCATGCCGGTAAATACACTGTGCGGTGTATCTACATTAATCAGCATCGCATGACTGTCGCATTGAACCTCGACGTTTCGTGGTGCTTCGATGTCATTTTCAAACGATACCTCTAGTACAAGAATAATATTTATCATTAATTACATTCACGCTCGAGTTTAATTCGTATTATTCCTATACATTGTACATTAGCCGATGCAACGAATCAATCAACGCGAGCCATTTTACACACAGTTTGTGCATTCGCATCAATAACACGCGGATCTCGGTACTGATAAGTGTGCGCACTGCGAGATTCTTATTGACGTAATGAAACGAAATCATCCGGGAATTATGGATTCGTTTTCATCTTTGGCTTAGGGGCACATGCCAACCGCGAAAGAAAATGGCGAAATAAGAAGTACACGCTGGCCAGTTGTCTTCGTACCACGAAAAAAAAAAAAAAAAAAAAAAAACGTTTCAGAGCGAATCGCGCTTCAAGAGTCAACGATCACACCGCGGTGTTTTAGACTAGACCAGGGGTGGCCAACCCACGGCTTTGAACATTTTTTCGGCCCGCGAGATGCCCCGAGTAGTAAAAAATTATGTTCTGTGAATTCATGTTGGAACAATTTAATATAACAAGTTTTGTTTCACTCTTTAGTGTGTCTATAGAGTGGGTCTAAATCTAATATATATGATTTTATATGCAGCCCACGGGGAGTTATGATGCATTTCCAAAGTGGCCCGCAACATCATTTGGGTTGGCCACCCCTGGACTAGACTGAAATGAAAACTTAATTCTATCGATCATCATCCGGATGATGCCCATTACTTTGCGATTTTATAGAATTGTTTCTATATTTTTCAGGTGCGAAAACAGCTTGTATCAAGGCTAATTCAAAAAATTGATTTTTCCTACAGTTCTACACGACAAAACTAGCAGTAAAGTAATATATCATTTCAATAATATCAATGTTTGTTGATCTTTACACAGTTACTACTAATGCGAAGATATGTAAAGAGAGTTTTATATAATATTAACACCTGTTCATAATGACAAAACAAACATAAAATCATCAATATAATAAAATACGTAACACTTCGCCAATGCCAGACAAAAAGTATTTAATGCTGAAATTGGCATCATTCATCTCCAATGGTGGAATGCAACTATTATGTTATACAGGGTGTTTCAGAATGGTTTGACGATTTCAAAATTGCATAACTCGCAAATTAATGGCTAAAAAAAATTGAAATTTTTACACAAAACATAAAATTTATTCAATTTTACTTATGAAATACTACAATACATCAGACGCAAATGATGCGACGACCATTTACGGCTACACAAAATTCGTGACGTTTTTACCCGGTTTTTGATTACTTTTTTCGTAACTTCAGGAAGAATTCTGGAAACATTATTACGGATTCGATCTTTTAATTGCTCCAAACTTTTCGGCCGGTCGCTGAAACCCTTGCCTTTAGGTGTAAAAGTCTGGCAAATCTGGCGAAGAACGAGGTGGCCCCATACGATATGAGCAAATTTGCGAATTATGCAATTGCCAAACGTTTCACAGAGAACGTTCGAGGTTTTATTGGCAGTGTGGCAGGTAGCGCCGTCCTGCCGGAACCAAGTTCTACGGCAGTGAAGAGTAGCGACTAAGAATGTCTTAACATCTCTGTGTATACCGCGCAATGTTGACATTTCACTCGAAAAAAAAATATGGACCGACGATTCCCCACGATGCACAGCTGTCTATACATCATTGATCGTGTAGCAATTTTTTTTTTTGATAACCTTGGGATTATCACGTACTAGAACGCAGTAACGATAATTTTGTTTACACAGTTAAAAATGGAAATGCGCCTCGTCGCGCATCAAAATTTTATCAAAATCAATTATTCTCGATTTAATCGAGCACATCTTCGGTGAATCTAATTCTTTTCGGATAATCTTCAGCGTCTAACACTTTTGTGTCACAGATAATTTGTAAGCATGATAATTAAAATCATACCGTAATAATGAGTGGAAGCAGGTGAAATTTTCAGCGCCTGGAACGTTTTCTTTACAAACGACAAAGGCTTCTCTGCAAACTGTTATACACACGTTTGATGTTCGCTTCGGTTCGTACGGGGACCTTGGGACGACCTTCGATTTGATGTAATATGACAGTTTCATGGAAGTTTTTTACCGAATTCGATATTGTTCATCCCGTGCATGGATATCGCGGCCGTCTGTTCAAATGTTTGCAAATTCACGTTGCACATGCATGACATGAGAAAAGAGCACTCGACCTCAATTGCACGATGTTGCACAGTACGCTATGATACTACTAAACTGTACTGAAGGAAAATTGATAAACTAGACTACTGATAGAGAGCGCCACCGTCGCTGTATTTCATTTTTAACACATTGAAGTCGGTGGTGTGCCTGGTCCGCAACACGGGCATTTTGCCCGTGTCACAAAGACAGGCATCGACTTCAATGTGCTAACGCATGTTATTCAATTAATTTTGAAATCGTTTCACTTATTTTTAATTTTAAAATTATTTAAACTTTAATTTCAATATTAGCAAATCTCTGCTGGAAAATAATTCTGTTTGGATGTAGTTATTTCGAAAATGGTCGAATACGCACGCGCATTTAAAATGAAACAAATAAGATGCTAAATGTTAATAACAGGTGCGTTATTGAAGGTAATGGATAACATTAATTTATATTCGCTGTTTTTCATGGGTATTTTTTTTTTTTTTTAATAGGATGGTAAAATGTATTTTCTTTTGCGACGCCTTGCCGTTATTAATTACTTTTTTCATTATCGCCGTTTATTTGCTTCTTTTCTATTCGTCCGCTTGTTATTATTTGGTGAACTTTCCTTTTTCGCCTCCCTTTCGTTTGATTACTACTCTGATCAACACCCCTTTGGAAGTCTCCGAATTTTTCGTTTGTTTTTTTTTGTCATAATAAACTACAATATTTTCGTAAACAAACCAGTGATTGATTTTTCGCGTTTTTTTTTTTTTTTTTTTTTGTTGTATAAACAACGTATATTAGTTATTTGGCATCCGGCGAAAGATTAACAGTTGGTTTTGGTATTCAATTCAATTCAATTCAATTTATTCAATTCAATTATGTAATGAAATGAATGGTAAAAAGAGTTGCATATTGCCACCGAATGCGAACGGGCCCCGCTGTTATTCGTTTTTTTTTTTTTGTTGTTTAATGAAAATTTTTAATTAACCGAAACAATTACGTTCCAGCTTGAATTTTTCTAATGCGATGCAATTAAAATGATTTTCTAAATCGCACTGGTTATACCTTTGATGAGACGTGGATCGGTCATATTACAATTCCAAAAAATCGGAACAACGGAAGAAATTTATGCGAGCTATGTTAGAATTAGCTACCTAGTAGTATCGGCATCCTAACGCGAGGGAATAAATTAATGTACGAGTTGGATAAGTATATGTCAGTAAGGATGAAGAGCGTACGGAAAAACTGAAATAAAAAGAAATAAAAAAAATTTGACTACCTTGGCCTTTCGATAATGCCCACTTTCAGTGTGTGTAAATAGTTTTACAATGCCAATTTCGGTGGGGAAAAAGGAGAAGAAATGTTAGCAACTCTTTTGCAGTAAAATTATTCAAAAACGACAAACTCGGAAGTTAATTAAAGAAACGTTTAAGAGGTGGAGGGGTTACACATCAACATAAACAACGAACCTGCTCTTTTTCTGCATAGCAATACACCAAAAAGGAAGGACACACTGATACATATTTGAGTAAAATTCATAATTTTATACAATTGCTGCACAATGATTCGTTAACTGTTCGTTATTTTCAACGATAAAAAAAAAAAAAAAAAAAAAAGAAATCCCTAAAAATATAAAACATACTAACCATTATTATCTATATCCACCGGAATCTGCGCACTGTCTACCAAAATCGTCTGTAAAAAAGTATATTCTACATAACTTTCAAAAATATAAGAAAAAAAAAAAAAAAAACAATAAAAAAAAGCCGAATTACACAATAACGCAAAACTGAAAATAAACAAATAATTTTAAGAAAAAAAGGTAAACTCCAAACAATGATCTGAAAACATTAAAATTGACACCACAATTAAAAATAAAATAATCTGTCAAAAAAAGTAATAAAAAGACAACTATTTCATGTAATATTTAAACTAATTGCGTAAGTTGAGTCTACATCAACTCCAGAGACGAGTCGATATAAAGTTTTCTGTTAGCTGTTATTACGAATTAATTTTTAAAATTACAATATAAATAACTGTCAATTCTGGCCTATAGTCGGGAATCGTATATACCGATCACCACTAACACAATAACACACAGAGACGATCTATCCAACACGTTGGTTTTTTTTTTCTTTTAGTGAACAGCACATCTACGTACAGACACATATGTACACAAAGATACATATAAAAAACCCACAAAATTCATATGAGGCATATGTTTCTCCGAAAATCCCTTTTTTTTTTTTTATAAAAAAAAACAACAAAAAAACGTATAAATAGTTTCAACTATTTTTTGCCGTGAATTTTAAAATGAAAATTTGAAAAAATCTATTTTTGTTCAATTATCTGCATGTATAAATATTTTACAGAATTACAAATGATTTACTCCGGGGAAAGGACAACAATTTTATAAATACCATTACTACTATGTACACGAAAAAGTCCTTCAAGTTCACTACCGTTTAAAACACTTTTATAATTGACAGATACACAAAATAAATATTGATAGCATTTATTAAGTTTATTCCCGAAAAACTATATGTAATAGAGGTTAAATAATAAAACATTGTTTCATTGGAAATATTTCTATAATCATGAGACTGAAACATGCCTATTTACATGTAAATAAATATAAATTAAATTTTCAATAAAACAGTGTTTTATTGTTATTTAACCCCGCTTTTACGCAATATAAACCTTGTACAAATCTCCCCCCCCCCCCCCTGTTAATTCTTGAAAACTCCTCATCATATTATATCTAAAATTTATTCTTCAACATCCGTAATTTTACAGCTGTTACGGTCTCCCTGAATATTTCTCTTCGCGAGAATATTAATTCCATCTTTTTATACGTCACGTTTTCAACTGGGAAAAAATAAAAAAACCAACACAAAAAGGGATCTTGTTAAAATGAAAAAAAAAATTGTACAAAATGTTAATCTCCAATAACTTACACAGATTAAGGCAATCGTTTACCCAATTGCTTCTTTTCACTCGTTACACGGCCATCATTTTCTTTCATGGTAAGAGCAATAAGTTTAACTTTTATAAATTACAAAAAGCGTTTTCCTTTCAGTTTCGATATTTTATTAAGTGATATAAAACGAACGTCGTCCGTTCCACAGGCACTCTTACTGAGCAGTTAATAATGTTATAAACTACATTATGTCGAAGATTGCAGTTTAGAATGTGAAATGTGAAATGTTTTTAATCTGAAAATCGATTACTGTACATTTAAATGTGACACTGCCGATTGCAGCGAGAATCAGTATCGAAATGGTCGAAAGAGGCGAGCGAGGAAAAAGTAATTCCCCTTGTTCGGATCGCTAAGCGAGTTTTTCAAAGCACATTTCGTGCATTTCAAGTGTGTTTCATATACATATTTGATGTAATAGTTGTCTTTTATATACTAATATTTCTTTGACATTTTTAATTTATCAATATATATATATGTATATATTTTTTGTTTGTAAATTGTTGAAATATTTGTCCTTTTTTTTTATTTAATAATTTCTATATACTAGTGGAAAAACTAATTGAAATGGTTAATGAATTTTTTTATACAATACAGAACACAGAGATTTTAAAAATGTGAATATGAAAGATAATATAATTACACAAAAACTTGAGAAATAAAAGATGGTAAATTATTTTTTCGTCTGTGTTTAAACTTTACATGTAGCTTTAAAATCTGTTATTTTTATAATAATAATGTAAAGCGATTAAATTAAAAGCAATAATTATTATATTGTAGTGTTTTAATTAGGACATTAAGGAAAACAAACGATTAAAGAAAAAAGTAAAAAACTGTATAAAAATTCGATAATTTGGTCGCAAACTATTATTTCCTCGCTCAGAAAACTCGCTGCAAAGAGCAGTCGAAAAAAACACATTTCACATTCCACATTTCACATTCCACATTCCACATTTCACATTCCTCGCTGTAATGGCCCTAATAGAGCTCAAAATCGGCCGGTTCCTTTCTCGTTCGATTATTCGCTCTTGCTTCTCTTTTCAGGTCAGCAAACATTGAAACGGAGACTCGAGTTTTTAGAATGGAAATGGTTTCGAGCAACCCGTGTGACTGTCGTTGTTCGGTAGGTGAGGATCTTAATAAAGCACCGTGCTACCTAAATATACCGTAACGCAGGTGGTCACAACAACAAATATTATATTCTCATTCGGAGGGCCGAAAAATTTTTCCTTCCCCCGCAGGTAAAATAAAGTAAATCCCACACCGTTGATAGAGAGAGTCGGGGATTGCGAAGTTAAGGTTCACAGTGAACATTCATAATTTCACATACAGACTTCAGCACACAGCATCGTCATCTGTGTAATATTACGTTCTGCCTCTGTTTCGTACGAAACAGTACAATTCGTCGATCATTTTACTTTGTTCAAATAACAACACTGTTTACTTTTATTTTTTTTTTTTTTTTTTTTGGATGTAGGGAGGTGCCATCAACTAAAGGCACTAGCGAAATTTTTGAAAATGGCAAAGTGAGGCAGCGGGATATCCTAGCCGAATGAAATACAATTGACTACTCAATTACGTCACGGTAACTGAAGTGCGTATTTCCGATTTTTTTTATCGAAAATTAAATAATTTTGTAAAATGTTAAAACCAACGAGTTCCTCCACTATTTCTCCCTAAAATTGGTCAACTCACATTTTTCGAGTGAGCTGAAACGGTTGAACTGGCAGGTTTATTTTCTTTTCAATTTTCTTCCTATTCTTTTTTTTCTACTTTTTTACTTTCGTGTTTTATCTCCAGTTCGTTTAATAAATTTGAACTTTTACAACTTATTTATGTAGATCGAATAGATAATTGCGAAAATCTTATGGTACGGTCATTTTATGTCATATTGATTAGCAGTGACCATGTTATGTACTCTAGTGCCAGCAGCATATTGGGCAAGGAAGCAATAGAGAAGCTAAAACGTAGATGAACCGATACGATTGAAGCCTCGCGATTTCAAAAGCACCATCCGAGCTTGACATACAATCGAAACACCTATAAGCATTCAATTTCAAACAGCCAAACCCTGCACCAGCGGTAAAATGCCAAGAAAAAGAAGATATGAATATGCTGGCAAAGCTGCGGGCAACTTTCAGTGTCGTCGGCCTTTGAAACAGGACGAACTGCGGTGCACTGCCGAAGGATGGTGTTCATTATTGGGCAGCAAAACGCTCTCTCGGTTTTTTAATATTTTCTTACAGTCTTTGAATTTTTCGTAACAATTATTTTTTCAATATGAACTTTTTTGATGGTGATCTCTATTGACGTGGTTTGGGATGAAAAATGTAACCAAAGGGACGTTTTTATCTCTGCTGATGTTAACCGACTGCGTAATGTGTAGTAGGAGCAGGTACATACTTGCAGCCATAAAGTGCGCAGTCGCAGTTTACTACCTATCTTAATTTTGTTTTAAGAACTAGTCCCCATATCATGAGTCATCATCATCATTATATCCTCAACCATTCGGTTGGTGGACAACCTATTCGCACATTTTTAGATGTACAGATATAGGTTGTATACTAAGCAATTATTATATATGCAACGCAGGTGTACACACGCAAGAAGACTACATTCGGAACTGATAGTAATCGTTTGATTTATCGATATACAAGTGCAGTCCTATTTATGTCTTTTACGCACTGACCTAGCGCGCATATGATGTTGAACGTGGTGGTTTGCTATCGCCTTCCACGTGATTACTAGCGATTATTTATTTATTTATTTAATATTCTTATAATAAGTTCGTCGTCGCTCAGGATCGAACCCGTAGTAACCTCCATATCAGAAGTTAAGCGCTCTAGCAACTAGGCTATCGCGACGACTTATGTGCAAACGAAATACGTACGAGTTGTAAGACAAATGTCTCTGAACCACTTTTGAAATTTCATCTTTTTTTTTTTGGTTTTATGTGTAAATACTGCTAATTTTCGTATTTTGCCGTAATTGCCGCAATATGGCGATATGTAAACAAAAGAATCACGAGTTATTACGTTATTTGATCTTCTTTATTAAATCAGGATTGTCCTTTTAATAGTAGTGAACGTTTCTATGCTTAAATTATAATATTCTGTAATTTGGTCGTTTGTCTACTTTATTAGATTAGATGATGTTTTTATTTGTTGCTTATTCAAAATATTTTAATATAAAGAAATTCTTGTGCTGATTAAAAAAACAAAAATTGATATTCATCCTCCATTAAAAAAGAAAAAAGTTTTCAAATGTTTTCTAAATTTTTGTTGACAATTTTTAGTATTTTATTATCTCGGTATTATTGTTTAATGGTTCCTTTAATCTTTTTCAACACTGAAGGATAAGGATAAAACTACTCTACTTTAATTCTTTCTTGCAGTAATAAAAGTTTAAAAAATTAAATTTGTTTTTAACGTATATTATTTTAATACTTTAAAAAGAAGAGTATCATTATCTTAATTCATCGTTTATTTTATTTAAATCATTTTAATTATTATTGAAATTTAAAAATTCACATGTTTTAAAGTTGAAATTTTCAATTAGAATTCAATTTCTTAAAGAGGTGTCATAGTGAATTTTACCCAAAGACGTCGAAGGGACTAAGTCCTTGCAGCAGCAACTATATATATATAGGTGTCGTGTTCATAGCGATCCGCGGATAATGGTGTTCATAGCGACGATCGGATTCCTTTTTTTTTTATTATTATTATATTTGACTTCGACGACCGCGTTCAAAACGACCCGCAGACATTTTTATTACTATTATTACATATTTTGTTAAAACTGCTAGAAATGATAATACATGACTAGACGCGTGTTCATGTTTAATCATTGATATTTTATTTTCAACTAAAACTATATCGAGCATTTAGACTACAGTGCGTTTTATTAAAAAAATTAAACATACGCCTCCATTCATCTATTATAATTTTACATTAACAAAAATTATATACATTGCCTAGACATTTTGCATTAAATTACGTTTTTATAATATTGCGTATACCGTTACACGTTAATATTAATATAGAAATATCAAGTGTTTAAAGTAAATAATAACGAATTTAGAAATTACACATAATTTATAACAGAACCGTAACAAAATATGATCGCAGTTCATTGTAGTAGTATATCAGAGATTTCCAGGAAATTACCTTTCCTGTCTCTTTTGGTCGCTACGAACACGGTCGCTCTGAACACATAACCATATATATATATATATATATATATATATATATGTGTGTGTGTGTGAAATTTTACGTAAATAATTTAATGAAAAAGGTATTCCCAACAGAGATACTACAATTTTGTTCTCAGTAGAAACTTGACATTGTTAAAATTTATTTTATATTTTGAATAAACATTGTTAGACTTCGCAGACATTATTTCAAAAGTTTCATGCACGCTTTTATTTCTTTCATTTCAAATCATTAGCGGTCATCAATAATAATTAATTACAAATATATATATAAGCAATGTAAGCAAGAGAATCAACAGTGACTTACCGCAACGTAAAATAAATAAAATATAACGACCGCCTTCAATATCTTCATTTTTGCAATTTTCTTCGTAGCACTGCAATGTATGAAAGTATATATTTAAATATAAAATACATAATGTAATTTTTATTTTAAAGATATCATTTAATTTAGTCTAAACTCTTTAAATTCCGTTCTGACAAAGTCTAATAATAACGAACTCCCCTCGTATACTTTTCCGATCGCTGAGGGTCAGAAAAGATTATTTCAACAGAATTTTTAAACAACATTAAGAAACATTTAATATTTTTACCTTTTTGTAATACTAACTATTGTATTATAACAAACGCGATTCTTTTTTTTTTTATCAGACCATTATTGAGTTTTTTGTAGATCAAACTACTTGGTCAAATACAGACGCTTTCTTTACGGTACTTATTTATCATTTTATTGTAAAATTTATTCCTTCTTCTAATTAAAATTTTTTCTCAAAAAATTAGTTACTTCTTACATTAACTGGATTTCGTTCAACGCTCCGTCGTTAAAAAAGATTTTCAATCGATTATATTTTTCACCGCAACCGATAAGTTTTCTGTTTCGTTAAATTGTAGCAAGGAATGTTCGATGATTTTTTTTTTTTTTTTTTTTTTTTTTTAGCGACCGGAATAGTTATAATTTATTTAGCCGGCAGATTAAAGTCAAAAAACAAAGTAAACAAAAAAAATTATCGAAGAAGAGAAAATGTTCTAATTTATGCTTCTTCTTGTTTTTACAAGAAGAAGCATAAATCAGAATATATAAACTTTAATGTCGTAACCGTGACTTAACTTCTGTAACAGAGCAATTGATGAATGCAAAAAGAGGAAAAATATTAAGCACCATCAGAAATTCCGCTTTAAATTCAAATCTTGTAGAGTTAAACAGCAAATAGTTTTTGACATAAACTTAGAGTTTTTTGTTTTTTTTTTATAAAATTTATAGATATGGTTTCATTTTATTTCGAATTGGTTTCTTAATTTTCGGTCCAGATTACATTTCACTTTATTTATTCATCAAATTTATTCATCTTTTATGTTTATTTGCTTTAGACCGTGTATCAAACTGGACGGAAAATTAGAAAATCAAGCTCAATGAGCAAAGATCTAGCCATACCACTTTCGCCCTTCGTCAACGAAATCAGCGTCATGTAGTGTTTATAAATAGGCGACAAGTGCCAATCTCCGATTCAGCAAAATACTTTTGGATGTGCATCTAGATGCGAAGTTGACTTGAAAACTCGCGTTGTGTCAAAAGCTCAGTAGATTCGAGAAAAAACACGTGAAATGTATTAGCTTGCCGGGCGGCATTTCAAAATGAAGCTTGAAAACAAACGACTCATTTATGAAATCATCGTAAGACCGATTTGGACTTATGGGCTACACAGATATGGAGATGTATGAAAACACATCAAACAGAAACATTATTCAAGCAGCCCAAAATAAATTCCTCTACGTGATAACCAGTGCCTTCGATGGTTCCAACGGAACGAATCTTTACATACTGATTTAAAGATCAAATGGGTGGACGAAGTCATTAAAGTTTTTGCCTATCGTCACGAAGAAAGACTCCATCCATATCCATCCGAACCCGGAAACATTGACCTTTTGTTTTTGTTTTTCGTATTTTGAGCATGTCGGCTGAGGACGTTATCCAATGCAAAGGTATGACGCGGTACTAATGATTATGTAGGAAAAATATTAGAAATATACGAATGAAGCTAACAAAGGAATAACCAAGGGAGGAGGAAAAGGAGAAGGATGCCGTGAACGCTATAAGGCGTAGGGAGCCCAAGACGCAAAAGACCGAAATACAGTATCGCGCGTTCTGAAGAAATGAAAGGACATTCAAGTAAAATGTGATTCACGTCACAAATGAAGTTTGCTTTCGAAGGATCAAACGGACAAAGGAGTGAATGGGTAATGGAGAAACAGAAGAGCGAAGCAGCAAACAAGCTGTAATTTAATTGAAGCCGAATTGCAGAGGAAATAGTTGACCGTAACATGTGCGGGGGGGAGGGATTACGGAACCAAGTCGAAAAGAGTACAAATGGGCTGTGTAAGTGAAGTTTGCTTCTGACGGATTAAACGGATAAAAAAAGGAGACTGAGTAATGGAGAAACGAAAGAGCGAAGCAAGAAGCAAGCTATGATTAAACCGAAATCTAATTACAGATGAGATAGTTGACCGCCTCATGGTGGCGGAAATTAAGAAATCACGGAAAAAGAGGAGAAATGGGTTGTATGGATAAATAAAAGGAAGCAGGATTAGAAAATGAAGAAGGATAGAAATCAGACCAACAGTGGCGGTGGCAACGAGAGGAAAGAGGAAGAAGACTTTGGGCTGGAAAATGACTAATAAAGCGACCGTCTGAAGCAGCCGAACGTGTCAACGAGTTAAGGACAGAGCGGGAATGAAATAGATGTGAAATTAAGGAACGTATGTGAAGTACGATAGGATCAGCAAATGGTTTAGGAAAGGGAATAGCAATGGCTTGTAAAATGCCTTTTAAATCAGAAGATAAGAGAGTACCTTGCATATGGACCTTTTTCTTACCGCAGAAGATGTAAGACGGCTTAAACATTTTAAACCGAACGACCTAGTCGTGTTGTAAAATTTTATTGTACTTATGTATATATGTAAATAGCAAAGAATAGTTTTATAGTGAACTATACTCCTTTGCAACACGTTAATTTACTTTTAGTTATAAATGTTACTTATTTAGAAATAGTTGTAAGATTGTAATAACTATACAGTTCCCGTAAGGGGCTGTTTTACAAAAAAATAAATAAATAGAAAATAAAAAAGGTTTACTTATTTTCTTCTTTTACTTTTTATTTTATTCATTTTTGCGTTTATTCCTGTACTTGTACTTAATTTGCGGATGTTATTTTGTATTTTTAGATTATTGTATGTTCCATGTAAATTTGTTTAAATTTTGTTTCCACTACTCGTGCTGGCATTTGCAGAATTTTTACAATAGTAATAGTAATTATTATAAATTATTATAAATTAAATAAATAACAGTTAAAGAGAAGTTTAAAGGCAGTTTCATAAAAATTGTAGCGACATATTTACGGACTAGGCTGGAGAAGGAGCAACGAAACGAACATCAGCAAGAACAGAGTTGGAAGAGAAGACGGTAACAAGATGAAAATATTTTCCGACACATTAGGGAACTATTTTTTCCATTAAATCGATCGAATTAATTTTATTAACAGTTTTAGTTCAATCGAGTGAAGCCGTACTCGATAAGATACAAAGGAAATACTCGTATCATGCCATTAACACAAGGCATCATTGAATCGGCTCCATCACTGAAAAATATTCCGCAGTAACTGTGAATTGAACAGAACTCTTACGTCTAGCGCCTTGATTTAGAATATTTAAATATTTGAGTCTAACATCGTAAACTAGCGGAGTACATTTGCGCTTAACATGAGACCATGTTTAATTGCTAGTGATGTGCTGCGGCAAACGCGAAGATTATAACGTAAGAGCAAAATGCAGGACATTTGAGATATATTTTAACAGATCAGCCGAAAAAAACAGACGCCGCGCGACGCAGCTTAAACTCTTTCGTGCTCTTTATTGACATCAAGATGATCGCAACGAGAAACACCGAGTTAAATTTAGCTTCACCAGTAAAGATTATGGATGAGTGTCCCCGGATACCGAAATCCAATTTATAGAAAAATACAAGTTCATTGTATACAAGCGTTGACCTCTTTAAATCTTTAAAGAAGGTTACGTTGATATCCGACGTGATAAGGGGATGTATTACAAGGCACTAATAGTATCAAGGTACCAGTACACGCCATGCAAGTGTAGAGAAAGGCTAAAAAATCTGAAATGAGCAAAATTAGCAACGTACTAGCGAGATGTTTGAAATGAATAGCCCCAATTTTTTAAAAAACGGAGTAACAGGAGTGCTACAAATCCGATATGGTGGACGGAAAATAAAGAACTGCGCCGCCAAAAGCGATGTATTAACAAATTGCTAAAATGTAAGTTGCAAAATATTCAGAGCGCCACAAATAGATAAAAAGCGAAATACCAGGGGATATGTAGGGAACTTTGCTTCTCCAATTCTTACGGGGTGTAAACAACCAAATAGATAGTGTAGAGGAAAACATCATAATGAAATTATTACTAATCATACCGAACGATATCTGGACAGAGCAACATTTGGGGCAGCCTAGAAAGAAAAAAGAAAAATCTAGTAGGACTAACAATATACAGAGTCTCATCTTGTTACTTTCCTATTGCATATATAGAAAGTTATTTAGTGTTAGGTATAATATATATTTTGATTTTAAGGAAGATTTATGTTCTTTAAACTTGTTCTTTCGTTTTATTATTATTTTTGTTGGCTTTGTTATTCGCATATAAATATTGTTTTGCATAGTAATATTCATAGCTGTAAAGTATATACGATCAGACGCGTATATTGTATATAATAATAGGATAAGATAATAGTTGATTTTATGAAGATTTTATTTTTTATACTTCTCTTTCCTTCTTTTTTGGTTTCGTATAGCCATGACTGTGGGTTATGTTCGCTTTGTTGTTCATATATAACGTACTGTATAATAATATTAATAGTTATAATGTATATAAATAGTAATAGGATAAGACATTAGTTTGATTTTACGAAGATTATGTTTATACTTTTTATTTTCGGTTGTTGGTTTTGTATAGTTTTGCTATTTGCATATACTGTTACGTATAATATAATATTAATAGTTTTAGTATATGGATCGGACGATAGTATTATATCGTGTACTTTATACTAATATAATAAACGATAATAAGTGTGTCTGGATACCCGAACAACAGGCTTTGGCCTTGTAGGACCCATTACAGTTATTTATAAAAAATTAATATGTTAAATGTAAATTAAATTAATACCTTGAAAGAAAATTAGAAATAAAAACTTGAATAAATTTATCATATACATATACATTCGACAAGGAGTGGAATTTTCCGAGGAACAAATCTCCACGTTGCATGTTCAACTTCGCGTTATTACGAGTTATAAAAGGAAGATTAAAGAAGTTTCAAGATTTGATTAAAAGATCATCTATTAAAAATTTTCTTCTTATATGTGAAGAAAGAATTTCGGTTACGATTTGTAGCCCGGTACATAGGAATAACCTTATTAAACAGTAGGCCTGAGTTCTGTAAGGAATCTAAGTTTTATAATCAGGTAGTAATCGGAGCTAACCCATAAACAAAAAAAAAAAGAAAAAAAAACCATATACAAGTTTTTACTAATGATTTATTATATAACAGGCTTAAGGTAACATAGAATTGTCGCCTCCTCAAAACCAGTTGTTAACAGACTTGAACGGATCGTGTAATTCGCGCAATGACGTTAAAATTTCCAAGCGATTCTGAAGAAGTAAGCTAAAGTATTTCACATCATTAGCCAATTTTATCGGATAATTTTTAAAATTATAATAGGTACATTACGGTCACAAGGTGTAAGGGGAAAAAAATAAAGAAGATAATGATTTATATGAGGATAATTCTAGATCGATATTTCAGGATGCATCTTGCACACGTTAGTGTCGATAAGTCGAATCCGCTTATTTATGAAATTGTCCGTATGATAAAATTCGTGACGAGAAAGAAAGCTAAACTTTAAAAATTTCCCCAATATGGATAATATTAAATATCGCAGGGCTCAAAACGCAGAACCTCGTGAGAAAAACCTTATTCGGCGAACATACTTATCTACTTACTAACAGGGTTTAAAAAATGTAAGGTTTTTTTTTTTTTTGAAAAAGAGGTCGTCACAAATGAGATTTCTTCCAGTGCTAGCTGGTACTACTATTGCAAGGAGTTCATCAAAAAAAATCATACAATAGAGATACTGCCGAATGCTTAAGATGGCCACCAGAAACTACTTGCGAGTATAAAAAACGAGTATTTCTAATTAGTTAATGATAAATTGATAATTAATATTATAAATTTCAATCGAAATGGGTTTTAACTGAAAACTATTATTTCTTTTAAACGAAGTTATTTTAGTTCAAGTTTAAACATTTAATTCTCAATCAATTATTCAAATTGATATTTTTGTAAAAGTTGAATTTTTATTTGAACTCACTTCGATTAAAGAAAAAGAAAAAAAAAATAGTCTTTATCAAATGGATTAAAAATTAAACGTTTAATTCTTAATCGGAATGACTACGATTAAGTATTATTATTTTAATTTTTAATAGGATAGAATTAACGACTAAAATTTTAATTTTATAACGGAGTTTCTAATTAAATTTCAACGAATTATACGAATATGTTATACTGTGTGTTCCTTAATATACGGCCAAAATAAATAAAACAAAATGATAACATTCAAAAATCCGGAGAGAGAGAAAGAAAATGTGAGTGTGCCTAAGAAATATCCTATTACCGATCAAAGGGAAATAGCCCATATCGAGGACCATCGCAGGGCGAAGCGAATATCTTCTACAGGCGATTCGGACAAGCATGGGTTGAAAAGGGAATAAGAAAAGAAGAAATATCCGATCGAGATTTTTCACGGTTAATAAACTAATTTCCACTCAAGTTAAATCGTCCATCGGAATCAAACAGGTGTATCAAGGATCTTTAGCACGTATTAGTCAAATCGTCCATCGGAATCAAACAGGTGTATCAAGGATCTTTAGCACGTATTAGTCAAATCGTCCATCGGAATCAAACAGGTGTATCAAGGATCTTTAGCACGTATTAGTCAAATCGTCCATCGGAATCAAACAGGTGTATCAAGGATCTTTAGCACGTATTAGTCAAATCGTCCGTCAAAACACTGTTAACTAGACAACAACAGAAAATAGTGAAAAAAAAGGGAAAATTTCGCTTTTAATGTCAAACCGAAAATACAACCTTTGCATCAATCGGAAATATCGAACCTGTAGACATTCTAGGAAACTGCAAAATTTAACGTGCATCGGATCACCACCGACAACAGTAATGCCATGTGTACAATTTTGATTTTAGCGGTTAAGGTGCTTAGCTACCAAACCAGAGGTATCATAAGTTTTTGTTAGATTTGTCTCGTTCGGATCAAAGTCGCTCCCTGGTTTACTCAGCCTGAAATAATTGGGTAGCAGGGAAATCTCAGGAAAAGTAAAGGCGGCCGAGAGAAAGGAACTGTCCCCAACATTCTCCCCTTTAGATCCATTAGATCCTTAAGTACATTGTGAACCTTCAATTTACAATCCATGAAACCTTATCAAGGGTATGGGGCTTACTTTACTTACTTTACTTTATGTATTTGTTAACGATTGTAATATTCGTACATCGTATTTATTTATCAATTGTTTTTTTGTTTTTTTTTTCCAGCCGTCGGCGGTTAAAGAAATATCGGTGATGTGTTGTAGGTTATTATATTAAATATATTCTTAAAAAACTTGACCATTGAAGCAGTATTCGATATATAATTAAAAAACAGAACGCACATTTTTCATTATAAGAAATAACAATGAAAATAATAGTCACTAGAAATAGTATAATAATAATATTAATAATAAATAAATCCACGATCATATATATAAATTTGACGTGGTTGGCATCGCTGAGGACTTGAACAACTAAATATATTCCGTTATAATTGGCATCCCTAGTAGGGATCTAAAGTCAAACGTTTCAATATTAAAGTATCAAAACTAGCTAAATGTTACATATCCGGTAAGTGTTTGCGAGGCGCAGTCCAAGCCTATTCGCGTCAACATATCAAAACCGCTCAAGTAGTGTTCCTGGATGTATGTGGAATGGTGGTAGAATTCAAAATTTCTTTCTCTCTTATTCTCAATGACAGCCGTTAAATAAGCAGTCATGCAATGGCACTTTCGTGTATTACAACTATTCCTAACAAGTAAAATAAATTCATTTTATTGTTTGTTTTGTTTTTTTTCTCCTTTTTTTAATATACTTTTTCTAACTTTTTTCTACATAAATGTTATTCTTTTATATAGGAATACTCGCAGAAATTACGCGACGGTGACTTGTAGGAATGTTAAAATTTTTAATTAATATATTTAAGTCTAAGAAACATATTTATCACGCTCCAACGTAAAGCGGTCTTCACGTTCCAAAGATTCCCGGTATTACTACAATCTGAGCCTGTCGCGATCTAACAAAAAATTTTACTCAAATAAAAATCACACGCAATCATCAATATAAGAATATATAAAACAACAAGCGACACATAGTTCTCTTCTCCTTACCTTACGCGCAAGAATACTCCGTTATAAATTAGTTGCAAGTTGGTCACTCGGTAACCAGCCGTATCGTTTTGTTCTCCGTCTTCCAATACCCCCATCGAGCGTTTTATAAAAATTAATTTTATTAAGAATATAAAAAGAAAGAAAAATTCGAGAAATATTTTATACGAAAGAAATGCTCCAAACTTAATTTTTTTGTTTGTTTTCTTGCTACATCTCATAAACTGTTATTTTTTTTAGGGGGTGGGGGAGCTATTCTAAATACAAATTGCGTTTTTATTCTTGCTAGCTAATGAAAATATAAGTGTTACTATACGCTGGCTAATATTTCCTCCCCGCATTGTCTTCTCCATCCTAATGATGTAGTTATTTGCAACGCTGATCATACGTTCTTTGAGTGTTCATCTCTTTCTGTGGAGCGTTCTACTTTGTATTCCTATTTATTAAGTCTCGGGCTTCCTGTTCTTGTCTTTCCCTTCCCTATTAATTATTCCTTTTTATCAAATATTTCTAATCGGATTAAAACATAACCGACTTCTTTTCTTTCTATTTGTTTCTAAATAAAGCGAGCCCCCTTCCCCCCCAAGATAAATATCTAAATTATAAATTATCCATACTAATAAATAAAATTGAAATGTCATTGATTTGCATATATTTACATCGTAATATCTGTTTTCTTAAATTTTCATCTACTTGTGCGCTGAGAACCTTCCCCTCTTACAGCGTTTCTTTGTGCTATGAAAGATAATTATAATAATAAACACTTTTTCAATGAAAATTATACGAAATATGGGACTTTAAAAATAATAAATTTGAACAACCACATCTTCGCAAGGAATCGATTAGCAAAGAGCGCAAGCAGTCCAAAATGTTTATAAAAGAGTTCTTTCGTTAAAAGTGTTCATCGACTAATTAATTACCTCAGGTTCAACTGTTTTTAGTACCCGCCTCTAGCCAAAAGTACGACGCTACCGTCTTTCGGTTTATAGGATGTGATACCTTCGTCCTCCGACTAAGTCGCCACCGTGTACCTCACTGCATAAGTACTACTATGTGTCAGTACCAACCATGGTGCACTCGTATATTAATTACTGCAAAAGAAGCAGATTTTCAAGAAATCCGGATGGGGTACATCTGTTTGTTCCGCCAATTTGTAGCATCGTCTGTCTGCAGTCTTCCTCAGCCACCGCCGATCGACGTGAATTGCCAAAGACCACACGTGCATAGAGATGATGCGCAGCTTACGGGTCTGCACCCAAGAGCCAAAGCTGGGAAGATATCGCACCACCTAATTAAAATGCTTGGTTGGTACCATTCACGACTATTCCATTCCGACTCGAACATCCGGAATGTAAATATGCATCATCCGTTACTCGCCGTACACGATTGATTTACACAGTAAAAAAAAAAAAAAAAAAAAAAAAAATCCTAAACAGTTAAAGGAAAAATAATAACCGAATTTCAGAAACAAAAGATTACAAGCTCCGAAAAAAAACCAGATCCCACGTTGTTTTGACCAGTTTTCTAAGAAAAATAATTAATACAATTTTTTTCGGGAAATCATTTATAATTTTTTTGTGCCAAAATTTGAAATAATTAAAATTGTCGAATGGCAGAAAAGAGTGTCACTTCCGTCGTAAATTAAAAATATACCCTAAAGAGATTTCGGGGGTAAAAAAAATGAAATCATTACGTATTGTACTCCCTATCTCGAATAACAAAGATGCTCTAAAGTATTTTTCAAAAAGTCTCAATGATTTATTTTATTCTTTTTAACAGCAGACCTTGTTGATTCATGGGGAATACCCCCCCACTCCCTGAGAGCGCTGAAATTATATTAAAACTACTTCAAGTTTATTTACTGAAAGCATCAACGATTTTTTTTTTTTTTTTTTAAAGTAGTTTCCCCGAAAACAAATTATCTGATTAATAAAAATTCGATATCATTCTTAATAGAGTGAATTTTTTTTAGTAATAAAAATAAATCTAAAAAACAAAAATTTTCACAATCGCGCCCTTCTGAAGTTCTCTAAATCTAAGCACGCATCTCAGTAATATCGCATCATATCGTGCTACCAATTAGTACGAATGAGGGAACGGTATTATTTAAGAAGTTTTCACGAAAAACCATAATATTACAGGTATTTCATCTCCATTTATTGTTGTAAAAATTCAGAAATTGAGACGGTTAAATTTCTCGAGAATTTTCTAATGCAAAATCAGTTTTCAACATTATTATGGCCGAAACGTATCAATATGCTGGCATTACCCTGTCGCGTAATTACTGAATCCGATTTTTAAATCCTTCTCTCAACACGTCATAAAAAATATTAAACAGAATACTTCGAGAAATAATGTAATATTTCCTGTTAAAAAAAATAATCATAAGAAAACAGTAATATATTTACTATTTCAATTACGATATTGTGTTTAGTAATATTTTTATTACACAGATTAAACATAAGGGAAATATATCACATTGGAAGTAAAACAAACGAATTAACACGTATCATCGGAGTTACGATTACCGGAATAACTTTTACCTACCACTTCGATTGTCTTATCCACTGTTTTGACGCTGCCTACATATATATATATATATATATATAATTTTTGTTTTATTTATATCTATTTTTAGACCTACATACTTCTGAGCAAGCTTTTCGTACATTATGCCCTTATTATCCATTTCTCGAATAAAATACTACATATTTTAACAAATGTAATTTAATTATATTAAACAGGTTTATAAAATTTAAACTGAAACTACTTCGCGGGTCATTTCCCATAATTTTATTATATTCTGCATTATCATCCAAGTCATTTGCAAAAACGTAAAATGTGTTAATTTATTTTTCTGGATTTCTTCAGACTTCCTCCTTTTTCTGTTTTGTTTCGAATATCATTTTAAAGAATAGCTACAAACAGTATTGAAGATAAAGTGTATCCTTTGTCCTTTTTTACTTTTTTAACTCGTATGTAGTATCACTTTCTACATTAACTACTATTGTGATTCGTTGCCTTTTCATACTCAATTATGCGCAGGTAGATAGATTGTGAAATCTTATAGTAATTATATTTAACTCCTTCGTTAGCTTCTGATATTTTTCTCCTTTCACGCGGATTTAAGGATTCTTGATCAGCAATTAAAAAGGCAAAATTATTAATCTTCAAATATGATAAATAAATTGACCGAATTAAAAGAAGTTCCTTTACGGTTGTTTTTTTTAACAATATTAAACAATTCCATATGCAAAAAAAATTATTGCAACAAAACAACGAAGCCGACCCTTTTTTCTTCTGATGTTCATTCCACGAAACAAAAAATTACTTAAAATTTTTCGATTAACAGTGCAAAATGGATTTACTCTTTAAAAATTATTTTGTTTAAAAAAAAAAAAAAAAAAGAAGTGTATAAATCAATGGTTCCCCTCCTTCATGTACTACAACAGCTGACGAAATTAAAAACCATGCTGAAATAAACCGAGTTATTTATAAATATCAAAAAAATTAGAAAACGTGTTTACAACAGTCGAAAAGATTCGATTTTTATCGTCTAAAGCAAAAACTGGCAAAAAATAATTCACTTGTAGAATTTTTGAGAAAATTTAAAACTCAAAGCAAGTCGAATAAAATAAAAACTAGCACTAAGTACATGCCCAATTTACACGGCGTTTAAGAATCCAATTAGAAGTAAAATTGGCGACAGCCAAGAAAATTACAACGTAAGAAACCGTTTGTTCTTAATACTCGGGAAATAATTATGTTGTCATTAATTATGTATAATTATTAAAGGATAAACTTCGATAATGGTTAATTTTTTTCTCTAGTTACATATAACATACGGTTTATATGTTATTAATTTAAAATTAAAATATTCGGCAGAGAATCATTTAATTACATGTATATATTTATCACATCATAATACACCGATAAGTACTAAAATGATGTTCGGTTAAAAACGAATTTATATAATTAATATTAAGTACTTTTCAACTGTTTCATCGTATATGGTTAACTTATCTTAAAATCATCAATGATATTTAACTAACATTAAATCGTTATACTTTAAATAATACACTATTTATATCACACGTATCGCTGCATAAACATAATAAAAAAACAATGTACCAGCAGTTTTGTACTATTTTCTGTAAAAAGAACACTTCAGAAACTTAAATATTTTTTGTTTAACAACCGTTTAAATTCTTCATGAATAAATTCAATGATTACACCATAACTGAATAAATACTTATTAAATATTTCATTTTCTAAACTATGTATTAAAAATTATTGGATAAAACTTTTAGTATTGGTGTAATTAAAAATTATACGCGTCCAATAAAACATAATTTGTCCCGATTTAACAGTCCACTTTGGAAAAGAAAACTTATCCGACAGAGCGATTATACGAAAAATCTGCTTAATTATCATACATTATAACGCAGTATCGGTATTTTTAATGTTTTCTTTATAATAAACAGACTATAATTTTTATATTCTCAACTTGTAAACAGAAAAAGTATATTACATTTCGTACATTTTCAATTTAGAGAAATGAAAAATAATACGGATCTCTTTCGACAAGGAATTATTAAGGAAATATTATATAATAAAAATATTTTATACTCACATAAAGTAAACATAGATATTTGTAGTTTTATTCAATGTTACTGTATTTTTATCATTTCACAAAATGGGGCTAAGCAGTTAACAACCTATTCAATTAAAGTGACCGATACATCTTGTCCAGAAATCTGAAATATAACCAGACGGCTATTGCAATTACACGCACACACTTCTCTGTTAACAGCTCGAACGTAGGACATTCATGGAAAATGAATGATTTACATCGCTTTGTCAGCTGGGTGGTACACACAACCTACGCTGTCGAGCAGCTCCTTATACAAACCGGTTTACGACGGTAGGTGTAAGCGGAAATAGAAAAGAACAGCTATATTGCCAGTGTGCACTTTACGTCTGGTTATTTTTTACATTGAAAAGGTACTGCGATAAAAATTAAATAAAACACCATCGAAGCCTAAATGTACAGACACAATGAAACCTGCATTAATTCCATTGTTATACTTCTCTTCAAAATTCTAGTGCGGTTAGCCTTGCTCTTTCTTTTCCACCAGTTATATTGATGCAAATATTCATCTGACATTGCGCAAATATTAACGTGCGGTTACGTCTTGTTCTTCGAGAATATCATTTTCTTCATTAAATCTCAAAAGTCAAACCTAACTCTATAAACGACTAAATTTTTTGCCATCCACATATTATTTCATACATTTAACTTGTTACCTAAATTTACCTTTTTAGGAAGATTATCTTATGCCTGAATACCGTACAAATTCTTTTTTGGGTCATTACAAACAAAAAATACAAGTAACTCGGAACATACAAAATTCATGATTATGCGGTGTATATCCATTAAAGAGCACAATTACAATTCAACGTTTAATCAAATTTCCTGAATCTATGTTCTTTAAATTTGAAAAATATCTTCGACTTTTTATTCAAAATTTTGATTTCGCAATATAAATCTCTATTAAACTCGTTAAATTTTGTACTTGAACAGAATTCGATAGAATGATTAATTTACAATTAGATATAATCTCTGAATCTTACCATTTTTGTATACAATAATAGTAGCATAAAGAATTATGTTAACTACTCTTTTGAAGAGAACGAACTTGTAGCCTAGCAGATATGTTAATGGCGTGTAAATTCACTTGCCTCACTATTCTAAATGCAATGGACAAACGTAGCGTGCACAGAAATGTCCGATAAATAAATGCTGGTGAATCGAATGCGCGAGATGAGCGCAAGTGGTTTTCTGTTTGTTGTTGATAAATTCGAATTGTATAAAAGAATGAATATTATATTCGCGCGAAGTAGATTCTATAATGCTGTTTGTTTTGTTCGTAGCACTTACTTTTCCATCTTCACCGTTAAAAATGATTTGTAAACAAAAATCATCGTTTCTAAGTGTTCATACCTTTTCTTTCGATATTATATTGTTTTACGTCTTTTATTACAGTTTTACGTCTTTTATTACAGTTTTACGTTATTTTTGGATTCCGTACACGTATAATATATCAAATCCTAATAAGATGGTTCAAAAACACCAGAAATATCAAATAAAATTAAATAATTCCTACAGGAGCAATTTGACTTGTAAACTTCAAATTTTGTACATAAATCACGGTTAAAATGTTCTTTAATAACTTTAAAACTACCGATTTCCTTGGATATAAAAAATCATAAGAACTTGTCAAGAATATACACATATATATATGAAATTTAAAACGACTTAAAAAATATTTAAAAATTCTTAAACTTCCACCAAATAACCCATTAAAAATAAAATTCAAACTATAAGCATAAAAAACAAAACTTTTCCAAAAAAAATTACCGATTAAAAAATTATCCTGGCGGGGGGGGAGGAAAATAAGTATATTCTTATAAGCGCCCAATTTAGCGACCTGTATTTTATATTGTAAACAAATATATTTCGGTAAAAATTTAATCCGATTACAATGAAATTAGTGTGAGACCGTCTCAAACACAATAATGATAAGGAGTATTGCTATGTTGACAACAAGTTAGGAGAATAACAGGAACCTACATTAGCTGTTATTTTTGTTTACTTTTAACATTCATTGTATTATTTTAAATCTCACAACTTAACCCATCTATAAATTTAAGTTTCGCTATTTAGCATTTTTTAATTTTTTGTTGTTATTGTTCTAAAGTTGTTTTTTCTGCTTTTTAAATAAAATGTTTGAAAATGAAATTTTTCAAATCCTAAACAACTTTATTGAAAATATAAATTCGTATTTATTCTTTATTGAAGGAAAACATAATTTTCAAATTTTTAATAACTTCTTATTATCAAAAGGTTTTATATTTTTTATTAGGACTTCAGGGAAAACTAAAAGTATGTTGTATTCTAGAAATAGTATTTTCTGTATCATATAATGGAAATGAGATTTTATTAACAATTTCTGTAAATTTAAATATATAGGCGATAAATTAGCATGGAGCAATAAGAATGTTCTTATGTTTGGAGTCATTTATAAATCTTACCATAACATTAATGCAATGTACTCATAGGCCACAATATATGTAGTAAGAGAAATACACAAAAAAACCTCTGAATTAGTAAATTTTTTATTTTTAAATTATAAACAAACATTAGTTAAATAATAAAATATAATTCATGGGCGCCGCCAGGATTACATTCAGGGAGGTGCATCTGCATTTACACTAGGGGGAGGGGGGTCAAAACAATCGATTTTTTTTTTTTTACTTTGGTTGCTACGCACCTCTAGAAAATTATCTCGAAATATGAGTTCTTAATATTAATAGGAAGGTCTTTCTCATCAGTGTTTTCCATTTTTACCTTAATCCCACATGAAAAAATTCATATCTTGCCATATCAATGATCTGAACGATGTCAGTGAAGGAAGAAATACTGCTACAACTACAAAAGACATCATAAATGTTTTTTAGAGAGAATACATTGTGACGAAATAAAATCCCAAATATACCACCTCTTTTTTGTGAAACACGTTGGATAGGAAAGTACAGAAGTATCAGAAAATTTTCTAAAAACTTTCCAACTATTGTACGAGTTTTAGAAGAACTTTTTCACGACGCACTGAACTCTTAAAAAAAGGAAAACCAAAGCATGTCAGCTATACACAACTGCTACAACTGCAACATGCATTCGGACACTCGTAGTAATTGCTTCCTATTCTGCCAAACTTGAACCCGTCTGCTGCAACCAATTACAAGAAGTAAATATGAATATAAAGGCGATACACGATCATGTAAATAAACTAACGGACATGCTTCAGTCTCATCGCGATAATGCATCCACGCAATTTTCGGTCATTTTAGAGAAAGCTCAAAAAATTTGCGAAGAATTGAATGTTGAATTTAAGCGTCCTCGAGTAGTGACAAGGCAGGCTCAGAGATCAAATCAACCATCTGAAAATGTAAACGAATTTTTCAGAATATCTATCTTCATCCCATATTTAGATTCTATTATTTCGTCTGTGAGAAATCGATTTTCTTCAACATACAAAAACGCATTTTCACGTATGCAGCTCCACCTAGAAAATATCAAAAAATTAGATAAATCTTCATTTTTAGATGTAGCAGAAGATATACAGAACCTTTATGGAGGATTTTTCTATAAAATTTTATTGCCAAGACTACCACGTGGTACGAGATATTAAAGACAAATGAAGCAAGTGATGCGGCTTTAAATGAATCCATTGTTGAATAGGCAAATTTGATTCCTCGAGCCACCCCGTTTTACCCAGCGGAATTTGAGGCAATCAAAATTGGTTTAACTATTACAGCAACAACATGTAGTATTGAACGTACATTTAGCATGTTACGACATGTTAAGACTTGGAATCGGTCAACGATGGGAGACGCAAGGCTAAGCGGCCTGTGTATGTTCGGTGTTCACAGGAAAAGAGTAGAGCAGGACATTGAATTTATCGACAAGGTGATAAGCGAATTTGGATAGCAATCCAGACGCCTTAAGTTTTTATTCAAACGGTGACTTCATAAAAGAAAATTTTTTAATTTTTTTCTGTGTATTTTCCTTTCCAACAGGGGGGTGCAAGTGCACCTACTTGCGCCCCACTCCCGATGGCCATGAGTTTGTTACTTATATTTTAAAACATTTTGCAGAATGATCATTCAGTAAGGAAAAAAAGATTTCGGATACAGCCTAAAAAAAAAGTTGGTTATAAAGCTGAAATGATAATTAAGAAAATTAAGTGCTTTCCTGATTGCTGTGTCCAGAGTGTTTCAAAAAATATTCATGATAGGAAAACTGAGACGTGCACAATTATTTTGTTTGCTAATCTTTCAATGTACCATACATAAATTTATTGCCATTGGCGCACCTAGGATTTGTCCCTTTGAGGGGGGGGGGCTAAAAGAGTAGCATATAGGAAAATGTAAAGGCGGAGGTCGAACATGTTTGGTATATTTATACATTTCTCTCTATTCTCTCATTTATATATTTATTTTTGTGTAAAATGTATAATTTAAAAACACTTTATATTTTTATCAAATATTAATTTTTACTGTCAAAAATTTTGCCGGCAATAAATTTAGCCATTATTAACAGTGTCCGTTTAATGAAAATATAACAGTTAGGAATTAATTTAGAATTGGGAATGAATTCTTCATGATTAATCATATAAACATTATCTCAAATATATGTTGAAGTATTGTTTTTTCTAGATTTTTAACTTAGATTTACAAAAGCAGTACATAGCATGTAATTCTAAATTGATACTTAGCGAAAGAGATTAACAATTTATTGGAAACGAAGTGAAATTTCACATTACGATAAAATTACCATAAAATCTGTACATTTTTCAAAACAATATTTCAAGTTTCTAACTTGAGTCTTCAAAATGAGCAAAATCAATTACAAATAAATTTAAGTAATTGTAGTTAGACAATATAAAAATTTTAATATATTTCAGATATATAAAAGAAACATCATTTTTAATAATATCTTATATAATATTAGCGATTTGCGGTTATTCTATATTATGTTTTTAAATATCACCAGTTTCTAGATCAAAAATCGCAGTATCATAGGAACCTGTTATTCTCTTATCTTGTTGTCGACATAGCAATACCCATTTGCGAATAAGATATGCAGCATTGCATTCGAGAATCGAAATAAATTATTTAATTAAATAGTCGATAACCACCAGTTATCATTATTTGTGGTGACTCTAAGTGTAGAAGTAAAGTATGATACAACCTGTTTAGACGATGACTGATGAGTCTGTATTTCGGTGGAGGAGGTATCTGAGTTAACGATAATTTAATAAATTATGTTTAATATAATTAATTACATACAATCGAGAGTTGTTATTTTGGTAAACTGATTTTACGTTTAAAATGAATGCCGAACAGGCTATATTAATCGCTCCGCTCAATGGATTAGATTCCTCAGAAATCATTAAACGTAAGTATACAAGCTTTTTCAAATATTTCCCTATTGTTATCCGAAATGTATTTGCGCCTTAGCTACTGAAATATGATTAATCTTGCAGTTATAAGTCCCGATGAGCTGCGCATCGAAAGTATTGATGGACTTGAATGTCGCTTATGGTTGATTTCAAATAAATATTACACAGCTGATATATATTTGTGTCCTTTACAAAATAAACGGCAACTTAAACCGGAATTATCATTTTTAGTAGAATCCGTCATAATATATTACGACGGGAACTTAGTAAGTATATTAAAATTAACATTAAAATTTCGATAAAAATCGCGTCAGTCGGTATCTTTAACCGGAAAAAGTACTTTATCTAGGGCCTGTAATTTTATTTTTATTTTTTAATTAAATTGTTTTTGATTAATTACATTGAATTTTTAATACGTATAGTCAAAAACTTATTCTTTAAATAGGTGTACGTGTATTGTTTACATAAATTCACGGTATAGTGTCTTGGCACGAATTAACAGTTTTTATTTTATTATATTACAGGGAATCTATATTTTTTTTAATTTATGATTATATGGGAGTAAATTAACGGTTAATACACTTTCGTATTATTTTTACAATATCAGTTCTGTTTCATTTTTACTTTCGAGGAAATAAAATTGTTAAACTAAAAAAGATATGAAATCTTAACTTTATTTAAACAGCTTATTCATCGAAAGTTAAAGAAATTAAAGTAATATAAGCTATTTACTGTTTTTTATATAATATTAATGCTATTATTGCAAAAAAAAAAAAAACCTCTTAGGAACAAATTAATTGACTTAAAAGTGAAATTATAAAGGAAAAAATCTAGTTAAGAATATTACTAAATGGAAACTATGAAATAATCTAAATAATACTAACAATTAGAATGCACACGCACTAATACATAGGATCCTTCCATGTTTTTAAGATACGTTTTATATTATTTTAACGAAAACATTTTTTAGTGCACCAACAACTTTATTCGATTTATTCGTTTCTATAAATATGTTCTATTTTCTCAGAGTACAGTAATTTAAACATTTTGCTTTGTATAAATAATTTATTTGAACGTTGAAAAATATATATTGGGGTGTTTTAGATTTGATGTACGTATATATGTATACATTTTTCCAATAACTAATTCCATATTTTCTCTCTTTAATACCTTTTCAAATATTTTACATCCATCACTGCGCAGTATAAACTAGATTCTTCATATTTTAATTTCATTCAACATAAACTTCGTTCGTGGTTAATTTTACTGTTCATAGACCATTAAATGAAACGGTATACTTTAGAAATGTTACCGAAACAAAATATTGAAGAGGTTGTTTTCTTCACTAGTAAAGGTCACTGAGATTGCAAATCTATGTGTTTATAAGAGAATTAAATTTTTTCATATACTTATTTGATGAAAAAGTGCTTATAAGTCTTTCATTAGAACAGAGTTTTTGACACTACGCAGTAAGCAGTTTATATGACTTTGGTCAATTATTTTCGTTTTTTTGCTCCGTTGAAAAAGAAGAGGTATCCAACTGAAAGTAAAAAAGTTATAATTTTACTGTTTTTTCGCTATAAAATATCAGTGATTTTTAGTACTTTAATGTGTATTATAGTGGTTATTTAGAAGATACCTATCTTATTTGCAGATAAAAGATATTGAAGAACTCAATGAATTGTGGAATTGGTTGAAATCTTACAAACCGTCCGTATGTCTATTGTTGTGTAATACATTTCATAACGATCATAACTGTGGTATCAGTAAAGCAGCCGGTAGTAAATATAATTAAAATTGTAACCAATAATTTATTTTTTTTATTTTTATTAGGAAAATTACAGGCAGTTTTCTCGGTACACTTGTTTTAAATGAATTCGTCTCAATATACGCCTTTTCAAGTTAAAACAACAAAAAGCAAAAAATAATATTTTATAATAACTTGGTTTTACAAATCCGACCTACTATTATTCATTCCATCTTTTACTGCTTAAATTCCCGATTTTAAGCACGTTATTTTCTCAATAAACATGATCTGTCTACCTTTTTTTTTCTAGTTTTCATTGTTATTTTTAAAAAGTTTTTATTTCTTTTAATATCTCCGGTTTTTGAACATATCCGTCCCTTGAATGTCAGTATCTGCTTCCAAACATAAACATCTTTCTCTTGCTCTTTTTTTCCATACTTTTCATATTCATATTCCAAGTCTTGCGAATCAATTTCTTGAATTTCAGCGAATTAATAGGAAGGGAGAGGCAAAATTGTTACCACCAATTTTTGTTTAACTGGTAGAACTTGATTTCGCGCTTTTACAAACAGTTAGTTACAGCATAACGCAACATGTTTATGATATATACTTTCACTAGCGGGAATTGTGTAATACAGTAAACATAATTCTATTCGCCTTCTGACAAATTACCGACGGTATATTTCTTAAACTATATGTTTGCAGTTCAATTTTGATGTTCTGTATTTAATACTGTTGCCGTTCTAACAGTTCAAGAATGGTGCATAAAGAATTACTTCGAACTGATCGAATTAAAACCGCAAATTAATTTGGAAGCGAATTTAGAATTTGAAAATGAAGATTACGGAATTGATCGCGCTATTAATGCGTTACACGCCCACGTGTGGCCAAAACTTAAATTTAAAGGTAAATTTTTGTACAATGTTTATTTTATAAACTTTTGTTTATTGTCATTATAAATGAAGTTAGTATTTTTAAATGTTGAAATTTCTGCAAACGCATTGGAATACAAATACAGTTAAGTTCGTTATTAACAAATCTTAAAAACCATTTCATGACATTTTCACTGCAAATTTCTTCTTTTTGAGAGAGTAGTTTTCAGGGGAAATACCACGTGCTTTCGCGCGCACGCACACACGCATATATATATAAACTCGGCCATTTTGGCCTCGCAAGGGGCTGGCCCCTTGACCCCTCTTGCTTTTATTTATGTCTCTTTCTCTTCTATACTTTGTATAAAATGATCAAAATTTACAACGTAATTCTTACTGGCATCAACACAAAAAGGAAAACAAAACATAATCACAAAAATCCTATCCTAACATTTAACTTTCATTACATAAAATTAAGATATTGTTTCATTACATTTTTCGTTACATATTTCGTTACATAAAATTGTGACATTTTTTAAATAACAATAACAAAAATCCTATAAAATATAACAAACGTTACATAAAATTGGGACATTTTTTCGAACGGGGGGTAGCCGAAGAATTACGTTGTAATTAATATGCATATGTGTATATCTATCTATATATATATATATATATATATACTTATTTATTCGGTAAAATGCAATTAATTATAGCTATATATACATCACTCAACGATTCTTTTTTTTTTCTTTTGAAAATCCTTTATTTTTTTAAAAATAAACTAAAATAAAAACTTATCATCAGCTTTATTTATTTTGTAGTGGGGGGGAGGAGCGCCTTTTTTTGTAGCTAGTATTATGAATAAAAATGATTACATATGCAATGCAAGAAAATTACAAATTCTGAGGATTACGATAAATAAAAATTGCACAGCCATAAAAATAAATTACTAGAAATTACTAAAAATAGACCGAACTGTAAGAAATCAAAACGGTTTAGAAAAATTGCACAGTTCAGTTAAAATATAATTTAATTTTGTTGAATACTGTAAAAATAAATCGAAATTAATATTTATTTTCAAAATAGGATCCACCCTTTTCTCTTGTACAGGCTTGAGCTTTTTAAATTTTAATTCTAGTCACCCTTGAGGGAAAATTCTCTGTAATATAATTAATACTACTGCGATTATTTCGATCACGATTACTCTAGCGTGTTCTCTGTAGCGTATTCAACTTCATTTTTCGAGTATCCCTAGATATTTACTTTTTACAAACGTCCATTACGAAGAAATAAAGCAGTTGTTTTAATTTGGCTGGTTGGAGGCCTGCGAAATATGGTTACTGCGGAGAATGCTGCGTATGCCATGGATAGAAAAGGTCTCGAACGTAGAAGTAATGAAACGTGCCGGAGTAGAAAGAGAAATCATGGAGACCATTAAATCCAGGAAAGCTGCCTATCTGGGACATATTTTGCGAGGACAGAAATATGTATTCCAAAACTAGTGATAACTGGCAGAATGGAAGGAAAGCGGGGAATTGGGCGGAAGCGGCACTCATGGCTCAGAAATCTGCGTCAATGGAATGGAATTGAAGACGCGGAGACCATTTTCCGACTGGCGGTGACCGGCGAACTACGTGGACAAATGGGATAGTGATCGCCAACGCGCTATGTAGCGTACGGCACCCGAAGAAGAAGAAGAAGAAGTTTGGAAACCTATGCGGATTCAATTGAATAATTAGTTATAATTTCTTTGTATATCCTGTTTTAAAATTTACGAATTGCTACATGAACATGTAACTGTTAGTGTTTTTTACGTACGATGCGTTTTTGTTCGATACAATGGAATAATTTTGTATATTTAAATTTTAAACGTAATTAAATTCAACCTGTGTACGCAGCATAGGTTCACATTTGTATTGCAAATGTTTAATTTAATACATTCTTAACCTGCATTAAAAATTTAATTTAAACAAAATATATTTTATTTTTTTGTATTAGAATCTCGTACTCATGATAAATTACTAGAAGAAATTAATAATATGGAACAAAATGCTCGTCTAATGGAAATCGAAGATAATTACTTTAGCAATTTGGATGATGGTAAATATGCAAGAGTATAGTATGAAAAAATCTGTAAATTACATTTATTTAATTTATGTGGTTCAATGTACCTGATATTTAATTTCAAAATAAACTTTACAGAATATTTTGTAAGAAAGCAACGAATGAATAGGTTAATTTTCTTTAAGTAATCGAAATTGTCAGTTAGTTTGTTCGTAGTATTCATGTTGTTGCGTAATACGAATGGAGAGGAATTCTTTGATTATTATTCTGTATTGAGAATAAATTAAAATTTAGTAAATAAGAGTCCGTGTTATATTACAAAGAAATTGTCATGTTTGGTTTATAGTCGTCAGACGGCGAGGATATTTACGTTACGATTATTAAATATCGAAAACAATTTTTGTATTCGTGTATAATAAAATAAGAAATAATACAATTGACAGAAATTATTATTTATGAATTATACGTTATACCGTGATATGGTTTGTCACTATGAAAAATGTTAGTACGAGGGTGGTTCAAATATAAACCGGAAATTTTAAATAAACGCGCGAAAAATTTATTGTGGAAAAAGTGGTTGCACTGGCAGTTAGACCGGTTTGTTACGAAGCGTGTAGAGCAATTAGAACCGCGTAAGCTCACTTTTTAGTGTAGTTAGAGCCATGAGTGAAAAACAAGTACCAGTGTCTGTTGCGCAACGCATCATTTTTCCTTTTTTCCGTCAAAGACGACGTAAAATCCGTGGAAATTTACCGAAAATTACGCGAACAGTTCGGCGATGAGTGTCTCTCCAAAACTCAAGTGTACGAGTGGTGTTCCGCGTTTCGAAAAGGACGTGAAGTGGTGTCAAATATAGCACGTGCGCGGCGCCCAAAAACCAGCATTACAGATGAACACGTCAAAGCCATCGAACAACTCATTTTGGCTGACCGACGCGTCCGTGTACGCGATATGACCGACGAATTGGGCATCAGCATAGGTAGTATTAAGACAATAATTCATGATCGGCTAGGTTATCGCAAAATTGCAGCCAGATGGGTGCCAAGACTTCTGAATTTTGAACAGAAATTCACTCGTTGGGAAACGATGGAGACATTGGCCGAATTGGGCTGGGAAACACTTGAACATCCTCCTTACAGTCCAGATTTGTCGCCTTGTGATTATTATTTGTTTGGCCCGTTGAAAGAAGCACTTGGTGGACAACGTTTCGACAGCAACGATGAGGTGGAATCGTTCGTGCGCAAATGGCTATGTGACAAGCCGCGAGATTTTTACGAAAAAGGAATAAAAAAATTGCCGGAGAGGTGGAAAAAGTGCGTAGCGTGCGAGGGGGGTTATCTCGAAAAATTGTAAAAAATATGAGCACTGTAAGTATAGAATAAAAATTTTTATGACGAAATTCCGGTTTATATTTGAACCACCCTAGTATTATAATATTTTATAAAAAACGTTTTTTCGATATTCTAATTTTCTACTGTTGCCCAAAGACAACTCCAAAAAATAAGTGCAATTTCTCATTATTCTGTGCCGTTAAATTCTCGCGTCATGGCCGGTCGATAGTTGGTGTTTGTAATTGGCACATTTAGCGAAAGAGGCAAAACTTTTCGTTAGATTGGTGATAAGTATAATTATGTGATTTCAAAAATTTCGACGAATTTCATTTTGATCAAATAATGCAAACAAAGAAAAATTTAAATCATTTCCATAGCAGTCGTATTTTTGGTTTGTTTTAATTTTTCTTAACGTGAGTTGATGAACAATGTTTTTCGTCAGTCCCCCTGAGATGCATAAATAAATAAACTCGATGATTTGCTAACTCGAGAACAGGCAACATATAATTGGGGCCATTTGAGAAGCACGGATTTTCTAGATCCAACACATAAATGGACATTGTTTGGCCTTGTGACTTATTAATAATCATTGTGAATGTCACGCGAATTAGAAATTGCAGGCGTCTTAATGGAATGGGGAGTCTGAAGGGATCATTGGGATCCATGGGAGGAGAACTACTTCACCATGAAACTTGCCGTTCAAAATGATAGCTGCAAGAACATTGCCCATAATTTTTTTTTTGACCAATCGCGTGCCATTGCATAGCTGCGGTGCATTTAAATTCGGAAGCAAAATGACTGGTGAATTAATTTTTAATCGCAAGTTATGTGGTGATATTCTCCCGGTAAATCCATTGAATTCAAGAATTCAACAGAATGAAAATAGTGTCAATCAATTTAAACGACACATCCCATTGGCAAACAATGACTGTTGTATTTTGAAATTAATAGCGTTAACATCGTTATTTTTTGCGGCCAAAATAGCCCGTTTACGTAGCCCCACGCATGATTAATGTGATTAGCATGCAAATCTGAAAATATGCTTGTACGTTTGCCAGCAGCTCTCTTAAATTCGCATTGTTCCTCAATTGATCTTCTGCCGTTCTATTTAACCGACGGCTGTTGGCTACTTGTGAGTTCCGTGTACGTCGACTAATATTTCCTCGTTGTCCACGAAGACGCGCCGTTCTTTAAAATAAGCACACAAACTTATATTTGAATTTTATGAATGTTATTTGTTGCGCGAACTTACATGTTGTTTATTATCGGGGCGAGCCGTTCAACATTTGGGTGTTAGATTTTTTAGCGGAACATAAAAATAACTGAAATAGTTAATTATGCGTCTTTTTATTATAGGCACGCAATAAATTGTATATTGTCTTGCTGTTCACATTAAAATGAACATAATCAATCAGGAGAACAAAATAATTCACGACGTGTGATGATCAGTTGTTTATTGTGTGCATAACTGAGGACCTACACAGCTGGAATGTGAATATGAGTGCAATATAATAGTAGTTAGATGGTAATAACAGATGGCGGCCAGTAATTTTTTTTGCTAAAAACCTGGTAGTTGTAAATTATTAAATATTAAATTCTTCATTGCAAATCTGAACCATTCTTGGACCCACCCAAAACACACACAAAAAACTTCATTAGAATCGGTGTAGCGTTCGGGAGGAGTTCAGTGACTAACACATGTACAGAAGAATTATATATACAAAGACAATTTTTATCAGTTGTATTTTTATTTTATTATATTTGAGAACATCTCTGCTAAGAATTTAGTTTATAAAAAAATAATGGAATTAAATTCATGCATGTTTTTGCTCAATAGTAAATTTTCATGAAAATTCGCGAAATCATTGATATTTTTAATACTAAATCTATTGCGGCATATGAAACTCATCGATGTATAAATAAATCTATCAACACCCTAATACATCTTGAATATATTTTTTATTTAAAATTTAGTATTGCCTGCTCTTTCAATGTAATTTTTTTCCCCCTATTCCCGAAACTTCGGGTAGGGTACATTTATTTACTAAAATATTGATTTATTATAATAATGGAATTAATACAACCCATCTCCAATTAAGCATTTGGTATTATATTAATTTCCATTTTACTGTTTTTTACAATATACGCTATATTTTTACTATTTACTTAATATTAAATTATTATTCCGGGAATTTTATTTTTTCAGTTGCAAATTTGTTAAATTCATTAAAATAATTTTGTACAAGTTGTTTTATATCATAATTACAAAGTGTGTCTATTATTAGGTATTATTATAACTGCGACCTTGCAGTGTATGAAAAACATCATCTCTAAAATTACATATTGCACACTTTTTTTCAGAACCAGAAATCTTAAATTTATATAAATATAAACCTTAAATAAACCGCGTGCTCTGTTATAAATTGGACATTAAAAAAAAAAACTTGGCGTATATTGATTATTTTTAAATCAATCTATTATACTTCGGGGACAAATTGATACGTTGTTCCATTATAATTATTCCATATTTCTTGAAATTTAATTTATATAAAATTTATCCATAAGTTTTACTACTTTAAGTAGTTTATCTTCATATTCGAAAAATGGTGTCTTATATAATATTACGTTATTGAACGGTTGATGATCTATATTAATATTATTTTCAATTGTGACCACCAGGCTTATTTATATTTCATATTCGATACCAGCTATAACGATGGCTAACAAATAACTGAATGTTCTATATGATTTAATCATTTTTATAGCTATAAACCTTTGAAAGCTTTTTAACATCTTTAGAAATTTTTTACTATTTAACATTTCTACATTTATTATACTATTATAAAATATGTGTTAGGTAAAATTACACTTTTATACAATGTAACTCCTTTTAGAGTCGTCGCGATAGCCTAGTTGCTAGAGCGCTTGACTTCCGTTACGGAGGTCACCGGTTCGATCCCGAGCGACGACGAACTTATTACAAGAATTAAATAAATAAATAAATAATCGCTAGAGTAATCACGTGGAAGGCAATGGCAAACCCCACCACGTATACCATCATATGCGCGCTAGTTGAATAAAGTCTTTTAATTTATTTAATATACACTTTTTATAAATTTTACTGTAATTCGATAAAAATGAAATCGCTCTATACGGAACTGGATAACTTTAAATTTTTATTTTAAATGTAACATGTAACTTAATAAATTATATAGACAAATGGTTAGCTCAATTCTAAGAATATGTAAATATAGTAATACAGAACTCTAGTAAAGTAGTATCAAAAGCTAAGTTCCCGGATCCAAGTCGCTCCCAAGTTTACCCAGACTGCGATAATTGGGTACCAGAGAAATCTGGGAGAAAGTAAAGGCGGATCCCAAGTAGAAAGGAACTGGCCTCAGTATTCTCATCAGAACCATTAGGCTTAGTACATTATGAAAAGCTTAATTTCACAATCCCGACGCCCTGTCAAGGGTACGCGACTTACTTTACTTTTTCTTTTTCTTTTTTTTTTTAAGTGATTATGTAATAGAAACATAGTAAAGGAGAATAGTAGTCGGTAACGTTGATTTTTTTCCTGAAAAACGTATTTTTTTGTAGATGACGAAAAACTTTTTAAGTCACTGGATCGATTTGGCGATTTGCTGTCAAATGTATATACATGGAAAAATCGGTTGAGCACTATGCCGCATGATGAAAAATTAGATGCCGCTTTCCAATTAGTTAATATAGCTTTTGATGAAATCAGTTTGGAAGATTCGGACCTATGTATGTATATTCATATTTTTCTTTGCATTTTTCAAATATTTCACACAGTTTTTATCCTTTGTTCCTTTCTTTTTTCCTTTACTGAAACCTATTTTTTTCAGTCTGATATTAATTCAGTAATTAATGCAATGATTATGATTTAATGAAACCGAAACCAGTTCGCGAATGTATATTGATATTAATTATTATTAATTGTGTCTTATGTGTACGTTTCATCAGTTAGAACCATTTTTTATTAGGGCATTTCACAAATATTTTTGTTTAAAATAACGAGTATGAACAAAGTGCCGCGCATAGGTAAATTTTGTTTTTTGAGGAGGCAGCGACCCAAAAATATGTCTGATTGGAATAGTGTCCAAGTGGTGTTCGGAAACGCGGCTGGCAGTTACTTGATATGGAACAAATTACACTTCTAAGCTCGTCGTATAAGGGAAAGAGGCCGATAGAATAAATGATTTCTGCATCACTAACCGCATCAATATGTGACATTTTACGAGGGGAAATACAATTAGGCAGTCAAAAAAAAAAATGCATTTTTCCACATCTTTTTTCAAAAGGAAATTTTAATTCAATCAAAATGAAACTTTATATGTTTATTAACGCACTCTTGAAGTATTTAAAAACATTTTTTTTATTATTAAACAAAATGGCGGCTATACCTTAGCAAAAAGAGAGAGAACCCTGCAAATAATTGGCGGGAATCCTGAACGACATAGTTTTGATCTGAAATAGTCCTGCAAAAAAAGGTATGTTAATTACACTTATACTATTTCGTTAAACCTCTAAAAAGTAAAAAGAAAAAGAAAAAAATCGTTAATTTTCCGAAAAACATTTTTGAAATAAATATCAGGTTTTTACTAATAAAAACCGAAACCCTTTAGACTTACATAAAAAAGTTAATATGATTAAGAAAAAATTCGGTGAGTTTCAGCCAAATCGGCTGATTAGTTTTTTTGCTATCATTCCCGCTAATTTAAACAAAAATGCTTCGAGACAAACTCGTTTAAAGTTTTTACTACCGAAAAGTGGTATATTTACTCCTCAATCAGCGATTCCAGGGGCGTATAAAATCTCTTCAGTTTCTTCATAGAGCTCATTCTGTACCTTATAGGGGGGCTTCCTTCGTAGATAAAGGGGCTCGGACGTTTTGTTTTTCGATGCGCGCCGAATTTTTTGTCTCAAAGTACCGAAGGCTTTACCTGCTAACGACTATTCCCATGGCGTTTAGGATTTTTTAAAGTGACGACGAACCTTCATTGAACGCTGCAGCAGCCGTATCAACTGAGATTTTAATTACTTTAACACCAAAATGTGCTTTGGTGTCTATATAGTGCTATTAAAGTTTTCGTTGAAATTTGTAGTATGACCATCTAAACAGCATTGGAGCGAGTTGTCTTTCGATGAGTTCTGATAAATTGGTAACACATGCTTTTCTACTTTTGTACGTCTGGTTTTAGTATGTTTAAATTGACTTTTATCTGCTCCAGTTGCTTTCACTTTCTTCCAATCGTATATCCTCTCCGCCTGGACAGTATAAATGATTTGGATTTTCGTTAAAATAGTTTCTTCGGTTGGCGATAATCTTCCGTGAATATTTCAAAGCGACACAAAGCAAAGGGTTGCCTAGAGCGACCGCTCCATTATACGAGTTACGCACTCTATGCGGCGTCTTCGAAAAATGGCAAAAATCAATAGGAGGAGTTCAAATTTTAAAATTAAATTTTCGGGATCGTATTCGACGGGAAAAAATTTCCCATCTTTTAAGGAGAAAAAAAAATCGATTTTTTGATCCGTCTAATTGTATTTCCCCCCTTAAGGAAAATCGGTATCAGCGATGCAGTTGGGCACATGATAGGTAAACGAAAACTGGATGAAACAAATTTGCGTTTCTTTCATACTTTCTTACTGAAATGAACGAGCCGGAATTTTGTTGAACGGATAGTATAAAAAAAAATATCGAAATGGGTGAGTTTCGTTAGTTTAGAATATTTTATCCTTGTAATTCCTTATAATTATTTCCTTTCTTATTTTTTACCGTTTTTTTTTTGTTCCCATATTTATAAAGAACTTATGATTTTCTTCCTTTGTGTGAAATGTGAAGTGTAGAGATCCCGTTATGTCTGGTTCATTTAATTTTTCTAGTATATATGTTTATGTTTATTTTTCTCCCTAATTTAATTCTTTTAGAGGATTTTTATGTTTGTCTTTCTTGTTTGGTATTTAAGAATATTTTTGATTTTATTAAAAATAAAAATAATGTATAACAAATTAATTTGCAGGTGCTGTGTAAAATATTCTATTGTTTATTTGCATAATAATTGATCAACTATAAACATATATTACAGTGTAATAATCTTTTCGATGAGAATAGACGACGATAATAATAGTAAATTAAGTGATTATCTACTTTTTAAAAATAATTAATCTCACGCATACGTACATCATTTTTATTATTTTTATAATTTAATTACGTTATTCCCATTAGAAACATTATGCTAATTTTTGCTTTACTGCGTAATCTTGTAAATATGTGAACGGTTGTGATCGGAAGTTAAGCTGGAGATCAAGAAAAAGGTATTGTGCGATGTTACGTACAGTTAGTGTTTCTATATGGATGAGAGATGTTGTCATTGAAGGAAAATATGAAGCATATATCTCATCGTTCGAAATGCGATGTTACCGAAAGTGTGGAAAATCCCGTGGACAAAGAAGACGAAAAATGAAAAAGGGCTAGAATTAATGGAAACTGACCGGGTATTAATGGCAATAATAAAAAGACGGAAGAAACATTTTTTTCGACACTTCACGAGTGGTGAACAAAATAAAAAATTGTTACAGACAATATAATGGATATGATAGGAGGAAGAAGGAAGACCTCTTGGCTGGATAGTATCAACAAAGGGGGGACCATCGGAATTCAGGGAGTGGAGGATTTATTCAGATTAGCAAGAGATCGGGATTTATTTCATCGGATAGTAGTACAATCTGTGATTAAGCAATACCCAAATTGTGTGGCATGCGAATAAGAAGAAAATTCTCTCGTTGATATCTGCGATGCAGTTGTTAATGGTTTCCAGATTAAATTAATCGTTAATTTTTAGCTTTTGGTTTAATCCGCAGTTGTTAATTTACTAAATATTTCTCCTCGGGTTTATTAGGGAATATTAGGGAAAATTAGGGTTTCTTGTTTTTTCTACATTTTTAATCCAATATATTTAAATGCTCAATACAAAAAAATTTTATACGCGTGTTTCGAATTATGATAATTCCTCCAAAATCATCTTTTTAGTTTTATGTCCAGTAATAAATCCAAATATATTAAAAGTATTGCATTCCGAATGCTTTGCCTATTTCCGTAACTATCGAATTCTATTTATTTTTTGTCGCGCCTTTATGTTTTCTTTCATTAAAAAAATTAATAGTTTAAATTTGCGTAATTTTTTATTCATTACTTTTTTAATATTAATTGCCGTTGTAAAATAAATTTAAAAAAAAAAAAAAAATTTACACGTAAAGATAATGTTTTAATTTGCCAGTGGTGGGTCTATGCGAGTTTGTTTCAGATAGATTAATAAATTAAGTATAGCGTTGTTTAGCTCTAAAAGTACAAACTGTAATTGGCCGAAAGGCTGTTGTTTGTACATTGTTGCGAATAAATGAATAATACGGGGTAACTCGGTTATTCTTATTATCTTATAATATTGAATTACAATTTTTTTTTTTTTTTTCATTCATAAATTGTTTTTTACTGTTTTTTGAGATGTTTGAAATTACAACTGCGAATAAGAAAATTTGCATTTCTAGCTTTCCTAAAATCTTGACAATAAATTCGATTCGTACACTGAAATATTAATTAATTCGAGAGATTAAGCGAAAAATATTTTAATTATAATTTTCTTACAGCGGAAGGTGAAAATGATAATGAAAACTGTAGTAAGTCACCAGCGATGAATGGATCGGAGGGCACTTCAAAATAATCGATTTGTTGATCATAGACCTGTTTATACTTTTTAATAATTGCTGGAAAAAATCTAATATTTATTGGGATTGTAGCAATAATTTAAAGTGGCGTTCGATCAAATAAATGAATCGATAATGAATCAGTTGCTATCAACGGCTCCGTTAACAACGCAGATAGTTACGGCGTGATTAATAGATTAATAAAAGAACATTATTTTCGTTCTTGTATCGCGGTGTAGCAGTTATGAATAATACGTTTACTTATTTGAATATATTTTACATTAAATATTACGTTAATGATTAAATAAACATTATTGGAATAGAAAAAAGAAGTGTATGTAGTAAAATTATAAGAAGTGCCTAACCATTGCGCTTACGCGACTGTATAAATCCAAAGCAGATACACTTGAGCGTTGTGTTGCGTGAAATTTTTTTCAATAAAACCAACGAAGATATGCATGAAAACCTTAGCACTACAGACTGCCTTGTTTGATTTTTAACCGTAAGGGCTGCACAGGTATTTGATTTACTTTTAGCCGTTCAAAAGTTTTTCTCCAAATGAACGCGTTTATCGAAATTATACATGATAAATAAATGTTTCCGTGATTCTTCGATTCCAGTGAACACTGAACTTTTTAGTTGTTTTTACAATTTTTATTGCATTATAAAACTGAAGTTTATTCGCAATGTATATAAAATATGTACGGTTAAAAACTATTCGAAAAGTTTGTTTTCTATATTTTTATTTTTAAAGTTAATGTACTTTATTATCTAACTTTTAACTTTGGTCATTATTTTTCATTCGCATAATTATCAATCATCAAATATATCTGCAATAAAATTTAAGATTTAGTAATAATATTAAAAGTAAAATATTTAATGAAGTATTAAAACTATTTAGAATTTTTACCATCTTCAGTGATTAATAAAAATAAGAGAAGAAAAAGTTTACACAAAATTTGTATATGAATGATCTAAAAGTAATTTTAATTATAAACTTTCTGATTCAAAATATAAAATATTCCTTAACTTCTGATAATTCGATTTCGTTTTAATTATTTTGCATTGTATTTACTGAGATTTAACGTATAGAGTAGTCAGTTGTTATAAATTTTACTTCGCTGTTTTATATTTAATTTTTTTCTTTTTGTTTACACTACATTAACAATAATATTATGATTACTCAAAACTCGATGATTATTTTGTCAGTTTTTATTAATTCTATAAAATCGTAATTTACATAATATATGAGATAATTCTTAAAAAAAGGTAACAAATTTGACGTATTAAACACACTTACTTGAAAAAATTGATACAAATTATATTATTATTAATTCCGTATTTTATTATTTAAAAGAAATAATATTTGTTATATTATTTTTGTAAATTAAATGTAATTAAAAATATTCGATGCATAACTTACATATATAAATATATAAAATTTGATCATTTGGACTTTGTCTTGGTGACGTCTCTTGGATCTCTCTAGTCTTCTATAATTCTTATAGACGAATCGTTTTAATTGATTACCTCAATTTTAAACATTACATATAATCGATGCAAAAACGTTACGTGATTTTAAAAACGATATAGTAGTTAATGTATTATTTTATACACATACATATATATATATATATATATATGTGTGTGTGTGTGTGTGTGTGTGTGTATCAAATACCCTTGGTCGGACGTTGGGCTTTGTGAAGTTAAGGTTCATAATATACTAACGACCAAAGACACTTATGAGAGTAGGGGGTCAGTTTCTTTCTTTCATTGGTCATTATTTTTTTCTTTGGTACCCGATTATTTTAGGCTAGGTAAACCTGGGAGCGACTTGGATCCGGAACGAGACAAATCTCGAATTTGTGACTTTTATAGTTTGGCAGCCAAGCACCTTAACCACTAAACTGCCGCGTCCTACCATGTATGTATATATATATATATATAAAATTTATTACAATGATCGAAAATATTTTTAAAAAGTTATAACAAACTTCGATATTTATTATTACGCTATTACTATATTCATTAAAGTGTAATTAACATAAATATTATTTTCCAATCAACGAATCTTCAAATTGTAACGCCATAGATTCCCTCACAACCGTAAGGTATGCCGAATTATTTGAAATATTTTCAGTAACCTTGAATTATAAATAAAAATATTTTTGTAAATTTTGTGACAATTTTTTAAAGATGCGTAAATTTTGTTATTATACAGTTGTGTTAATTATGAATTAAGAACAAATGCGTTTTAAAACATTCACTTACTCAACAGGTAATCCTAGTCAGGCACGCATTTTTATGGCTTGTAAAACTGTATCCTTACCTTTTTGACCGCCGAGGTTTGTAGGACTGTAATATAATCTCAGAGAGAGAGCCGTGTACACGTTTCCCGGTTAATAAATTTTGAAGTGTTTCTGAGACATTTGCGAGAGGAGTAGTGGAATCGCATTTATGTGTTATAACAACGTTAAATAGATATTGAAATGCTAGTTTAAAGTCGATAATAGTTTTAAAGGCATTCACGTAGTTAACAGTTTCATCTACCTGAAGGTGTTTCGAAGGAACAAATATATTACTGCGTTTTTCCTAAAGATTCGCTTGAAAAGACAGATGGAAGCACGAATGATAAACTTATACAAGAATTAAGGCGCGACAAACATGAACTTACAGCAGATATCGAAAAAGTGAAAGAAGAGGTAGGAAGATTAATAGAAAAGATGAGAACTATTGAAGATAATTTATCGTAATTTCGTTTTTACGAAGTCGTTTAGAAATATACCAGACTCTTTTGGGCTCCTTTCGTCCTAATGCGCCGTTGAGAAATGCGAACAGCGATCCGCCAAACTTAGACTCTTTCGGCTTGAACCTGGGTGATCAGTGAAACAAACGTTCTATTTACATTACAATCGATGGATAAACATTTTGGCACACTCGTGCAACAATAGAATTCGTTCTCATAGGAGACTGAAATTGGTCAGCTTGAATTTCCGATCTCTGATTCCTTTCAGCCGATATATTGCTGTTCTCTTTGTACACCTTTCAAACGTGTTACACAATATTCCGCTTAATATAGTCAACCGGGGAAGATGCGGATACGGCTATCATCAACTCATTACAGCAATGGCACACCAATGACCAACAAGAATTCTATCGTTTGCCAACGTTGAATTAATGATATTGGAGCGTTTATTTTTGTATATTGCTTGTTGGTTGCGTGTAAAATAAAATGTGCATGTTAGATCTTACCATTTCAATTATTCATTAGATCACGCTGCTACTTGTTAGTTTATATAATTTAGTTAAATAATATCGTGATGTAAAAAAAAAAAAAAATGCACGCTTTAGAAGTACTTTTCTATATTACCCAGAAATTTTACAATTTTTAGCCATTCCACTGATAACCGCAACTGCTCGTTTAAAGTGTAATCACACCATTGGTGACTTAAATGACTGTTTCGGCAAACAACAATAATTATCTAATACACATTTCACTGAATTTAATTACATTATTCTCTTTACTTGTTTGCTTTCAATTAATGCCGGTATCACTGATAAATCTATTATCCCACACACTTAATGGCTTGAAAGGACTCATAAGGAATGTTCGTTATTAAATATTTTAAGCTTTCGAACTATATCTGTTTCCAGACAATGCGACATACATATCGCTCATTAAATACGCAATAACGTCATAACTCAAAATTCGCAGGAAACGCAAATGAACATTTACATTTACTATAATCTGATCGGTGTTCCAAAAGCAATGTTTATTTTGTCGAGTTTTTTATTTACCTAATATGGCGTTCTAACCTGTAATGGTACTCATAAAGTGCGAATTCCATCTATAATACACATAACTTAAATTCGCTATTTTTTGAGTTATGACCTTAATGTTATTTAATGAGCGAATTATATTAAATTAAAAGTGTTCTTTTTTTATCTTTTTATTTCCTGAACAGGCTGTTTATTAATTGCGATTATTTTAAGAATAAACTTATATTTTCTACATGGAAATAGTTACAAAAGTTGACATTGTCTGTGACTGGTAAAAGTCACGCGAATAAACATATTCATCATAAAAATTCTGCATGCATCCGGAACACAAACCTTACGGTAACTTACTATAAACGATTTTTCTACTTTTTTTAAACCTGTTGCTTCCCCCCTTTTTTCAGCACTATATAAACCATATACCAAAACGCATTGACTGATATATTCAACTCCATATGACGATAATAGTTTTTACGAAATAATTAATTTTTTTCTCGGTTTCCTTAGTTACTTTAAAAAAAAAAAAAAAACAACAAAAAAAACTGAACTATATTTCTATAAGATTCGATGTCTCTGAATAGGCATCGAAAGGTGCGAACTGCAAAGTAAATTTTGTTTAAGCGTGAATGTGTTACACGAAATTTTGTTTGGCCCACACGCAGGCGCATGTACATTTAACATAAAATTTCCATTTGCTTCTCTCTTTTTGATTTGAAATTTAACAAGTAGTTCTACTTTGAAGAAATTAGAAATAACCCATAAACATCATACTATTCTTCCTTCTTCACGATTTCGTTTTCATCTCGCTTTATCCCCTAATTATCCTCATCATTCTGACGACGAAGCCGTCTGTGATCCTGAACATATCTTCTTTGAATGTCCATCCCTCGTTAATGTAATCTACTTCTTTTGTATTCCAATCTGTTATCACTTGAACTAGACTCCTTATTGCGCCTCGTATATCTTATACCGTTTCCGTCGATCTCTGTTAGGTTCCTATCCTCAGTTCTTTTATTCTATCAATATTTGACACCGACTCTACATCTAACTGATCCTGCTCCCTCGTGTCGTTTCTGGGCGAAGATCCTTTGTTGACATGTCCAAAGGAGGGGTTAAAAAAAACCCATAAACATTTAATTTCCGAATCAAAAAATGCATTTTCCACATCTGAAACAACTTGCCAGATAAATTGAATTAATTACCGCATTGAGGTTATCAGTTGATTGATTAATTCTGAGCACTGCAACTGCCTCATTTTTTAGTACATTCTTGTACCGATTTAATGTTGGTGGCAATTCTATATGTAAAGAGTACACAGTCCCAGTCATGTTCATGTGTATGTTTTAATAATTTTCATTGTTCCTGACAAGAGTAATCTACTACGCTCAATTTTTTTCGAAAAAAGGGCGGTAAAGCATAATTCAGTTACAAGAAAGAAAAACTAATAAATAAAAAAGTATATAATTTGTTGTACTAAATCAATAAATTGTACTATAAATTTCTATTATCAACACCAATTAAAATTGTCTACATAATACCACGTATGCCACATAAATTGGAATGACATTAATAATAAAGATCATTTACACATTTAACATACACATATAATATGTATACACACACGCGCAATAATGTATATCTTTATGACTTAGATATATCGAAGTATTCTTTAGTGAAAAGGACAGACATTTCTAAAGCGTTTTGGATTACTAGAACGCAAATAGAAAGGTTCTCTAATTCGCGAACTGAAATTAATTTGTTTCGTTAACGAAACATGATAAAAGCAAAGTTTTATGATGTTAAAGAGTTTTTTTTTTAATATTTCAAATTAACAGGGGAAAAAACAAAATTTCTTATACCGTATTTTAAGTTGTTTTTTTTTATTGAAAACCGGCGACATTGTATGTACTATCACCGTGAAAATATAATGTTTCGGATCATCGAAAATACAAGTATAGCAGTTTTTTGCTAACAAAAATCCCCCCCAAAAAAATCAATCGGTTGGTAAATCAGGAGATTAAATATTTCAACAAACCAACAGGAATATTCGGAAAATATTTTTCAACAGAGAAGCAAATACAAAAATTATCTGATTATGGCAGAATATTATTTATTACGGAAGAAATAGTTGTTTATTACCGGATCGAATTTTTTTTTTTTTTGGAGCATTAAAGAAGGGCTGCTTTTTGTTTTTACAGAAAATTGTGATAATTTTTTTTCTGCAATTTTAAACAAATTATTATTATTATTTTTTTCGTATGAAGAAAATTAAAAAAACTAATGTTATAATTGAAAAGAGAATCGGACGATAATTAGCATCGAAAAAAAAAAAAAAAAAAAAAAGATCATAAATAATTCAAAAGAAATTAAAGTACAGTATTAGAAAAAAGAGCGCTCGACAAAAAAAAAAAAACACCTAAAAATAAACTTATTTGTTTACGTGCGGGGATATATGAACTTAGGAAAAGCGTCTTAAAATATTTTTTTCGGAAGATTTGAAAATATGAAAGAATTTAAAAATTTAAGGATAAAAACTATTAAGAGTGACGGTTAATAAGAAAAAGTAGCAATGCGGTTGAAAAGAAGGAATCACAAAGAATAGAGTGAATGAGGGAATATAAAAATCGAAAATGAAAGAAAGAATAGATTACATATTTTATAGGGTATAGCAATCATTCTTTGAAATCAGTTTTGAAAGTCTTATCGCGGCAAATAAAGATGCTGGGTAATAGCGACAAATCAATTACAGCTGGCGCTAGCAAAATCTGAAAGGTGGTTAGATCGATGGCGGATTTAATTAAAAAAAGTGTACGCAGGTTACATTTACACTACTAAATGTAGCCTGCCCGCCAACTAAAATTAATGGCGAAACAATTCCGATTAGGAATGAAGTAAAATACCACCTTGAGGGTTGCACTTGGGCAGTAAACTAAGGGGTGGAATAAGCACGTCTTACAAAAAAGAAAACACTCGGATATAAAACTGGGGAAACTCTACTGGCTTCTTAGTAAGCATTCCAGGTTGTCGATCGAAAACAAATTATTAATATATATGTATATCAATAATATTAAAACCAGTATGGACATTCTGACTTTATGGGGTTGTGTTAAAAATACACACATCAATAAGATACAAAGTTTTCAAAATAAGGCCACGTTAGACTTATTGTGTCACCTCCTTGGTACGCTTCCACAGACACACTCCATAGGGACGTTAACGTAAAGGAAGAAATAAAACTTGCCGCCCGGCGGTATACTGATCGCTTAGAAACCCATCCTAACCCGCTGGCTATCACAACCTGCTTGACAACAGCCAAGAAATTCGACGGCTCAAACGCTCTAGAGTATTTGACTTTATTTAAAATTTGAATAGATGTTCCTGGGGAACATATCTATAAGTGGTGGCCCCTTACGCGTTAATTTGCATTCCACTACAATTGCTCAATGGTCTACGGAGACCAGTTGTAATTAATATAAAGATTAAAAAAAAAAAAAACAGTTTTGAAAGTGTGAACATAACAACGGTTTGTACGGGTAAAAACAGTTGAAAAAACTAAGAGCTACCGCGAAAAAAAGGTAAAAGTTCAGATATAAAAGAAAAAATGTTGAAGTTTATCATTTGCAGCATTGCTGCTACGGAGACGAGGGGAGTTTCGAAATAACGTGTAGTAATGTGTAATAGAGGTTTAGCGATGACTTTTTTTGTTTTACGATTTCATTTTTTTTTACATAATTATTTTTTATAACCGAATTCTGATTGTGAGATAAAATATTTCGTAAGAGTAACTTTACCGTGTCCTGGGAAAGATTAATTTAGTGTGCGTATTTGTTGATCTAGAGAAGGACATGGGGGATTATATAATTTTGTAAAATCTTCTACGGCAGGCAGTAGATTTGAGAAATATCCCTCGTTTCATAAAGAAAATCAAATAGCGACCTTCATAGAAATTTAAAAATGTTTTAAAAATACATAATTATTACAATTTTTAATTTAGATTATGTTTTACTAGCTCTAAAATGATAGCTTAGAAATAGTAAGAAAGATAGTATTTTTATTAGTTTTTACTTTTTTTTTTTATTTTTGTTAGTAATCCGATCCAAATTCTCCTTGTCCGTGAGCAAGTTTAAATATATATATATATTTCTCATTGAACTCTATTTTCAATTAAAATTACAAAATAAAAATGGCAAAAGATCGACGACAGTTGTGTTTAAAATAGAATGAAAAAGGAACATTAATAGTTTTACTAGAAAATACCCATCTCCAGATATAATCCTGTACTTCAATCTTTCCTAAGATCTATTTCTAATCGTCTCCCTACTTAACCCTTTCTATAATTTCTGTAGTTGTTGGGTTAAAGCCACTGGTGGCGCGCCCGAAAGAAAATATATAAAATAATATTATTATTATTTTATATTAAAAAAAAAAAAAGAAAAAAACAACAACTAGAAAATACTATTAGATATTAATTATTAAAATCCCTAGGTGTAAAATTCATACAATCTTTTATGGCATAAATTAACTTTTTCTGTTATAACAACTTGTTTTATAGAGGCTTTGGTCCTTTGGGGGAAATGTCCCCACCCCACCCACCGATGATTTACCACTGGTTAATAAGTTCAAATTTAGACCAACACAATTACTAATGTATCGATTTTTTTGTATAGTCTTTAAAAGTTCAAAAAGTATAATAATACGAATGTGCAAGAGTCGAAATATTTTCACGAATATACATATATAGGTATATATGTGAGATGGGCCATTTATTTCATAGTGCCGAGTAGTCATTAATTTTCGACGTTCTAATTTATGAACTCGGTAGTATTACGTTTTTTCATCGTCATCGAAAAAGAATGAAAAAAGTATATTCGCACGAAGTATTTGCGCATTATAAAGTTTAGAAAAGTATTTAAAAACAAAAATTACGACGATCCGGTATTATTATAAAATAAAGAAAGACTACATTAATAGAAGAAATGTAAAAAACTTAAGGATAGTACGACGATTCGGTATTAATAGCAGATCGGCAAGAAGATTTGCAACAATTACTTGGTATCTGTCCTGCAAAGAGAATACAATCTGCCAATTAATGTGATAAAAACAAAAGTGATGGTATGGTGGTAGACCATAAACACATCCCACGCATCATAAAGATTAAAATTGAGAATAGAGTACTAGAGTCCCAAGTGGACAAATGTAAGTATCTCGGTTGCTGGATTACAAGCTCCCCAGAATTAGAGATGAAATCTAGAATTGAAATGGCGCGATTAACATAAGCTAAACAGCTTTCTGCGAAGTCATGATATAATACTTGAACTACGGTAGAGAATAGTTAAGTGCTATGCTTTTTTCCACGCTATTACGTGCATATGAAACCTGGACCTTTAATAGACAGAGCAAATAAAACGATTAGAAACGTTCGAGACATGGCTGTGTATAGACGATTACTTGTAATACCGTGGACAGCAAAAATTACAAATAAAGAAGTTATGAAACTGATGAATAAAGACCGCGCGTGAACTAATCAGATTAATAAAATTATGGAAAATTAATTATCTCAGTCACTTGATGCGCGGGCCAAATTACGAGTTACTACAAACAATATTGAGATGGGTACAGTAGTAGTTCGTGGTGTTAGCGGCAGAAAGACGTCATGGATTTTCCCAACTTCCAAAAATGGATGGTTGTTACCGAGGCAGGAAGAAATTTCCATCTAGCACGAGACCGGCAAGCATGGATCAAAGTGATAAAAGACGTGGAAGCCACAACCTTTGATAGCGAAGACGGCTCAAGAAGAAGAAAATAGTACATCGAACTGAAGTTGTAATTGTTAGGGGAAATTAGAATTTCTAAGATGATAAACACAAAACTTGTTTAAAATTTAATGGGAACTGCTTTATTATTATTATTATTATTATTATTAACGTTATTTTTAAATTCGTAAATGGGAAAATATTAAAAATGTTTATTAGCACTTCTTTTTAGTAACCTCTTTTGAAAGCTATCTTCAAAAATCGACAAATTTTTTTAGATACAGTTAAGTAGTATTATTAACGTACACAGGATTAATAAAAGGGAAATGAAAAATTTTATTTAAATTTCACCTATACATAATTTAAACATCCAAACTATTTAGACTGCAAAAAGGGAAAATATGACGCTAAAAAGGTTATTTTACTAGCCAACTGATATCAATGGAAAGATTTGTGTACTAAAAAACGGCTATCCTTGATAACGATGTTCTCCCTATTCTGTACGATTGAAATTAATTAAAAAGTATTTATCAAAACAAAGTTAAAGAGGAATCCTCTAATAAGTAAAATAGATGAATGCCTCTCAAAGCAACAGTAATAATCGTACAGAAATACAACGATAATGTTATTTAAGATCTCTTGCTTTTTCAGTTCGTTTTAATTGGTATATTGTTTTTGAGCCATCAAAATTAATTGGTCTGATCGTTTCTTTTCTTTTTATTTTATTAGACAAATCGAATGCTGCCTTCGTAATTAAAATTTGTAAAAATCACTAGTAGATACGTAGTAAAAATTATTAAGATAAATTATTCCATTTCCGATTTTAATTATACGCTATTCCTCATTATTAATAGTTTGCCAAAAAATTAGCGTTTTCTATTTTAAAGAAACGTACAAAATAACTGATTAAAAAAAAAAAAAAAAATTTTTGGCTACGTGCGTGTGTATTATAATATCCGGCTTAATTATATCACTATTTCTTCGAATTTTTTTCTACCGCTTTTTCATCGAGATTATTATCAATATTATCAATATTATATATATATATATATATATATATATATATATATATATATATATATATATATATATATATATTGATACTCACCAGCTTCCGCGATGAACAAAAAAAAAAATATAAGAAAATATACGAAAAAAAGTTCCGGGCGCCAACGTTACTTCTTCCGGTGTAACGTAACCGTTAGCTCGCTCGGGCAGAGCTTTAGGCCTTCCTAAGGTTTAACGAAAAAAAAAAGGTCTCCGCGGCGGAGATGTCACGAAAACGTGTCCTCACAACGAAATAAACGAAAATTGTTTTAAGAGGAATAAATCCAACTATATTTTTTATGAAAAAATGATATGAAAACCGATCATAAAACAAAAGAAAACGATAATGAATATTCCGAACGGTACAATTTGCCTCAAGCGGCCAAAGCAGTGAAAAAATATAAATTTTGCCTCGAACGGCTTGTGTAGCTGTGAAAAATACAAAAAAAATGCCTTATGGCCAAAGCAGTCGAGATCTGCCTGCAACGAGCTGCAAGCGAGAACTCAAATTATAGTAAAAGTTGCCTTTAAAGGCGCGTAGCAATAAAAAAAAAAAACGAAAGTTTGCCGCTCGGCCAAAACAGAAAAAAAAAATCGAAAATGCCTCCCGGCCATAGCAGTTGAGATCTAATCGCGACCACGAGGAAGCGAATACTGAACGCTCGAATTCATAGAGAATTCGACCACGATTTTATTGAACGGCCATTTTGCCTAATAATAAAAATATATATATATATATATAAAAAAATGAATACGCCACCGATTTTTCTAGAACATTCTCAAAATCGGTGGAACGGCGGGTACCCTGCGTCGGTTCTTTCGGGTTCTAAGAAAAAAACTTCTCACGCCTTGACGTAGCTCGAATCGCATCTCCGACGCACACAACACCAGATCGGACGAACCATCCTCATATAATTAACACACACATATGCACGGATCGCCAAATTGGCGCCGTGCACATTGGCAATTCCCACGAAGTTTGTCGATCCAGCATTACGGTCGGAGAATGCTCAGTTTGCACGCTGCCCGAAGAAATCGGAGGCCTGAGAAACTGTCAAAACGCGGAGAAATGAGGAATTTAGAATTTGGAAAAGAATAATCATTATCATTTTTTAATTCGGTACAACGTGATAAATATCGAAAGTCATGGCGGCCGAATCCGTCACAATATGTTGCATGTTTCAAGGAAAACGGATATATTTCAAATCGCTACCATAAGTGAAATAATGGTTCTTCGTATGGTAGTAGACTGGTCCGTCAAGTTTTACACAGTGGCCACTCAAATATAATTTTTAAATTCACGGTTTTTCTGCTCTATTCCTCCCATTTTCCTCGGCGGCCCAAATCCTCCCGATTTCCTGATCACTAGAATTGTACAAAAAGAAGAGTGGAATTATTTTATTATTATTGGTATAATATTTGACCGCCGCAGCATACTTGTTATATGAATAATACGGAACTTCGTAATTTATTCTTGAGTGCGAAGTACATTAAAAAATGCATTCACTTTTTAACGTTTTAAATGTGATTTTTTCTTACCTAAAAATATCGTTTTTTGGCCCTCCGCCTTAGTTTTACGACAAAATTTTCGGCTTATTCTCGGTTGCGTTATCTAATACCCGACGATTTTTAAAACCCGAATACCCCTTTAAAACAAAATACGCGCGTTATTTAGCTGCGGTCGTTGACCTCTTTGAGCGTATTAGTTGTTCTATTTAGTGTTACTGAGGCTACGGCGGAGTTTACACATCTGTGAAAAGCGCGCGGGTACATTATAGCCGGCCACAATGGCCACGTAACATTTATATATACAACGTGTATATTGTTTTTTATGGTTTATTAATGAATTGCATATCCTTTTTTCACAGTTTTACGAACGATGTCATATGAAAATGAACAAAGTCGACTTCTAGCCTTGTTTGAACAAGCGTGTACCACAGTGACAGTGAACAGTTCAGTTCAGACAACGAGCGAGGAAAAATATGGAGAACTTAGCGAAAGGCTTACATATACACCTATTCACAAACAAGTTGAGGAACATTATGACTTACTCTCCGATTAAAAGTTCGAAAACATATACGAGATGTAAAGACTGCGTCCTTCTGGGAAAGACAAATAAACAAGGGGCATAATTGCAATAAACGTAACAAGTCTATTTGTATGCAACACATTATCCCAGTATGCCAAAGTAGCGTTGATTTCGATAGCGATTAACTTATTGTTAGTATAATATAAGTAATAAATAAGCTTTTGTTTTACATAATTCATAATTTGATGTTAACGTGTTACAAAACAACAATTTTATGTTTTGTGCTTAATTATTGTTATTATTTTTTGGTTTTTGAATACATATATTCTATGTTATGTTCTAACCGAAAATATGATCCCAGGAGAAAAATGTTTAGTTTTTTCAATTTTCGACAATTATATGCTCATTTTATAATAAATAAATGTTTAATTTCCATTAATTGATGTATATAGAGCTACCTAATATTCTCTAATATAGACAACTAATATCGATTCAGTGCGCAATAATGTACATGGGTATTAGATAGCCGGCCACAACGGCCGGGTTAAACATTTTTCAACTGTGACGCGTAAGCCGGTTTCATACGAAAAAGTCTCTCGGTAACGGGGTAAACGTTTTTCCGAGACATGTTAACAAAAAATTAAACCAGCACTTTCGTACCTTTTGTACAAAAGTAAGTTGTGACATGGATATGTCTTTCAGATAGCGCAAAAAGGGCGCAAAGCTCGCGTTATTGAATTTAGTAAATATAATAACTCAAAAAATCGATTATAGATTAATTAAAAAATTTACTATGGCCTGATCACATTTTCTTCGAGTGTCCTGGCTCTTCGTAACGAACGCTCTCTTTTATACAGTCAGCTCTTGTCATTAGGTCTCCCTACTATGCCCTATAACTCTTCCTTTATCCTCTCCTTTCCTTCATCTTCTGTGGTGTCCGCACTGCTGTCCTTTGTTGCGTCCATTTCGGACCGCCTAATTATTTAGTTTTTTAGTTTAGTTTTCCTGTTGTTGAGTCAATGCCGCTGGCACGCCCACAAAAAAAAAATGAATAAAAAAAAAAAAAAAAAAAAAATGGAGGTGATAATTTTGTGTTACGTAAGAATTTTTTAAAACGACCCTCAGTCGATAAGACTATCCATGTCGAAAAAATCTCCGTGTCTTGCTAAACGTGTTCGAACAAACTAGAAAATTTCGATGGTGCAGGTCGCTTTATAGAAAAGTCCGCCAAAGCCAGTTTACAAACATGTTTGAAACTTGAATATTAATAAAAGAACCGGTAGACATATTCTTTATCCAGACTTACATTTCCATCCGTATAAAATGTTGACAACACAATTGCTTTTCGTCACAGACTACGCTACGCTACACGAATGCGTTCTGTCAACATGTGCTTGAGAGTAACTGCAGAATGGTGAATTTCCTTTGAAACAAGTATTTGTTTAAGGGCGCATTTTTATTTATTCGGCGGTATCAATGCCCAAAATGTGCGCTATTAGAGTAGTATGAATCCGCGAATAACGGTTCTTCACTCTGCGAAAGTAAAGCTCCCCTCTCTTTTATTAATCGAAAGAACAATACCAGCAGATGTATTAGCCGAGTTCTTTGTGCTTGCACTGAAGAGATAGAGGAAGTTGTCATCCACCTAGTTCCAACAAGATGATATTACGTGGCGACAGAAACGACGGAATTATTATAAAAAAATTGTCAACATCGCGCTATTTTAAAAGGAGCGGATCTTAGCAGTCACGCTCTCTGAATTTATCGTGTTGTGACTTTTTTCCGCCGTTGATTATTTATAAAATAAAAGGTGTACGCGATAAACCTAAGCTTGGCAGCCCTCCAAATCAACACTGAACGCGAGGCAATCACGATAAAAATAACGCGAGTTTCAAGAAGCGAATCAAGAAATGCTTGGAAAGTAGGGATGGATATTTAAAACAGGTAATTTTTAAAACGTAACGTGCTTATAAAAAATGCTATATCAAATAAGAATTGAGGAAAAAATTTTTGTTCAACACTATCGGTTTTGAGTTATAGCATTTTGAAAAATGTTCGTTATCCATGTAGCACCTTGTAATATAATACATACACACACACACACACACACACACACACACACACACACACACACACATATATATATATATATATGTATATAAAAATAAAAATAAAAAGTATACATGAACACATATTATATAGAACACAACAAGTAGTAGTAGCATTAGAAAATACACGCTATACGGAAATTATTAATTTTTTAATATTCATAACGAAAACGGAAATGTATTTCTAGTTTAGAATAAACAGAAGTAATTTATTCAAAATCTGTGAAATAGATACTTACAATTTAAAAAATTAAACATTTCATTTATTACTTATAATAATTACTCGCACAAAAAAAAAAAAAAAACAAAAAAAAAAACAACAAAACAAAACAAAACAAAAACATTGTGATGATAAAAATTTATTATACAGAAAAGAGTTGATAATATAGAAAAAATGGCCCAGTCAAATAACGAGCAAATTAGGTGTTTTTAAAATTCGCCAAAAAAATGTTTATATAAAATGAAATTCCTATAATATTCTTTCACTCTGCGAAGTTTTATGAATTTTACCAATAATGTACATTCGTTTTAGGAAGAAAAAATTTTTTTTTTATAAAGAGTAAATATGTTTATTAAAAAATGTTCGACTTGGTCGGAACTAACGCGGGTATAACAACAGTTTTAAAAGATGCAAACAGATCAACGTTAACAACGTAATCAACCTTTATTTACTATAGTAGTAATTGTCGTCACGCTTATATTATGTTTAAAGATACATACGTAAATAACAGATCATCTCCAGTTTGTAAAAATTAAAAAAAAAAAAAAAACAAGAAAAAAATAATATTCACGAGATAACGAATGTAATAATTGTTTTAAAGAATAACAAATCGTATTCTAGGGTAGAGGGGAAAAACGATAAAAGTTTACCTTACACGTATATAAAATATCATGCAAAATCTGTAGGAAGGTATTACACAAAAGTTTTTACATATTATAAAAATAAAAATCACGCTAAATTTTTCGATTATAAATAATATAAAGAAGTGAAATAAATTCTTTATCAAAAATCACTGACTATTTATTCTTTCAATAATGAACAGTAAGCAAATAAGCAAATACACACGTGTTCTGTTTTTCTTTAAAATAAAAAAAAAACTGAAAGGCTTCATGGCAATTAATACAAAATATTAACAAGAAAAAAAAAAAAATCATTCAATATCGGAACTTATTGAAAAGAAAAAAAAAAAAAAGAAAAGAAGGAGCAGGTGAATTATAGAAGTAGATCTTTCGTAAAAATATTAGGAAATGATGTTGCTTAATATTTCAACACTAAAATTGTCGACAAAACCCCCGATAATCAAAATGCACACGACGACAGTAGAAACCAAGATAGAGTTATTTATTTTCTTATTTAATGAAGCGATATTGTAAAATAAATATAAAATTGATTTAGGTTAAGCATCGTGTATTTGATTTGTGTCAGTGAAAGAAATATTTGGAATATCGCTCGAATGACAGTAAAACTATTTTTCAATACAGAGTAATGCAACAAAGCTAACAAGGTAGTCACAGCGCTTTAGCAGTTCCAGTGACGTCACAATGAAAAACATTACTACCATGTATTACCCGATTATCAAAAAATCCATTTTAATATTCAAATAGCTAAAATTTAAACGCTAGACGTTAGTTGCAAAACTAATCAATATAGTGAGGCTAGTTTTCAGCAGAAGACCGAGCGGAACATTTGCAAACATTTTCAACACACGCAAAAGTTTACGTCTTTGAAAAAATCGCTAGATGTGATTTTAATGGCCGGTACAATTATAAGGACGATCAATTTGAAAGTGAAGGTATTACAGAGAGCTTGTGTTCATTGATAGAAAAACGTTTCGCAGGAAAGAGCTCTACTACGGTCAATATAAGTAGCAGAGATGATGCGTACTATATTTTCTAGCAATTTTTGTCGTAGAAAGAGTAACCTTTCAACAGCGTCAATTACTTTTACAGGCTACTATAAAAAAGAAATGTAAAAATTAAATTTACAAAACAATCAGAAGTTCTTCGACAAAAATACAAATATAATTTTATAAAAAAAGACTGCAGAGAGAAAGATTTGTGTAATTTTTAAAATTTCCTAGGTAAGCGACAGATCATTTTTGAAAAGGTGGATAAGATGCGGCAATATCGGAAATGGTTCAGATACGACTTAAAAATTTCTGACTAGATGGTTAAACACATATACACGCACACACACGGCTTTTTAAATATTTTGACGATTAAAATATTATTATTTCAAAGTGGGAAAAAAAGTATATAATAAACGAAATAGCGGTTTTTTTGTTGTTGTTTTTTTTTTTTTTTTTAAATAATAAAAGTATCAGTTGTAGAATTCCGCATATCATCTTGTAACTCTTGCAATTTAGTAAAATTATGAATTTAATTGTTTCAGTTACAACCCCTTCGTTTATAGTTCTAACAAAATCCAAATGTAATCGAGGATGAGAGTTTGTATGTTTCAAAATTTTGTTTTATAATTATAAACGCGTTTCGAGTACATTCCATTAATAGATAATAAAACCGGTTCCATCAAGTCACTTCGGATGCGTTTGTAAATTACTTAAAATTCGAACTAAAAGTCAGACTGACCTTAATACAAAAATCATTTTTCAAAGTACATCATATAATACGAGGGCCATCCGGAAAGTAGTACCCGTTTGCGCTGTGTGGAGCGCTGGCGAGTAGAGGAGCCCCGCCGGACAAGTACTTACACGTTCAGTTGTATTTCAGCTGTCTGTGTGCAAAGTTACATCTTATACGGGCATTAAATGTGTGTTGATTCTGCGAGTGTTTATTCAAAAGAAAATTGAGAACGCCGCCAGTTGTGAAGTTAGGGCTGTGATTAGATTTCTCAACGCAAGAAATGTGCGACCTTGCGACATTCACCGTCAATTGAAGGAGCGGTATGGAGACAATGTTATGGATGAGTCTCACCTATTCGGCGCTGGTGTCGTAATTTCAACTTAGGAAGAGAGAACACCATGATGACGACGTCAATGCTGCAGCCATACATGTGGCTTTGTCTTCATCAGAGTAAGCATGCGAGCGACCCACCTCGCACAAATTTTCAAATAATGCAGCTGGTCTTTAACAGTTTCATGAATAGTTTGTTCGTGAAACATTACGGAAATGTTGACAGATCGCATCAATTTTAACGCGCCGATCATCCATTGAACTCAGGAGTTCGTCTGTAATGGTTGATGGCCGTCCCCTCGACATCATGGTGTTCCCTCTTCTCAAGTTGAAATTATGACATCAGCGCCGAACAGGTGAGACTCATCCATAACATTGTCTCCATACCGCTCCTTCAATTGACGGTGAATGTCGCAAGGTCGCACATTTCTTGCGTTGAGAAATCTAATCACAGCCCTAACTTCACAACTGGCGGCGTTCTCAATTTTCTTTTGAATAAACACTCGCAGAATCAACACACATTTAATGTCCGTATGAGATGTAACTTTGCACACAGACAGCTGAAATACAGCTGAACGTGTAAGTACTTGTCCGGCGACTCCTCCATTCACCAGCGCTCCACACGGCGCAAACGGGTACTACTTTCCAGATGGCCCTTGTATTGTATAGTACGTTGAAAGAGAATAATACACTTTACCGCGCTAAATGAATATTTTTAAAAGAGAACTATTAATCGAATGCACTTAGAAACACTCGTACAGACAGAATATGTAACTAAATAAATCGTTTTAACGATTATACCAACTATATACTCTGGGGGGGGGGGGGATGAAACAAGCCTACATTTTTTAACTTCTCTTCATACCGAGATTAAAACTTTTAGCCTTTTTCATTCATTAAAAAAAAATGTATTATGCCCTAATTAACATGCACTATACCGAGAAAGACAAAGAAAATTATTTCCGGTAAAATAAAAGATGGTGCACGACCAAAGACTTCAGTTACATGAAAGACTCTACCAACAGTAACAAGGGATGTTGAAACACTGTCAAAAATAAAACCTAATCACAGTGTTCCAAGAGAATTGTTGATTGAAAAGAAACAGTAATAGCTAAAACTATTTTACCGCATTTAATAGAAAACCTATACCTCGGAGTCCGAGGAGGGTTGCCTGAAGAATCAAGTTTATATACATACATATATATATATATATATACATACATACATACATATATATATATATATATATATACACTTCAATACATAACGTATTCAGTTAAGCATTAATACTATTCGACTCTGTGCTACATGTATTTTAATTTTAAACAATTCTAAGATTACATATTATTTTGGTAGTTTCGTAAATCTATTCATAAAATTTCCGTTAAAATAACGCTTAATTTAAATATGTTTTAATATCCGTGTTTTTTTTTGTTTTTTTTTTTTTTTGTTTCTTTTTGTTTTTTAAATACACGAGGTAAATCTATTATTGAGACGATGACGAGAAATAATTAAACGATAATATAAGCGCCTAAAACTAGCTTATTGCTACATTTCAAGGAAGACAAAACGCATTTAAACTACTAAAATATATTGTACTAAAAATATTCTTTGAGATCTTTCATCGATTACTCATTTTCAAGGTATCGTTTTTCGAACTAAATGCACATATACGAGCTAGAAAATGCGTCTTAGCGAATATTTTAATTTTAAAACAGAAAAATGATATTTATATTATTGCTCACTGAAAAGCACACCATAGCTGAACCGTTTAACAAATTAATCTAAAAAGAGTCCTTGTTATATACATAATGATGATAAAAATACGTATTAATTTATTAAATTTCGTTCATTTTAAAAACACTTTAATATTGACACAGTTGAGAAAATTCATCGATATGGGCACTATCTATTATTTCAGCCTGACTCGATTTAAATTTAATATCGTATAAAAGCAGGGTGGTATGATGTTTTTTTTTTTTTTAAATAGTAAATAGGAAAGATGAAACTGGAGAATATATTTAAAACGTCTTCGGTATGGCAGTTAAATTAAACAGCGGCTATGTGTTTCGTTTTTGTTTTTTGTTTTTTTTTTTTTTAAATGCTAGTTTCATTACATAATTTTCGCTAACTAATTTTAAAAAGAATTAAAATCTCACGCACATTAATTAGTCTGTATTAAAAAAAAAAAATGGAAGTTATTTAATAAGACAGAAATGTAGGCTAAAACAATGATTTATTATTGCGCTTACAAGCTTTAGTAAGTACTATCTGTAAATATCATACATTTTGAATTTTAGGATTAACAATTTAAAAACATAAAAATTACGGAATTACTACGTGCGCTGGAAGATGTAATCTAAAATTCAAATAGTGCAACTGAATAATAGGCACATAGTTCAAGTCAATTCTCAAATTAAAAATTTTTAGCACCAAATAGGAGGCTCCCTGATTTAGTGACTATCATCCGCACACTTTCGTCGTAGCTATCAAATTTTAACAGCGTGAATTAAATTTTATACGTTTAATATGTTAAAATTATCTGAAGCAAACACGCCAGGTACAAAATACTATATCGATTATTTTCAAGCGGATTTGAATAATTTGTAATCTTTTTTGCAATAGTGTGGATCATGGGGTCCTACAAACACAAAGTGAAACCTTAATCATACAGCCGTCGGTATTGTGTCATATTATAAGTCGTTATTATATAATAAAAAAAAAAAACGCAAATGGGAAAAATATATAAGAAATAGAGGGCGGTCAACAGCAGAGGAACGACTTCAGTAGTTCTGCTTAACTATGCCACTCTTTAAGAAGCATTACGGTAAGAATTATTTTGAGCTTTGAAGAAGGTGCACTAAATATCAGCCTATGAATTTATACATTTGAAATTGAAAAAATAATATATAATTATTATAAAAAAAACTAAAAAAAACCAATAAAATAAACTAAAATAAAAAAAAGAATGTTGCTAAATATTTCTGATTTTGCATTACTACTTTTGCAATGTTTGCGAACCACATTTTATTAATGCAAAATAAACCGTTAGAAATATACAATTAAAAATACAACGGAATTCAAAATGGTTCAGCTAAGTTTATACATATATACATACATACATTACAAAAAATATACATTACAATCACGCGCGCACACACGTATATATATATATATTTAAAATTAATTTATTATTAATCTACGAAAAACATAACAAACAATAAGCCACATGCTGTGCGAGATTTCGATTTCATTTGAATAAATTTGAAATCTAGCTCACGCGGTAAATGTGTACTTTATCTACGCAGTACTGTTAAAAATGTTACTCCACACTACGCTTTAGTATACTTTTATCGCACTCATTTTAAACGTAGTGATGAAATATATTACGAGTTTCCATTGTAGCCCTTTTGAGCGTACATATCACTGAAATATCACGTGTGTAAACATTATTGTTGCCGTAAATAAAAGTACATGTAACAACTCTCTATTACTACTTTCTTCGCATGAAAGAAATTGTCGTCTGATGAAATGATTTGTTTATTAAACGTACAAACAACGGGTTGTACCGCGATAGTGCAACAAAAACACTGAAGAATTCGCAGAAAAATGATACGACAATGATTAAAAAATAGGAAATTTTTTTCATCAAAATTACACCAAGAAAAATGAGCAAAAAATAAATCAGTACAGTAAGAGAGAATATTTCGAAAAATTTGTCAATCGTAATGCTTTTTTATTTATTTATTTATTTATTTATTTATTTCTTTTCAGGGGTACAAAACATTTAAAGAGACATCACACAGCACCGGCGTCAAATATTTTTCCCTCGCAAAAGCCACTATAAGAGAATACGATGATAAGAGAGAGCTAGATGTTAAACGTGAGAAAGAAAACGTTCCTGCTGTCGCTGCAGGAACAAGTAAAACTCGAAACTGGTGCACCATAATTGCTCGTTTCTTGTATTATTTTGTTTATAAAAAAACGGACGATTTTACATAATACACGGTTGTCGTTATTTCGGTGATTTATAACTCCATATATTTATGCGTACAAAAGTAGTCATGATTGTATTTAAGAACAACACAAATTCCACTTTTTGGCACTTCGACTGATCCAAGGTAAAAAAATTAAATATACAAACGGTAACGTATAAAAAAAGAAATATGAAAAAATATCAAAACTGTGATCATTATACTACAAGTCTCAGTTACTTCGTTAGGCAAAAACAAAAAAAAAAAAAAAACCAAAAAAAACAAAAAAAACCAAAAAAAAAACAAAAAAAACAATGCTTTTTATTCCTATTTTAACTGCACGAGAGGGGCTCCTTGTTTTAAAAATTGGCGCAGCTGAAAAAATTATTTTCTCGGGACTTTCGCGGAGTACTACTCTACCAGTCTCAGAAGAAAAACGTCTTAAAATAAAGGCGTAAATAGCGGGTACCTTTTGACGAGTAATGCACATGCTCGGAAGTTCTTATTTAGTTGTAATTGTACGGAAGAAGAATTTTATTTATTTATTTAAAAACGTAACATCCAGAAATGATCGCTGTAACCGAGATTATCGTCGTTAAGTTTCATACAAAATGTTTTTTTTTTTTAAATAGTGTGCATTATCCTTTTGTGCAGAACAATTTACATATTTTACAAGCGTTAAATCTTCACGGATGAATATGGTGTGTTTGAAAGCTTATGTAAAAATTAACAATCTCGTTAGAATAATTACGATTATGAAATTAATAAAACACTTCCATACTATTGTAATTAAGAACTGTTTAGGAATGTACATTGCATGTCATGCAGTGCCCGCTAAACGATTTGTTTTTTGTATAAGGGGGCTCCTCTTTTTATCATTAATTTATCGCCAGAAGTGGTCGGTCGCCGCTGCACTGCTTAAATTCACATTCGTATCATCTTCTACAGCAGCAACATAAACAATGCGAATATTTTCTACAACAAATAAGGGCTTTGTTTGTTTTTTTGTTTTTTTTTTCACAATCAATATTACATTTGGCCGCCAGCGGCTCTCGGTGAACAGGTATCGCAACGAAAGGTGAAAAAAGTGTTAAAACGACGCCGAGTACCGCGAGATTAACCAACTCCGTTTCCTCGCGAGTTATCAGTGCGTTTTTGGTCTTATTTAGGTTGGTTAAGTGCGCGAGCTCTGATGAATTAACGATGCTCCCAACGTTAATTTTCATCTTCTTCGTTTCAGCCCGGCGGAGAAATTGTAGTTAACGTCGTCTTCCGGTAACCGATAAGAATAACTTCGCTTTTTGGTGCAATCTGCAACGTACCTGCGCGACTGCCGACGTTTGAAGTTTTTTATCGGCTACCACTGTTCTGACGCAGTCGTTACTATTAAAATCAATACGATAAATTTCGCTTTTTGTGTCTTATGTATTTCGTCCAAAGGAAGAAAGAATAAAAGGATGGGGATGGGGGAGCAGGAGAAAAAGATAAATTAAAAACACATTTACATTTCTTATTCATAATTTTATCGATTATTCTTAAAATTATTACTATTACTACTACTAACATTATTACGCTGTTGATGGAGCGGCGAGCGTTTTGCCTTAAGTTTGCTCTTCGAATTAAGCCTATGTCATTTAACGTTATTCACTTGCAACGAAGATAGCGTAGTGTTACACCTACGAACAAACAAATTTACGTACAACCGTATGTAAAATATGTACAGTACTCAGTTAATAATAATAATAATAATAATAATAATAATAACTATTAGAGCCTAGCTGGCTATGTTTCATTTTTACACACAGTGTAACAAATGATTAAGTACGTATCGCGTTCTTATTGTATTTCTATAATTTTTTTTAAAAAAAAAAAAAAAAAAAACGAATAATCAAGATCATATTTCGATGGAGGGCATGGGCGGGGCAGCGATACTAACAGATCGCCGAATTTGGAAATACTAAGCAAAAACGCTAATCAGTCGAATAATACAATGCACGTAGAATGTCCAGTTCAGACACGGAAATAATTTAACTGATAAAGTGAATAATAGCACGCACTGCTATTATTATTCAGATATTCATCTGGACCCCTTTATTGTAATAATTCAATCTACTAAAACAAACGTCGCGAATTTTCATCTAAAATGCTTTCCCCAATGTTCCGTGTTTAATTTATTTCCAGCGTAATTGAATAATATAAAGGCCACATTCGACAATGCAAAAGACGCGAATAATTTCATTCCGCAGATAAATAGTAGGAAGAATTGAAAAGCTTTCGTATTATTCCGTTATAACGGAATAATGTGATATATAACGACCAATTCACCTAAGGAGGAAATCATGGCTGAAATTAAGGGTGACATCGAAGCCGCCGGAGTCAGACGGATTTATCGACGTATAAATAATGAACTATTACCTACTACAACCATTGAGGTTTACGAGTAAGACTATTACATCAGTAATTATAAATTACACTTTTCGATAGAAATTAGTTATCGCCCGCCAGACTGCGTTTAAACTGTTGTAGATATAGACAGGTAACACTTTACTGCCGTTCCAAACCGAGATATCGATCGTGTTACGAGGATTACACTAGACTGCGCTTCTTGCAGCTTTCTCCCTGTCACCTATATTCGAAGTCTTAACTGTAACGAAAATCATACGGCAACCGACAAAATATGTTCACATTCGTTCGCAAAGTAAATATTGAAAAAATCAAGGCCACAGGAAATGTATCAAACTCTGATGGTATTCAAATAACTTCAAAACAAATCTATATCGCGTTTACATTTGCTGATGTTACTAGTTTAAAATTTCCCGCCATTGTCACATCAACAGGAAGCATACGAAAATCAAATTCGAATAATAAAAGCCGCATTGCATGTGTTACAGTTTGTAGAATATGCGAATGGTATGAGAAAAATGGAACGGTCAAGAACGAGTAAAAACCAGATGACTATTGTAATGAAAGCAATTTGAATTTCAGAAATGGAGCTCGGTTGACTCTAATAAATATTTCAGCGAAAGAGGTGAAATCGCGGACTTGCAACAGTAGTAGCTGCTACCGGAAGTATTACTTCCATTCAAATTAACTCCTAAGGTTTGAAGTTTATTTTTACTATTAGGAAAAAAATCTTTAATCGAAATGCAGAGTTTAACATATAAAAAAAGGAGAAAAAATTAAAGATTTAAACAGGTATTAAAAAGCGGATGAAGCAGGGTGTGCTAGCGGTTAAGTAAACGGTCCGTTTATAGAATAAGCGAATAATATGATAAAAATGGCGAATAAGGAATAAAAAACAGATTACAATGATGAAATCTAAAGGGACTCCGCAAAAATGGTATTCAATTGACTGTAACGAATATTTTTAGAAAGGATTAAATTTCAAAAAAAAGCAAGAATGAACGAATAAAGTTTATTAATGTTAATTTACAAATAAACAGCAATTTGTGCACTTATTACATAAATAATTGCAATCTATGCTATTATTTTAATATTTTCTGTCTGATTAATCGTCTCCGAATAATATTCCACAACAGTTTCGATTATAACATCTACTTTAAGAAACATATCCCAGGTATTTCTTAGTTTCGTCGAGATATTTTTAAAAGTATTTACTAATTTAGCGATATTAAATTCCTGAAATAATTTTTAACTTATTATCGATAGATTATAATCAGTTTTTGTTTCGTTTATTGGCATTGTTTGATTTGAAAGTATTCCGGCGCAGGTTTTATGATTAACGTTTTGTTTTCTTGCACTGTAGCTTCCGTTAATATTAAGGGGCAAATTATATTCCTTGATGGTGCAGCGTATTTGAATTTTAATATTTTGGATTTCAGGTGTTTTATATAGGTTGGACAATCAAATTTGTTAGGTGTTTTTATTTCGGTTTACTCTTAAGAAACAAAAACGAGTTTGATAGTATTTTTCGAAAAAAGATAATAAATAAACAAACTCGGCAATATTAGCTTTAAAATACTTTTATGGAATGATAGCAGCCTTCTTCTGAGATCAACTTTAAGTAATTTACATTTTCGTGGTAAAAAAGGATGGCCTACAATTCTTAGCAATGGGTTATCATCGAGAACGAAGAGCTGTTTTTTTTTTTTTTTTTTCATTGTTGTATATGAATTAGTTCCGTAGACAAAGCATAAAATATTTCAATTGTTTTCTCAAGAAATCCTCTCTTTTTTGGACATTTCCTGTCTGCTAGGGGAAAAGCAAGATATTGTCAAGTAGAGAAATGTTTTAAAAATTCTATAAAGTACTATTCAACGTCGAAATGGTCAGTACCAATAATCAACGTATGTAATACGTGACTACCGAGACAAAGTTTAATTTTTAGTTTTTTATCTATTTCATTCGAAAATTTTAACATTTAACAAACCGCGATAGAGAACAGTTTTGTTGTGATGGCTAAATGTTTATATAACGATTAGAATAATCAAACTTTCTTTTCCTACTTTTAAGAAAAAGAAATAAAAATGAATATCGGAAAAAACTAAAATATCTTTTTTATATGTAATTTTTCTAAGAAGAGACAAATGAAGGCAATGATAATTTTTGTCAATTATTATTATCGAACTACGAACAGTACAAGAATAGATTCCTTTTAATTTGTTTGTATTTCTTTTTTTTATTAAAGATGGTTTTTATAATTGGATATTATCAATCACATTTGTTTCTCAAACCGTTTTATCTCCTGGGAAACATACATCCAAAGTAAAGCCGATTTTTTTCACAATGATTAAAATTTTTTTTTCTTCTGCGAGGTTTAATTTTTAGGTAAAATGGTACTGAATCCAAAAAAAAAAAAAAAAAAAAAAAACTAAACCGATAAACAATTCTGACAAAATGGGCGGAAGTACCGCATAAATAATTTAAAACAAAAAAGCAATTGTGCTTATTTTAATAATTTTATTGCTAAAGAAACTTATTTTGATAAAAGAAACAAATAAAATGTTCCAGTTGGCGAAATGGTTTTTTAAAAAAAAAAAAAAGATATATAAACTTCGTTTACCAATCGAAAAAGGGGGAAATTTACTAAATATTAGATGCAGTAACAAAGTACATTTACAAAGGATTACAAAATAATCCTTAATTAACGTTCATGAAGTACGTAGATCTTATTCCTATGCTCGTATAAATGTGTAGGTTATTAATTGTGCATTAGTAAATAGAAAAAGAAAATAAAAAAAAAAAAAAAAAATCGAAATTGTCTCTTTTAATAAAATCTTAATTCAATAAAATCTATAATTGTCTTTCGAATGTATTTTATCTGCCAAGGTATACGTCAGTTTATTAATTAATAAATATTTTTTAAAACTTTTAATCATTACAAAAACTTTCACTGGCTATATTCCTCGGGTACGGAATTTAAATTTTCATAACACAAAGTTAATGAAAAATTATATAATTAACATAATTCTAAAGGCGAGAATTGTAGCAATTCCAGGAAAAAAATAAAAAAGTTATAAAAAACCGAATTTTAATCTATTACTTAATTTGACAAGTTCGTGCCATTTAAAATGTTTTCGTTTTTTTTCTTCTTTTTTTTTTTTTTTTTAAAGAATTAAATCTATAAACACTTCGTAAGCAGAAATATCCGAATTTTTTTCCAGTTCGCCAACATCGATTGCGTTTATAAATATTAATACGTGACTCTTTTTTTTTTATCGTTTTTTAATAAAATTCTGTCCAGCACATTTATCGAGAATATCGAATTCTAACTGTATAAATCTATAAATCTATGTAGACTTCAAAAACTCCGTCCTTATGTATTTATTACAATTTTTATAAAAGTAAGTCAATCGGTTACGCTATTGTAGCTGGATTAAGCAACGATGTTTCAAAGATCACAAATATTCACTCAAATGAATTAAAAAAAAAAAAGATAAATAAATAAAAGAAGATTAAAAGTATTCAAAAGAAATTAATAATTGAATAAAATTACACAAAATATGTATTTTGTAAATTTTTACACGAAATTGGAATAATGGGGATACTATATTACAGTGACGTAGAAATAAATTTAATAAGCCCCGCTTTTTACTAACGCAAAAGATAATGTTCAGCAGATGATATGTGAAAAACACCGCGGGTAATTCGTAAAAAGGTCTGAATAAAAACCTTCGATAGTACCTCCAAAACGATCCACGCCAAATCACTCCCGCTGTGAAAGGAGCGAGCTACATAATAATAAAGCTTCATACATTAAAAAAAGCATGAAAAAAAAAAAAAAAAAAATGAACACATAGAAAACAAGAATTGTTCAAATATTACAAAAGATGGCGTAAAAAACGTGATGCGCCAAACAGATGGAAAACAGCTGACCTAGATGATATACAAAATTACTGATTAAACAATTTTACACAAGAGTTACGTTAGTTTTTTAATGATTTTATACAGAATCTAAAGAATATACTTGAATTTGTTTTTAAAGGGTATTAATATAAAATGCGAAAAAGTTTATGAACGAAAGACACACAAAATTACATACTTATTACATACGAAATACTAACAATTTGTACAACAAAAAAATATATGCAAGATGTCTCAAAAGTCATGACAAAAAAAAAGGAGACAGAGAAATTTGAAAATACGGATAGGGCAAAAGTTAAGTGTCTACTCAACGCCCGTCATAGTGCCGAACGCGTCACTGTTGAGTTTCGTCGCGTAGAAACTGGTACAAAATAAAAATCCTATAATGACTTTTAATCCAGAGCAAAAAGAATTTTTATTATTTAAAGTTATTTTACTGAAAAATTTATCGCTAAAACTTATCAAGGACAATTACCGATTTTATCTCACAGCTTGAAGTAGACGGATGGTTTTCTTATTTTCAGCAAGACAGTGCTCCCGCGCACCGTGCTGCCGACACAATGGCATTTCTTCGTGAGTTTTTTGGAGTGCGCTTGATTTCTACGGACTCATGGCCTCCGCGGAGCCCAGATCTCACGTCTCCGGATTTCTCTCTACGGAGTTTTCTTAAAAACTCGATTTACACGAACAATTCAACCAGTATTGACGAGTTAAAAGAAGCTATCACCGAAAAAATGAAGGAAATCACGCTTGAAATGTTGCGACGCGTGTAATTTAGAAAAACGAACGTTGATGGTGTTTGCGGTAGCCTAGTGGTTAAGATGCTTGGCTACTAAATCAGGGGACACGAGTTCGAGACTTGATCCGAATACCAGGTTTACCCAGGCTGAAATAATTGGGTACCGGAGAAATCCGGGAAAGTAAAGGCGACCGAGAGAAAAGAACTGGCCCTAATATTCTCATTAGTGCCGTTAGGCTTTGTACCATTATGGAAAGCTTAACTTCACAATCCATGGTACCCATTATGTCAAGGATGATACGTGGGACTCACACTTTACTTTATTCGAAAAACACGAACATAAATATTATTCAGTTATTAATCATGACACGGACTAGACTACAACATCGTCAGATTTAAATTGTCGATTATTTCACGAAATAGCGCAAGTTTTGCCTAACAGACAAAACGGTTGTCTATACTTGGCGGAATTAGCACGATTCTACGTGATTTCCGCTTAGATGTGTGAGCACTCCTTTTTAAAACATGTTGTAAATTTTTTCAAATAAAATCAGTTCCATGTCGAGGTATGCATTTTTATTTCTAAAACGCCATGTTTTGGTCGCGGGACTTTTGAGACAAACAGTATATAAGCACTATATAGACAAAACAAAATACGGGCGGAGGAACAGAAAATATGTATAGAACAAAAGCATAACAACTGATAATAAATGAAACTGTAATGATGCAAGAAGCTTGAGAAATAATCGCAATGCTTATACGTTGATTATCAAAAGGCATATTATTTAATTCCTCATAGCTGGTTACTTCAAATGTTACGTTTATGTGACATTTATAATAAGATAATTCAGTTATTAAAAAAAATTATGGCCCAACGGAAAATCATTGTAACGATTAAAACCGAGCAAAATGAAATAAAAATAAAAATTAAAAGAGGCACTTATCGATAGTTCGAGTTTGTTATAATTCTGTATGGCCTTGAATCTGTTATCGAATGTGCTCAATGTAATGAAGTGTCGATACAAAATAAAATACAATTTAACGCATTTAATTTATACGGACCATACCGAGTAGTCATATTCCGGAAATAAAAAAAAAAAACGGCGTTAGTAATTTATTAAGAATAACAGAAATTTTTTTGAACGATATTATAAATATAGAATTCGATCTATACGTAAAGGAAAAGAATAAAATAAGAAGAATATAAAACACTAGAAAAGAAGAGTGTATAAGATCTTATACGAATACTTACAAATAGTATAAAACAGATTTTGTTAGTCGTAAAACAGTGAAAGAACAGTAGACTTAAAATTACACCAGCAGAATAAAAAAACTTATCAAACCAAAATTAAAAAGTAAACACTTATTCCGAGTAATAAATATGTACACTGTTCCGATTTTAGTAAACTATTTTCGAGTCATGCAATAATAGAGCAAAATAAATATTAACGGAATCAGTATTACAGCGCGCAAATATCTAACCAAAAAAACTAGAATCCTGAAGGTAACAACTGAAAGATTATATATACAAAAAGAAATGAAGAGGAATAGAGGATTAATAATACATCATCTGTAAAATTTATTAAATAATCAAGTGAAAAAATGAAGAAATATTTTAATAATGAAAGCGTTCAATCATAAAACCATTAAAAACTACACCTCACTTGACTTAAATAGTAACACTTTTATTAATAAACAGACTAAGTTAAAGGAAATATGGAGAGCAAAAGCACTTTTTCTGACTAATTTCTACACCGGGTACTACAATGTGAAAATATAAAAATATTCATTTAACAGCTGGTTAATACAAAGTGATTTATATTTCCTTTTGGTAATAATACAAAACCGAGTAATAGAATCAAGGGAAATCACAAAAAAAAACATTAAAAAAAAAAAAAAAACCCTATTACTAAAGAAAAACAAATATTCTTGATAAATATTCAAAAGATGTGGCAAAGAAAGTGAAACAACAAGGGGCACATTTTAAGCCGACGTGAACAATTAACAGCAGCACAATTTTGTATAAAAAGACAATAACGTAGCTGCTGTGAGTTCATCAAAAAATTGGCATAATATACGGATTAATTAAATTTAAACAACCGTATTATAAATGTACATCTGAAAACCGCCTTGGAAAATGAAAGATATATGTTATACAGACATAGAACCTTTTAGATAGGGAAGTGGATCATAATAGATCCGACACGTTATTAATAGACACAAAAAAGAAATTGCGTATTTTAGTAGACACACTGCTATATCAGAAGATAGTAGAAATAAAAACCGAACGTATAAAGAAAAAATAAACAAAAACGAATAACTAAAAAAAAAAAAAAAAGGAAATTAAACATCTATCAAATTATTAATAAAAGCTAAAATATTAATTATATTTTTTATCCCATTAATTATTGGAAATCATGGTACTACACCAAAAAAAAAGCTGAGCAGTGATGTAAGCAACCTCGGTTTATCGCCTTATATATAACTAATTAAAAAAAACGCAATATCAATAAATATCACCACAGATGAAGAAAAATTGAATGATTGCTAAAAAAGTTGGCCTTGCCAGTTACAATTTCCAATTGAAATATATTAATAACGAACTTACTAGTCGGAACATATTGCGGACCAAGAAAAAAAAAAAAAAAGTATAAAGAAATATGTAATGGCGATAGGAAAATAAAGAAGGATTGGAGGGCGAAATTTACAGATACATTCTGAATTTCTTTCAGTTCTTGGATTTTCTACTGAACAATATGTCGGTTACTCAAAATTTCTTTAATAGTTCGATTTTTTTTTTTTTTTTTATCGATTATTAATTACATACATTACGTATATGTACAGGTTTATACGCTGAATAATAAAAACCCATTTTACTACGACAGTTGAAGTCTGGAACGATACTCGTTAAGAAAAAGAATGTCTAGCGATAAATGTATGTGTATTGTAGACCTTAAGATTGTTCATATTTTTCCTGCAATATCGAATTTATGTTTATTTCTCATCACAAACATTAACGTTTATAGGTCATTTTCAATTTTGTCGATTTTATTATTTAAAAAATGTTTTCAATTACCTCTTTTCGTGTAAGTATTATAATGGCTTAGTGCGATAATCATAACAATAATAACAATACTTCCGCTCTTGTTCAGCTGACAACATATACAAAACTACGATCTATTAATGCAAAAGAAATAATAATAATTTAAACTTACATCTGATACGGTTAATTTCTGTAAATTTGTGTTTAAGCGAATTCGCAAAGACATATATGTGGTACCGATACGAACTGGGGCGACTAGTTTTAGCTTAAAATTCGAAATTATTTTAATCGGGCAGATTTTATATACGGATACATTCTATGCGATAGCGACACTAAAAATGCATTTCTTACCGCGATCGGATATCGTTGCAATCAAATCGTTCATTAAAATCTGAAAAAATCCGGATATTTATAGATAATAGGCAAGATGTGTCTCTATGTACGATAACTCTGAAGCAGTAGTATACGATTCGGCTAGAAGAAACATACATCGGCCTGAGTAGTACCGGTACTGCGAGTGTGTAGGAACAATTGCAATAGCGAAATTCATTTTGTAATTCCAGCACGGGACCGGTTGTAATTAATCATTTTGTAATAGTAATTTTAACTGGGGCATATGAGTAATCAAAGTTTCAGCGCGTACGAACACGTAAATATATATTTCTTTCTAGTCACCGGTGGTTAAATTCATCGCTCAACTTTCTAATTTAAAATCTTTTTCTTTTTTTTTTCACAAGATACGCGGGTTATTAAATTTAGCGAGTTCAGTGCGGAACATTGTGTTCGTTTTATAGCAAAGAAAAGCAAATTTGCAAGTTTCTTTTTTTTCTTTTCTTAATTTCAATTTAAAAGATCCTAGCGCTTAAAAAATAATAATTTATTTTTTCTTTTAAACGACAATAAAACATTACCGTAGATGAACAAGAGACAATTACCATTTGTTTCATTATATTGCGGAACAGGGCCAAAATAGCACTCTATTCGTTTTAGTATGTATAATAAAATAACATTACATTCTGTCAAAAAAGTAAGTACCGGGAATTTTTAAATAAAACACAAACTTTACATACAATCATCAAAATTTATTTTGTCGCCTTCAAACTGTTCCCCATTCGAGGCTATACACGTATTCCAGCAGCGCTTTTTTATAGGCACTTTCCAGTATGGCCCCTTTAGCTCCTTCCACGAATTTCGCTTTATGGCCTCAGTGGACACTCAAAACGGGTTCCACGGAGCAACAATTTGAGTTGGGGGAACAAAAAAAAAAAAAAAAAAAAAAAAAATGTCGCACGGAGCTAAATCAGGCGAATACGGTGATTGATCGATGGTAGCTACTACGTTTTTGGCCTTAAATTCGTTCACAATCGTGGCTCTGTGTGATGCCACGCTATCGTCGTGTAAAATCCACGAGTTTTTCTTTTATAATTCTAGCCGTTTTTGGTGAACTTTTTCATGCGAACGTCTCCTCAGTACGTCCGATCAGTACTTGATATCGATCATTTGTCCCTTTGGAATTAATTCATGATGTACCAGACCGCGAATATCGAAGAAAACAATGAGCATCACCTTGACCTCCGAGCGACTTTGGCGTGGTTTTTTCTCCCTCCATTCCGAAGATTGTTGACAACTTGTTAGTCCACGGCTCATCACCAGTTATGATGCGTTACATGAGCGTTGGATCAGAATTCGCACGATCAAGCATGTTCAAAGAGACTCGCTCACGGCACTGTTCCTGAAGAAAATTCCGCTCTGACGCGTCTCACGCCCAAACTTTCAGCCAGAATGGCACGAACTGACTCATGAGAGATGTTAAGGTTATGCGTTATCTCTCTTAAGCTGGTACGACAATTTTCAAGCGCAATTTTCTTCATTGCATCGATATTCAGGTCGGCAGTAAACGACCTCCAGGAAGATGCCCAATGAGATGGATAGACCAGATACATAATTTATGCCGAGAGCCAATTCACCAAATTATAAGAAGAACAGAAAACCGTATAGGCTGGAAAAAATATATCGCACAAATGTTGATGTAGCCACGATCGTTACGGTCGGCACAAAATGATGATGAGTAGAGGTCGAAGGTCGTCCAGAACACGACATATCTTCAACGATCTCACGGCCCTCCTTAAACCTTTGTACCACTCATATGTACAGGTTTTTGATAAAACTCAATCACCAAAAGCCTTTTCTAACATTTTCAACGCGCCGTCAGCACATGAAATTCCATTCGCAAAACGAAATTTAAGACAAACTCTTTTTTCAATAATTTTGTTCTGTGTAAAAATCGCAGAACACTAGTTAGATATACATACTTGTCCAACTGGTGTAAATAAGGTAATAGCCAGTTTGCGCTCAAATTTGGCATCATAATGAAAGACAATGTTACCAACTAAGGGAACAAAAAAATTTGAAATCCTTTCAGCACGGACAGTTTAAATGAACGATTACCGGTACTTTTTTGACAGAGTGTATGTCGAGCGAGAAAAGCATTTGTAATTTTATTTTTACGACTCCGTCTTCTCGCACAAAAACTAATGAATAAAATTATTACGTTATTGTTTACACAGCGGAAGTAACGAATAAAAATCTACAGACTAAAAAAAAAAAAAAAATCAGCAATAAATTCTGTATGCCTTTATGATTTATGTTAAAAATAAAAAGAAAAAAAAAATGCAATATTTTTATATGAAATATGTTTGCATTGAAGCGTATTTCACAAAATTTAATAAAATTGCGATCAGCTGTTAAAGGGAAGAGAGCGTGATAATGAAAGTTTGCATAAGAAAAAGAAATATTCAGTGTAAATTATAACTTTGTCGTGATGATGATACAAAAAAATGCATATCATAAAATCTACTTTCCCTGTAACATTTAATACTAGCTCGCTCGGTTACATTCAACACTTCTCTAGCCAGACGTCTACCAGTAATGATCTTTTAATTTTTTTTCAATCAAAATTACGCTCCGATGTCTTCCTATGTTACTTTTCAACTATTCACTTTGTAACACACGGTAGTAATTTTTTACCTGAGTTTTATTTTCTAACAATATGCGATGTTTACAGTCCCGTCCAAATCACATCGTGTCGAAAGCCGTGTTGTACGCGTTTATAGAATTTAGTTATTTCTCAAAACAAGAGCATTGCCATTTACTTGTGCAAAATTCTGCATAACGTCATCGATTTTATTTCTGCCTCTGTTTATTGACTTCATTATTATTAACTAGTGTTACTTTATTTCTGTTATTTCGATTGTTAATTTTTAATTTTTGTATAAATACATAAAAAATTACAACATTTTTAGTCGCGAATTTATTTATAAAAGAATTTTAATTTCACACCAAAAAAAAAAAAAAAACCTAATAAAGAAAAATTGTTGTAACAGTATATACATTATAATAGAATATTATTTAAATAATTGATATTGTTCATAAAAAACCATTAAAATTGGTACATTAATATGATCTTAAATAAAAAAACGTATACATACATATATATGCACACGCGAGAGTTTGTGTGTTACTTCTGTTTTAACGATGTAAAAATTTATGCTAGACTTCATCTACCAACTCAATTTCGTGAATTTTCAGTGAGATAAGATCTCACCGATTTTTTTTACTCTCGTTATTGTGTGATATCTGTAAACTAAACTGTCCCTACTTCACTAAATCGATTTTCCTTGGCTGCATCTCCTAATTATTCATTGGATCATCCTGAAGGTTCCCAGTATGTTTGTGATGCGAATCGCGTGCTCTTCGAGTGCTCCGGTTTATCTCGCGAGCGTGAGTTACTTTATTATCATCTTTTAAAGCTTGGTCTTCCTGCTCCTTTCAACGCCTCTTATGTTCTTTCTCTACCTATTCTCTCTGTTGTTCCTGTCCTAGGGGTGTTCCCTGATTCCATTGTCGACAGAATAAAAATATAATTTTTATTCTATTCCATGTATCTATTTCTTTTTGCTGGGCTAATGCTCTTCGGTAACAAACCCAAGGGGGGTAAAAAAAAAAATAAACTGTCCCTAAACCGCTTTTATCACATTACTCGTATACAAATATTAAATGAATTTTAAATTATAAATAAATATAAATGTACGATCACAATAACAGAAAGAAATTCACAAAATTATAAACCGACATGTTTTAGAGTAACGTTCATATTCTCATGGTTAATTGATCAATTCTGTGAATATATTTCTGTTATTGTGATTTTATATTTATATTACTACAGAAAACTGTAATTTCAAATTATAAAAAATTACTAAAAAAGGGACTTAACCGAAAAGCCTATTATTTCGAAATTTTAACTTGGTCGTTCAGGGCAAACCGTATGCCGTCACGATGTGTGCCGATTTGCTTTGAATACAAATATGCTTTCAAAATTGTAATATTAAAAAACAATCTTATATATATATATATATATATATATATATATATATATATATATATATATATGCAAACGATTATTTATTTCAATGTCATTGCTGATGTTTTAAATTATTTTTGATTTAAAATTCACATTCTAAATTCTAATAAACTGTAATTTATACGGACTACTACACCTTTTGGAAATGAAAATCACAATGACAAACATTTAAACTGAACATAGATGGATATGTTAGAAATTTTTTTAGGAATAACTGCCACGAGAAAAAAAAAAATAGAGAAAGAAATATTAATAAAAACGAACGCAATATATAGAATCTGAGATTGAAAGAAATCACAGTGTCTTTGAAAAGAGAAATATACAAAATAAGCGACAATTCAGATCTTTTTCAAATTCCGGCGATAATACCATACTACATTTAGTATTTTGAAAGGGAAGATTAGGTATTCTCAAAAACGTATATTCGTTCATATTCAATTCTAAGATGTTTGTTATTGTGTTTGCACTTTATATGACTTCCATTACGTAATTAACAAATAGGATATATGTTTACACCGAATTTATTTCATTTCGATTTACTAAAATTACATTCTTTAACTCAAAGAAATGATTTTAACTTCACGATTTTTTTCACGCGAAATCAAAAATGTAATATCGATTTACGGCAAATACTGCTTTCTGGGATTACAATAAAGCACATTAAATGACGTCACACAGAATTTTGAATAGATAGTCGGCAATCTTCGGAAAATTTAAAAGCAACTTGGTCAAGCAGGAGAGACGACGGTAAGAAAACGTGCTATCTGGAAATTACATTGAACGGACCAACTCTGCAAACGGACGATGGTGTAGTATAAAATTCGGCAAATTAACTCTATACTGTGATACTTTTTCGACCACAGCCCTGCGCTGCTCTTAATAAAAGCACAAATGCAGCTCTGCAAAGCACAGTTGATTTTACAGGTAGCCTACGTTTTCTCGAAATGTGTCGTACAAGACAAACAACTGACTCTAGCTGTGCATGTTGCTAATCAATTCCTTTCTTTCACAGATTGCTGTATAATATGCGTTCGAGTTTCACATCACCAGCTTTTCACGTCAGCTTCATTAGTTGCATTTTCCATAATTAGCAAAATTATAGAGAATGAGGTACAAAATCGGTTGACGCCTAACGTTAAATCGGATTTTACTGACCAATATTACTGTTTACTCTTTATCCAGCTTATTCGTCACATCCCTGACACATATCTAATACTCCGAAGGAATCTTTTTTTGTCAAGGATTTTTTTAATCCCCTCCACACACAAAAAACGCTTGGCATATATCTCGTAAAGTTTTTTTAGCATGACTTCTACGTCGCTTACCCCGGCAATACTAGAATCTTCTAACTAAACTCTCATTACTTTTTGTCATTATCAATGGAATTCACTGTAGCACGAGCGTTTCCCTACAACGCCGGTCTACTTTATCACCCATTTCTGGATATTATTTTTACCAATCTTTTCTGGTGCTGTCTCAAATGAATTCTTTCCGCGGTTATTTCTCATTGTTATATTCAACTGTATTTTTCCATTTCTTTTATTACTTTTATCTGTCACCGGTTTTCAGGCAATTTGCATCTGTAAAATGTTATTAACGTTCTTCTTGGCATTCTTTTTTTTTCTTTTTCTTTTCACATACTGATAAACGTATGTAACTTCGCAAGTCTTCATCACATAACAGCATTACTGACGATTACTACATACAATAGCGAATAATAGGAACTTTCAATTGAATTGCAAATTATCTAACGATAAAAATTGATTCTTTTCTACAAATTCATTTTATTTATCGAAAATATATGCTGCTTCTTCCTAAAAACACTTTTTTTTTTTTTTTTTGTATTAACGAAGACAGATATTTACTGCAAATTTACCCGGAGTAATGCCCGTAGCCTCATTAATTATAATTTCTTAAACACCGAAAGAGCTTAACTTCGATCAATGGAAATGTACGGCAGCGACCGGTAGCGGTAAGTCCGATATAAGAACGAAAGAAATACAGGTTGTAGACTAAAAGTACAACATTATCAGAAAGTCTAACAAACACTTTCAGTATCATGATAGCTATAATTTACGTGTCGGCGGCTAAAAATACTACCGTTTCAAGTTACTAATAATGCTCCGATGTGTAAATAAGTAAATAAATTCTTACTCTTTAATAGCATTTGCTTTATGCCGATATGATAACGTCTCATGAATATTGAAGATGCTTGAGAAGTATATTATCGCTCGTAGCTATTTACGTTTTAGTTAAAACTATTACAAGCAAAAGTACCGACGAAGGTTCATTAAGAAATTAAGGGGGAATATATATTTTTTACCCTCCACCGAGCCATAGTCTATAAAAGACTAGTAAATGCACGTTTCGTTCTTTTACAAGCAATATTTGAATACGATTACATGGTAGTCCGCGTATTTTCTCTTACATTTATCTAATTTTATTTCATTAATTCTTCCCTTTTCTGCTTTTCCGTCCCTTCCAAAGAGCATTCTGCCGCTTACATTAGATTCTTTTTGCAGTCTAATCTAACCGATTTCCTCAATCTCTCAATTTCATTATATCACACTATACCAAACAAGTCACGAAGAAAAAATTTAAATTCAAACAAAGATCAAGATGATATTTACCGTAAGTTAATATGTAAATTACGACTTAAAATAGATCGCACGTCTTGCGTAAATCTTAAAGCATCCAGCACCGGTAGTAATGCTAACAACGCTGTGTCGGTTGGATCACAAAACCACGATTTAATAGGTATTGCATTATCTGAAATATATGTTAAATAAAAAAATATTAATTATTCGCGAAAAATATATATAACTCGGTCATTTGGGCCTCACCAAAACCCAAATCTCCAGATAATAGTTCTTCTGTAATAGTTATAAAAGTGTAAAATTCAACTAAATACGTTATTCTTACAAAAGAAAAATAAATTAAGGAGCAATTTCTGTTACAACTTCAGTTACATATTTCATAATAGGTTTTCATTTTTTTTTTTTTTTTATATATATATTGCTCTTGGCGTAAGAATGGCGTCATTAATATAAAGACGACACAAACAGTTTAAGGAGTAGCGTCATTTTCGGTAATTATTAATTTTGAACTTTATACAAAATTTTTGTACAATCCCTCTACCATATCAGATAGCAAAGAGTATAAATAGAACCGTTCAATTTCTTCCCTTCCAGATATATCTCCCCCCCCATTAAAATTACCGGAAATAGAAACATTTTCTTGATAATAAATTATGTTACAAAACCATATAATTTTCCAACAATTAATTATGATCAAAACAAGTACATGAAAGAGAAATCATTCATATGCTACGGATATTAAAAATCATCAGTATATTTACATTTACATAACATAGCAAAACCAAAAATCGTTTTTCCATGAAATATTACCGTAAAAACGTGTATACATTTATTTATAGAGCAGCGCTAAAAAAAAATTTAATAATGATACCCGCATCAAAAAAAGGATTTGACTTTCCGCAAAATTCGGAAACTTCCATAAGAAAAATTGAACTGGGGTTCGATAGCACCAAATAGATTTTTTTTTTATCAATACGAAATATGTCAAGAACATTTTTTTTTTATCAAAAACTTTTGAGTTTCCGGATCAGTCCAAGAGTTGTGTAATATCGGCTATATTTTACCAATGCTAAGTAATTGTTTTATTTTTATATATATATCAACTCGGCCATTTTGGCCTCGCAAGGGGCTGTGCTCCTTGACCCTTCTTGCTTACATTTCTGTCTATTTTTCTTCTACACTTTGTATAAAATTATCAAAATCTACAACGTAATTCTAAATCGGTCCATATGAATATAATAACATAACCACTAAAATCCTATCCTAACATTTAACTTTCATTACATAAAATTAGCACATTTTTTCGTTACATAAAATTGTGACATCTTTCGTTACAAAATCTAATAGAGGCCGGCCTAAGAATTATGTTGTAATTAATATATATATATATCAGGCTATCAGTTTACCTCTTCCTCTTCCCTCATTATTCTTCGTATACGATCTCTCATACACAATATTTCCTTTCATCACTCTATCCGCGTTGATCTGATGTGGGCCCCTGGTCATAGAGGCATCGAGGGTAACGAAATGGCGGATGCTTTGGCTCAGGCTGCTGCCCGCTCCCGCTTTTACTTTAAAAAGATCCCTAGTACTAATCGTTTGTCCTTAAGTTAGAAGTTTCACTGTAAATTTTGGTCGGATATGTACCCTTCTTCTTTTTCCAATGATAGTTCCTTCTACCTCCCAATTCAACCTAACCTTGTAATTAATTCTTGGTTCTCAGAATTCCCTTCTTTTCCACGTTCCGTTATTGTCCTTATTATTCGTCTACGCTTCAATCACACTCTATTGTCCACTTCCCGTTTTCGTCTCTTTTTGGTTTTCTCTTCTTATTGTCCCCTACATCCTAATGATGCAGTTGTTTGTGATGTTAATCACATTTTCTTTGAGTGCTCTGCTCTTTCTGCCGAACGTTCTTCCCTTTATTTATTCCTTTTGAAGTCAAGGCTTCCTGCTCCCTACTGTGCTTCCTATACCCTGTCCATTCCGTCTCAGTCTGTTGTTCCTGCCACTGGTTCCTTTATTTCTGCCATTTCCGATCGAATTAAGTTTTAATTAGTTAACTCTTCTTCTTATTGTTTCTGGGTGAGGTCCCTGGTTGACGAGCCCAAAAAATACATAAAAAAAAAAAATATACATATAATGGGGGATGGCTTAAGAATTACGTTGTAATTAATATATATAAAGTCGGTAAAAATTAAAATATAACAAACGCTACATAAAAATGGAACACTTTTTTAGGATATTTTTTCTAATGAGGGGTGGCCTAAGAATTACGTTTTAATTAATATATATATACATATATTTAAGATGTGTCGTGATGTTTTCAACTTTTATAATCGAGTTGTTACTTATTAAAATTATAATAAGACTGAAAACAGAATTTAATCCAGAAAAAAAAAAAAAATAGTCGTGCGGAGAACGAGGGAAATCTAATGAAAAATAGACTGAGGAATAGTGCAAAGGAAAAACTGCATTGTAGAAAATCAATGAAATATGCTAATAATTTGTATTTGTCACATGATAAACGAATCGATATAAAAAGCAGCTATAGAATTATAATTTTTGAAGGTCAATAATATTAATATGTAGGTGTAATTCTTGATATAAACTCGTTTAGTTGTTTTAAATTACTTTAGTTAAGAGAACTAGCTAAATAGGTAATACCGAAGCAAAAAAGAAAGGGAGAAAAAAAAGAAAAGATAATCAACTTTGGCAATTTAAAGAGAATTCTTGTCCCCAAAAATACACGCACACAATCAAGTACTACATTAATCGAACGGCGATAATTAGTAACAGGTTAATACAATGTAAACGAAGACGTAGAAGTGCTCGCGTATATATTAAACAATAATGTATACTATTACAAATGAATACTACTGAACTATTCTATTAAACTAGAAAGTAAAATGGAAAATTAATAACATACGCACGCTTCAAATCCTGTTATCACATAATAATCGTTTGCATCCTTTTGTAACCTATGCAAGTATAATTATTAATGGGATTCGCGGATAGCTCTACTTTCTAAAAGGTTGATCACTATAATTTTGTAAATCATTCTATCTCGCGGAACATAAAAGTTATGTAATAAAATATACTTTAGTCGGGCAAAACAATTTACAGAAAGTAAATATAAATATCACCAACCGCGATAATCCTTGTAAGCGTTCGGAGAATTATCCAAAATAAATACGTTTGAGAGGTCGCCGGTAACCGCTGAAAGATCTTTCGTATAAGAGCCGAATTCTGGTGTACAATGTTGGCGATAATATCTTCTCTTCAAAATACCTCGGTTGTTGTCTAGTTTATCGGTAACTCCAGCACCATATACTTCCATACTAGCGGTAAATATAACCAATTCGTACCACTGAGCAACCTGGTATAACAAACACATATAATAATACCGAAACAACATACGTAATTTTGTTTTCGAATAAAAAAGTGAAATTTTGTCGTTTTTAAACGTTTTCAGAGTAATTATTTTAAAAACTAATATAATTTGTAATTCAATCGCCCGTTAAAGTCTACATATCGAAACATATCGGATAGACATCAAGCAGAGACGTTAATAACTTGTATTAAAAATTCAACTAACTATTATTACGTTTTAAAAAGGGGTAGAAATTATGAAAACCCACCTCCACTAACTATGTAAAAATATAGCAATATTTATCTAAATAAAAATAAACTATTTTTTTACACTTACTTTAATTCGGACGCGGTAATTTACGTTACAAGTACTAACGCACATTTACTGCCACCATATGTTTGATTCTCCCACAAGTTTTGAACTGGCGAATCGTCAAGGCTATACATTATTTTTCAGTTGAAAGTTGTTTTATACGTTCATAAATTAATGGCAAGTGTAGCTTGGGATGTTTAAATTTTTATCCTCCTCGCCCCTCATTGTATATAGTACTTATTCATTCTAAATAAGTCAAATACACAAATCAACTGTATTCTAAACATAATATCACAACATATTCTCTAACAAATCACTGATTTTTAGAATTCCGTACACATATACTGTACGGAATCCTGATAAGACGGTTCAGAAACGACAAAAATATTCAATTAAAATATACAATAACATAGGAACGATTTGACTTATGAACTTCAAAATTGCATCAAAAATTATAATTAAAATTCTCTTTAAAACCATATCTATAACTTGAGGCTAACTGACTACTTTAGGCACCGAAAAACCGAAAAAAAACCGATAAGAATATATAATGTGGATTATAAAACGACCTCAAAAATCACCCTTAAAGAAATTCATTACTCATCACCAGATAAACCTTTAAAAATAAAATTTAAAATATAAAACAAAAATTAGAAGTTCTTTCATAAAAACAAAAAATTATACAGACTTCTCTTTGGGCCCAAAACAACAAAAAAATTATGTTTACATAAACAATAGCTAGAATAAAAAAGTAGAGAAAACCAAAACATATCTCAAACTTATGCACAAAGAACCGCTTTATAGGAAAACTATAGCTGAGCTTACAATTTTATATTTAGGACCTCAGAGAGCCGAAAGCTCAAAAGTTTTGAAAAAACAATTCCCCCCGGGGTATGTGATATATCTTTGGAAAGATCGCTATTTGCCGGGAGAACGAATCCGCTTTTCATTTCCTTAACGAAACTTCAGAAGTTAGTGAAAAGTTCAAAAATTAGCGTTGTCAGTATTATAGTTAAAAATTTTGATCAAAGTTAAAAGTATGCGTATCCTCGTATATTTCTCCAGTTTATAGCATCTGGGTGTTCAACTCTAGATTTGGACCCTCGGGGCGTCAAAAACTCAAAATTTTTGAATTTTTTTTCCCCCGAACATGTAATACGTTAGTGGAAAGATCGCTTTTTGTCGGGAACAAAATCGTATTTCATTTCCTTAACGAAATTTTCAAAGTTGACGAAAAGTTTAAAAAAGCATGAAAAAAGACGTATCCCTGCCTCTTTGCAGCGTAAAAATCTGATTTTTTTGTTTTGAATTTAGTATTGTGTGAATATAAATATTATGGTTATCTTTAACTTAACATACGGAATCCTCAGCGCATGAAACATCATGTTTGACTGAACTTGTTATAAAATAATCTGTTATCAAAATGTTTTTACGAAAAAATTAAACTATCTGATTCTAGCCTTTTCCTCCATAAAAGTAACCACCACCATACTGGGTATTAATTTATTCTCTTCATTTTTGGAATTAGGGTGACCGTTTTTTTTTTTTTCAAAGTAAATTTCCTTACCTTTACCCGATTTTACTGATTTTTTCAACTTTTTCCTCTTCTCAGAAAGCAAAAGTCGTAAAGAAAAAATCATAATTTTCAAATATTTCGCAATATGTATTTTATCGTACAAAAGAATAAAAATACAATTATTATTAATTTGTAGAAAGATAAGCGTAAGAATTACATTTTGTAAACAAATCTCAAATCAAAAATAGGTAATTTTTTTCAGATTAGCAGTTTGGCAATTTATTGCTTTTGCCATTCTTTCTGGTTTTTTGTGCAATTCAGTTACAACGAATATTTTGCTAGAATTATTATTATGGGAAAAGAAGAATGATTTTAATGTTATATCGATGTAATGAAAAAAATTGTAACTTTTTTGTAAAGCGATTTAAGCTTGTAAAATTAATTCTGTTTTATGTAGTAGTTTAACCGACGAGTTAGAAAACAAACTATTTCTTGTCGAGTAAAAATTGTATAATATAGCAAAATTAAAAATCAAAATTTTTAGTTCACACATTGCTAACGAAAATATAACTGCATTTCTTAAAGAAATAACGTTTAGATAATTATAAAACTCGTTGATGAAGAAGAGACATAGATTTTGTATTTTTTTTTTTTTTTTTTTTTTAATCGAAAATCAAACAGTAACACTTTTTAATCGATTAGATTTTTGTGTTATATAATTTAACTTGATAGTACTGAGTAATCTTCAGTCACAACAATCGGTTCTGAAGATATACTGTAGTACATTTTTATTTGTATTATTTGCATACTTTTATCATTGAATATTTTGCACAGATCTGCCTTAACTCAAGTATAATTAATCCAATCATTTTCTCATTGCAATGTTGCAATTATGACGAGAATTTAAGTATACTATGTACATTACAATATTTAGTAATGTGAGTATAATTACTAAACAGCATTTTTACCGATTATTTCCACTAGATCATCATCACTGTCATAGCTATCTCGCAATCCCTGACGTATTAATTCATTTTCATACTTTTGTCATCCGTGACACATTATTATTCTCATATTTTTATTATTCGTAACAATGATTATTTTTTTCCTTCAAACTTTCCATATTATTTATTTTTTGTTTTAAAGACAATTCGCTAAATTCCCTATCTCTCTGAACTTCTTGATCTCGTGTTCTCTTGTTTTTCGCTCATTACACCATCAACTCGGTCGTCCATAACCAATCATCCATTGTTCTTTCCATATTTTTTCTTCTCTCCTAATTTGTAAAAATTTTCCTCAACGTACCTCTTCTTTTCGTTAACTGTTCCGTTGCCGATTTTTTCCTTCCGATGTTGTTTTTACACTATATTTGCAAATTTATACGACTTTTTATTGCAAACAATGAAACCGAGATATCTTTAATAAATATATACTTCAAATTTATTTCGCTTGCGACGTTATTTGTTCCTTTAACTTTGCGTAATTAAAATCAAAACGAGATTTTCCACGGAAAAATCAATATCCATATATATAAACATACATACACACATAATATATATATATATCTTTGTAACAAATGCGTACATACCGTATCGAGAAAGTAATCGACAAAAGGTCTCTTATGGACGAAAAATCTGACTGGATGCCTTTCAATAGTAACTTTTAATATAAAATCGGGCGGCCTTAGTGGTTTTGCGCTGGTTCTCGAAGTACTATCGTGGTTAGAATGAATTAACGTTTCATCCAAATCCAACACAAAGACTTTTCTTCTTACCACGGCATCTTTAAAAATTATGAACTCTTTATTTTATATATATATACACACACACACACACACACACATAATATATATATATATATATATATATATATATATATATATATATATATATATACTAAAATGTAACACACATACAGCACATATAAATAAAACATTATGCCATTTATTACTTGTTTCTATTACGGTTAAAAAAAATGCATCTAGACCTCTATACTAAACACTTTACATTTTACCATCTAAACCGTTCACTAGTTACTTGTTTATGCGACCATTTTAAAACTGAATGAACAGAATTGTATCATGTCCATGTTATGATCAGACTGCGGTGTACTTTGCGCGTAAAAGTTTGCTATATATTCCGAAAATCATATTACAACCAGATGCAAACAAAGTAACACTTATTTATGCGAGGAACTCGTTTAATTATTTACTCAGTTTTCAAAAAAATACAGTGAAAATCGGTTATAACGACATTGAAGGGGATGAACAATCTGGTTATTATGATCAGTTCATTATTAGACAGCAGTTTTCTTTCTGATGACGAACGAGTAGCATCTCAAAAATGCTAAAGTCAAATATGAATTGTTTCCACATATGGTTTCTACTAAAAATAGAGAGTGGATAACCATGAAAACCGTTCTTCGTTTAGATAAAAATTTAACTTTTTATTCGGCGCTACTCAGGATAACCAATTTGGTCAAACTTAGTCAATTTAGGAGCAAATTGGTACCTTGCTCGCATTCTTCCCTAGAGTTCGGGAAATATTTTCGAGTAACTAAAATACCCTCTGCTTTGAAAGAAATTATGATTACTTTTTAGATTACCCGAAAAATGGTCGACTCAGCATCTAAACGTGTTAGTAGTAGAAAGAGCTGGCATATTTACTTTACCGTAATAGAACGGATTCGATGGATGATGTAAACACAATTTTATTATTATTACTATTTTTTAACATAAAATTATAAATCATGCGCAATAACATACGTAGTCGATGTGATGACAACGGCGATAGCGGAAAATCATCGTATTTGACAGTGTGATGATGCTTTATCTGTAACAAGATCATCTTCGTTAGTACAAAAAACTAAATAATTAAATAAATTAAAAAACTCGATTACAATATTCTGCGCATGAAATCAGCTGTTCTTGCAACAGCGTTAATAAATATATCGAAGTAACTATCATCCAGCCCATACTTTAATCGCCGCACTAAACAAATTAATTATCAAGGGCATATAAAATAATGTCTAGAATTTTGAATTCGATTTCTTTCAATTTAATTTTTGAATTCGGAATAAGTATTTGATTTGCACTTTTAGAGGAGAAACAGTTGCACCAGATTGTGTATTTTTATTTGAGTTCTTGTGTATGCCGATCAAGTTACGACGACCTAATACACACACCCATATATATATATATATACGCACAAACGCACATACGGGTATATATATGTTCCTGAACATTTTTAATCATGTTGATCAATTTACTGAGAGCGCTGGGCTATTAATGCCTCTTTCCACATAAATGTCTGATATTGAAAGAACAATAAAATTCAGTTTTGGTTAATCTTGATACCGTGAAAAGTAGTACCAATTTTAATACAGTTGCGACTTTCATAGAAATCGCGCGGCATATTATAATGTAATTATTCCTTCCCGCTTAACAATAAAATGATTGCTGAAAGAGGCTCACCACTTTAATAAGAAAAATCAACTAACGTGTCGAAGCGAGGACGGTTCGCTTTATGATCAAAAAGATACTTTTTTGCCGATGAACTATGTACTTTAAAATATACCCGATATCACAACGATTACGCGAAAGTTTGTAAATAAGCACCTGTCTTAGAGGAATGAAATAATACATTGCACTGAACAGCATTTATGCGCAAATAAAGATATGAAGTAAAATACTTGGGAATAATTGTAGACAGTAATTTAAAGTTTAGTAAATACGTGTCGAATATGAAATAGACAAGATTAAAAAAATTTATTTCAAATTAAAATCACTCTATATTTAAATATGTTCGGTTTAAAATATAAAGATAGAATAGTCCTTTACAAAGCTATTTTTGGATCTATAACTGTATACTGCTCAACAGTATACTTTCTAGTTTTGCGAGAAAAAAACAAGAATAAGATGGTAAAATTACAAAGGAAAATATTAACGCACAACATCATCTATATTTCAGTCAACATCATAACAGTAATAATGATACCTACAGACTTAAAAACGGTAAACAAAATCAAAACATTGAAACAAAAAGAAAAAAATATGTGACAAGAAAAAATTACGAAAATAGATCCAATAAAATGAATTCAAATAGTATAGAATTCTGGCAACTCAGATGCGATAAATCACAAACTGGGAAAGTAACACGGGAAATAGTTCCGATAATCGAGGAAAGACTAAAAATGAAAACATTTTTATACAGATTATAACTTCACCCAATTCTATTCAAGGGGATAGATCCTGTAGAGTTATACGGTGAAATTAGGGGAAATAATGGAGTGGACAGTCGAAAATATAGGTCTCCAAATCACTGAGAAGTGCAATTGTCAAAACCATAATTTGTTTTACACATTGTATTGAAACATTAACGTTTTAGTTTTATGTCCTTAGAGAGGACACCGCGAACACTCAGTGTATGGTTTCACGAAATCGTTACTAGTTTATATAAATATTATTTTTATTTTTTGTTTATTAGTGTTGTTGCGATTTTATTAATTAAATTGTCGGGTTATTTTAAAGACTGTACTCAATAATTCCCTACACCTATATATTTCTTGGACGACCGACCGATAAAAAAGCTGCACTAATAAAAAAGTACTATATACAAATATTACGGGGATTAATGAATAATTAAATAAAATCAAATCAAAACTGTACATGTCATAGTTGTCGGCAGTGGCCCAGTGCTTGTTGAGTTAGTGGTTTCCTGGTATCTCTTATACGGCTGATATTTTCGATATATGCACAGACTGCATTTTCGAATTGGCATTAGTAGCGAAATTTTCACTACTTTTTTTGCACTGTTTACGGCTGCATAATTCAACTAAAGAAAATAACCGTTCCGACAAGCGACTATCTTGCGCTGTAGGGTACCTGCTGAAAGAGCGGAGATTATTCCGATGTAGACTGGTTTCTAACTGGAGTGAAAACTAATTCGCGAATAAATCCCGATCGGATATTTTTTTTCTTTTCTTATAACTCCTATTTATAGCAGTAGGGCGCAGAAGATGAGCACTTCACCCTACGACAGCAGTTCTTGGTGGGCTATTCACTCCCGACCGACAGCAGGATTTTTCGAGCACACTTATATTCCCGCTCAAACTGTATTTACTGTTATTTGTTATTTTATTTTATGTATTTATTTTTCACGTGCTACACCCGTATTTAACGGTCTTTCTTTTACTGAAACTGAAGAATCCATGTTCCTGTCTTTTTATTTACTAAATGAATTTAGTTAATAACAGATACAAATACATAATACACCGAAAAATGATAAAAAGAAACAAACAAAAAAAACACTGAAAGTCTAGTAACATAGGCTGAAAATGCATATATACCCTAATAAACAAGATTATTTAAGAAATGTAGTTGCTTATGAAGTTAAAAAAAAAGAAAGCTGTACAGTTTTAAACACGCGAAATATATAAAGAACTTACATAATAAATATTTAAACACCACAAAAAAAATTATAGAACAATAAAATGTAACAATTGCATTACCGCGAAAGCAGATACCATACAGTCATTATCAAAAAGAATAATTTTATAGAAAAAATGAAGAGCTATATCAATAGTAACCATATCACCATCATAAATACTGATTCAACGAATAAATTTTTATGACCATATAATATACAAAGGACAAAAAGAAATATTACAATATTCAATCGAAACAACAACTACAAATATTTAATTATCCGCTCACCACTAATCATGTATCCATTCCCTAAAATACATAAAATGATTATACCAGTACGCCCACCCATTTGCAAATTTTAAAACAGCACCACCTTACGAAATAGCTAAATTTATTAGTAAAATAACCAAAACAATGTATGGCTAAATTATTAATAATAGATACTAACTTTTTGAAAAACTAAATAGCATTAAAATCAGTAATACTTAAACATTAGTTTCATTCGATACAACAAACTTATATATTCCTAATATACTTGTTGCAGCAGTTATCCGTATTATACAAAATGAAAATTAAGAAACGATAAACATAACGAACTTTTTATTACTAAAATTATTAACATAATTATAATGCCTTCAAAATTATTTTAAAATCAAAAACCAAATATATATATCAAAAAAAAAAAAAAAAAAAAAGAATTATTTATCGGATTGTTTACATCATTTATATTAAAGAGTGAAATAATTTTACAACTCTTGGAAGATCATTTCTTCAAAAATAATATATATAAACATAATATTCTGTAATAGATACAGTGATTCATTTATTTTTGACTTATTTAAATTCTTCGAACAAACATCATACACTATGGAAATAGGTAACGATACAATTAATTATTTCGACCCGAATATAACAATTCTAAACAACAATATTCCATATAAAATATATATATACAAAAAATACGCAAGCAAACATGGTTATCAATAACTTTTTAAATCATCCGTAAAATCATAAAGAACTTCCATTATTATCCCATATGCGAAGAATGTTCTATACACCATTAATCGAAAAACTTAAAATTATTGAAACAAATTTTTTAAAATACATAGCTTCCGAAAACAATTATAATATAAATTTTGTAAATGTGTTAAATAGGAAATAAGAGGCAAAGATAAAATATAAAAACTAAAATAAGTATATTTTAAAGGAAAATAAAGATGCTTAATGAAAGTTGACATATGACACATCCATCAATATATAAAATAGAAAAATTGTTCAATAAGAGTAATGATCATATAATACTAATAGCACGCTGCATAATAAACTAATTAATGTCAGAAACATGACAGTTATAAGTATAATAATGATAAATATAAAAATCCTGGAATATATAAATTAACTTGTAACCCTTGCAGAAGATATGCATAAAAAAATATAAGGAGCATACGTAGAAATGGTTCACAGAAAAATCAAAATTCGTTGGTGCCTTAATTACAGCAATATTAATAATAAAATAAAAAAAAAAAGATTTAAAAATAAGTATATAATTAAAGATTTTTAAATTTTACGGAAAACTATTGCAGTAATAAAGTACAACAAGTTTTTTTTTGTTTTTTTTTTGTTTTGTTTTTGGACTGGCTGTGAATACCATTTGGCCACTATAACTACTGCTCATTATTAATTAATTAAATCATTTTATTTTCTTATTAAACCAGTTTACTACTTCTTATTTTTAAATTAGTCTATTTTCTTTTTGGCCAGTCGCTGGAAACCGAACTTTTGACCATTATCTCAGCAATCAAGAGTTCACGCCACTAGGCTATCGCGACACAAGTTAATAAATATACAGTTACTTAACAAAACGCCATTATTTAATATTTAAATACAATACATTTATATTTATGTTTGCACATTTTATTTTATTTTTGATATATTCCTATTTTTTACTTTATGATTATTACAATATTTATTTAAAGTTATCATTTACATATATATCGACTACCCTGTTACTGCAATGAGACATTTATTAAAATGTACATTCGCTATTATTTGTTATTGTAAGCCGTTTAATTTTGATTTTAATATTAATAACACGATTATGGTTCTATGTAAATGAAACTGGTTACTATATTTAAAATTTATTGATTGTGTTTTATGCGTTTTTGAATTTTATTAAATAAAAAGTATTGAAGTTTAACCTTACCGGATTTAAATATGAAACAACCAGATAATGAACCTGAACTACTTTCTCTCATTCCTATTATTATCGAGGAGATAAAAAAAAAAAAAAAAACCTAGAAGGCTACTAAATGGAAAAATAACGTAATATTTTCCGTCTACTAAACCCTCTACAATGCGAACATTTTCAGCAAAAAGTTATTGATTACCTTCCACTTGGAAACGTATCCAACTTAAATCTTGTAGACATTTAGCCTCATGAGATTCCATAACTTTTGCAGTGGCAATCGTAATAAACACGTACACTAATCATAGTTTTCCTTCATCTACATAAACTGGCTTAGCTATGCAACGAAAACAATAATTGCTTTTAAATTATCAAAACCCCTCCCGCGGCGGGGGGGGGGGGTATTCGATTAAAAACCGGCGCGTTCGTAGTTTTCTTAAACAAATTTTCTTTTTAATAAAAGCTCGCATATAGCAGGACGCCAGTACTCGCGCGTGAGATTTTCTCTCGCGTGGGATTTCTGTGTAAACTCTACAAAGTTTTTGAACAGTCCGGTTGAAAATAATTGTCTGTTCATTCATCATTCTCATCTTTTACTTTTTCACTATACTTTTACACTTCAATTTCCAAAAATTAAGGCTCTGAAGACGATTTTTAGGTTAATTTTTTAAATTGGTACCTTTAGGTATACTTAAAAACGCAATAGTCTATATTTGGATCCGTCGAATGAGAATAATAAATACGGCCGAGTCGTGAAATATTCCTCTATTCTTCAAAAATAAATTCACTTAAAAAACGACAAAACTAAAATAATATTTATTTACATAAATTTGTCGTAAACTACAACAAAATTAAAATAATATTTATTTGCATATATTAATATAAATTTTATTATCTCCCGTTCACATTAATACTTTGAAGCGTTTGAAAAACTATCTACTATCTTGAGAAATACGCTATTCTATTCTCCGACAATCGAAGAGCGATATGTATATATATATATATTCACGTCTCTTAGTTTTTATCGTCTGGAACTGTACACCTTAACGATTTGACTTTTATTCAGCTTTTTCTTCGAAGAATCTTTATTGAAATATGTCAATCCGCATACAACATTAATTTTTTAATTTTAAAATAATCAACTTATTACACTTTTGATTTTTATTTTATCACTTTAATTTAACAAAATTATAATAAATTGCAATCGATTCAGCGTCCGAAATACTACAGAAAACGATACCCCATATGCCTGTATTCTGGAAAACATCGAAAATCCGAACTCTTACACCCATAGTCACCCGCATGTACTCGCACGGCTGTGCGATCCACATCAATCGATTCAGCGCTCAAAATTACACGGGAAATGATACCCCACATGCCCATAAAAAATTAAAACTACAGCACTCGCGTGTAAGAGTTTTTCTCACAACTCAACACTAACGAAAACAAATACCTCCTTCCGAAGCCTAGAGATGACTGACTTTGACTGTAGGGTGTCCTTTGGCTAGAGGTGCCCTTCCCTTCCAGCTATACAAGGCCCCAACTTTCCCACCTTCGTGTACCCTAGGTAACACCGTTTCATCCAGACATGTGAGAGAAAATCTCACGCAGCGAGTACTGGCGGGTTAACAATATCCTTTTCTTCTCGTAGAAATATTATAGACGACACCATCCTACTCTATTTGTTACTACATTAAAATATTCATTGCTTCAGTTAATTATATTAGTAAATTTATATTAGCTCCCGATTCTAGAAGTGTTTTGCCGATTTTCTCTCTTTTTCCTTCATATTCTCGTAGTCATCATCTAGATCACTCGAAATTACGAGTATGAGTTATCTTCTAATTCGGAGGAGAATTAAAGGATAGTTAGTCGTGCAGTTGGAATCACGTAAGCAGGAGCGCAGTCTAACTTTCGTGCTGCCGACCAATGATAGAAAGGTACCAATGGCGAGACGAAACCAAGACGACTGGCCTCTGCTTACGTTAATGCGATTGTTCGCCGACTGAATATTTCTATGCTACAAACTTCACAATTCACCTTATTCGTTCTCTCATTGGTAAATTTCATATCCATTGTTCCATACAAATTGATATCTTGTGAATTCCTATCAACATTAAGAATAATGAAGAAACTGATTCATTGGCTCAATCTGCCATTCAAACTGATCAATTTATATCCTATTTTCTTCGCTTAATATTAATTTTTTCCCCAAGAATTGTCATCTTAAACTACAAAATGGTAATATTATGCCTTTTCATTTTTTAATCCCGAGTGCTTTTATCGCGCTATTCAACCTATTATCCCACCTCATCTGTGGTATTGCAACTTTCCGTACTTCTCTCGCTTCTTTATTTCAACAAATTTACCGGCTTCGCTTTCATCATAGTCAACTTTCAGCAACGTCTTTTAATTTTTCTACGTCTATTTTAACTTTTTGTTCTATCCATCCTGACGGGTCTATAATTTATTTGACATCTTCTTTGAGTATTCATTTGTAGCCACGGAATGCTCTAATTTTTTTTTGTAATTCCCGAATCTTTGCTTCTGCACACGCCTTATAACGGTCAGTTTATTCTATCATTTTTATCTCTGCGGTTATCATTCTTATTTCATTTCTTCTATCTCCAGGAATATTCAATTCGAATTAAAATTCCTTCTACACCTCCTCCTCTCCTAATACAATAATCTAATACTAGGTAATGAGCTGAGTTGATGAGCGGGGAAAATGCGGCGAATCGGGGTTTACATTCGCTTGAGATTTAATAAACTTATAATACGATGAACAATTTAGTGCCAATATTAAATCTTAATAATTAATCAATATTAATCGATATTAAACATAATGTTACTTTTTAATTCATGTAGCTTTTTAGAGTTAATTTTGTGGCAAACATTTATCCAACTTTAGGTACCAGGGGAACGAGCCGGTCGCCAGGGGATACCGCACTTTTTTGTTATCTTTCAGTTTGAATGCGCATGCACGTTTTTTCAGTACATCGTCGTTTGTCTGTATATTTCGTTGTATTTACTAGTGCTTTTCATTTCTTATCAATTATTGTTGATTTATTTATTTGTCTTGTGGTATATAATATCTTCTTTTTTTTTTTTTTTAACGTACATTTCGGTTTATTTCATTTAATATTTTTTTCTAAACGTGTTTGGTTTTATTAATTTTATATTCACAATTCATGTTTTGTAACTTTAAATACTGATATTTCAAAAATAAATATATTATGTTTTTTTTTTTATTACTGTTCATTATGTACAATTGTAAAAGCATTATGACATATAAAAATAGAAGTTGTTACAGAAATTATTCAAGTATTATCCCTTTTTTTTCCTCCAAATAATTTCTCTTGATCTGGAAGGAGATGAGGATCCGGAGGCTTATTGGGCGCTAAAGTATTCCGTCTCAAAAACAATGTAGAGCAAAAAATGTTCATAAATTTGAAATTCGTAATAAGCTTATTGCTCGTTGTATCTTTTTAAAATGCATCTGTTGAACGAAAATTCGGCGTTCTAAACAAATTTACACAAAAAAAGAATTGTAATCGCCCGGACGCTGATACTGTAGTAGCGCTTATAGCTGTCAGAGAGGGTATCAAGAAACAAAAAGGATGTGAAAAGACAAATTACTCAAATGAAATTTTAACAAAAAAAAAAAAAAATGGCACAATTAAGCAATGCATCGATAATATGAAGATTTATTTTTGTATTAAAGTAAAATTTATGAACATAGTGTAAGTAACTGAGTGTGTATGTAACCACATAATTATTATGTTTCCATTTTTTAAAACGTAGATATCATTAATTTATATCAAAAGTACTTTTATTTTTTTGATGATAATTTGTGGGGAATCGAGATTTTTTTATCCCCGAAATTGGGGATCTCCACCGAGTCTTTCGGGTAATTTAGAACATAGATATTAGAAACCCTGCTTAGTAGATTTAAATAACGATAAATTTAACCAGCCATGTTACGTAATTTTATGAAAAACTGATTAACTTCACTTGTTTTATTAATTTTTTTAATCCACTCAAATTTTAATTATATCATAGTATCTAATAAAAGTACACGTATGATGATTTTTTTTTTTTTTTTTTTTTTTATTGGATTTTACATAGAAAAAAAGTATGTTAGTACTGATTTTTCTATTTTTAATGGGGGAAAAAAAACAACATTAAATTCTTTCAAGTTAATCATCAATACTCGTTTCACTATAAAAAACATTTTTTATATTCAAGTTATATTAATATATATATAAAAAAAAGAGAATTAAGCGTTTTTCAGAATATACTACATTCAAATACATCCATTAAATAATGAAACGATGCAAAAAATAACAGCTATTTGAAAACTAGAAAAAAACGTCTTTCGAGAAGAAAAAAAAAAGCAATTCAGTCTTAGAAACTGTAACGTTTGATATTAGTTTAAACCGTTCTTACAGTTGCCACTACAGAATTAAGAGTTTCGTGAAAATTGAACTGTTATTTAAAATAATTAATATTAGTGTTGTTGAATTAAATCCACGAGGTTCATTTTTAACTATATGTTTAATAGCGATGCACATCTATTTTTCTTTGACGGTCGACAGCTGAAAAACAATAAATTTATACCCAAATATCGCGCATGATGAAGATAATTATAAAAATAAACTTCGACGTATGATTGTGTCGGTAAGACGATTTGAAGAAGTACAGGTCTGATGAATCAGGGATTTTGTTTTAATAATCGTCCGTAAAATTTCACTCAGAAAAACGAATTTTAAGCGCGATACTTCGTAATAACAAAAGTTAATCAACAAACGAGGTTGATTATTCTTCGAGACAATCTGCGCTTTCTTCCTGACCACAGATTAAACTGACGAGCGAAGAAAAATGCTAACTAGCAATTAAACAAACAGTAAAATCTCACTCGCCTCTTATACTAACTAGGCCTAAAGAATCCTTCGGCGCGTTTTTTTTTCTCATCTTTTGACACGCAACTTCGTCAGAATTGTTCACCCTGATGATCCATTACCCTCTCACCGATAAACAGGCTCCACACAAAAACACATATCTTCCCCCTCTCAAAACTTACTCAAGATTTCTTTTATTTTTCAAACTTATTATTTTCAACAACATCCTGTAATGTACAGTTTACAAAACATATCGCAAAACTAAAACTTATAGCGTGTTAAAAGATAATATGCAGAGTAACTTTTTAAATCCGCCATGTAGCAAATGGATTTTGTTTTATTAAATGCTCCTCCGTGCGTAAATTAGTTACTTTGTAATCACGAGTGAACTAAAAACGTCTAGTGTACATTTAAAGTTATTTCTATCATCTTATTACGTCAACAGTACTTTAATGGGGGGGGGGGGGGTGCAATCACACTCATTTTATATATAATAATCGGAAAATAAAATACGGCTCCCGGAAAGAGCTACAAATTGAAATAAATAGCTTTCTATTATTTCTGCGTACATTTCAGTTAATGCGCAACTCAAAAAACAACTAGTTCAGAAACCACAAAATAAAAATAAAAAAACACAAAAAATGCATTTGTAACGTAACGGCATACATCTAAAAATTAGTATTTTTTGTCAGCCTTAAAAGGGGGGAAATATCACGTTTCACGTTGATCCATTTATCATTAATATCTCAATAAATTGTTTTTAAAGGGTTCTCTTTTCGATTTTCATTTATTCCTTTTTTTTTTTTTTTTTTTTTAAAGCGACATGATCTATAGACAACTTTATTTCGGTCTCTGTTGCTTTTTTCTTATTTTTTATTTCCAAGAAAAGTCCCTATTTAAAATAGCTGAAACACCACGGCGTATTCGTTTATTATAAAAAGATAATGAACCCGTTAGAATGTTTTTACACAATATGATGTTCTTTAATGATACAATTAGAATTAATCATTTTAAAACCAATTGAGAAAACATCGTTGTTTATAATCGGGGTTATTTTACTTCAGAATTTATTGTTCACACTTGCTTCTTTTTCATTATTTTAAATTACGTAATAAATCATGTTTTACATATTTGGTTTTATTCAGGAATATCCTTAAAAAAAATGTTCTCAGTAAAAATATAAAAAAAAAATCTCTGCCCCACAGAAACAGATTCCTGAATCCATCACTGATTTTATGCAAACATCGAAACGACACATAGCCTATACTGCCGCACAAAAAAATTTTACCACTCTGAAGACGAGGGAAAATCTTTTTTTCGAGACAATATTAAGTATGCGAATAAGCAACTAAATAAAAGAACAGTTCGTCACTTTATATCTGGTAAAATTAAGACAATTGGATATCGATGCGGTCTTTTATTCAAACTACTACCCAGATGGAAAACAGACACTTAGAAACAAATAAATCGTCCCTTAAGGACACGAAAACTTTGCTGAATACTTAAAAAATTTAAAAAAATCAATAACACGACAAATGCAAAATAAAAACAGAATCATCTGTACACTTTTCTTTCCATTTGAATACAACTTTGAAGATGAGAGTAATTGGCTCGAAAGTCAATAACAATACAACAAAGCGAATACATTAATAAAATGTTTTTTTACAAAAAAAAAAAAAAGAAAAAAATACCGACTTCAAGATTTATTATAAAAATTTGATAAGAATGCACTAAGAAGTAAAAAATAGTTATTCGATAAAAAAAAAAAAATTTCAGAATGATATACCTTAAGAGGTGAGATATTTATGTAATTCTTATACAGCATTAATACCTTAATTAGAGTAGGCATTAAATTCATATTATGTGTACAATATCCAGGAACAAATTAATGAATATTTAATGCAGTCTTCTATTATTATTTTAATATGAATTTGATGCCGACTCTAATTAAGGTATTAATGCTGTATAAGAATTACGATAATATCACCTTAAAGTAGCATATCATTCTGAAATATATATTTTTTTAGCGAATAAAAAGTTAATGTTGTATAAGAATTACGATAATACCAGCTTAAGTTATCACTTTAAAATATATTTTTATCGAATAATCATTTTTTACTTTTTAGTGCATTTTTATTCAATTTTTATAATAAATTTTGAAGTCGATATTTTTTTTTGTAAAAAACATTTTATTTTACAATTTTTCGCATTACACTTGAATTTTTTTCTTGCTAAAAATTAACTATTTTGTCATATTATTCTTCATATTTTATGCTTTAAAAAAAAAAAAAGATTTTTTTATTTTGAACTGAATTTTCACGGTAAAAACACCAAAAGTTACATTTCCACGGTAATTTGACAATTATTGATAGTATTTTAAGTTAATCGCCCCTGTTATTTCTTCATATAGTCGTTTGCGCAATAACTGTTCATCGTGAACTCTATTTTAATTTACCAAGAGTATTAGTTGTTTCCAACAACTTCTGTTCTGGCTGTTTCTCATTGCCGTGGTTCGCGTTTGATCACTTATAGTACTGTTATTGTGTCTATCCATCGTCAAGGTGATCTTTCACGCGGCCTTATTCCTTCTATTGGACCCAATATTATGGTACATTCTTTAAGGCTATCTCTTTCTCTTCCCATGATATGACCATAGTATTTTGCAAAATTCTCTTTTGACAAGTGTAACCGAGAGACGTTGTTCCGCGTTTAATTGGTCTCAAAACCGAGATGCTTGCACGCTTCGCTGTCCATGGGATTCTTAGCACTTTCTGTAAAGTCCATATCTCGAAAGCCTCAATTTTTCGTTTATCAGCTTCCCGCAAGGTCCATGTTTCTACTCCATACAGGAATATTGAAAATACGAGAGCATTTACCAGTCTTTGGTTTGTTCTTGTATTAATACATCGTTTTTTTTTTTTAAATTTTATGCAGTCGTGCCTTCGCTGACTTCGCTAGTGCAATTCTACGCTCACCCCTGTGATACTAATAAAAAATAATAGGAAAAAAATACTATCCAGAGACCACATTTTTCACATTTTTCACATTTTTTGACGAATACTTAGTTTATGTTCACCGATTTTCATCAGCACTCAATGATACCTAAGTTGAAAGGTACTCTTTCTAATAGACAAAGAATCAGTAAAACCGGTCATATGTATATGAATTATGCGCGAACAGACATGTAGAAAAAAAAAAAAGTTTTTTAGAAGTCGATAAAAAAAAAAATAGAAAATTAACATTATATAAAATTAACCGCAAGGACTTTTCACACGATAAATTAACAAAACTGCCGTTATCTTTTCTTTTCTAAACGTTGTAATGTAGATTCGGGAAAAATTTGGGTTAAACGGTATCCTGCTACAATAGATCATAAATTATTTTAAAAAAACTATCACAACAATCATACAAAGAAAATCGAATGACTAGAGCCGTTTAACACTGCTACATACATTGAATAATTCAGTTTTATTCGACTATATAGAAGTAAACGATATTGCCAGGTTAGAAAGAAACACCGGGTAAGCAGTCTAAAAAGGGTATATGTCAGGTAAGAGGTACAGGTGAAGTTGCAGTACATACCTTAATGATTATTCGACGTTTGTAATTCACACGTTAAAATTATTTATACATTTAAAAATATCAAAAACAAAAATAATGAATGTATTATTCTTAAGAGTAAACACCGAAAATGTAAACGAATGATTCGAAAACAACTCACTTCATTACGTTTGTTACTAACATCATGTCAGATCAGGCTCGTAGTAATCTACTGAGCTGCTGTCTGGAAAATCTGGTATACCTCGGAAACATTTTTTTAGAATCTCATCTCTTTTTTTTAGCGTATAGTTTTTAAATTTACGCCTATCCATCTACCTACTTGTCATGTTTTAACTCGGTAAATCCTAGATTAATAATGACGAAAAACACATTAAAAATTGTTTTGGAATCAATCTAAGCCCCAACTCATTTTGATAACGCAAGTAATGAACTGAAATTACTGTATACAAAATGACTGTAACACTCTCTAAACAAAAACATGTCGACAAAAGAAATTTATAAAAAAAAACATCATTCAATAGAAAGAGTGGGCGAAATACAAACGGAACCGGAAAAATGTACATACATATGTTAATAAACTTCATACAGATATTGCTATAAACAAACACGCATTTATCAGTATTTCAACATCTGTTAATGTAAAAAAAACTGTATACTAAAAAAAAAAAAAAAAGATTAGTGTACATTTAACATGTTTACGTTATGTCTTAAATACTTATATTTCACTGGTGCAAGTGATTCATTACTCGTAACGTTTAAAACATTCTAGTTTTTCACACCCTTTTTGTTTTAATTAATAGATTTCTTTGAAAAAACTGTTTGACCTTTGCACTAATCATCTTTGTCTCTTTTCCGTATCGATCATTTTCGAAGCAAGTATACACAATTTATTTAAATCTGCACCTATTCATCTCTTATTTCATTAAAATTAAATTTTTTACAGTTTCATTATTTTCTTGCACCCTTTATCTAATGAGCGTTGCGTATTAACATTTAAAATATAGCTGTGTTCAAAAGTAATTTAACATGCACAGTAACTGTCCACCATTTATTTACGGTAACGCAACATTTTTTTTAAAAAACACAACTAGAAATATTAAAAGTACAATAAAATTAAATCTACGAATTATCAAATAAGGCGAATAGCCGCGTGTCCTTAAAACTAATTTTCAAAAAAAAAATAATAATATTTAAAAACTCTTTAAAACGCGGGTAAATACTTTAAGACACTGTTTAAGCAGTATTGTATTAATAGATGGATTAGAAATTAAACACGAATGATAAACGAATAAGTAACTTTAAATGAATTTTATGTACAATTCTAAAATTCTCAGGCAACAATTTGATTTCAAAGTCGAATACAAACTACATTCGAAATTTTAACTTAAATAAAAATAAACCAAATGGGAAACATATAAAATTAAAAACAATAACATTCATCGTGACATTAATTATAAGTTCTTAGAAATGGGCTTGATTCAACTATGACAATAAAGAATATGCCGAGTAATTTACTAGGCAATTGTTTGAAATAAATTTTTTGAAAAACAGAAATTCTGAACTGAACTAACTAAACAAAGTTTAATTGGTGATAAAGTAATTTCGTTAAAAACAAAGTTGTAAAACCAGTAGAGGATTAAATCGAAAATAAATCGACCGCAGTAAAAAAAATGTAATACTTATTGCTACATAAATCTATATTCGGAAATTTGTAAAATTTTATGAACAAAAATTTAAGATATTTTTTTTTTCTTTTCTTTATCGGAATAAATATATGTTCATATTAGCCGGGTTTTTTAAAAAAACATTTTAAAAACACTTCTTGCCATGATAGTTTCAATGCAAAGTGAATATTAAAATTACACTGTGATAAATATATTTTAAAAGTTTTTTTTACATATTTGTAATGTCACTTAAAATCCCTTTATATTATTTTACATTACGCATATGTCATCGTTAAAATTAATTTAAAAACAAACGATAAAATACGATATATAAAACAATATTGGTATTATTAAAAAATTAAATTTTAAAAGAATAATCATAACCTTTCTAACTAATCTGTCAATACGATAATCATAACACAGGATATATTTGTGTTTCCTTCGTAGAAACTCGTGAAATAAGCAATATAATTCTGATTTTTATTGATAGATATAGCAATTTGTTATTGATATTATTCTTATGATAAAAATAAGTTCCTAAAGATTTTGTCACTCCCCACTTCTGTCGAAAAATTGTTAGAAAGAAATTATTCGTATTAATGCATTATTTTCAATAATACCGTTAAGTTCTTAATCATTTGTCCTTCACTTACAACATTCAGTTTACGTTTGATAAATACAACATTTTCAAAATTGTAGTTAAATTTTTATGCTCTTAATTATTTTTTTGAAAATGAATTTAAAAGTAAAATTTATAAGATGTTTATTTCGTATTAGTAAATCATCCGTATAATAAACAAAAATTGCGCGAACGGAGTTTATTAGAAAAATTATATTAAATTATGATATATTTTAATTTTTAAATGATTGTAATATTAAATAACGTATCTGTTACGGAATTTTTCGATTTCTATGACAATTCAATTTTAATATGCGAATTTAATATAATTTTCGTAATAACCAAAAACTTTATTTTTTTAAATTATGTATATTAAGGATTTTATAAAATTCTTCGTTACTGCAATTAACGTTAACTATTAACTATACACTTCAGAAAATGTATTTAAACAACTTCAGCAAAATAGAAATGACGTAAAGATTTAAACTGGTAATATGTATCCATTTTAAAACAAAGATTTTGATTAAGTAGCCGTTATTTATTTCAAATTTATAGAAAAATACTGACAATTACTTGCTTGATCTGTACAGTTATTAATTTCAATGAACATTTTACTATAACAGACACCGGAAATTTTGAATTTGAGTAGTTAAAATTAATTTTTCTAGAATGTTACACATAAAAGGAAAGAAAATGTATTTTATGTGTAAATAACCATGATCAATATAGAAAACACAGTGTAGTGACGACAAAGTAAAACCATAAATTACTACACATGGTTTAAAACAAATCTAAACAAAGAAACATTGGTTTATTACTACTCATAAGGCGGTTATCGTAATTTTTAAAATTAAACAATCGCATAAGAACACGATCAATTAGCCAATTAAAAACCTAAATAAAAGATACATAATATAATATTAGTAAATTAATTGTGCTTACCACTGTCACTTGCTTTTTCACTAAAAACCAAAGACATGACCACATTCTATTTGCCAGTATAAATAAGGCGTAAGAGCATAACCGTACAACCTTAAGCATTTGTTGTAAATCTTGTTTATAACAGATCATTAAAAAGCAGCTTAACAAAAACATTAGGAATGATTCAAAACATACGAAACACTTTATGAAAAGAATGAAACACTTTAAACCTAAAAAATCTTAAATTACACAAAAATTCTTTTTAAATAAATATTACATTAAGACTTAATGCTACCTGACCATCTCAATTATGATAATAATACAAACAACTTCCAAATAAACAAAAACGTAATGTTCACAATGTGTTCTTGCTACTAGTACTATACATTGTTATCGATCGGCACTAAAGAGTAAAATATTTCGCGGTTAAAACACTAACGATGTTTTTATTCTCTATTATTATATAATTTCATCAAAAACGAGATCTTCAGTATACACACATTGTGAAAAAAAATTACGTTAATTTTTTCATTGTTTTAAATTTGTAACAAAATTACATATTCATAAACAATAATAATTATAACTTAAATTGTCTATTATGTTATTAATAAAACTTTTATTTTATATATATATATATATTACTTATAAAAAAAAACATAAAAATATTTAAATTATAAAAGAATAAAAATATAAACCAACTAAATTGTTCGGCCACTTTCACACTAAATTAATCAATCAGGTAACTTTAAATCAACTTAATTCGACTAAAATTACGTTTTATTTGGAAAGCAACTCCTTTGGTAACTCCTAGAAAATTTTCTGATCTGTGGAAAGTTTATATTTTAACCGTTGCTTTAACTATCAATGCGCATATTTTAGACATATTTAAAATTAAAAAGTGGTAATGGACGACTTCGAAATGTTTTATTTGAATATTTTGATTATTCAATGAATTCGAGACCATTAAATTGTTCAGTAGTTGTATTCAATCTAAATTTAAAGTTGTTAGCTCGACTGTAGTTTTCCTATAAAGCGGGGTTCTTTATGCATATGTTTGAGATAGATTTTGATTTCCTCAACTTCTTCAAGGTAGGATTCCTATAATATGTCAGACACATGCGTCTGACGCAAGTGCATTCCTATAACGTGTCAGATGCGTAAATGTATTAACCTGCGATTACCGCGAAAGGCTCAGCTGTAAGGTCAATGACCAGTTGATTTATGTTGTCAAAATGGATGAGCACGAATTGATTTTAGATTTATTTTTAGAAGAAAATGAAGATGATGAAATTTTACTTAGTGAATTAGTAAAAGAAGAAAAAGCTGAAGTTCATCCAGTATTTCTGACACGGATTAGGGAAGGTTGTTACAACACATTCTTCCGAAGTCATTCAATATTGAATGATAAAAAAATTCGCGAATTTTTCCTACTAAACATTAAGAAGTTTAATTATGTGTTTAATATAATAAAAGACGATATAAAAAAAAAAAATCGTCAGGAAGATACATGCACCCCATCATAACGGTAGAAAAGAAATTAGCCATAACACTAAGGTAAATAAGTTAAACATAATTTAAAAATGTATTTTATAAATTATTAAAAATAAATTAGCTCGAGTCAGACGACATTTCAGTAGTAATGTAATCGTCTACATCTTAAATTAATAAATTATCGCTAATTGGAATGTTTGATGAAGTTGGTGATGGTAAGTTGAGCTGAGATGCAACACAATTTTCCAAATCAAAAACCATTTGTAGTGATCTAAGTTTTGTTTAATTAATTAATTCTGGTGTAAGTTTTTTAATGGGCATCGCAATGCTCTAAAAAATAGAATAATCTCGTCATCGCGGTTTTGAAATCATTTTTTCATGATTTCTTCTCTTCCAGTGCGCTTAGCTTTCAGCTCTTGTAAAATTTTCTTGTTGTGTTTTTGACGTTTATTTGGTGATAGAAGTAAATTCATAGTTGGTGGAATGTTTTGGATTGAAATATCAGTTATGTTTTGGATACATACTAGACGGAGCATCATCAATTTTCTCTGTCACCTGGTTTTCAGTAGTCAATACGTCATGTTCTTCAATGCTTCCAGTGTCACATTGAACATTGTATAAGCTTCTGTTAAATAAAAAACAAGAGCAGTTCAGTGATTTAGTAAATACAACTTAGTGATCTCAAAATAAGCTCTTTGCACTTCAAAAACATTAAAACAATTTATGAATGAACATTATTGCAGCGTAAAGAGAAAAACTCAAAACATTACAAAAAAAAGAATGCAGAAAACGCGAATTTTGTATTCGTTAATTTTAGTTACCGTTTACTGCAGTTTTATTATTTTTTATATTTTTATCATAATACACGTCGAATTTTGTATATTAATTTTAGTTACCGTTTATCGTTATTTGTTCTTATTATTAAATACAAAATTAATTTTTGTCTACTACTGATTGATTGTGCTACTGTCGTATAACCTCTGTTGACTTCAAAAACAAAGGTACAAGACAAAAGTAATTTATTCAATAAAAATTCGAACGGAGCGACATCAAATCGAACGGATCGTCATAAAAAACGTGCGATACCGAACTAACTTATCAATACGAATCTTGAACTGGCCGAGTCATGACAGGACTACGGCTCGTTCGAGACCTGTCGTGGAGAGGATAGAATTTCGATCAGTGCGATCAGGAAGGAGTTTGGTTCCCATACTAGCACTACTAATCCCGCACACATATTTTTATAAGTAAATATTGATTTCGATATTTCGTACAGTTTAAATTGACATTTCCCCGATTTTCAAAATAATACATTATAAAGCTAATAAACAATAAAAATCGAGTGATATGATTTTCTTACCTGATCTCTCAGTAAATTCCGCTATTTCTGTTGATTTTTATATTTATAGCTTGCCACATCATAAATACATGGAAATTTTGCGACCATTTCCACAAGTTTATCATCTTCTTCAGCTGTAAATAACACTTTATGACTCATTGTGTTTCAAAACACAATGTAAACAAAACAAAACTGTCTTCACCGAATACTGCATCTGCGTCTGTACTGCTCTCGAAGCAGTACAGCCGTGTGGCTATTCTCACTTAGTGACTGAAGCAAATTGTTGACATAAATAAGGAATCAGTTCCATTACTTTCCACTATAGCAGTGTCTTGCGTCAGACGAATGCGTCTCTGCGTTTTGTTTTATATTTTGAATTTCAATTTTAAAGGGTTATCCGATGAGTTATGAATTTTTTAAGTGACTTTTGAGGTCGTTTAAAATTCCATATTATATATTCTTGGCGGTTTTTTGTCGTCCAGGGTAATTGGTTAGCTTGAAGTTATAGATTCAATCAATCAAATCAAATGCCTTTATTGAGGAAAAGTACATATATCTGTAAAGAAAACAAAAAAAGAATTCTTATAAATTAAATTCCCGCGGCCCATAAAGAGCAAAGGTTTCCTTTAACGTTCCCATTCCCATCTGTCTATTGCTATTTTTTCGAAATGTTCTTAATTAAAAAATTTATTTAAAACCATCTTTCCAACTACCCTCTTCAAGACCAATTTTACCTTTATAGTGCGAGAGGTACCAAACGTCTGGTTCTTATGGAGGCGTACAAGCAGTTCTAAAACAAACTTATTCTTATGCTGTATACATTCATTGTTATGCTCATCAAGTTAATTTTAAATTTTTTGCTAACAAATAAACTCAAAAAAACATTTAGTGAATGTACAACTTTAAACTTAAATTACTTTGTGCACAATTCCGATGACAACAACTGAAGCTGAAAGATGTTTTTCAACTTTGAACCGAATAAAAATATTTTTAAGAAATTCTATGTCTTAAGAAAGATTACACTGGTCTGCAACGAAAAATATGATGAATATAAGGAGTTTAACGTGCTGAATCCAGATTTGTTTTCCATTTTTTGCTATCAAGTATATATTTCTTTAAAATGTTTTTTTTTTTTTTTAATAGCTCAAAATTATACATATTTTGTCTGTCGTTCTTGCATTAGCGGTGCTCTATTCAGTTCAGATCATATTTGTACAAACAAAAACGACTCGCACTGATAGAAAGAGAACGATATCAGAGACGCTTATCCTACACTTAGTCAATCGAGTATTTCCTTTGCTTCTTCGTCATTATGTACAGACTTAACAAAAACTCGTCTTCTTACGCAATCTGATTTGAATGACTTTGTTCGCGATTTAGGACTTTCAAAATCTAGGGCTCAACTTAGCAGATCAAGATTACAACAATGGAATTTGTTAGATAAAAATACGAAGGTCTCATATTTTCGTAACAGTCAAGAAGGTTTTATGAGTTATTTCGCCAAAGAGGGTGATTTGGTATTTTGTAATGATGCTAAAGGACTTCTACAAGAAATGGGTTTTCCCGAAGGATCGGACGAATGGCGACTTCTTATTGATTCGTCCAAAATAAGCTTAAAAGTTGTATTACTTCGCAATGGCAATAAATATTCTTCAATTCCCCTAGCACATACAACAAACATGAAAGAAAATTATGGAAATATGAAGTTGATATTGGGAAAAATTCAATATTTACAATACACGTGGAACATCCGTGCTGATCTAACAGTTGTAGCAATGTTAACTGGATTGCAAGGAGGATACACAAAATTCTGTTGTTTTTTATACTGCAAAGTGAAATACTATTAACAGCAAGTAATTAGATTATTTAATGGTTTTTGATGTTTCGTAACAAATTTTATCTAATATTGTATCAGTTATAAAAGATAAAATTTAAATTTGAAGCAAAAAGAAGAGTTTTATTGAAAAATTACATTAAAAAAAATGTATACGTGATATGTGATTTTTTATACTATATTTCTATTCAGAAATAGTAAATTTGTGATGATTACATTGGCGCACTCAAGGGGGGTGCCACGGGGCCATTGCTCCCCCCAAAAAATCTTCGAAATATTAATTTCGTTTTGTAATGTTTTGTTTTACTTAATTTTCTTTTTTTAAACAAACATATTTACTTTTTACTTAAATCACAAGTATAATGTTATTATACTTTTAGCTAATTTTTTTAAAATAAAATTCGTATACTTATCTAATTTGTGCTTATTACAAACATAATGTTACGTTTCTATTATTATTATTATTTTTTTTTAATAAAATTTGTTAGTTTTTTAATATTTTTAGAAATAATATTCGTTAATTTTGTGTTTTTTTTTAATTTTTTTTTTTTTAAATTTACAAACCACGTAAATAGATAGGTACTTAATCGAGGAACCAAGTTACCACCCCTAACCCATCTTCTAAATTCTAGCCCCGACCAAAAAAAAATCCTGAGTGCGCCTTTGGATGATTATGCATAAAAATGAGAAGGAGAGAATTATTTTTTTTTTTTGTAGACCAGTATTATCAGCACACTGGCGATGTTAGTGATAGAAAAAGACCCGATTATGGACATTCCTGATTTTAATGGAATAGTAACAGAAAAATTTGCTATCAAAAAAGAACGGAGGATGGATTTCCTTTTTCAATAAGGTAAACTATTTTACCTAACAATTCATTTCGCACGTTTTATGTTAAATTTGTAAGACCACATTCGGACAATTGCCAAGAACGCTACCTGTTCTGTACAGCTAGATTGCACAGATAGGTAGTCTCGACGCTCGTAATCGAGCTAACGAACGAATAGAATAGAATAGAATATATATATATATAGTGGCGGATCCTCGGGGGGTATCCCGCCAAGAACCAAAGCTTCTATGAAAAAAATTTGGTATAACAGAGAAGCTTAATTTATACTATAAAAGGTTTGTATAAATGTTACTTATGGATTTAATTATAACTGATATTTAATACTGTTCTTTAGTAAAACTATTAATGTTATGTTTTTATTTTTTTTAAACCCAACTGTCATCGATCTTTTGCCTTTCTTATTTATTTTTAATTTCTATTTTGTAATGTAAATGAAAATAGATCAAAAAGAATTAGGTTCGGATTATTAACAAAAATAAAAAAGGAAGTAAAGTCTAATAAAAATACTTATCTTTCTTATTATTTAAATTCTAAACTACCATTTTAGCTAGAATTTTATAATTTTTCTATTTTTTACCTAAAAATAAAATAAAATTTAAATTAAATTGTAATAATTATGTATTTTTAAAACATTTTTAAATTTCTAAAAAGGTCATTTGATTTTCTTTATGAAACAATGTATTTCTCGAATCTACTGCATACCATAGAAGATATAATGTAATTATATAACTCCTCCCCACCCAAAATTTGCTCTGTAAATGTCAAACCATGGGGCTTAAACTACAAATTAACGTTTCTGAATTCAAACAAACCAAACAATATTCCACTTTTCACAAAAAATAACGGCGATAAAATCACCAATATGACAGAGAATCTAAACTACTCCCTAACCTCTCCTTCCCCATTAGACAGCACTGACAAAGACAGCAACAAACCGAAAATACCAAGAGAAAACTTTAAACTTTCCATACAGGAAAACGTTGCTTACTCACAACATACTCCTCTTGATATTTCCGCACTAAATAGCATTATAAAAAATTTTAAAAACCAACAAAGCTGCTCGACCTGACAATATTACAAAAAAGACACTAAAATTAATCCAAAAGGTCTATCCAAAACTCCTTCCACTCCTATACAAAAAAAATCTTCTCCTTAAACTATTTCCCTAAACCCTGGCACGAAGCAAATGTAATCCTACTTCATAAATCAAACAAAAATGCAAATCCCATAAGCTCCTATCGCCCAATATGTCTTTTAAATACTGTAAGCAAAGTTTACAAAAAACTATTAAAAAATAGGATAACTTGCCATCTGAACTCAACAAACTTTTAAGATAAAAGACAATTTGGATTCAGACAAGGTCTATCTACAGAACATGCTGTGAGTTATGCGATTAGCAAGATTAGCAGCAGCCTTAAGAAAAAATCGAACTTTCTCGTCATAAGAGTGGATATCAAAGGAACCTTTGATAACTGTTGGCACCCTGCTTTGTTTAACATTTTAAAATCTATTCTGATCAAAGACATACCATTGCTAAGTACAATATATTGCTACCTTAAAAACTGATGTGTAACTCTTCAAATAGTTAATCATAGTGCAGACACTGAAACCAATAAAGGCTATCCATAGGGTAGCGGTTTAGGTCCATTTCTCTGGAATATATTATTCAACCAAGCTCTACCATATGACAAGAACGTTGACCTATACACATATGAAGATGAGTTACTATTCATAATAATGTTTGATACAAAAGTCAATTTCAAAAGAACAGCTAACAAAATGCTTGAGTTACTCGGAACTTGGCTAAATGAAGTAAAGCTTAATCTTTTGGTTGAAAAATGCTTTGTGTTCCTTTTCACAAACTCCCTGAAACTAAAAAGGAAAAATATTAAAGTACTTTTCAGGGGGATCATTTTAAAAATAGTCGAATATTTTGAATACCTATCTCCTTTAAACAATACATAGACTACACCGCATCCAAGTTGGACGCTAAATACTATGAATTACTAGAAGTGTGGAGAAATACACGGGGCTTTCATTACAGATACAGACTTGTACTGTACAAGTCACTTGTTGAGAATACTGTGTGCTACTGTACCTTTGTGTTTTTCCAACACCTAAAAAAGAAAACCCTAAAGAAAAAAATCTACTCTACACAATGTAAATGCTTAATAAATGCCTATAGAGTTTACAGAACAATTTCTCACAACGCCACTGTTGCTCTTACAGGAGTCCTACTAGACCTAAAAATTAACTATAGATCAATCATTTTTACCATAAAATACCATAAAATTTTTGAATATATTAACGATCATGTCTATCAAAATTTAATAAGTTTTGTTACCAACAGTAGATAACATTAGTAGTATACACTGATTTTGGATCTTTTATTGAACCTGTCATGAATAGCAATGAAAATGGCAACATACATCATAATAAAGATGGCAATGAAAAAAATATAGAAGAAATACATGTAAAAATTTGTAAAGTATTTACACTACATGCAGATACATTGGTACATGGATATCTTATTTTTTCTCAGATAAAAAATGTCTAATGTAAAATTCTAGATCTTTACTCTCCTGGTTACGAAGTGGTACTCCATGGTTATTATATTGCTATGAGTAAAAGGGACACATGCTTCTTCTCATGAGCAACAATGTATAAACAATAAAGAGGCAGTTTTGCATTTGAAAAATTTCAAAAAAAGTTCTATTATCTTAGATTTTACATTGGGATTAATAAGTGCACATACAATGGAAGATATTGCTCCCTCTACAATTTCTGAGCCAAATCCTCCTGAAGCAGCAGCACTGATGGACGGTGATGAAGAAGACTTCATTGCAGTGGAACTCCCTATTAACTGGGAGAGCAAAAGGGTAACTATTATCCTTTCATTATTGAAAAAGTAGCAATCACTTGTCATTTTCAATTTTTATTTCAATTTGACAACTTTTGTAAGTTGTACTATGTACGGCCACAAATAGTTCCCACCGATCTCTGTGCAAGTATGATTTGGCACTTGTAACGAGATGACTTCCGCAGGGATGGTTTTTCACCAACGTCAAATAACAAAATTGTCTAAACAATTAGACAACGAGCCGCAAGGCTGCATGCCTTTAGCAAATTTGCCACCCAGAAGAACAAACGCCGCTAACTTGTTGCAGCAATTTGAACGACTGTAATCGTCATTTATTCACAGATACACTTGTTTCTTACAAAAATTTTCAACTTTTTTGATATGTTTAAATAGGTACTGTGTCTTTGTGAAACTTCTAATTAAACGTGTGTTAAGCAGACATTTTTCAGACACCAAAGTTCGAACTTTATTTATGCATTTAAGTACTGTAAAAAAAAAAAAAAAAAAGACGTTCAACAATTAAACAGGTCACTTTATGTATTTATCTTACAGTATTTACTACATTTTTTGAACTAAAATTGTTGTTAGTTGTAGACAATAGGGGATGATGTATACTGAAGTAGGAAATATAGTGACATGTTTCGAGATTGTCAATATGTTGAGAGAAGATGGCATTGATACAAATTGAATTATGGGTTGTAGAAATGACAAGATCATTGTTCATTTATAATCCAAGTTCTTCACCCATAAAGTCGATAAACTTGGGACCATTAGGGCTGTGTAAATCTAAATCGAGATCACTAGTGAGTATTATTGGCAACTCGTAATAACGACTCTCTTCAAGAATTTTAAATAAGCCCTAGAGAGACGCGGGATTTTATTTTCATATAATGATTTGTAACACGTTTGACAGACTTTGAATGTAGGTACGTATTCATCTGGAAACTTGGCAGTAAGAAGAGTTATGCTTCCTTGCAGCGCAGAACGTACATTTCTTTCAAACCACAAACGATCACAAACTGTACAAGCAACACCAAAAGGATTTTCATGAAAATGTTTAGTGAATTCCACATTAGCAACAATACTCTTGGAAGTGAATGTCTTGGTACTGGTTCACATTGAGGTTCATCTTCTGGCTCTCCTTCAACTTCCCACATTCTTTTTCCTTCCTGCTTGAGTTTCTTATGTAAACAATACTGCCTACTATATTCTGTGGCTGCTTTCTTCTTTTGGTCTTCTGTTGACACAGCAGGTTCATCTTGTTCCCTCTTGAGCTTTTTATTCTGGTAATATTTTTTATTTTGTTTCTTTACTTCTCCCCCCCCCCTGAAATGCCTGAAACTTCTCCTCAACAGTTATACTCGAGGAAAAAGACATATTGATTAAAAATTCATTAAATTATTTTGAATTTCTCTCTTCACATTGACAGTAATGAAGACGTTTAACATGCCTAGTGGAAGACATTGTAACTAACACTCTTATGATAACAGCGTCAGAAAAGTAGTCACTACTACTATGTACTTACTATGGTAGCAGCAGTTATTTTGATCACCTGTATAATTAATATCACACAGTTCAGTTGGCATAACTCATATGTTTTAATTAAATAGTATTACATTTTTTGCTCTTAAAAAGAGTGTGACACACAATTTGGCTGACCCCCAGTAGTAAGACATACCCATGTCAAAAGAGTGCAGTACAGAGCAACCATCATAACAAAACACTATACAGCTATGCATTATTCACATACTTTTGTATCACAAGTAGATGGTGGTGTTCTTCAACCATAAATATAATCGCTAAATATATAGAGGCCCTAACAAAGCAAAAATGTTTATTGAAAAGCTTGTGGGGCACAAAAGAAGATACCATTATCTATAAATAAAACTATTTGTATGTCCAACAATAATTAAGTAGTGTACTACATGTTATATGTATTTAAAATATGTACATATTAATATTAATGTGCACAGTAATGATTATTTAACTAGTAAATATTATAGTACTATGCAGAGTAAATGTAACTTGTAATTACATCTTCCACACTTTTTCCCTATATTTAAACCAAACCTATCCAGCTATGATGATTTCCTCAATATAAGTTCCTTGCAAATACTAAAGAGTGGTATAAAGGTTTTTCAAAACAAGTTACTCCTAATCAATTTTAATTAAGATTTGTGGGCTTGTTAAATTTCCTAGTGTCAAGTTTAGAAGAATTGGTAAACAACTTGCCAGACACTGCTTTCCAACAAGTTGTGGTCAACATTTGTGATCCATCATTATTTTTCCTTTTCCAAAGAAATGGCTACTCTCCCTACAAATTTTTGCTAGGGTATCCTAATTGGAAGAAGTATCATCTTAATCTAAATTTTATAATTTAATAACTAAATTGACTATTGGGAAGGAAGAATACACACATGATCAATATTGGATGCCCCCTAAGTGTGGAATTTGGGGAGTCAAAGATGGATGTACATATTTAAAAATTTCTATACAATTATTGCAAAATTTAAGGATTAGATGCAGACTGGTTGTATACTGTTCCTGGATTTAGTTTTAACACTACATAAAAATTAATAGGTGTACAACTCAAATTATTAATAATATTATATGTACATATTTTTAAGACAAGTATATGTAGAGTTAATGTTATGTGTATACAGCTACTGCAAATCAGATAACACCTATATTGATAATAATAATAATAGTAATAATTATTACCACCTACATTTTCAAAAGAAGAAAATAATTATACATTATATTTAGTTGTAAATGATTTATATAAGAATTCTATATGTGAGTTTTTCCTATAGGTTTCCAATGATTACTTGAAGATAGATTCTATAAATTAATTATATTAAAAATTTAAAACTTACATAATGACCACTGCTCATCTTAAATAATTTTCAGAATAAACACATTTATAGGTACAATTAGCAAGATACAAAGCACTGTCCACACATTCAGGAAAATATGCTGCCAATCATTTTGTTTTATAAGCTGAATAATTTTTAATGGCTTTGCTGATTGGAAATCTTTTAATAATGGGTTCAGGCTCATAAGTTCCTCAACCAATTCGCAACCAGACACATTGTAATTTTCCCCATTGGTTAAACTAGTTAGTGACAAGGCTTTTGATGCTGCAACTGAATCATTTGTTTCTTTGTAAAGATTTAGAAGGGCGTCACAAACTGAAGATTAGTAAAAGCAAACAGCAGCAAAGCTAGAAACTACTCCCCCAGTGAGTTTCACAAACTTCTTTCAGCAGTAACCTCTCTATGTGCTTGGATATTACTTCCCACTGCTTTGTTGATTCAAAGAATAAAACAAACAGTCTTTGGAAAAACCCAAATAAAGAAACTGATTTAACAGATGTTTTGGCTGCATCTGATATCACCAAATTCAGGCTATGACAGCCACATGGATTAAAAAATGCTCAAAGATATTAGAAATAATTCTACTATGGACACCTGTGTTTACTCTTATCATGTTCACAACATTATCATATCATTGACCTCGACAATTGTTCATGTCCAAATCAAACTCTTATACAATTGTATCAAGAAAGAGGTCAAAGTGAGTCCTGCTTCTGAAGAATCACTTCCCGGCTTGCAAGCAACAAAACACTCTTATACTCTAACTGCTTTTTCATCAGTATCAACAAAACAGAATGTTAGTGATAATTGTTTAACATGGCTTATGCCAGTAGTGCAGTCCACTATAATGGAAAAGTATTTAGCTGACTTTACCATATTTGAAATATTATTTCGAACTTGATTTCTAAGTAAGCCATTTAACTTGTTCTAAATCCATTTGCCAAAATAGTAGACATTGGTCTTCTTATTTACAACATAGGGAAGGTGCTTCATCATTACATTATCAAATTTTCCTAGTAGTTGCACTAAACCCAGGAAGTTGCTATTATTAGGAGTGTATAAAATTTCAGATCCAAAGCTTCCTCTAAATGACAAATTATTGTCTGCTAAGAAAAATATTATGGACATCATTTGTTTGAAAATAGCAATCCACTGAGATTTCTTGTCTTCAATTTGTTTTTGCAAGTGCTTGCTATTCCACTGAAATTCTTCAGACTAACTGACACTTCTACCCAACTATTCATAGCATGTCGTTGATCTGAAGAAGTTTTGTAATTTTTGAGGTGCATTGATAAGTGCCTCCAGTCATCAAATTCATCTTTTTTCAGATTAGAGTGGGGATTTGTGTTAAATAAATGGAAGCAAAAACAATATATTTTATCCACCAATTTAGAGCATATGAGCCATCTTCTTTTAAATGTTTCTATATTTGGCATTACTCTTTCAAAATGCATATTTGAAATTGACGGCCATCATACTGCTTTGGGTAGATTTCATTGCTCTTTTCATTATATATAGGACCTTGAGTAATTATTTTACCTCTTGTAGCACAGTCGATAAGCAGCTATTCTGAAATATTATCAGTTGTATTCGCTCAAAATGATGATGATGCTATAATTGATATATCTTTCATAATATTTTCAAATCCAAATGGGGTCAGAAAAAGTTAAATCTATTCACAAGCTTCGCCTGAAAGTTGATGTACTTTATGCATTTCAGTATGTAGCATCTCTTAATAGTCTGCAATTTTGGTTGATTTTGATGTCCTGTGCAGCTGCACCATTCACACTGCCACTGTATGTAATATCATCCTTCAAAATTATGGAATTTAAAAAATAAAAAAAGAAACCTAACTCAAACATGACACAATTGTAAGATTGTTTTTATCAAGGATATTAACATAGTTATAAATAAAATATGGAAAAATAGACAAAACAATGATTTTCTTGGTAAAACAATTTTCATGCTTTTTCATGGAATAGAAAATAAATTTAATATAAAAAATGAGCTGGATGTAAATTTCCATGTGTCAAGTACTATCTGGATACAGTAATTTTGGATTGCATTTGAAAGTTTAAACATTAGGCCATTAAGTGCTTGTTTATTTTGTAACATTTACATCAATTCAGTTCAATATTTTCTTTTTGGGTGTTCATTTACCCATTTAATATATTCCAGATGTATATGCTCGTATCTATTGAACAACAAAAAAAAAAAAAGTGAAATTACAAAATGACAACCTTACCTACTTCTAATACATTTTTATATGTTGATTGCCATTTCATAATGTAAATGTACATATAATATATGTTTTAATCATATACTTTGGGGAATAAAAATTTATATATTTATAATATTTTTATTTTTTTGTTTTTCTAAAATAGTGAAATTGAAGCTAGTATGTTAAAACATAATGTTGCCTACAAGCAATGCATTATCATTGGCAAATTATAATACTGCAATATCATCTAATAAATATGAAAATTTGTTTCCAAATAATATAAAGCATTTAATTACCTGCTCAAATAGTTGTGAAAGAACAAATTCGTTACTACTTTACTAACACATTTAAATGAATTACAATATAAAAATATTTACATACAGTACTTCTTTATAACAACAAGTAAAACATAAACTGTTGGATTTAATATATTGACTTAAAACTGAACTGGTTATTATACCTTTTCAAATAATGATCATTTACTTTAACCCAACTCAATTAATCAAAATTAAATATTTATATTTTATGATATTCTAATATAATTGCATAGATATGAATACTTAATATATTATGATAAATTGATAACATGAAGTATACAGTGTAATTACATAATAGGTTAAATCCAAACACATTTGTTAATATTTATAAATATAAAATAAATAACTACCTTAATTTAATTTTTTAAAGTTAATTATTTTAGAATTATTTTTGTTTGTTATTAAGGTATTTATTTATTTTATATTTATAAACAAAATAGTTTGAAACTAGTCAGTGTTTTTATATTTTGTTTCAATTTATTATAATATATTAAATGTTCATATATATGTAATTAATAGAATAAATATAGTATATGAATATCACAATACTTATAATATCCTAATGTGCAGTGATCAATTTGTTATGTGGCACTACTATTCAAGAAAGCATCAAAAATATAGTTTGCTTCTATCTTTATTGGGCATATGTAATAATTCTGAAACAAATGATGCAAGATAATTCAAATTTTATATTTATTTTTGATCAGAATAATTGACTATGTCAGAGGCATGTGATCACTTCTGACTTTCAAAAGAAAATTATAACTTGTGCTATAGGAAAAAACAGGTTTCTAATCATAGATAAAGAAAGTAAAATATATGAAAACTAGTGAAAAGTATGTAATTATTAATATTGAAAATTTGAATGGTAAAGATATCTGCTTAAATGAATATTAATGAGGATAAACTATATTTTACAGAACTTGAAAAATTGTGAAAAATAATATTGATAAATATAAAACATTAAAAATTTAAGTTATGTTTACTATGAATACTTCAGGATGCTCTGCTTGAACCATCTAAAAATAATTATTAGAAATTTGAGACTCCACAAAAAACTGAAAAGTGTAAAAGTTTAATTATGAAACATTACATACTTGTTCCACAAGCTTATGAAAGTATATAAACTTTGTCAATGAAAGTATTTTTAAATTATGTTTCAAATAATTTCTGTGAAAATTCTTCCTTGACCATATCTATAAATTATTAACATTTAAATCTATGTAATTTTTTAAAATGATGCTGTAAACTAGATTTTTGTGCAAATCCTTGTTCACAGTGTGCACAAATATATTGGCATTCACCTGTATGTATTTTTAAATGGGTAGTTAAATTAGATTTCTGGTGAAATTTCTTTTGACAATATTTACAAGTATATGGACGTTCACCTGTATGTATCCTTAAATGAGATATTAAATTAGGTATCCGAGAAAACCGTTTCTTGCAGTAATTACAAATGTATGGACGTTCTCCTGTGTGTATCCTTAGATGATTCTTTAACCCATCTTTATTTGCAAACTTCTTCTGACAATATTCACAAGTGTATGGACGTTCACCTGTATGAATCTTCATGTGTGACATCAAACTGCCTCTCCAAGTGAAACACTTTTGACAATGGTCACAGATGTATGTATATAATGAATCTGTATGTGTCTTAATGTGACGATTGAAATCTGTTTTCCATTTAAATTTCTTCTGACAGTATTTACAAATATATGGACAATCACTAGTATGTGTTTTTAAATGACTCTGTAAGTGGGATTTTCTTGAAAATGACTTCCAACAATGTTCACAGATGTATGGACGTTCATTTGTATGTGTCCTTAAATGGCTTGTTAAATTAATTTTCTGCAAAAAACGCATTTGACAGAATTCACAGACATGTGGACGTTCACCAGTATGTATTTTTAAATGTTGCTTTAAAGCGCTACTCACTGAATATTGTTTCTGACAAAATTGGCAAATATGCTGGGATTCACCTGTATGCAGAAGTAAATGATACTGTAAATAAGATTTAGTTGAAAATTGCTTACAACAGTGTTCACAGTTATATGGACGTTCACCAGTATGTGTTTTCAAATGACACTGTAAGTGTGAATTTCTTGAAAATGATTTCTGACAAAGTGCACAAGTGTGTGGACGTTCACCAGTATGTATTATTAAATGATTTAAACCAATTTTTCTTGAAAAACACTTTTTACAGGATTTACAAGCATACGGACGTTCATTAGTATGCGTTCTCAAATGAATTTGTAAATAATATTTTGTTGAAAATGACTTCTGACAATGTTCACAAATGTATGGACGTTCATGTGTATTTAAATGGTGTGTTAAACGGCCCTTATCTAAAAATTTCTTCTGACAGAATTGGCAAATATGCTGAGATTCACCAGTATGTAAATTTACATGATTTTTAAATGAATATTTCCCTGTGAATTGCTTGTGACAATACTTACACATGTATGGGAATTTACCTGTATGAGTTATTAAATGACATTTTAAAGTGTCTCGTCTAGAAAAACCTTTTTGACAATAATTACAAACGTTTTTCTTATTTTTTTCATGTGTCTGTAGATGAAAGATCATAAGAGATCTTCTAAGAAATTTTTCTTGACAGTGATAACAATAGTAATTTTTTTTTTCTATTTTCAATTGATCTCCAATACAATTAGTACAGTGATGCACTAACTTATTTTTAGTAATTTGTGTGAAGTTTACACAGCCATGAATAGTTTTATTTAATATACAGTTATTTTGATTATTAATAGATTTATTAACAGTTAATCTTTCTGTTTGAAATTTCCCACAGTTGCTGCAATGATGAATATGTTCCTCTTCAATAATTTGTTCAAAGTGTATGTTGCAATAAATTGTTTTTTTGAATGTCACATAATTACTGTGGTCGTAATCAATCCACTTAGTAGAAAGTGTATTATCAATTTTTTCATGCATTGATCATTTTTAATCAAACTTATTACATATAACCAAGCGTTATTCTATATATCATCTGAATGCATCAAAATATTTCATCCACAATCTAAAAACCAAATAGAAGTTTTTATCAATGTGTAATAACATTAGGAATAGATAAATTTTTGAAATAACATATTTGAACAGCAAAAAAAAAAGATAAAAAACAACACACTCATCTGTAAAAATGTTTTCATACAAAGTTCATTTTCAACCAAAAAAACTAAAACTAAAACTAAATCACAAACACAGAACCAAACATGTGCTAAGAACAAGTTTTAAAACCTTTTAAAATACAAACATAGAACTGTAATATATTTTACACACAAAATCTAATATAATACTAAAATTAAAATTTTTAAGAAAAAATTAATTATGAAAACAAAGAAAAACATAGAAAAAAGATGAAAATAGAGTAAAATATATAAAAGATGCAGTAAAAACACTAATAAAAACTGATTGGAAATTATTACAATGAAGATAAAGGTGAGAAAACCTTAAGAACAAAAAATATTTAGAAAAAGTCAGCAGGAAATTTTAAATGTCAGCAATTTAAAACTCTTTTTGTTTTTTTAAAGGTTTTTCACACTTTTAACACTTAAAAGTCTTTATGAACATTTTCTAAAATTTAAGTTTTCCTATCTTTATCCCTATTGTAATTATTATACTGATCCTTTTTATTGGTGTTTTTATTGTATCTTTTTCATATTTTATCCCTTTTTTATATTTTATAATTACTTTTTTCTTAAAAATTTTTCCTTTATAAATACATTAATTCCTTTTTTAATTTTAGTATTATTTTACATTTTGGTTGTGACATACATTCACCATTCTATGTTAGTGTCTTAAAAGATTATAAAATTTGTTCATGACACATACTTGATTTTGTGTTTGTGATTTAATTTTATTTTTTTTTTTGTCTGAAAATGTTTCTCTACAAACAAGTACATTATTATATAATGAGTTATGACAAATACAAATATAAGAATAAAATGATTGCCTATCTTTTATTATTCTTTATAATATCCAAAATTGCATGTGTTATTTCAGTTCTAATAATAGTTTGATCATTTATTAGTATATATTGATCTGCGTTTTCAGTTTCAATTATTAAATTTTCATATTATTTTTTATTAAATGTGTTTAAATTGCATTTATAACCTAGGTTTAAAATGTTGACCACATCATTTGTAAATTGTATGTTAGTTGAGTCCACAGTTCTTGGATAAAACTCAAATTTACTATTATTTTGGCATTTATTGTTTTTGATTGATAATTGATTTAATTCTATTATTTATTTTTTCAAAATAGAAATTTAGAATTTCATAATTTGTTATTTGCTTATAACTTACTATATTCTATAATTAGCAAACAGGATAGTAAAAGATTCATTATTAGGTATATTGTTATTTATCATTTTTATTGTTTATTATTTTGTAAATATGTTATTTTAAAAGTTATTACTAACAAACAAGTATGAATAAAAATACTACGTAGACAAGTTTTATGAAATGCTATTAATAAAAAATAGAAAGTGACCTAGAATTTTTGGTGATAATTTGTCTAAAACTGATATTTTTTTATAACTTTATTTTAATTGTTTGAATAAGAAGTGACTCTAGCCTCAAATCTCAAACAATAATATTTAACTTAAACATGTTATTTTTATATAGGTAAGGTAATTTAATTGCTAATGATCAAACTGCATAAGCAACCTAAGGGAGAGCGCCCACCGAAGAGATACAATTCCGATATGATAGCAACTAAATGTAGTTCAGAATATAACCCACGTTATTATATGAGTTAGCGCCCACTGACGCGATGCGACAAGCAACCGATAAGCAACTATCGTATCGCCGTCACTCGAGTGCTACATGTTTTATATTTAGTTGTTTGAGCAAGCGATTGTTTGTTTACATTCTGAATTTTTATGCGTAATATGAATAATCGGCAAAAATAACAATTTAAAATCGGTGTTTTAAATTTATTTCAGAATATTTTTAAAAACAATTCATATTTATGAAATAAATATTAATATTTACATTTTCTTATTTTGTTATGTAATATAAATTAACAGCAATATATATGTTTATGGTATAGAAAATGTTTCTAAACATTTAGATATACATAATTAACAAATATATTTCCTGTAATGTGATTAAAATAAGTTTCTGCGGTGTATAAATGTTCTAAAATGGGTGTTTTTTTTTACAATTTTTGGCCAATTTTCTCTACTAACCAATTAAACGTTTCCTTATTCATTCCATAAAAACTTTAGAACTTTTCTGAGTATATATTCAGTTTTTTATAAACATTAAAGCGTTTATTTTGTTACTCTTTTGAAAAAATGGATGTACTCAATAACACTGTTTTCTTTTTTGATTTAAATTGTTAAGATTTACTAACCATACATTGCTTCTTCACTAAAAAAAGAACAGGAAAACAAAGAAAAATATGACATTTTTTGCACTATCACACCACATCATAAATTAAGTTGCTTCTCCAGCGGATAAATCGCGTTGCTTCAGTGGGCGTTACATAGTATCGGAATCGTGTTGCTATCGCTTGCGATTTAAAATCGCTGTCGTATCGGAATTGTATCGCTTAGATGGGCGCTCTCCGTAAGGACTTTGAATACAAAATTAAATATATCTCCCCATTCAGTTTGGTATTTCACTATTACATGTACATAACTTTCCATTTAAATAACTCATTAATAATTTATAAAAGAACTGTAGAAGTATGTGAAATTTAGACATTTTATACAATATCTAGACATTTCATGTAGTATTAAATAGTTTTAGAAAATATATAAAAGGAATCAATACTTTTCCTAATTACATATTATTGTCAATATGTGAGATTTGTAAATCTATGTTTAGAAGTTTTATATAATAACCAAAATATTACATATTGTATGAAAAGAAATAAAATTTCTACTATGTTTTCTAATAATTCTACATGTTATTAAAAGAGTAAATCCTTAAGATGTATAAAACATTATTTTGGTAATAGTAATAACTAGTACTATTTTGATCATTTGAGTTGATTAAAATTTGAGATTAGACATTCTTGTTTGAATTTCACCTTTTGTTTTTACTATTACTGGATAAAGTGCATTAAAGACTCTTGGCTCAAAAGTTGAAACTTATAGATTGTTAAACTTCTCCTCTGATAAGGGAAAATTTAAATCATGAATATGTTGCAAGAATTTATATATTTAGTACAAATCCTTTTTATACTTGATTAATGAACAATTTAGTGCACATTTTAAACAATTGTATAATATTTTGTGTGGTACTTATTTTAAATTTTAAAGTTAAAATTATTAATAGAATTATATTTGAACTCCAACACATATCTCACAAGGCTTTTGTTCTGCAGACCAACCACTGCACTACAAGTTCATTTGAAAAACACTTCTTAAAATGCTTCCTTATAGTACTAAATATAAAAACAGCTCAATCGTGTCACAGCACAAATATCTTATTTAGGAATCACCAATTGTGTCTAGCATCTATGGAATAAATATTTTTAGGTTATGAATCATTCGATTTTCAGTTATTTTATTATAATAAACAACAAATAGAAAAATATATTTTTTTTTAAATACATAAGTGCAACTCTATTTATTTTATATTTTTATTACTGTCAGGAGGATAAACATTTATATATATTTAACTTTATTTTCAGTTTGCAACATGCACATAAATGATGAAAACACACACAAACCTGCATAAACATATTTGAATACAGCACTAATAAAAAGTAAAAAATTGGTGCTAAAGTAGCGAGGTAAAAATGCAAAGATTTTAAATTGAATCATAATTGTGACTTGAACAGTTGCATGAACCAAATTTTAAATAATTGTACTGGTATAATGTGATACAATTATTGGAATAATTATGTACTTTGATTATTCTAATCAGGGATAAATTCAGAAATTAGTTTTTGTGTGTGGGGGGCTTATGTTCTTGGGTGAGCAGACACTATCTTTTTTTAGAAATTTTTATATAAAACCAAATATGTAAAAAAAATTTTATGTAATTTAAAATAATGAAGAAACAAGGGAACAATAAATTTCAAGTAATTTCTTCAATCTGTTTCTAAATTATTAATTCTAATTGTAACACTGAAGAATATATTGTAAAAACATTCTAGTGTGTTCACTATCTTTTCATAATAAACAAATATGCAGTGTTTTTTAGAATCCATAGCCAGAGCTTGAAAGTTGAATAATATTATGGTTTATGTCATTGAAAAATATAGCTTAAGCTTTCGGCTTTTGACTGTTTGAATTTGAAATATGGCTTAAGTTTTCAGCTTTCGGCTTATGAAATGAATTTCAATAGATGTAAATTAAAATCATTTACTAATTACTATGCATCAAACTATTAAGTATTACTACTGAAACTTCAACTTTTTTCTTTCTGCAAAAAAATAAAAGTTTTTAAAAACAATTTCTTACGAGAATAATTATGTCAAAAATGCAAAATCAAGAAATTTAAAATAAAAGCTTAAGCCAAATATAAAGCTTAATTTAACTTCTTTAGAAATATAGCTTAAGCTTTAGGCTTTTAGCTTATGGAAATTTTAACATGGCTTTTAGATTAAGCTTATGACACCTAAAAATGATTGGCTTTCAGCTTTTAGCTTCCGGCTGGCTTTCAAGCCCTGTCCATAGCTTTCTGTTTTTTCAAAGTAATAATTCAAGTTAAGGCCAACAAATAATTTTTCATCTAATTTTAAAAGTTATAAAATTACTCTTTAAATTTTAATATGGAAGCTGCTGACTAATAAAAAATAAATGATTTATTGAAATATAAAAATAAAATAGGTAAATATGTATTGGTTTATTAAAAATACCTTTTCTTATATAAAAATAAAAGGGAAATAACGAAAAATTGAAATATCTTGTGAATAAGAGAAAGATAACATAATATTAAAATAAATTCCCCCTAAATGAAATATAATCAAAACAAAAACATATTTCCAAAAAGCTTACAAAGGACGAAATATGTTCCACCAAAAAATTTAAAATCTAATTTTTTGATTCTATTAACATAAATGAAACATAGATGATTAAGAAATCACCCAAAAGTTTAACTTCATACTAAAAATTGTAAATTTATTTGAAATGTTTTGAATAAAAGTAATGATTCTTTTAAACATAATATACAAGGTAGCATGATATATTATATTAAAAACCATAATTATTTCAGTTTACTTAATACTTTTTAGAGGAATATATTTAATTGACAGATTTTAGAAAATAAAAAAAAACGGAAGTAATTAGGGGAATGGAAATTAACTTCGCAACTATATGTAACTCAAAGTGAACTGCCGGCCACGAATGTTCATTTTTACAGATATAAATACCATACTTAACATGTTGCTGTAGCTATTTAAAAGTACTTTTCTTTTGGGAAATAAAAAAGAAGAAAAGATCAACAGAAATTAAGTTGTATCTATATCGATCGCTGCATTAACCGGGAAAATTAAAAAAAAAATAAACAAAAACCAAAAAAAAAAAAACAAACAGAAAACGGTTAACAATTTATTAATATTGATGATAAATGGATCAATGTGTTAATTCCTATTTATACTGATAAAAAATGCTAACTACAGCTAATATTCTTTTCAGCTAGTGAATATTTTACATCATGCTGTGCATTTGTAATAAAAGCATATCAGTTTTCATAAAATAACGAGCAAACATTAAAATCAAATTTTAAAAGGTTATTTTTTTCTTTTATCGCTATTTTATAAAGTTTCATCTTTCCGTCAAAAATAAATCTCAAATTTTGAAATTTAAAAATATACGACTAATTAAACCATTTAAAAAATATTTTGGTAACAACTTTTAACCGGTAAGAGGTCGCACCCGGTCTAAAAGACCGGGGTTTTTATTATTTTTTCTGTTATTTTAACTGGCTATTACTCCAGCGAAAATAACTCAACTATTCCTAGAATAACAGATAAGCATGAGGACTAATCAGTTTTAACTGGCATAAAAACCACTGTACTTAATCAGGATAGAGTATCAGTTTACACACATGGTATATTCGACCGGTGCGACCAATATCGTTTCGATTTATTTCAGTTTGATTCTCTTTTGTCTTATGTTCTTAAAAAATATCGAGTGGTTCTCTTATTATTATTACTCCCATGAAAATTGTCGAAGAATCAGGTGCAGCTAATAAACCAGAGATGCTAACATTTTGTAACTTAGATACTGTAGATGAGTCGCAAAATACATACTCAGTCTCAAGGAAAAGTTATCCAGGAAACTCAAAGTTCGGATTCGTAGTATTTTACACGAAAGACAGAATAAAGAACACCTAAATATTAATTTTAGAGAAACACAAATTTACAAAAAATCAACGAAATATTCCCGGGCGATGTCACTTTGGTGACTGGCGCAAAAATGCAAAGAACTAAAACACAGTGTAAAAGATGCAAGTGTTTGTAAGTAAAGAGCGCACCAGTTCCAGCATGTTTTAAATGCGTAAATGAAAATAAAGAAAAGTCTAGTGGTGTTAACAATTTAATTACATCTACCGTATTATATTATTATCTATACTTCTTTCTAGAATTTTCTTTTGTATATGTTGAGAATTAAGCTATTTTTTATAAAATGATACAAGCTATGTTATTACAATATATTTTTTTGAATTAAAATGCTGTTTATTCATGCTAAAATAATAAAACAAAAACAAAACAACATAAAAAGGAATAAAAATAGAATAAAAGAACTAACGAACATGAAATATTTCTTTCAAAAACATAAAAAAGTAGTTTTTATAAAACCCGGTCAAAAAGACCGGGCGCGACCTCTGACGTTACAAAACATGGCGCGACCCCTTACGGGTTAACATAACTGTAAACAAAGCAAATGAAAAGATCTTTATTTCCCATTAAATTGCTGCATTTTTAAATAGCTTGTATTCAGTTCTGTGGGGGGGATTCCCGCTGGATCCGTCCCTGATTCTAATAATCAGTTATGTGAAGATTTTAATTCGAATAATTGTATCACTAATTTGTACAGAATTGCTGTACATTAATTAAGACGGAACGATTAAAGTAAACAAATAAGTGGTGCGACTTAAGTAAAACCCTGTTTTCATTTTAGATGAGTAGAGTTGTGACGAACAGTCAGTACCAGGCCCGTGCCCAAAATTTTGACAGAGAGGGGGAGGGGGGATTTTCTTCACATATTTATTTGATAAATAATACATTTTTCACTAATATTCTTACTATTAATAATTTCCATCATTTTGATTTAGTATATGTATTAATAATTTACATAAATGAATTATCATATAAAAATTATTAAAAACTACATATGTTATTGATTATACTCGTAATAAAAAATTTTGCATGAAATATTAATGATGTACCAAAAAATATGGAGCATATTTTTTGCTTTTTTTTTTAAGGTAAAAATATTCTAAAAAATCATCAATATTTATTTTAAATTTTCGTTTTTTTTCCAGATTTTTGTGTATTTATAAAAACTATTTAAGTTCTCATGGTGGAGATGGTTAACTCCCAACACCCCCCGTGGACACGGCCTTGGTCAGTACATGTAAAAATGAAACGTACAAAATCTCAAGAATTGCAAAAAAAATCAATTCTGTTTTCCTTTCCTTCGGTAGCTGAATTCTTAACTCTATCATCTAGACATGCGGCAGCGTGTCAAGCCAAGTTCAAGCCGAGAAAAAGGAACTGGCGACAACGCAACAGCCGCGTGTATATTTACATGAACCATTTAAAGCTACCTTTAACCCCTTAATAACTTAATATTTAATTAAACATAAACGTATGAAATTTGATTTTATTTATTAAAACCCTCCTTAGATTAACTAGAATCCCCAAATTTCATAAATACAACTTAAACCGTTATTGAGATATTAATGTCTAAAAATCGTAATTTTTATCACTGACTGACATCAAAAACCGAACCCACTTCCAGGTGACCTCGAAAGTTGAAATTTGGTATCCAGCTGGCTAATTGTGTGCATACAAAGGGGGAAAAAATCTCAGAAAACAGTGAAATTTTCACATTTTTTACGTAATTCCTTTATTACTTAATTTAGTTTTGTTCAGTTAGATTGATAGATGTAAAGTTATCAAAATTTGAGAAAGGCCGGAAATTGATAAGTTTCGGTGCGTTAGAAAAATAAGTGGCTCGCTGATCTTTTAACCGTCAACACGTTGTTGTTGTTTAACTTCGACGCTTCATACGTCGTTTCGAAAAACGCTCTTTTGCCTCTCATCATTTCGTATGTTTGTCAGTGTCTTTGCATCGCAGTTTATTTCGTAATTCACCCCTTTTATAATCCTTTCGGAAACAGTCGACTTTTAAGACTTTTAATCAATATCGAGTATTATTTCATCTTATTTCGCTAATAAACAATTAATTAATTGACCCCGGTGGTGGTACACATTGTGTTGAACATCGTTCGAAAACATTTTGGTCCTTCGGAACATTAAACGAATAGTGTCGGTAGTTTTAAAGTTAGGGTATAGACGGACTCGATAACTTGACTTTCAAAAAAAGTGCTCACTTTGTAAGCCTATTTTGAAGAATAAACGATTTGAATTTGAATTTGAATGAATAATAATAATAATTTCTTTACAAAAATTAATGATATTCTATCGAAAACATAAATGTAAAGAAATAGGAGCCAAGTTCAGTATTAAGAATATTCATAGTTATTGACTTTGCCGACAAAAGAATTGAGATCTAAATGGGTGCCAAGTTCTGTAGATAATCCTGAAATTTATTTATAAGAACGTACAACATTCTAAAATTAAAACACACAATTTCTTAGTTTTTTCATAGACAACAATGTTTGCTATTTAAAAATATAACTTATTAAATTTGAACAGTCAAATTATTTACATAAAGCAGATCAGGGCCGGATTGCAGCCAAATGCTGCTGCGGGCTCGGTAATTTTTGTCGCCCTTCCAATAATCTATGTATTAAGTAATAAAAATTATAATCGAGTAACTTAAGTAAGAAAGGACATAAAAGTTAAAAATTAATTTTCAATTAAAAGTTAAAAAAGTTTTCAATTAAAAAATTTCACACATTTCTAATACATACCTAAATTTTATTATAATTCTATACATACATTATTCTTTCATGTGTTAATTAAAGTTTACATTTTTTATGACGCAATTTTAAAGATGCAAATTTATTTATTATATCATCAAAGTTTAAATTCTTTACTAACTGTTCTTCAATAAATAAAACAGATAAATCATTTAACTCTTTTGGAGTGAGACGTTGTTGATCTGAAAAAATTTATAATTCTTTTCATTGTAGGAAAGAAGCGTCCTGCTGAGCAAATTTTATTCAGCGCTAATCTTTCTTTGTGTTTTTTCCCATCATGTTATCATCACGTTCACGTTATTGTAATTGTGTTTTTACTTTTGTTTGTTAAATGATTACAAAAATTAAATAAAGTGTGTACATTTATTCTTAATATATATAATTTTCGCCGTTAGCGTGTTTATTCATCAGATTCAGTATTCAGAATAGTTTCAACAGGTTATGGGCCCAGCACGCTTCCCGCAGTGCCCCAGTGCCACACTGCTTTGAGCACCTTTCATCGTTTGGTACGGCAAGAAATAATATAAATAATTCGTCGAAAAATCTTCTTAACTTTTATCGTATTAATGAGATACCGCTACTACTACATTTGTGAAGTTTCAGTTTTTCTTCCAGTCTTGTTTGACCTCTTATCATGCCGACCAGCCATTGTCTCGTGCACACTTCGACAATTTCCCTTAACTGCTAATATTATAACCATTTTGCCTAATAATAAAGAAATGTTCCGGTTTACAGTTCGTTAATTTTAAATTCATTTCTTGATTCCCCCCTGTTTACATGCCATTTGTCTATAATCATTTGGAAATTTTACCTACATCAATATATTCCCATTTTAACTTTTCTGTACATTAATGCAAATTAAGGAAATGATTTTATCACATTCTTCTTCTACTCTTATATGACTAAAACACCATAATATGTAACAATATTTTGGAAATTTTAAGTATTTTTCAAAAGAAAAAAACTTTTCAATCTCATGCAAATTTGCCGCCTTCCCAATTTTGCCGCTGTGAGCTGTAGCCCATTTAAGTCCGTGGTGTAAATCCATGACTGAAGCAGATAATTTAGGATAAATTAAAGCTCACGATTTGGCTTGGCTAGTTTTAACAGCAAAATAAAAACAGTAACTTGCGTATAACATAAAGAAGATAAGGTAATTAGCCAAATATAAGATAACTTGTATGTGAAAACTAGCCAAGTCGAATCGTGAGCTTTAATTTATCCTAAATTATTTGCTTTGTGTGAATAATTCGACTGTTCAAATTTAAGAAGTTATATTTTTAGATAGCAAACATTGTTGTCTATGAAAAAAATAAGAAATCGTGTTTTAATTTTAGAATGTTGTACGTTCTTATAAATAAATTTCAGGATTATCTACAGAACTTGGCACCCATTTAGATCACAATTCTTTTGTCAGCGAAGTCAATAACTATGAATATTCTTAATACTGAACTTAGCTCCCATTTTTACATTTATGTTTTTGATAGGATAACGTATTATACACCAAATAAATTTATATCATAACATAGTTTACCTTAATATTTCATAACCAGCACACGCTTTAAAAGTATGAATATTTTACAAATTAACTTTTAAGATATAAAAATTAACAGTTTAATATCATTTTTCATCAAACCGGAACTAATAAAGGAAAATCTACTATGATTTATGTTTCACATTATAAACAGAACGACACATTATTATAAAAAATTTATAAATATCAACACACACCTTTTACAAGAACACATGTGCAAATATAAAAATCGGTAAGGGAGTTTGTTTTGTACACCAGTTGCCGCATTTCCGTAAATTGGTGAACAATTTATGTCGAATACTTAAACTCCTATTTGTACTTCGTTTTCGTTAATGTTGTGACGTCATTATATAATGTAAAACATAATAACACGGGAATAAACAATGGTGTTTTTACGTTATGTCAGATAAGATAAATATTTTATTGGAAGCCAGTTTTGTGTTATAATTTTACAATTGCTAGACAACATATAAATTTATTTCGTTACACAATTTGTAATATTATAAAATCGTAAATTATACATATTTCTAGTACCATTACCTTTATATTCATTATATGTGGGTACATATTTATAAAATATAATGTGTAATATAATCAAGGGCGTCGCCAGCCGACGACCCGCGGTTGTGGGGGGGGAGATGATAGAAAGAGGATATGAATTATAGGAAAAGAATAAAATTTATAATTTGTAAAGGCTTAATATTTTATTAAAAAAGAATAAAATCTTAATTAAAAAATAATTTTCGTGGGTTTCTGGCAAATTTTTATAATGAAATTATAAAAGTCTTCCAAATTGTCCATGATTATACGCCTATGAATATTCATCATGGCCAGTTGATTAAAAAGTTTTAAGGCTCCAGGGGGGAGGGGCAGCTGCTCCCTTGCCACTATTGGCGACGAACATGAATATAATTAACTAAGACATTACTTATATTGTACATTTTTTGTGGGAATTATATACTTTATCGCTATCACGCTAAAAATTAAAATATTTATGTCTATTTTTTGTACTATAGGAATTTTTTAAAAATTCCGAGTAATATCATATGAATTTCTAATCTTGTAAAATATAGGGGACTAAACTAAATCAATGAAATATACTACATAATTTTACAAAAATATATAAAACGAATGTTAATATTAAAATTTTCTAGGAATTATAAATAATAGATTACAAACTTTCTTAAACATTATAGTGAAAATAAATCTATATGATTAAAAATATATTGATTATGTTATTTATTTATTAACAATTTTTAAATTAATATATATTTATGTATATACACATATTAGTGAATAATAATTATTACGACCAGTAAATTAATCATTTAATAATTAAAATGTGAATGTTTAAGCAGGTAATTCGTTAATAATAAATACGTAAATTATTAATAACTGCGGTGTATACTTTAACTAGTCACTGCAAAACAAAATTTAAAATATACAAAATTTTATATAAAATAGAGAAATTATAATATAAATTATAATGATGGTAGCAGTATTTGCTTTTGGATTATAAATCACCGTGAATCTTTCTAGGTTCTTATTAGTTCTTATTAGTTCTTATTTTCAGATATTTCTACTTGCGAACATAATATGATAAAGAATAAAAGGGAAAGCAACTGCACAATTATATCCATTAGATTTCATTATTTTTTTGTTTCTTACTGGTAATTCAGAAAAAATACTTTTAGTATGTTCTTTTATTTGATATATCTTTTTCTATTATAGATGATGACCACGTAAATAAGTCCTTAACTTTATTATAAAGTTGTTTAATTTTATCCCGATTAATGATATTATATGCATTATTTATTTTTTCGTGCAGCATAATCTATAGTTTCAGAATCATGTTTAATGGTATCCTCATGTAATTTTAATAATTTTATCGTTTAACGGGGTTTCTTCCAATGGTAATTCATAGTTTGTTTCAGTTTCTTATATTTCATTATTGTAGAAATATACCGGGTATAAGGTGAAATTTGAAATTGTTCAATAAGTTCCTTTGCAGTTTCATTTTCTATAATGCTGTAATATATTGATTTTATTTTAAACAATATTAAGATATTAAACATGTATGTTCATTTTCAGTACAGGTATATTAATCTTTTATTTCATATTTTCTAGTCTTTTATAATTTCTTCGTTAATATATGAGCTGTTATTATTATAGTTCACTGCTTAATGTAATCGTCGACACAGTTATGTGTTATTTTAATTAATAAAATTTATCAGCTATATTAATCTTTATGTTTTCAATATTCACGAACAGTAAAACGGGTTTTATTTAATAGGTCAAAGTGATTTCGTTTATTTATTCGGGATTCGAGCTGTATAATAATAAAAAACTAATTTACGTTACATTCGGTCTGCTGCAGATAACATTACACTACTTAAATGGCCTTTTATGGGAGCGTTATTTTTTGTGTTTTCTTTTAATAAAGTGTTCGGCGCGGTAACTGTTATGTAACCAAGTTCAAATGAATTGGTTTACGTAGTGTAGTGATCTGACATATTTCTCACGTTCAACTTCGTTTTGTCTTGTTTCACGAAAATAAAACTAAAAATGTAATACTACCTGTTACATCGGATTATATTTCACTTCGATGCTTTTCAGTGAATTTAACAAAAATACGGTTTCGAGGTTTTTTGCTATCGTCTCGCACACACAAAATTCTATCCAGTCAAAAAATTTTTAAATATTTCAACTGTCTATTGTGTGTTTGATCTCGATTTATTTTTAGATTTCAGGTTATCTACAATTTGAAGAGTATAGTGTCGTCGCGATAGCCTAGTTGCTAGAACGCTTGACTTCCGATATGGCGGTCACGGGTTCGATCCTGAGCGACGACGAACTTATCCACTAATATCGAAAATAAAGATGATACATCTTCCTCTGTAATGCATGAACATGGTAAAACAATAAATAACGTAAATGTCTCTTCATCTCCGTTACAAATATCCCTGTCAAGAAATGATAACCAATGGAAAATAGTGCCAAATAAAAGAAGGCCGCATTATTTATCTACCATCTCATCCGATGATGCACTGCATCAGAAAATATGTAAAATATTTACCGATTTTTAAGTGTAGAAAGTACCGAAGAAGAGGAAACAGAAGAATTAATTCAATTGGATAATAACCATACTCATACTAAGCACAAAGATAAGTCCTCTGTAAATATAAATAAAAATACTCGTAAACTTAATCGTGATTTTTTGGAAATCAGAAACTCTAAACTTCCACCAATAATGGTTAAAAACATCTTAAACTTCAATATTTTCAGAATTTTCCTTTTAAGTATACCCGATGCCAATTTTTCTTTGAAATCCACGTTGATAGGAATCACTGTTAAGCCAGAAAATCCAACTAGTTATAAAAATATCATAAAGTCACTCAAGGATAATGGATACTTCTATTACACATATTCGCTATCAGAAGATAAACCGTTTAGAGTTGTTTTAAAAAACATCCACTGGTCAACCAACATAACAGATATAAAAAATACGATAGAGGAAAACGGGTTCGAAGTTATACAAATCTTAAACATATTAAAACATAAGACAAAATTACCCCTTCCTATGTTTTTCGTGGACATTAAATAATTCACAAAAAATTAAAACATATTCGAAAATTACTGAATACAGCAATAGGCTTTGAAGAATTCAGGAGGAATTTAGATGTTATGTAGTGCAAGCGTTGCTAACTTTTTGGACACACAGCTAATTACTCTAACTTACCCTCCCCTGCTGTGTGAAGTGCGCTAATAAATGTGGAAATAATTGGGAAGAACTACCCAAATGTGCCTTGTGTGAGGACGATCATCCCGCTAGTTACAGAGGATGCCCTATGTATAAAGAGAGCAGATACATTATCAAAATAAAGCAACAACGCGATACAAATTCGACTTAAAGCAAATCGTTTCACACGCTTATTCTACAAAAGAATTCCCTCCTCTAAAGGGAACCAGTCGCAACTAGTATGTCAGCAGAGTAAAACTCTAAAACATCAATCAAGCTAACACAAATTTCATGGACGAATCGGCCTGTAATCCACATAGTAACATCTCAGATATACTTACATCCTTCCTATTAGAATTCAAATTAATGATAAATCCCGTAATATTATCCCTATTAACTAAAGTTATAAATCACATAATACTATAAATGCAGTCAAATCGAAGCATTGCCACACATCACTCCCTAGTGATATTAACATGGAATGCAAATGGTATTGCACAAAGAAAGAATGAATTAGAAATCTTCCTCAATCAGAATTATATCGATGTTACATTGGTCACAGAGACTCACTTATGTTATAGAAAAAGCTTTGGGATGGCCGGCTAGGCAAGCTACAGGACACAGCACCTGGATGGAACAGCTCATAGTGGTTGTACGGTATTGGTCAAAAATTCTCTTATGCACCACCTTCATTTCTCTTATTCTACATATGCATACCAACTAGTTACAGTAAACAGCAAAATATGCAAAAAATATCTAACAACAGCTGCAGTTTATTGTCATTCTGGGTATGTATCAGAGAGTGAATATGCCCTGATGTTTAAAAACCTAGGTAACATGTTTATCTATGGTGGCGACTACAACTTCAAACGTCACTCTTGGGGTTTGCAAAGAACTAATAAACAGGGCCTGATATTATATGCAGCAATACAATTAAATTCTTTATCCATCCTATTACCAATGACGCCCACTTACTGGCTGCAACATTACAATAGAATACTGGACATACTAGATACAAGGATATTATAAGTTGTGCACAACTAGCATCGATCTATCGTTGGATCATGCACCAGTCTTGATATACAACCTATAAATAAACAGAAGAACTATCATTTGACTAATAAAAACACTAACTGAGATAAATTCACTGTGCTTATTGAGGACAATATTGATCTAAAAATAAGGCTTAAAGATGGAAATGATTTCCAGGAGGCTGTTAATAACCTTACTACCACCATTCAAACTATATGTTACAGCTGTATCAAATATGGCGAAGATAGATATAATAACAAACCTACACCAGCCGCAATTTGCTATCTTATAAAAGATACAAGATCAGCAAGTAAAAAGTGGCAACAGTATCGGTATCCTTCATATAAAATCAGGTATAATCAAGTTCACAATAAATTGAGAAATGAAATCAAAAAATATAAAAACTTGTCTTACAAATACTATATGGATTCATTAAATATACAAGATAACTCCTTATGGATAGCTACAAAAAAACTACTTCAGGATACACACACACCATGTAATATTATAATAATGAGTGGGTTAAAACAGATTATCAGAAGGTGGAAGTTTTACTGGTTCCTTAGAGAGTACCTTTACTTCATACAGCTTTAATTAATAATTTTCGGAACATGTAATAAGCTCTTTAGAACAATCACTTCAACTAGAACTTCCAATGAAATCATCCCCCCCCCCCCCCCAGAAAAGGTATAAAGCTGTCTCTGAAGGACTCCTAAAAAAATGGCACCGGGTACTGATAAACTAATGAGAGAGATTTTGCCAAAATTCCCCAAAAAAGCTGCAATCATTATTTGTTACACATTTAATGCAATCATTCGAATTGGATATTATACAGGGTCGTGGAAAAAAGCAATTACCCTAATGATACATAAACCAAACAAACCCGAGTCAAATTTATCCTCCTATAGGACCATCAGTTTACTTAGTACATTGTCAAAAGTCATAGTAAAACTCGTTATGGATAGAATGTTTTCAATCCAAGAAAAAAAGTAACATAATCCCATCTGACCAATTCAGATTTCGGGCCTATCACTCAATAGTGCATCAATGTCATAGGATTGTAGATGCAGTATCAATGGTGTTGAAAAGAAAGGAAGTTTGCTCAGCAATGATTTTGGATGTGTCTCAGGCATTCAATTGTGTCTGGTACTCTGGACTTCTTTTCAAACTAAAAAAAATTCTTCGATCACATTTGTACTTATCCTTTGTCACAAATCTGAGTAACTGGGGACATTTATAGCCAAAGTCAATGATTCAAACTCCGAAGAAAGGAAAATTCGTGCATCCGTTCTGCAGAGTAGCCTACTTGGTTCTATACTATTAACAATCGGAAATGATGAAGTACTTAGGAATCATGTTGGATAGGCGGCTCACATGACGATATCACATAGCACATGTGCGAACAAAGATGATGGTTCATGCTAGGACGTTATATCTGCTCCTAAATCATTTCTCACCACTAAGTCTGAAGTTGAAAAGACAAATATATTTAACCCATATCGCACCAATATGGAAATAAGGGTATTATGGTAGTGCTAGCAGATCAAACTTGTAGCAGATACAACAACAGTCTAAGATTTTGCGAACGTTGACAGCAGCCCAAAAGTATGCATTTAATAAAACCTTGCACAATGATCTAAGGATACTATTCGTTGAAGAAACCCATAAAGAACAATGTGAGAAATTTTTTAACAAATTATCACATCACTGTAACCCAAACATTAGAAAAATGTATAGAAGCACTCTGCTGGGAAATTCAGCTAGGAGGCTAAAAAAAAAGTGATGCTGAGATGTGATTCCAGTTACTTCTAACTTTCCTTTTCATTAGACATAATAAGTAAGAGATAAATGAATCATTACATGTCAAAGTCTATCAATGGATAGATTGACCTGTACTCTAATTGTTCAAAACTGATCTGTACAATATGTTACAAACGCCGCTGTTTGTGGTTTGAATACATACCGGTACAGGGTAAAAAAAAAAAAAGGGTCTACAGCAGATAAAATCTATAAAAATTATAATCTAAAATATAGATTATAACAGAGGAATTCAGTTAGTCGGCAATAGTGCAATATCGACGAATACAAGTTTGTTTAATGAAACCAAGAATTCAAAATATAGAACAGTGTGCGCGAATTAAAAAAAAGATGAATTCCATTTATTTAGATCGGCAATACTGCAACAGTATAGAATAGTGAATAAAAAGGTAGTGGTATTTCTACATTTTGATATTCGTTTAAATTTTTAAATTAAAATCTTTAAAGTTACCTGATTTTAAATTTAGAAAATTGTAAGTATCTTTGCTATATAGTTTTAATTCGTTTTCTTCGATACTTTTTTCCCACGTTTATGAATTACTTAGTAGCTAACCTCCTTACTCCACCCACTTGTACTTTACCGTTTGCATCATGTGACGTCATATATTTGAAATTTTAAGTGTTCAAATTCCTTACTTCCCCTCAATAATTATAATACCTCATACGCGTAGTTGACGTAATTTGAAGTTTGTATAATCTTGCACATTTTTTTGTTGCCATGTTATTGTTTTATGTCAATATGTGTAATATGTTTGATTTTATTTGTTTGTAAGTGTTAAAATGGCCTATAATTGTACATTTTGTGAAAAAATAAGTCAATCATAGATTTAAATAAATGTTACACGGTTAGAAAGTATCATTTACTATACTTGTCCATGAAAATGATTTATTATTATTAAAAAATAAAGGTCCAAAATTTTATTGTGTAGTTTCTATCAGAGAAATGAAATAAATAATTTTTCGATGAAATTTAAATTTCAAATGATGAATACAACCAAATGAATATCGTTTTTTTTTTAAAGTACCCTCCGATTCTTTTTGAGTAGTTTTGTTCTTGCACATATGTGTTATTGAAATTCAGTTATAATATTAGTAAATTCAAAAATGATAAAACATATGTATCGTAAATTGCGATGTTGTAATTTGAAAGAATAATTTATTAACAATAGTATAATGAAAATCGCTAAAACAATTTTGTTAGATTCGTTTGCTTTCGTTTGCTTTCGTTTGACTGTTTGGTATAAAATTGAAGATATTCAACTTCATAAATTATAACTGTAAATAAAGTTAAAAAAAAAAACAAACTTCTAATCAACTTTGGAATATCCGTAATTATCAACTTAATGATGTCGTACTTACATAATTGCACTACAAGTCTGCATTGTGCTAACTTTTTGCCAAAGCTATTTGCATTATACAATTTTTAATAATTATTCTTTTAAATTGCAACATTGCAATTTACGGTATATGTCTTATAACTTTCGGATTTCCTATGATTTTAATGTAAACAAAAATAACTTCTTTACCTATCACTTGATGGCGCTGTAATCACGACCGGCGAGAAATATTTTCGTTTCATTCCCAATTTTCCACTAGTTTCTCAAAACTCGAGTATAGTTGATTTTTGTAGTTTTGACGTTTATTAAAATTAGTTTAAGGTATGTTATAGTTTAAATGTTGCAGTCTCAATGTAGCTTTTTATTCAGTGATAACCGGTTTTGAAATAGATATTCAGAGTGTTTACAAAAAATGTCGAATCACGAAGAAAATGTAAATGCTTTATTACTTATAATATCTGAACTAATAAGTTTACCGAAAGGAGGTGTGTATTTAAAATTGTTTTTTTTTTAAATATGCATTTATTGACAGTATTCGGTTTATCTGTAATAATTTTAATTAATATTTTTATAATTTGATTATTCTGAAATCTAAATGTAGTAAAAACTATCTGTTTTAGGAAATGTAAAAGATATTGATGAACTAATAAAAGTAAATGTGGAACACATTAAGTCATCGAATGGATATAAAAAATTAGAGGCAGAAATTATCCGTAAAAGTTGTAATAACAATAGCACTGAAAGGTAATGTTCTTTATCTTTTGTAGTGGAGCATGGAGTACGTATTAATGAATTTTGTAGAAGTTCTTTAGAACTTGCTTGTAATTAGAGTTCTGTTTCAAGTGAAGGATTTTTACATTCAGTGTACCTTTTATCATTTTAAAATCGAATTATTAATTACATATTTTTATTTGCGTAACAGTTTTAGCTACTAATCTTACTTTTCAATAGTTTCGGTATATTGTATAGAGTATGGAAAAAAATTACGATTAAAGTTAACCTAAGTTTTAAAATTAAAATTACTGTCATAAATAGTGCAATAGAAAGAGAAAAATAATATCAAAGTATATAAGTAGTATAAAAAAAAAATTTATAAAAAGGGAAAAATATGGTAAGTATTAAGGAGTTTCAATTTTTAGATTTTAAAACTGTATTTTTAAGTTTGTATTTGTGTACATATTGAATTTATAAGAAAATTTAAAAAAAACTCGTATTTTAAAATTAAAATTTATTTTATACGATTCTGTCGGATCTGATTACAAATATTATGTACACGTATATTTAATAATAACAAATTATTTAGTTTTCTTCTGTTGAATCGTAATACACATGAGAATATGCAACGCATAAACAATCTATCACTGATAAATCTTAGCTATAGGTGCTTTTTAATACGTCGCATTTTTATAAGTTTGTTTTTTCATAGTGAATGCACTAGCGTTAGAGAATCATACTGTGTATTGCTTGGGTACCTTTAATTTTTAATTTAAGAACAAATGATACGCGGTAAGTATAGAAAGAAATTAGACTGCATTAAATTACAAAATGAAATATTGTTTTGAAATTCAGTGAAAAACTATTTTTAAAAATTTAAGGGGTTTTCATTTGCTTGAAATTTTAGAAAGAATAGTTACATTAAGTTAACACTATAAGAAATTTGTTGAAATTTTCAACGTTATTAAATTACCCGAAGCTCGATAATTTTCATTGTTAATTTTTGATACTAATCTCTAAATATGTTGTTTCGAACAAGTAGCATTTAAATATTAATAGATTATGATGTTGCTACTTAATAGATTGGAGAAATATTGCTAATCTGTCAGAACTTATTAAAAAATGGTTTTACACGGTGTATTTCGATAAGACATTGTGGACCTTTTCGGATTACTGGATTGGTTCGCCTAGTTTTTATTTAGATATGATTAACAAGAAATAGTCGTGTTTTAAATGCCACAGTTAAGAAGAATAGCGTAAATAAATATTGCATTTGCAGAAAAGTTTGAAGTCCATCTAGGTTAACAAGGAACACTTTCAATTACAAAATGTAACAGAACGTATTCAGTTTGTGCGTAAATTTAAAAATGCTGCATAACCCGTGTTAAAGAAAGAATGTATCGAACTTTTTGTAATTTTTTCAATTTTATTTTTTATATTCCGGTGTTCAATTTGATACTTCATTTTTTTTTTTAATGTAACATTGCTACTATTTATTTACAAAAGCCAAAAGGATTTGAAATATGTTTTATCGCATTGTTGGTTGAACTTGCGAAATGAACGTCTCTCTCCGTTTTATTATAATTTACATCGCGCGCTTTTCTCTTCCAGAAAGAATTGTCTCAAAAAAGTATTTAGAAAATCTTTCAGAACGAAATTTTTTGATTTGCATTCTTCAAGCACTCAGAACAACTTCATCAGACGCGTTTGTGATAATCTTAACCCTCCAATGCCCAGCGTTGCCATGCGGAAACGGAAGTGGAGTTTTATGAAACTGGTTATGAAATGTTCATTATTTCCTGTGTTTTACGTCATCGTGTTCACATTGAGTTATTCTGTTGACTGACATCTGTTTTTATTATATTCTTGCGTTTGTTCTAAACGTGCAAATTAATATTCAAATTTCATAAATTTTGAAAACAAAAAATAGAGTTATGGCGTTGGAGAGTTTAACTAAATATATTTTTATTTTCTGAATTACAAGATTATATTGCGAGAAATACAAATTTGGTCATTCAGAATAATTGTAGAAATTGCCGTTCAAAGAAATTATAAAAAGATAACTGAACTGTAGAACTTTTGTGGGATAATAACCAGAATGAGCAGACTGACGTATCGGTTTATTCCTAAACAATAATCCAGTTAGGAGGAGAGATCTTAATTCGCGCTTTACATAATTCATAACTGTCCTTACAGTTGTTTTGACAGTTATTCATGCACTATTTCGCACATTCCAACGTAGCGCGATGAGCGTTTCAGTGAGGAACGGTAGCTAATTTCTCATTCAGTATGAATGAACACATTGTGGAGTCATTTATTCAAAACTTCTATACGCCTAATGAAAACGGTACACAGATACGATTTCATTGTATCGAATTGTAGGGAAATAGTCGATTTTTAAATTTTAAAATAAGGAAATACATTATACATTATTTTGTTTTAATTTTATTCACTTCAATATAAGTAGTTCAATTATGAGGTTCTTACTGCCTTTATACATATATGGTAAATAGTCTTGAGTAGTCTTTTTTTTTTTTTTTAAAAAGGATTGGATGAAAGTAATTTTGTTTAGCGTTTATAACTGGTTGAAATATGTTATCCTTTTGTTAGATATAATATAAATGTATGTTAATCGCGTATTACGTTTAAACGTTTTTTTCTCTTTTTTTTTTTTAGGTGGAAATTTACTTGTATATGTCTTGATGCGTTAAAACAATTAAATGTTATTCTCATGACTGCGAGTAATGATAAAGAACGCCTTCTTAGTGTTTCCCAGCAAAAACTGTTGCATTCTTGTACGGAATTAGTTGTTTGTTTGGGTATTCTGCCTCACTTGATTGACGGTGTTGCACCATTGCCAGAATACCGAAGTAAAAATTGGAAACTGCTAGAACCAGAGAATATAGATGCTTTGGAGGTTGGTGTAAAAAAAAAAAAAATGTGTCAAAATTCATTTATAATAAATATTTTTCACTTTCTTCATACGAATAAATATGAAACATTAAAATAATTTGCAATTTTTTTGTTTTTTTTTCTGTATTTTACGATATGATTGTATTTATTATTTATTTAACTTTATCAAGTTTTCTATCGCCAGTGATAGTAAATGCGTGTTTTATTTTAGAATTAATTTTTATAAATTCTTGCAAACGTGTACATCTAGTAACTTTATATTAATATTGTTTTTAATTTGCAGAAGTACAGACGTTTAAAATATACTACAGATTGTTTACTACAGCTGTATCATGGGCGAATATTAAGCAATTTCATAATACCTCCACATCTTGTTGATTTGTTAGCAGCATTGTGTCAGTTATGTTTTGCGCCACTTAAAAAACCTCTGTCGCCGTCATCTAAAGATTTAGTTCAGATTAGCTGTAAAGAATCGTTTGTAATGACCGATGAATATTGGCAAGAACTGCAAAACGACAGAAAATATTTCAAAATAGAAATGGATAAATTAATTAAACGTTTGTATCAACCGTTGGTTATAAAAAACCTCATGATGTTACAATCAAATAAGGTACGCGGTAGTCGTAATTTATTATTGATTATTGCATATTTTATAAAATACCGTATGAGTGTTTTTTCACTTCATATTTGTTAACCGCTATAAAAATTACGAATTCCATTTAAAATTTCCATAAATTTTACATAATGCGTATTAAATATTCGAACGATTTTCTTTATAGTCCGTTCAACGAAAATGTGCCGATGGAAAAATTTCGATAAAAGTCAATATTTCGGCATATTCAATATTGTTCAAATTCAAACTGGAATTTTTATTTCTTTATTCGAAATTACACATATTTTTAAAATATATTTTACAATCATTATTCTAATAAAAAACAAAAAACAACTCTAACACGTATTTATTAATTTATTAATGAAATTAATTAGTTCATTTTAGCGTTATTTTGTTCATTCATTTTTCACATATTTAGGCTCATTTTGTAATCATTAATAAAATTGCAGAAATTTTACTTCAATTATAAATACAAAAGTGAAGATTTTAAATAATAAAAATACCGAACAGTTATTATTATTATTATTATTATTATTATTTCACTTACACGTTCAATTAAATTCGATATGGTGACAAATTTATTTGAATATTGATCGTGTAATGTCAACAATACTATTTTTATCACTTTTCAGTAATAAATGGAGGCAGACAGTATTTGTTTTTTTAGTGGTTGCATTTGTAGTTAAGGTTTATTAAGAAGTAAATAAATTAAGTTTATTTACTATGATAAATAATAAATTGAAAACAAGTAAAGATAAAATAAATTTACAATTTACATGGCTATTTTAAACACATTACAACAATTAAAGTACATCTTTTTCTTCTCGTGTCGTACGCAGATATGTTAACGATCATTTGTTGGCGAAATATCATCATATCTCATATTTGGCCGCTGCGTAAGCCTCTCATTGTTATTTTATCGGTCCATATGTTGTCGATCCACGTCGTCTTTTTTCTTCCTCGCCGTCTTTTTCCCATAATCTTTCCTTGTATAATTAAGCGTAACCATTCATCATCCCTCTGATTACGTGACCGAAATAACTGGATTTTCTTTGTTTTATTATATGACAGATTTGTCTCTCCTGTTTGCCCTTTGCAGCAATTCATCGTTTGTGATGCTTGTCCATGGTATCTTCATGGTTCTCCTGTGTATCCACATTTCGCATACTTTCAAATATCATCCCATTGTTCTTTTTGTATATATCGCTGCTTCTGCGCTATATAATAAAATCGGCTGGATGTAACAATTTATAAAATCTTTTGTCTTGTACTGAGGCTTAATGATGAGTCTGTGAGCAATTTCCCCGCATTGTTCCAAAAGCTGTTTTAGCGTATTTACACATTTTCTTTACTTCCACATTTGGATCTAACATGTTTGTGATGTAGCTGCCAAGGTATTTGTACTCTATGTCTTCTTCTATCACTTTTTTATATTAATTGTTATATTTACATTCTGATGTGTTTTTCGACTTTGATCATATTCATTTATCCTTTTCTGTTTTATTCTTTGTATTAATTTATCGTGCTTGACTCGATCGAAGGCTTTCTCATAGTCCAAAAAGCATATGAAAACGTCGCGTCTTTGCTCCCAACATTTCTGTAGCAGTATATTATTATCTGCGGCCAATGCTTCTCTGGTACCACATCCTTGACGTAATCCAAACTGACAACTATCTAGATCTTGTTCGCATTTGTTTTACGTATGCGCGCGTGTACTATACGTAAGAAAGTTTTTAGCAAGTGGCTCATTAGGCTAATCATTCGGTAGTCATTATGTCGTGTTTCCTTCGGTACAGTTACAAGTACTGGCTCCAGTCATTCATGAGGTATTTCACCTGTGCTGTAGATGCTATTGAAGATTTTTGTTAATTTTAATACATTATCATTACCTAATAATTTAATTATATCATTTGGCTCATTAGATATTTAAGAGAATGCGTATTAAAGAACTGGTTCTAAAGCTTTATTTCATAGTTTGCAGTTTTTCTTTAAAGTTCACAACAATAAAAGTATTTTATATCATTATTTCGTTTTACAGAAAGTTCCACGTTGGGAAAGAAGAGAATTATGTAGAATATTAGCGGAATGTTTAATACGTGAAGGAGGTGTCGAAGCTACTGTTCTAGCTGTTTGCGATTCTGATTCAAATTATTTGAATCAATGGCAAAAATTGGATAATCTAGTCACTTTATTCAACGGAGTTTACACTATGTCTGAAGTACAGTACAAAAATCATATAGTACCTCAGGTAAAAATCGTATACTTACATGATTTGCGATTACATTGTATGTATTATTAGATGAAATTTTCATTCAAACAGAGATAATATTTTGCGACGTACGCTGCACTCTTTAACGCGCATCAAACGATTTATTACAATGTATATATATATATATATATATATACATTGCATGCGTTTGTAACATATTTGTAAAATTTTTTTTCCTTCTTTGCGCATGATTCGCACAACAACCAGAATTGCCGTGGGCAGAACGAAGCCAGAGTCACAGAAGCCAAGCTTCTAGTATATAATATATATATATATATATATACACAGTGCGTCCCGTAAGTTTTAAGACTACGAGTATAGAATCGAAACAAGTAGAGCTATCTTCATGAAATTTTAGGAACTTCTTACTACATGCTTCTCACCCTTTCATACCAAGTTTCAAGTCGATCGGATGATTAGTCTCGGTTTGGTGACTGTGCGCGTGACATACTGTTGGCTGTGTTGTCATAACTTTAAAATGGAAACAAATCTCGAACAACGCGCAGCGATTAAGTTTTGTTGGAAAGCGGGTAAAAGTGCGACGGAAACATTCGAAATGATGAAAGTGGCTTATGCTGAGTCTACTTTGTCTCGTGCTACTGTATTTCGGTGGTTTAATTCGTTTACTTCGGGTAGGGGGTGCATCAAAGATGAAGAGAGAGGTGGGGACCATGTACAACGAAAACAGATGAAAACATCGCTCGTGTTGCCGATTTCTTGAAAGAGAATCGAAGTGCGGGGTGTAGGTTGGTAGAAGAAGAAACTGGAATCCCTAAATCCATCGTTCAACGCATTATTCGAAACAATTTACAAAAACGGAAGATTTGCGCGCGCTTCGTTCCACATGCTCTGACAGCTGAGCAACAAGAACAACGCGTCTTTCATGCGCGAGACCTTCTCGAAATGATTGAAGCCGATCCGAATTTTCTTGAAAGCATAATTACAGGTGACGAAAGTTGGTGTTTTGCATATGACCCTGAAACGAAGAGGCAAAGTGCGGAATGGTGTGGAAAAAATTCCCCGCGACCCAAAAAATTGCGATTTCAAAAGTCCAAAGTAAAAACAATGCTTATCGTGTTCTTTGATTCAAAAGGAATTGTTCACAAAGAATTGGTTCCTCAAGGTGTTACTGTCAATGCTGCATTCTATCAGCAAGTTCTAGATCGCCTTTGTAAAAGAATTGCGCGCGTCAGGCCGAATTTGTGGAGAAATCGATCTTTTTTCCTGTTACACGACAATGCTCCAGCACACACCGCAGCGATTAACGTTCAGTTTTTGGAAAAAAAATCGGTTCCCGTGTTGCACCACCCGCCTTATTCGCTGGATATGAGTCCACCGGACTATTTCCTGTTTCCCAAACTAAAAATGACCCTGACAGGAAAACATTTTGCATCGATTCCTGAGATTCAAGAAGCTGTGACGAGGAACCTCAACGATATTCCAAGCGACGCGTTTTTGAAAGGTATGAAAAGGTTGGAGGATCGCGCAAACAAATGTATACAGTCTAATGGAGCCTATTTTGAATAAAAATCGTGTTGAAAAAATTTTAGTATTTTTTTTTGTATAGTTTATAGACTCAGTCTCAAAACTTACGGGACGCACTGTGTATATACAATGGCGTCGCCAGCCGATGAGTCAGGGGGGGGGGCAATATGATAGAAAGGGGATATGAGTTATAGGAAAAATAAAATTTATAATTTTTAAAGGCTTAATATATATTATATTAAACAAGAATAAAATCGTAATTAAAATATAATTTTCGTGTGTTTCTGGCAAATTATTCTATTACTATTAAAATTATATTTATATCGCATAAAATACTGAGTACAGGTATTTTTTGTACTTTGTTAGAAAATTAAAAAAATACTTTGAATGCAGCAATTAAAACGAATTTAAAATTTGTTTTGGAATTTTACTCGGTATCTTTAATGTGTATTTTTCATTTTTCATTATATGATAATAATAATAACAGAGTTACAGAATAAAATAGAAACATTTATTTGGTATAATTAATACGATACACGAAAAAGTTATTAGTAAGTACATATATAATCTTACTTTGTTTACCGGGAGTGTGCAAAGAGAAATAGGTGGAAACGTAAAAAATTCAATCATTAAACGTTTATTTGTTATTATTTCTGCATGCACTAGATTTTTGGAAATGTTTAATTTTAAGCCGTTAAAATATTTTATAATTTATTTAAAAAACTACGAACTGGATATAGTGATAAAAATACAAAGTTAAGTTTGGAAATCATATTTTACAATGTATATATATATGGTCGTCGCGATAGCCTAGTTGCTAGAGCGCTTGACTTCCGATATGGCGGTCACGGGTTCGATCCCGAGCGACGACGAACTTATTACAAGAATTAAATAAATAAATAATCGCTAATAGTCACGTGGAAGGCAATGGCAAACCACCACGTACAACATCATATTCGCGCTAGGTCAGTACACAGCAGACCCACACCGGACTGCACTTGTAACGCGATAACAAGCGGCTACAATCAGTTCCGAATGTAGTCTTGCGTGTGTACACCTGCGTTGCATATTACAATTGCCTGGTACACAATCTATATTTGTACAGCTAAATGTACGAATAGGTTGCGCCAACGCGCTATGTAGCGTACGGCACCTGAGATATGAGATATATATATATATATTTTTTATCTTTTAGACTGCTTATTATTTCAGAAGACGAATCGTATCTCTGTTCTAAAGCGACATTTAATACAAATCTCTTTCTCGAAGATTGATTACTCCAAAGGACGAACCGGGTCCCTGTTCTAAGGTGATATTTAATACGAATCTGATCGAGTTTGGTACGTTAATATACTTCCCGGGCGTCACAGCTAATAAGATAGCTCAATATTTCTCCACAAGAAAATCGAAGAAAAAGAAATAAAATTTATCTATAAGTTCATTTTCTTTGTAGGTTCTTCTGACTTATCCTGTTTCGTCATTTGAGAAATTTCTTCAGTGATAGCCACAAGATGAAAAAGCTCACTGGATACCGATAAAACCATTATCTTCACTTTCTGATTCCCCTTATTCTTAAAACTTTCACCTTCAACTTATGAAAAATGTTATAAAACGTTCAATTTATTTTCTGATTGATTAATAGGTTGAAGCTTTGAAAATGTGGGAGAAGTTTTTCCAACAGGCTCATACTTCTTCTTTTATATACATATTTTGTTGTATTTTATAACGAAACTGTATATATTTTAACAAATTGTAACTTTCTAAAATGTTTTACGAATATTTTTTGATGTACGGCCAGAAAGAAAACCTTAAACATAACAAGTTATTGTTTAGTAAAATTTACTCGTGTAAGCTTAATAGGGTTCAGGCTCAATTTACTCCCACTGCGTGGATAAAAATAAAATTAATATAATATAGGCAGTACTTTATGTGATGAAGTTTTATAATGAAATGGTATAATTAAATGAAATACAAATAAAAATCATAATGAACAAGCATTAAAAAAGTTGGAGTATACAAAATGAAGTGTCGCAACAGTTAATGATCTGATAAAATCAATAACAAAAACTTGGACTTTGATGTAATTAACAGCCAAGAAAACAATAATAAGGACGAAAAATGCAAAGAACTATTAATCTTAAATATACGAACAATGAAAATTTGGAAATAATGGGTAACTACATATTAAGGGGGGGGATGGGATAACCACTTTGAAAAATCCGTTTTTCTGAAAAATTTTCATATAAAAGTACAAATTCTTAGAAATATTTTCCCAAAACCTCAGGTCATTTGGAGTAAAACTCATTAAGATAGTAAGCTATTCGCTGCACCCCTTTTGAGCCGGCCAAAAGCGGCAAGCAGTTAACCGGAGCAGCTGCTTCCTTCTCTTTCAAAGGGCCTAGCCGGTGATGGTACCTGACAAAAACAAGGTTTCTTTTCGTTATATGGTGCTTCTTCATTAATAGGATATTACACTGGAAAAGTTATAGATATTTGCATTAAAAGTAGGCACTGTTAAAGGTATAAAGCTTGGGAGAAAAAATTAAATATAATGGAATTTGAAGAATGGCATACCAAGCACGTGGAACATGGTGAATGTGAAGTAAATCACATTGGACCTGCAGGAAACATGGAAGTATCAATAATAAAAGAAATGTTTCAACGATCGGAGGAAAAGTACGACGTCAAGTATAAAAATTACATCGGCGACGGTGATAGTAAAACGTACACCGGTGTAATTCAATGCCATCCATATGGCGAAGACTTTGTAATAAATAAATAAAAATGCGTCGGCCACGTTCAAAAAAGGATCGGCAAACGGCTACGTGATCTTGTAAAAAACACAACAGGAGAGACAGAAATAAAAACCGGAAAAAAAGGCTGGGCAAACTCTGTTAGAAGAAGCAGAAGTCTCTCTGGAAAAGGAAAACTCACTGGTAAAACAATTGATAAATTAACGGTGTATTATGGATTAGCAATCAAAAGAAATTGTGATTCAGTGCAAAAAATGAAAGATGCGATTCCAGCGACCTTTTTCCATTATAAATCAACGAACAAAAATTCACAGCATCATAAGTGTCTGGCCGGCGCTGACTTGTGGTGCGCTTATCAAAAATCTTTGACCGCCACCGGAATAGAAAATTTCCAGCACGATTATGAACCTTTTTCAGATGATGTAACAAAAGCAATTGAGCTAATTTATGAAGATTTAAGCAAGGACGAGCTTTTAGAGCGATGTGTTGGTGGATTTAATCAAAACAATAACGAAAGCCTAAATCAACTTATTTGGAAGATCACTCCAAAAATTTTATCCAGTAGCCCTATTTTAGTAGAAATTGCAACAAATGTTTTCCAATGAAGGCAATTTTGTATTACAAACCTTCCTATAAGAGATGAAAATCAGCGTCGGCCCAAGTGCTCATCAGTACGTTCAAACAGCCGATGAAACGCGAATTCAAAGAGCCCAACAAAAAGCTGCGCTTCAGACAAAAGAGGCTAGAATAGTGGAAAGAATGGAGCAAAAGGAAGCCTTGGACATTGTAAGTGCAGCAGATACTTTGCTTTATGGTGCTCTGGCATCAACGATTCAGTTTAGGTGAGAAAAAAAAAAAATTTCTTCCAATTTTCACAGTTTAAAACTTTAAACGCGTTTTTCTCGAAATGACTTTTTTGAAGTCGGTGGACACGATATCTCAAAAACTTCTGTACCGATCCGGTTCATATTCAACACAGTTTTATAATACATATTTTACTAGGTCGCAACGTTCTTCTTTTTTTTATTTTTCGCTTGAAACCGATTTTACAGCTACAAAATGGCGCCATTTTTAGGGTAAATATCGTGGTTTTGACTTCATCCGATCGCCAAAAATTGAAAAAAAATTTTAAAAATAAAAGGACAACGTTGCGACCTAGATTTACTTCTAAATTAACCATTTTTTCCAACTATTCGTGTTTCGGATGATTTTGTAACGAGTTATCGTGAACACCGCAAAACGTATTTTTTTGAAATGGCCTCCGTCAATTCGCTCTCACTGGCTTGTTTATGAATATTTTTTGACGAAAAAATTACTGAATGTTCTTGAAATGTCATATAACTATGCGTAAAAAACTTTAATGAAATAACTTTAATAGTCTCTTTAAAAATTACTCTCAAAAAAGTGCTTTTTTTAGACCCGTTATCCCATCCCCCCCACCCCTTAAGCAAAGAAGCAGCGGCAAAGTCTGAAACATATTATATAAAATTAGATAGTCTTGGTGCTCTTAAGTCCACTTCGATTCCAGCAACTTTCGCAGAGTCTAACACACCAGGTTATCTCTTCGCAGATCTTATTTAGGCTATCGTTTCCTCACCAAACGTCTTCCATTCGCGTCCTCTACTCCTATTCATTCCTATCTTTCAATTGGTATAAGAACTGGCGTTTTATGCCTAGGAAAATTCCTGTTTTAGCTTTTATTTCCCGTCGCAGTAGTTCCTTTTGGCCTTACGCAATCTCTCAGGTAATAATCTCCCTGCTTTTTTTTTAGCTTTGCGAACTCTGCCCTTAATTCAATGTTTTTTTTTTTTGTACCTTCACTTTCGAAATCCCTTCCTAAAGTAATAATTCAACAGGAATTCAACAGCATTATCAATTTCTAATCTCCATCGCATGTAACCATTTTCACGGATGGCTCCAGGGGACCACCTCATGGTGTTGGAGCTTCTTTTATCCTTCCGGATTTCAATTTATCTGTTCTGTTCTACCTTTATAAAATAATAATTGACTAGTCTACGCTTTATTATCTTAATTTCCTCCAGTCGTCTGTTTTCTAATTATTTGGTTATTTCAGACTCCATGAGTGCTCTTCAAACGATCAGCTCCCCTTTTCGCGATCACTCTTCCGACTTCATCATTTTTCGCATATGCTGTTCTTCTCACTACTGCATCTGTATTGATTTTCTGCGGGTTCCCAGCCACATGGGCATTAAAGGTAATGAGACGACGGATTCCTTGACTCGGGTTGCTGCTTCTTCTCGTTCCTTTTTCAAAAAAAATGATCCATCTTCTAACTTGAATTCCCTATGTACTACATTTCATCTTAAACTTTGGTCAGATATTTACCCCTTCTTCTTTCGTAACGATCAATCCTTTTATCTATCTGTACAACCTGATTTTCTTTCTAATACCTGGTGTTTTTTAAGTTACACTTTAATTTTCCCGTTCTGTTGTCATTTTTTGGATTCGCTTGCGTTTTGGCCATTCTGCTCTCCCTTCCTCTCGTTTTCGCTATTCCCTTATCTCCTCTTCAAATTGTCCTCTCCGCCCCAATGAAGCGATGGTTTGCGACGCCAATCACGTTTTTTGAATGTCCATTACTTTCTGTCGAGGCTTTTTATTTTTTATTCTCGTCTGCTGAAACTCAAGCTCCATATTACGCATCTTATATTTTGTCCTTCCCCTCGCCATCCGTTATTTCATCCATTAGTTCCTTTATATTGCCTATATCTGACCGAATCAAAATATAACTGATGGCTCTTTTCTTTCTTGCTGTTTCTGGATGTAGGTCCTTAGATGGCATGGCCAAAGGGAGGTAAAAAAAAACAAGAAATTTTTATAATAAAAAAAGGAATGAGTGGGTGTGGAAAAACATACAGCAAACGAAAGGAAAAATGTAAAATAATAACAAAACAATAAAAAAAAAAACATATTTATTCTTTTTAAAATTTATAGTAGAGGTCCGATTAACTAATATAATTACTTGAATGATTGTCGATCTATAATTTGGGGCCCGGTTATATTTACTTCCGACTTTTGTAGAATCTATTTTTTTAGTATGTCAATTCATTTTATTTTCATTTTTGCTTAAGTAATATCACTTAATTCGTTGAATAATTTAGTTGTACCGTTGAAAAATACAAATTTGAAAATATATATTTGTAGATTAAAGAAATGTTACGTGCGGAACGAAATAACGCGTATGGCGAAATGTACTGCAGATTGGCAGTTTTGACAATTAAATCAATGTACACTACGAATAACGAATTCGCTAATAAGTGTTATCTAAACGCAATGATGGAACCGTTGAAGCGGTCTACGTGCGCGCTTTCAGAATCGGAACTTGGTGCTATCATAAACGATTTATATATCTGTTTCGCTCTGCCCGGTAATGATCTATGGTCCTTACCATGTAACCTGTTATGTCCGATTGTTCATACTTTATTCCGCGTACACTGCCATATCGAAGACGGGATATCTTACTTAAAAAATCCGATTAAAGATATATTGCTGAAATTTTTTACTACCGTCAACATTAAAACAGACCTAATCGAGACCGTATTCGATCTGTTATTGTTCCATCGTTTCATTAATGATGATGATTTTTCTCTGTTTCCGGCCAGTTTAAAAATTGTTAACGGACCTAGTGGCGGTATAGTGTTCACCGAAAACCTGAACAATCGATCCGATTACGATACGAAATCGTTCGAACAAACAGCCGCATCGTTGACGAAGTTGGTTGTTGCCTGCAGTGATACACTGAGCACGACTAACGATAATGATAATGTCGACAGTCTGATTAGTAGATATTTCGTCCATCTGTTGAAATCATTTCAGCAGTTTGCAAAAGAAAGTAATGACGACGACGATATAGAACGCGCTGAAAAATTGTTAGTAATAGTGAACACTTTAAACGCGATAATAAGCGAAGAGAAATGGCATAATGACTTATTGCGACATCCGCAGCCTGTTATCGCATTTGTAGGCGAACTTTTAAACAATTATAATAAATCGTCGTCAAATGAAAATCAAGAAGATAGCAGTTCGACGGACGTGATTTGTATCTGTTTGCTGTTTTTATCGTCAGTGTTGGAAAATGTGCAACGGCTTAACCGGGTCGATTGGTCGTGGTTTGAAAATATCGTCGAACCGGTTAAATTGATGAAAGATCGAGTCGACAATGAAAATCTGTCGGTGAAAGTGTTAGCTGAAGAAGTGTACAATCGAATAGTTACCCGTAATGTTATCGCTTCAGTGGTTACTAATAATAACGGCGAACGAAAACCCCCGAAAAAGGATTCCACTCCGTCAGAAAGTATTTTTAAAAGTGCTATGAAAGATGCTTGCGACGAACTGTTACCGGTACGAGCACACGGCTTAATGGTGCTTATCGATTTACTTAAGAAAAACGACTCGGAAGCTAAATCAAAAAGCGATATTCTGTTCTGCTTATTCAAAGTAAGTGTGTGTTTTGTATGTATTTTTTGGTATAGAGTCAGCCTTTGGTAACACAAACATTTCTCTTTAAATTTTTTAAACATATTCGAAATGTTATGAGAAATGAAAAAGTAATGAGGCCCGTGCATTCATAGCAGTAATGAAACCAGGTTACATAAGACATTAATTCACAATGAACTAAATAGAAGTAAAAATTATAAGATACAGAAATACCGCTACTACGAGTAAGTAGATTGAATGGTGTGAAATAGTATAAATAACCGCTGTACCGCTTATATGATTATTTATAAATATTAGCTTTTTGAGTAGACAAACAGTTTTAAATGAAATAATATTTATATATATATAAGGGGGCACGGCTGTACCTCTCTGGGATCCGGAGCTCTAACCGGAATCGGGTGCGTCCACAGGTGGTGGATAGTGGAGTGGCCAGTAGATATACTGGTTAGCTGCGAATATTAAATAAGCAGTCGCAAACCAAGAGCGGCTACTGGTGGAAAGCCTCTGGCAGGCGATTCCAGTGGTGACAGGGCAATGTGGCAAGAGGATGCAAATGTACAGTTTGAGGAGTCTACGACTGTCTCATCCTCAGCGAGTTTGGGTCGCTGTCAAAGCCCTATATCGCTACCTCCTCAGTAGCAACCCGCTGCCTTGTGGTCAGGATTTTTATCCAAAGGCTAGGGTGTCACCCCGAAATAGTGGCAGCCTCTTCCCTCTCCTTTATTATCCTATCCTTCTCCTTCATATCTTATATCATGTTCGTACTCTACTTTTCCCAGCCCACGAGTCATCGTGCCAGTCCAGGTTAGGCCAGTCGTCTCGGCTTGCCTTGCCACTGGAGTACCTACTTGGACTGAACGGGCAGCATAAGAGATTGAAGCGCTACAGCTCCTATGTTCCCTTTAGCGTCGCTAGGTCGTCTCTATCTTTGTGTCTAACTCTGTTTTAAATCTATCTTTTCCTGTTATCCTTTTCCTATTGTTCTAACTTCATCTTTTCCTATTGTTCTAACACTATCCTTTCCTTCTGTCACACACAAGCTGCATATATGAAAGACACAACAAACAATTCTTAGATGTTCTTTATGCAGCTTTACGACATCCCACAAAATAGGACTTATATCCCATAACAGACATAAACACAAATAGAGACGTCAGCTAAACTCGGCCACGAGTATGCTAGATGATATATGCATATGTATATGCATGTATGTCTCATGGACAAATAATGGAATCGCATGATTCATAAAATTGACAAAAAATTAAACCTTTTAGATATCGTGAAAAATGTAGAATTTTGTGTAATTTATGAAATGTGCATAATGGTTTTTTTCTAAGTTGTGTATTATGTAGCATTATACTTGCCTTTGCTATATAAAAAAAAATTGCACTCAGAAATTTTTACAACAAAAAATCAGCTATTCCTATGCAGTAGTACTTCTGCTTCCTGAAGTAACTCATTCTGATGCATTCGTTCGAGTCTACAAGCCGTACGAGCTCCATTGGTGCTGAGTGACCGACGTCTGCTTTCGATCCGTTGCGCGTCGGCGGTATCAGCAAACATTCTGCATTGCTGGCCAATATTCAAAAGTTGTTGAACTGTGCATAGTACTCAAAATCGCTGAATATCCTTCGTTGAACATGCCTGCAGCCAAGTAGGCGGCTATTTCAACGACTTTTTGGCCGGAATGCAATGCGCCAAACCATTGATATGAACGAGACTCGTTTGAATTTTGCGTTTGATCGCCTAAACATCTCGTTAAGAGGTTGTCATTTGATAGTTATTCATAAATCGGGCGAACGCACTTCTGAATTTTTTCGTCACTCAATCGAAACTCAAAAGATCGTAGTTGATTGATGCATTCAGTTTTGCTCCATTCACACCAACTATCGATTCCGGTTGGACAATTTTCGTATCGAGGGGATTTATCTATGGAGCAATATAATGATCTAGCATTGCTATCATAGATTTTTCATTTCTTGGACAGAATCCAATATGTCTTCTAATTTCCAAACCATAATAAATTGTTAACTTTTTTATGATATCTTCCGTTAGGTTTCTCAAGAACACGTGCACAGACGATTGTTATCACGAAGTAGAAGAAGATAGAATGGCGAAAAGAGCACCTGCGCCTGGCTGACAGAAGCTCAAAATAGAAACACGTGTGGAGATAACTGTTCTAATGGAGTAGAGGAGGAAAGGTCGGAAAGAGTTCCTGAGCCTGGCTGAATGCGCTACACCTGCTTGACGCTCCTTTTCGTCCAGCTTTGTATCTCCAAAAGTACTTCGAATTGACATTTGTGAATATATGCCTGGATAGTTTATCTATCGATTTAGGAAATAAAAAAAAACGATTTTTTTGATCTTCTAAAGTGAAGTAAACACTTTGTAAACAGAGTAGAAATAGATTTTGACTGTCGAGAGAGAGAGGGATCATTTAAAAAGCTTTCCTAAGGTAAATCTGTCAGAATTGATACCGCCAACAAGAATTAACGAAAAATTTTATGTAAATTATTCGTGAAGTTATTAAAACTAACAACTATTACAATTCGCAAACTGTTGAAACAATTTTCATAAATTCGGTAAGTCGAAAGATCACCTTTGCTACAAAGTAGTAGTTCGGTCAACAAATTATTATCAGTTCAATATCATTGTAATAATGGATGTAATATGCGGTAAAGTTCGAATACGAAACCAGGTGGATTTTTCTTCTTATTTCATACGTTATATGGCAGTATTATATTTAAATTTTAATGTTTTTCTTGAAATTTAATTATTATTTTACTAGAGCATATTTTTAGTAGACGATATAATAAAAATATTTTTTTTTACCATTGTTTAAATGTAAAAATGAAATTGACGATAAATATATTTTGTTCAATTATGAATCATTATAGGAAAATCTTAAACACGAAGACAGTTATCTGTACCTGAAAGCAATTGAAGGACTTGCTGTATTGGCAGCTTTTAAACCGGACAAAATATTACCCATTATATGCGATGAATATTCCAATTCAAGTCACGATCCGGAAGTTCGATTAAAAGTTGGAGAGACATTAATAAGACTAGTCGGAAAGCTAGGTACTAAATCTATATTTAGATATTTGCATGCAATATGGTTCCTAAAACAATATTTTTATAACTGAACATCTTAGGGTCATATGCGTGTCGGTTACTATTTTAATTGAGCTATCATTTAACCCTCCAAACAATAATAATTCGATTTCTTCCTTGAATATGTTGTAATGTATATGATTTTATAGATGTAACAGTTAAATGCTTTAGTACATCTTATAACGCCTCTCCCCCTCAAAAGAAAGGATATGTATGTGTATATATACATATATTTGCCGTGAAAGGTTAAAATACTAAAATTATAGGCATACTATTTAAAAACGTTGAAATATCTTATATCTTAAAACTATAATGTAGTAGTAACTGGCCCCTCTACTCTAAACAATGTCGTTGGTCTTAGTACATTGTGAGCCTTAATTTCATAATGCCGGCCCTGTTAAGGGTATGAGACTCACTTTACTTTTACTTGTTAGTCCAAGATTAAAGGACTTGTATAAAAATACGTTACCGAGAGTGATATTGATAGTAAATGAGTAAACGAGTAGACGAATGGACCTATTTCATTGGAAGTGAAAATCGGTGAACACAAACTGAATGGTCATTAAAAGCGTGAAAAAATGTGGTTCCTTTAGATAATTTTTTATTAATATAACAGACGCGATTGATTAAAATATTGTCAAGCGTGGAAACGTAATTTGAAAAAATTAAAGTACAATTAATGTTAATTACCATAGAAATGTAATTTTGAATAAAGAAATATATATTTTTTTATGTTTATTCACGGATAACTTGTACGTATGTGAGCCGATTTAAATGATTCTTCGCTCATTTAAAAGTGTATCAATCAGGTGAAAATAAATTGGGTAGTCATCAAAAAAGTGAAAAAATGTGGTCACTGTAGATAATTTTTTTTTATTTACTAATATAATAGAAAACGTAATTTTAAGAAATTAATAATTATCATAGAAATGTAGCTTTTAATGAAAAAAATGAATTTTAAACTGCTGCAGCGCCATTTACAAGCTTGTCACTTTTAAAGAAGTTGATTTTTAACAAGAAAAAAAAAATGAAATATTATGCTAAAAATTGTGAAATAATTTTTTTTTTTAATACCGACTTCAAAATTTACTATAGAAATGTAATAAAAACGCACTGAAAAATACAAAATAATTATCTGACAAAAAGTAACAATACATATATACATATAAAAGTAATATACTTTAAGGTGATATTATGATAATTCTTATGCAACGTTAACTTTTTAAAGTCCGCACCAAATTCAAATTACAATAATAATTAAAAACTGTTTTAAATATTCATTAAATTGTTTCTAGGTGATATAATTTTAATTTGGCGCCGACTCCGCAAAGTTAGTGTTGCACAAAATTATCGAATAAAATTATTTTTTACTTTTTAACGCATATTTGTTAAATTTTTATAGTAAATCTTGAGGTCGGTATTTTTATATTTTATGCCATTTTTAAAAAATCAGTTATACTCTAACGTGACAAGAGTAAAAATGTATGATCACTCTTATTTAAAAGTTATTATTTTTCATCGATTGTATTTATTTTCAATAACCCTTTTTTCATTTATTCATTTCTGCTCATTTTACAATATAAGGTATATGTCGTTTTATGTTTACAGGTGATTTTATTTACAAGTATAAGGCGCTGTTATTAAATACGTTTCTATCGGGAACTGATGATGCTGATCATTTAGTAAGAGCTTCTAGTCTGTCAAATTTAGCAGAAGTTGCTTATTTGTTGAACAATAAATTGGGAACCATCACCATCGACGTTAGTTATTTTTTTATTTTATAATATTATAATAAGGTTTTTTATATATAATCGAATTTTTTTTTTTTTTTTTTTTTGGGCTTGTCAACCAAGGGGGACCTTTATCCAGAAACAAAAAGTAAGGAAAGAAGTCGGTTATATTTTAATCCGATTAGAAATCTTTGATAAAAAATAACTAGTGAGGAAGGAAAAAGCAGGATATAAGAAGCATAATAAGCAGTAGGAAGCCCAAGTCTCAACAACTAGGAATACAAAGCAGAACGCTCCACAGAAAGAGATGAACACTGGAAGAACGCACGATTGGCATCGCAAATAACTGCATCATCAGGACGGAAAGGACAGTGTGGAGAGGAAATTAGGGAAAAGCGAAATCTAGAGAATGGCCAAAACGCATATGAGTAACGGAAACAGCATCAGAACGTCGAACAGAGGGATACAAAAGAAAAACCATGAGAATAGGAAGGAAGAGTATTAGAAAAGGAGGGAGCGTAAATATCCGATATACCGTTATCTGATATGGAAGCTTTTACATATCGATAGGAGATTAGTGGATGGATTTTTTTTTTTTTAAATAGGCGGGAAGAAGCAGCAACCCGGGGCCAAGGAATCGGTCGCTTCATTACCAAATATACCCGAATGACTAGGTACCCACAGCAAATCAATGTAAATAGAATGAAGAGGGGTAAGATTATGTGAACGTATACGAAGGATAACAAGGTACTATACGAATTATCAGGAAGAGGAGAAGATATGGCCTGAAGGCCGCTCAATGAGTCAGAGATAATTAAAAAATTGGAGGAAAGATGATTCGAGGAAGTGAAAATAATAAAGCGAAAGTTAGTCAATATTTCGTTTATGAATATGAAACAAAAGTAAGGAAGATGAAAGATTCTGATAAGTTAAAATTAGGAAGGATGAGGGAAGTCCCATTACCACCTGGCCCCCTCGAGCCATCCGTGTAAATGGTAACGTGAGAGGGAAATAGGGAATTAATATTGCTGTAGAATAAATGTTTAATTACGGCTTGGGGGAGGTTTTTAGAAAATGAGGGAAGAATAAATACCTAGGGAGGAGGACAGAGGTTAATATAGTTGACGGAAAAATAAGGGAGATTATTAAAGGAGATAGTGTAAGGCCGAAATGAACTAGGACGATATGAAATAAAAGCTAGGGGATAGGGGTTTTACTAGAAGTAAAGCGCCAGCTATTTTAAATCGAAATAAAGGATTGAACAAGAGTAGAGAACGCAAGCGGAAGACGTTTAACAAGGAAACGATAATCTAAATAAGATATACGAATGGACAGGGTTGACGAATTAGATTCAGCAAGAATAGCAGGAATTGGAGAGGATTTAAGCGCGTCAAGACAAATGCGAAGGCGAGAGTTTTGAATTACATCTAGTTTATAGAGACGGGACTTGGACGCGCCATCATAAAGAAAAGAACAATAATCAAATTTGGAATTGATAATAGATTTGTAAAGATAAATAAGAATAGAGGGATGATTGTCACCCCATTTAGTTGACGACAGCGCTTTCAGAAAGTTTAGCTTTTTGATAGTAGAAGCAGAAAGATATATGTTCAGAGAAGGACATGCGACTATCAAGAAAGATACCAAGATAACATAAGCAATTAACACGAGAAAAGAGATATATTGTTTAAGGATAGATTAATCAAAGCAGGGTTATAGGGTTGAAGGGTAAAAATAGTATAAAAAATTTTTTTGCTTTTATAAAAAAGAAAAAGGAAATTAAAAAAATAAAATAAAAAACGCAGTTGCAAAAATAATACAAAGTGAAGTTTAAATGTTTCCGTTAGACGTATAGTAATAATCAATAAATTACCCGAAAAAAAAAAAAAAAAAATTAATTAACGTTTATTATCGTACAGATGCATAGTTTTGCACCAGTAAAAGGCCTACAAAATATATTACAGTTTTAATTAAGATTTAAACTGATACAAGATTACAGTAAAACGAGAATATTCGAAGGAAAATACAAAAAATAAAATATCGTAAAATTTTAAGAGGAACTCTTACATTCATACTTCTGCTTATACCACCCCTTATTTACTCTTGTATTCATTTACATGCTAATGTTTGGTTGGTCAATAAGCATTTTATTACATTTTCTTAATTGTAACTTATTCTAAATGAACAATATAAATACGGTAAAAGGAGTGTAATAGAAAGTATGTAATAATATAACGATTTAAATATTACATAATAAACAAAACGAAATTAAATAAATAAAACAGATGTACAAATCTAAAGTTTAAGCTGCATTTTGAGACAATGTCGAATGTTTAAATATGAAATAGAATATTTATGTTTTGTTTTATAATGTAGAAGTAGCATTTTAACGGCGTTGGTTACGAGTTATATAGAGAATTGTTCCTCTGAATGACGCTTGGTTTCAAACATGTATCTTTTAAAGCTAGAAACATACGCCTCTTAACTCTACTTTGTTATTTTTTGCTGACAATGTGCCCATCTACTCCTCCGATTACAATTATCTCGTTATTTAACTCTCGTCTTCAAAGTTCTTTAATGTTACTACAAAATACTCTTTCTAATATTCCCATCTCTTTATTTCCCCCCCTAAGTTTTCGTCCCTTTTGATTGACCCTTCTTTGATTAGTTTTAAAATGACGGTTTTATTCCCCTTGTAAACTCTTTTCGCTATTTAGGAATCTTTCTCGATGTTCGTCTTTCCTTGAACAATCATATTAATCATCTGTATTTATCCTCTTTCAAAAAGCTCAATCTGTTAAAAGCTTTTTCTCATATTAACTGGGGATGTGCGGTCTCCGTATCTTACATCATATTTTATAAATCCTTTATCCGCTCTGATCCCGAATTAGAAAACTAAAGAAAGTTTATTATTTGTTTTAGATTTCTCCTGTATGAAATAAAATTTAAAGAAAAACTCAAATCTCTCCTGATTTACTATTTAATTTTATTTTCAATCTTCTGTTCTCTTTCTTTTTTTCTTTTTTTAAAGTAAATATTTAATCCTTATGGGATATTTAATAATTATATAACAGTTAAAATTTAATAGATTTATCTAAAAATTAATAAACTTCGCCGTCTACTATTTGACTAATTTAAATCTTAAATTGTAAAAATAAAATAAAATTCCTATTTAAATTTTAATTTATTATTATTAGTTCATATATACATCGATATATTTTTAAATATTTACTAGAGAGAGAGAGAGAAAAAAAAAGAAATTGTAAACACTTTTTTTTTTTTTTTTTTTTAATTGCAAATAATTGTATTTATTTTATTTTTAGGTATTTTCTCGAATAAAGTATATATTAGATCATGATTTAGCACCGGAACCCAGACGAGCAGCTGTATTAGTTATCACATTATTATTGAAAGGCTTATCTACAGATATGTTAAATGTAAGTTTAAAATTTTTTTACCGCCTCTGTGTATAGATGTAAAGTATGTTGTTTAAATTTAAAAGTCATTAAACCGATTTTGACAGAGTTTCATTAGTCTCTTGTTTTTAAGATAAACTTTAAATGTTTTATAATATGTACGGCGTTGCGGGAAATTTTTTTATTATTTTTTTTCGTCATCAAAAAATCCACCCATCGTCAAATGTTGATATTATTTAAAGCGAGTTAGTTGAACTAATACATTTCGCCTGTTTTAACTATACTATTTTAAAAAATATTTTCATTTTTGTTTTTTTGTTTTTTTTTTTTTGCTTCATTTTAAATAGTACATCATTTTAACATTACTGAAAACTTTTCAGTTATTTTTTCAATACATGTATTTTTCTAATTTAAAAATTTAAACAATATATTTTGCTGTCAAATTTGTAAACATACATGTATTGGAATCGTTTTTGTTTTCGAATGTGTTTCGTTTAAAAAATACATTTATTATTTGAAGTTTATTTCTACATTTTACGTATTGTTTTAAAATTGTTACACACACTTTATTACAAGAACTAAGAGAAAAGCAGGCATTTATTTTATTTGAGAACAAGTTAACGTGAATATAAATAAATCCGCTAATAATATAACTAGAGTCGAAATCGGTGTAACAAAAGTTTGGGGAGGGACTGTATTAAACAAATTATTACAAAAACCAAGAAAAATTTGTGATACATGTTGAAGGTTCAAACAGAAATTGCGTTAGTTAATGTGTATAAACAAGATAAATCTAAAATAAATTGTTAAACGTTTTGAATAATTTTTTATTTTTGGACGTGATTTAACCATAGAAATATCTGGTAAAATTAAATAATTAACAAGGATAGGAAATTAGTTCCAGGTAAATATGAATACAGTGGATCTGACGAGACCTGTTTTTTAACTGAATCGTAGAAATAACGTTATAGAGCAGTTTTAGTTTAAACGTGGAGTAACTCGATTGTTTCGTGCGTTACTCGTTTTAACCGGTTGATCGACGTACTCCTAACTTCGGTTAAGTCAATCACAACACACATTCATTACTCTACACATTCTTATACACACATATCCCATTACAACACAGTATTTTCCATTTTAATTGCAGTGAGTGATATACATTGTTTGTAATTATTTGTACTAGTTTTCGTTATATTAACCGATGGTCCTCGATCGTAACTCTATTGTTATCGTCGATAATACTGATAACTCCTTTGCAGAATTATCTACTGAAAGCGGATATGATTACAGATGTAGACGTTATAAAACATGTTTTATTTTCTAATGATAATGCGAACGATAACATTTTAAACAGTGCACGAACTCTGCCGATGATAATATTAAAGAAAGTCACGACAGTTCGGATCGATTACAAAATTTTTATAACTCAAGTGATATTAATAATAGCGTAGCCTATAAAGTATTTGTAGAAAAAATCAATACAAATAATCAGATTCGAGTTTCTATTAAAGTCGCGGAGACCTTGAGAAAGTATCATCTATGCAAGGGCATCATAGAAATTAAAAAGGTGGGACGCCACAGGGTTATTGTGCAGTTGTCCTCTCTCCGATCGGCAAATAATTTGATAAACAATTCCTCGCTGATGACCAGTGGTTTCAAAACCTTCTTACATGGTCTTTAGATCGACAGTAATAAAGGGAGTTGATTTTGAGTTTGCTGATGAACAAACGCTACCAAATGATTGACTCTGGCTCCTTTCCAATTAAATATATTAAACGATTAAATAGACGAGTAGTTATCGATAATGAAGAAGTTAAGTTTATTCCGAGTCGATTCGTTCTCGTCTGTTTTCACGGACAGAGTCTATTGGCGTACGCTTTCCGTTGGAACGTATCAGTAAATACTGTAAACTAATAACGTGGACGTGAAGCAAGTGTGCGCTGTAAAGAATTTACATATTATATCAGAGTGATATCTGACAATATGCGATGAAAAAAAAAGGTTTTTGGGGCACTCGAGAGTATAAAGTTGTAACGGAGCTAATTGAATTAATTCCCGTGTTAGATAGGTTTGAATATGTGCAGGGTATATTAGTCATGATACACAGTATCAGTTCTTCAGGTATTTGGGGAGGGCTTTCTTTTAGGGTTATTTTAAGTTTGTTTTTTTTTTTTTTTTTGTAGGGGGTGCTCTCATCGATTGTCATTAGTATTTTTATTAGAATTCAACCAGAATTTTAGGATATTTTATATCAAACGCTTTTTGTCTGTTTATCAAATATTTCGTATCGACAACAGTGCTCTTTCTTTATGTCCAAGAAACATTTGAATTCTACTTAATTAGGAGAAGGTTACTTTCCTTTGAAAATAACTAGTGATAAGTCGAAATGGAAGTCTTCGAAAAAACATCGTATTAATTAGATAAAGTTTTTTTTCTTTTTTTATGAAAATAATAAAATGATTATTTCGCTTTTTTCATTATTACAAGTACGATGACAAATTATTTCTAGTTTTGTAAATATTAATTTCTCATCCTACGATTACTTATTCAAAAAAAAAAAAAAAAAAAAACGAATTTTTTAAAACTAAAGGAGATAGATAAATAAGAATGCTTAAATAAAACGTATTTAATCATTTATCTTTACATGCCGATAGGTATTGGAAGAATTTATGTCGGAGTTGTACAAAACTTTAAAACGTGTATACTATTCAGATAAAGATGAAAATGTTCGTTTGCACGCGCAGATAGCTTTGGATCAATTAAAACAAAATACTGTTGATTTTTTTTCGAAGAAACCTATCTCCTACAGCAAAAAAATTTACGTCTTGGATCCTCCTACTTCGTGATGTTCTTTTATTAATAAGAATATTTTTATTACCTTTATTTTAAGAATTAGTAAGACTGCATACCTTTTCTTGTTTTATGTTGTTTTTTTTTTTTTTATTTATTTTTTTCTTTTGTTATATGATAATACTTAAAAATTGTATAGTTCTTTACTTTACGAAAATAAGAATTACAATTTTCAAATTTTTAACAAAGATTTTTTCAATTAAAATGTTACTTTTAAGAATAGTGTATAATGTAATGTTAAATATTTTTCAAGATCCTTTATTATAATGATAGTTTAGCGATAATTGCAGAGCGGCAAGTTAAACATTGTACAAATGCTTGCGAATGATTATAAAAAAGCAATTATTTCTGGGTGAACAGAAACTTCACACTGCACAGTACATACATTTTTATCATAGTAAAAAGAAAAAGTTGAATCTAAAAGATTTTTATACTACTTTTGAGATTATTTAAAAAATTGTTTCCATATTTATGTTACAATCTGAGAAAGAATCTGGAGAAATATGCAGCCCAATAGGTTATTTAGTTTCTTTAAGGATATATCCGACTTTAGTATTTGTTTATGAGCTAAAAAGTTAGCAAAGGACGGATGAAAACGAAAATTTCGAAATGAAGATAAGTTCTTTTAGTAGACAGCTGAACAGTTAGCGTTCTTCCACTACGAAAACGAAGCAATGGACTACTGTTCGCAATACACTGTTGAGGTGGAGAGGATGAAAATAATATAGGAAGTTGTAGTTGTAATAATGAAAAACTAGATCGGACTTTATGCTGATAAAGAAAGAAAAAAAAAGAGACCAATTAATTTTTTAAAGGCTGAGGAATGTGCGATAATTACGAAACTGAGGAGAGGTAAGTGAACTGTAGATACACGCAATAATAGACACATGGTCGTCATCAAAAGAGGTACCGTTAGAGGGTACACTATTTGCGTTAAAAGTTTATTTTGGTAAAGGAGAAGGATTAAATCAATTGAACTAGAAATAAATGCGTTTTTGAGGTAAGTAAGATAACGATCATTAATGACAACCAGATTGTAGGCAGGAAATAACTTTTTGGAAGAAGAACACCATTTCTATTTAGGGAGAAGAGCATCTTCAGATAACAGAACACGCGTTCCATGATCTGAATTATCTGCTGGTTTAGTTGATGGAATTGAAAGTTTAATAAAGCTACGGTCACGTTGGAACCATTATGTTCGAGTTTATAGAAGGAAGTAGTGAATCGAGTTTTTTATTTGTTTTAAGACTATCGGGCTTTATCGTGCAACCGATGTGCCCAGGGGGAAACTTTAGCCGAATAAAGCCGAATAATCGAAGAACAATTAATAAACGCGGTAACGGTAATAATTTTATCGATGTTTTTCGTACATTTTCCGAATGACACCGTGTTAGCCGCCCTGACTGACTTTCATGGGATTTTACAACATTTCCCTCGGCTCGATACTGCTCGGCGCAGCTTTTGCACGTGTAATTAACTCCGCTAGCGGCCGCTGCCAACAATACACGCGCGCACAGTTTCAACCTTGACACAACTGTCCGTTTGACGTGTACGGGTATCTTGGTTTTAGCCGATAAGCATCCCTAAATACCTGCAACCCGCAATAACGCCGAATAGACCATGATATATACTCAGCCCTTCGGGACTCAGAAGGGAGCAAGCCTCCCAGGTCTAGTTTATTCTATCATTCTTATAGAAGAGTAAACTTTTTCATTGGCTACGCCGGTCGACAACATTTTTTCGTTACACTTTTCCGTTACATTTTCATTACATATTTCGTTACATAAAATTGGGACATTTTTTTGGGACAAATTTCGTGACAGGACACTTTTCCTGGTGACCCCTGGCGTAAAAATGGCGTAGCTATTAATATACATATATACACCGTTTGTCCGAAAAGTAAGGGGACTGATTTTTTTCTGAAGAGACGAGTGGCGATTGCGGTGACGTAGTACTATGTTTTGACATAGCGTATGATTTTTTGTTGGCCAGTAGTGCGATTATTTCTTGGTGAGATACGGTCTTGTAATTTGTGTATTCTTTCAACGTGTCACTTTTTTCGTAATGGAACAACGATCGGTACTTAAATTTTACTTTAAACTCGGTAAAACTGCTACTGAAATGTTTAACGATTTAAAAAAAGTGTATGGTGATGAATGTCTAGCCCGTTCGAAGGTATTCGAGTGGTATAAACAATTCAGGGAGGGGAGAGAGTCGGTGCAAGACGAGCCAAGAAGTGGGCGGCCGTCGACGACGAGTACCGATGATAACGCCGACAAAATCCGAACCCTTCTCGCCGCAGACCGCCACCTATCATGCCGAATGCTTGAAGATGAGTCGGGAATACCCAAATCAACTGTTCACGAGCTGATTCGAAACATTTTACACAAGCGGAAAATCTGTGCTAAATTCGTTCCTCATTCTTTAATGCCGAAGCAAAAAGAACAGTGCCTGAACTCGTCGCAGAATTTCATTGATTTGATCGATGAAGACGCTTAGCTGCTCGATAAAATTATTACCGGTGATGAGTCATGGGTTTATCAGTATGACCCTACCACCAAGAAGCAATCGAGTGAATGGGTGAGCAGTGGAGAACCACGGCCGACGAAGGTTCGCGCGACAAAATCGAAAACCAAGACCATGCTCATCACCTTTTTCGATTCTCAAGGTATCGTACATAAGGAATTCGTGCCTCCAGGCACCACCGTGACTGCCAACTATCATTTGGGAACTCTGGATCGCCTTTGCAAACGGATTCACCGCGTACAACCAGAAAGATGGGAGTCCCTAGATTTTTTCCTGCTCCATGACAACGTACCGCCGGATCAGTGATCCAGTTTTTGACCAAAAAATGTATCCTAGTGTTGCACCACCCGCCCTACTCACCGGACCTGGCCCCGTGTGACTTCTTCCTGTTCCCTAAATTGAAATCTGCCATGAAAGGAATCCGTTTTGACGACATTCCATCGATTCAAGCAGCTATGACACGTGCATTGGGAAGGATTCGAAAAGAAGCGTTCTCCAGAAGCTTCCAATGGTTGTACGAACGATCTGAAAGGTGCATTGCGGTGGGAGGTGGTTATGTAGAAACTAGCCGAGAATAAATTTTCCTATCTGAATTTGTCGATTTTTTATAGCATTAGTCCCCTTACTTTTCGGACAAACGGTGTATATACATAATGTATGCATGCATGTATGTATATTGTCGAATTCATGCTCTATGAATTACGATAAACAACTAAGAGTTCATTTTACATCGCGTTCTCTTTACTTCCTTAATCGTTACCATTTACACGGATGGTTCGAGGGGGCCTAGTGTCGTTGGTGCTTCCTTTATCCTTCCTGATTTTAACCTCTCAGAATCTTTTCGCCTTCCTTATTTCTGTTCCATATTCACAGCCGAGTTGTTGGCTATCCTTCGCTGCTCTATTATTTTAATTTCCTCGAATCATTTTTCCTCTAAATTTTTAATTATCTCGTGACTCTGATCAGCCTTCAGACCATATCCTCTTCCCTTCCTGATCATTCGTGTGACTTTGTTATCTTCCGTATACGTTCACTCATTCACAATCTTCCCTATCTCCGTTCAATGAATATTGATTTGCTGCGGATACCTAGCCACTCGAGCATATTTGGTAATGAGGCGGCTGATTCCTTGGCTTGGGCTGCTGCTGCTTCTTCTCGTCTTTTTTTTTTAAATTCCACCCGATAATCTCCTATCAATTTGTAAAAGCTTTCATATCCGATTTTGGTCGGACACCTATGTTTCGCCCTTTTCTAATAATTATTCATTTCATCTGTCTATTCAGCCTAATCTTCCTGCATATTCAAGGGTTCTTTTGTATCCCTCCCTTTGGCGTTCTGATGTTGTTTCCATTGTTCGTTTGCGTTTTGGCCATTCTTTGCTGCCTTCCTCCAGATTTCATTTTTCCTTGATTTCTTCTCCACACTGTCCTCTCCATCCGGATGATGCAGTTATTCGCGACGCCGATCATGTGTTTTTCCAGTGTTCATCTCTCTCCGTGGAGCGTTCTGCCTTGTATTCCTATTTGCTGAAGCTTGGACTTCCTACTCCTTATTGTGCTTCCTATGTCCTGTCCTTTCCTGCTCCACTAATTATTCCTGCTATTTGTTCCTTTTTAGATAAAATTTCTGATCGGATTAAAATATAACCGACTTCTTTCCTTACTTTTTGTTTCTGAATAAAGGTCCCTTGGTTGACGAGCCCAAAAAAAAAAAAAAAATACTTCCTTAATATCTTTCCAGTATATCCCGAGCCCTTCTATTAATCCATTTTAGTTCAAGAGGTCGTTAATTTTTTTTTTTTAGCGCACCCGCCAGTTTAGAAAAATCGAAAAAATGAAAACTCGAGAAAACGTGTTTTAAAGTTTTCAATAAGAGAAAGTGTAGATCTTTATTTCTTACGCTAATGTTCGGCTAATATTCCTATACAGTAGTATATACTTCTGCTTCCTCAAGTAACTCATTCTGATGCATTCGTTCGAGTCTACAAACCGTACGAGCTCCGTTGGTGCTGAGTGACTGGCGCCTGTTTTCGATCCGTTGCGCGTCGGCGGTATCAGCAAACATTCTGCATTGCTGGCCAATATTCAAATGCAACAACTGTGCATAGTACTCAAAATCGCTGAATATCCTTCGTTGAACATGTCTGCAGCCAAGTAGGCGGCTATTTCAACGACTTTTTGGCCGGAATGCAAATGCTTCGCAGATTGATGTGCCACACCATTGAGTTGAACGACTCGTTTGAATGACCGCCTAAAAATTTCGTTAAAAGGTCGTCCTTTGATAGTTCTTCATAAATCCGGGCGAATGTGCTTCTCAATTTTTTCGTCACTCAATCGAAGCTTAAAAGATCGTAGTTGATTAGTGCAGTCAGCTTTGCGCCATTTACACCAACTTCAGAATTCCGGTTGGACAATTTTCGTGTCGAGAGGGGATTCGGTTGTGCAATAATGATCTAGCGTCGGTACCACAACTTTTCTCATTTCTTGGACAGAATCCAATATTTCTTCCAATTGCCAAACCATAATAAATTAATAAATCGGTAACCTTTTTTTACGATGCCTTCCGTTAGCTGCTTCTTACCGACGATAGAAGGGCGGCGAGAGTACCTGAGTCCGGCTGAACAGTAGCTCAAAGTAGAAACACGTGCACAGATAACTGTTATAACGGAGTAGAAGAGACAAGGTTGAAAACGGTGCCCGAGCCAGGCTGAATGTGTGTACACCTGCTCGACGCTTTGTATCTCCAGAAGTACTTCGAACTGACATTTGTGACTTTATGAGAATATATTCTTAGATAGTATATCTGTCGATTTAGGAAATTTAAAAAAAATCGATTTTTGTGATCTTCTAGATCGCCCCTTAAGCGAAAAAAATATCTAGAGCAAATTAAGAACGTTTAATAAAGAAAACAGCCCGCAAGGTAGCGGCAACATAATTTAGAGACAGGAAAAGACTTTGATTTTAAAGCGATTAGGGAAGAGAGTGTAGGGTATGTGAAAATTATGATCTAAGGGCACATGATGCGCATATGGTCTGGGCGAAAAAGAAAAATAGTTAATGAGATAAAAAAAAAAAAAAGAAAAAATTGAAGGCAAAGTATGAGAGAAGCATCAAAAAGACGAAACGTAAAGACAACGGAAGAAAGTTTATTAGGGAAAATGGAAAGGTGAATATCCGAGAGGAGAACATTTTCGAATGTTATTGATGAGTTTCGGAACTAAGAATTAGTCATAGAGGTATCGCTAATAGATCGAGGGATATTATCAGAAGTAGTAGAAGCGCCGACGAAAAAAGCAGTAGGGAATCTTTTTGTTCATAAATATAAACGTCTGACAAAAATATACTTTAATACGGTTAAAAATGTCGCCGCGTCCAACAAATTGCTATACTTAAATCGCAGGACAAGACGAACGGTCAGAAGGAGAGAGCGTGTAAAGGCGTTGGAAATAGATTCAATGAAAATATCTCATATTTGGAGCGGGATTTAAGTCTGACAGGATTGAGGAAAGTGAAAAATCGACATCAAAAGCTGGACCAGTACGAAATTCGCAATGATTTATTTGAGCGACGGTAGTCTTCCTTCCAACTTATTATTCTTTGCACAGTGCAAGGCCGTGCCCACGGGGTGGGTTTTGGGGGTTAATCCCCCCCCCTACTATGAGAACTGAAATAGTTATTATAAATACGCAAACATCTGAAAAAATTCAAAAATTTAAAATAAATATTGATAATTTTTTAGGGTGTTCTTACCTTTAAAAGAAAAAAGAAAAAATATGCTCCATATTTTTTTAGATACTTCATTAATATTTTATGCAAAATTTTGTTATTACGAGTATAATCAATAACACGTGTAATTTTTATTAATGTTCATATACGGGGTAATTAATTTATGTCAATTATTAATGTATAAATTAAAATTATGGAAATTATTAATAGTATGAATATTATTAAAAAATGTATTGTTATTTATAAAATAAATATGTGAAGAAAATGTTTAAAACCGACCCCTTCCAAAATTCTGGGCACGGCACGGTGTTCCTTCTTTAACACCAGATTGGTTGAGAGAGCTATATTGTTTTATATAATCTTTTGCTCCTTCTTACCGGTTTCTTTTATTTTTCGAGCAGTTCTAAACTTTTTTTTATGTATTTGTCAATATTCCATCTTTTGTTGTGTCAGACTTGGGTGATAGTTTTATCTTACAAGAAGAGGTCACGAACTATGGGTCACCGGTTATTTTGATGAAATTTTGCAGATCGATAGATATATGAACGGTGTAAAATACTATTCGAATGAAACTTTTCGATTTACGCGATAAATTAAAGTTTTTAGAAGCCGCATATAACGGATAATATATACATATAGCTGTTTAGACAAAAATATAGGCAAAAAATTCAAGATTAAGTGTTTATATTTATTTTATGCAAATGGTCCGGAAAACCGATTATATTCTAAAATGAAGTATACTAAACAGAAATATTATTAAAAAACAATAAAATAATTTTAAAAAAATCAATTTTTAATTTAATAATAATTTAAATACGTCATTTATTATTACATATTTATATAGTATGAAAACATAAACCGTGTAATGAACTTGTTTTTTAGTGTAGCGGTGGAAGTGATGACTATTTGTGTAAGTTGAAAGTTATAATAACAATTGTTAAACATTCAAATTATTTAATGACTGTTCTTTAATTTTTTTTATTAATTACGTAATTAATATATATGCGTACACGCGATAATATGAAAACTTATTAATAAACATTAAATTTAACTTTGCTTTTAATATCTCTAGTGGTGGTTTGCAGGGGGAAAAATTAACTGTAATTTCGAAAGAAGCAAAATTAATAGGAAAGATTCTTTCTAACTATAATCCATTCTCTTTGACTACATCAGTTATTATCATCACCTACCCTGTCTGCTATGCTAAACTATGCGTCGTGGTTTTCCTCTATACTTTCAGATAAACCTGAAATATTTTCAGACGTAAACGAAATTTGTTTTTCAAATGAAAAATTAGAAATTGTGATACTAATTCACACGAGTAAGTAGCAGTAAATGTCGCAGGAATTGCTGTTTGTTTTTATGTCACCCCGAATTATGAAAGTAAAGATTAAGTTTGTAGCATTTTAATTATAATTAATATTCATTAACACTCTTATTTTATATGTAGATGAGTATATATATTAAATAATCGTGTATTTTATGAAATTTGCACGTAATATTCTTAAATATCAATACTCCCGCTTACTATAGAGTACCGAAAATAGCATCGTTTAGATTGGTCTATCCATTTTATCAGCCAAAAATATTTACATTAACGGTTGCAAAATGATTTTTTTTTTTTTTTTTTTTTTTTTTAAAGAAAACAATTCGTAATATTGATAACTATTCTAATTAATAACGTTTGTATAAGAACGATAAAATTTTACAATACATCCACCGACTTTAATGCTGATTGTATTTTGGATTCAAAGTGACACACCTCTAAATTGTATAAAATGTAATTGCGTGCACAAAGAAAAATTACTCTTAGTGTTTTTATGGACTAGGCAGTTGTTTATGTTTAAATTTTGTAATGTAGTTGACGCGCTCAAAATAAAAAATAAAAAAAGAGAAGTGGCGTCTAGACACTCGGTAAGAACAACGTTCTTTCCACTTTTTGGGAGATATGCTAGTATATAAAGTGTCATTCATAAAGTATATGATATAAAAAATGACACAATATATAAATCCCCCGTATGAATTAAAACAAAAACAACAAAAAATAATGACACAATATGAATCCCATTTATGAATTAATTAAAACAAAAACAATAAATAAATCATTAAACTGGTTGAAATGTGCTGACGTCGCACAAAAAAACCGCGCCAATTTTCAAATTCAATAAAATGTACAAGTGTTTAGAATTGGGCTTATACAGCTGACCCGCGTACGATGTTTGCTGCCTGAATCTCAATACTCGCTCGCACGCACACACACACACGCGCACCCGTGTATAATAGAAAGGGACAGAGTGAAGGTCACCTGCCGGATGACGTATAGCGCGATTTTCGTTACCTCGCCTTTTCTGCCAGTTTACTCCTACCGACAAGCTGCGAATAAGAACTTCGTTCCAAAAAAACAGTCCTGATATCACAAATGTTTGCAGAGAACTTCTCCTTGTCGTGCAAAAAGATGGCAACGATTGTCAAAGACAAATGGGGTCCATACTTCAATCATTCGATTGATCGTGAGGGAACGCGGCGCAGATCAGGGGGGCCAGAGCGGGCGACCAGCAACTTGCCCTGCCACAACCGCGTTCATAAGTTCACGATGAACCATAACCAAGTGGCCTGCGTACAGTCGCGGAGCAAGCTTACTCTTCCACCCTTTCTAGAATGAGTGTAGACCACCCACACTAGAACTAACGTACTGCAATGTCCCAGGGAGTTGTATGAATACAACCCCCTCGTTCTGAACACGTTCGCATTCTGCCGCTCATAGTACACAAGCCACTGGCGCACATCCCTGTATGAAGAGAATGTGTTTGGCAGACCGTCGCGCAGCAATCATGCCTGATAGTCGCTTCGGTGTAGATTAGGCACGGATACAACACGGCCCCCTCCACTACCTACTCTAGACAGGTGGAAGGAGCCATTGAGTAGGGGGGGGGGAGTTGTACAAGGCCCATACACACTGATCCGACCAAACACATTTCATACCATTCAACTTTAAAATCATTGCCAAAGGAACTTGTGTTAGAACTTGTACTAGTCATGTATAAACATTTTTATTGTTAATAAATTATGACTTTATAATAAAATGAATAATCGCTTGGATTTAAAATTTTTAATTGCACATATATTTTTATTGAAAAATGTCGCGAATGGAAGCGGTAATTAATAAATTCTTTAGATGCAGTTTAAGCAGTTAGGGAGTGCCGTATTCGCTTGCACGCAATACTCCGAACGAACAGAACAACAAAACATTCTCAAACTTGTCGCGCATATTATTCATTCTGGTGGCCAATAAATACACCTACGCTGCGGAACGCGGATACTTAGGGAGAGCGCCCATCTAAGCGATACGATTCCGATACGACAGCGATTTTAAATCGTAAGCGATAGCAACACGATTCCGATACGACGTAACGCCCACTGAAGCAACGCGATTTATCCGCTGGAGAAGCAACTTAATTTATGATGTGTAGTGCAAAAAATGTTGTATTTTTCTTCGTTTTTTCCTGTTCTTCTTTTAGTGAAGAAGCAATGTATCGTTAGTAAATCTTAACAATTTAAATCAAAAAAGAAAACAACGTTATTGAGTACATCCATTTTTTCAAAAGAGTAACAAAATAAACGCTTTAATGTTTATAAAAAACTGAATATATACTCGGAAAAGTTCTAAAGTTTTTATGGAATGAATAAGGAAACGTTTAATTAGTTAGTAGAGAAAATTGGCCAAAAATTGTAAAAAAAAACACCCATTTTAGAACATTTATACACCGCAGAAACGTATTTTAATCACATTACGGGAAATACATTTGCTAATTATGAAACACCGATTTTAAATTGTTATTTTTGCCGATTGTTCATATTACGCATAAAAATTCAGAATGTAAACAAACAATTGCTTGCTCAAGCAACTAAATATAAAACATGTAGCACTCACAAGACTTTCGGGATACAACCGGAGAACATTTTTTTCGAGTACAAAAATACTCAAAAAGAATCGAAAAGTACTTAGAAAGAATCGATATTTATTTGGTAGTATTCATTACTTTAAATTTAAAATTTATTGAAAAATTAATAATTATTTTATTTTTTTTAATAAAAAATACACAATAATTTTTTTTCTTTATTATTAATAATAATAAATCATTTTGTTGCTGTTTATTTACATTTTATGCACTATAATTTTTAATTTGTTTAAAATCCAAGTACATATAATTCTTTCTTCTAGATTATTAATTTAGGTAAATAAAAGAAGAAAAGTTTTTAACAATTTTATTAATAACACTTTTTTATTAGTATATCATAATGAAGGATTTTTAGACTTATCTACAAAATTAACTTTCCATTAAAATGTAAATTTATTAAAACTCAACTTTGAAAATAAAGTAACAAAATAAATACAAAACATAGTAAATAAAACTTCCCAATTGTTTGTAAAATTGTATATATTTTTGGTTGCAGCAATATTATTAAAAAAATATAAAATAAAGTTCACTTACATAAGCTAGATATATCAATAAGAAATCCATTAACTAAATGAAGTTTATTAGTTTTACAGTAATAAAAATGATTGTCGCTATCACTGTCTATAATTATTAATGTAAAAATTATATTTGTTATTTATTAGTTTTTTGAAATACACTGAATATATATAGTACCATTAGTTAAGTACTTCACATAATACAAAAGTTTTCAACAGTGTGCGAAAGAAATCAATATTTTTTCTCCGATTGCATATTATGTTAACTATTCAAACTGTTAATTCAATTATTTAACTATAAAATATATTATTTCACAAATTGTCTGATCTTTTTTGAACATTATAAATGACTCGGCATTGTGCAGAAATTAATTTCTTTCTTTGTAGACTTTATTTCAATCATTAAATAAAACATCAGACCACTATAGTGTATTTCACATTTTAGTATATAGTAACATGGAAACAGTTAAAATAGAACAATTAAATTAAACATTGCTTTGTAAAACAATTTTGCCAAACTTTTTTCTTGTTTTTTAATTAAATTCATTCTCGAAATAATATGTACTAATATTGTAATTATAAATTAATTAGCTATTATAACAATATATCATTTTATTTTAAATTTACTTAAATTGTGTTACACCAAGCTTTATTTTTTGTTTTATTGAAGTTAATTCAAGTCACACTTTAGTTGCTGTAAAAGCTCTGCAAGTGTAGTTTGGTTGATACTGCGAACTACTTAATGTTAGAATTTGTTCTCAACAATTCACAACTTCAATTTTTTAAAGCCCCTTTAAAAAGTTACATTATGCATTAATAATTTTTCTATTATTTTCACTAAGCATTGGTTTTAGTAAATAAAAGCTGAATAAAAAGTAATTATCTAAAGTAAGATAAACCGTAGCATTTAGCACCATTATTTATAATTAACTTAAAATATGAAACTTCAGAATTTATGTTTATCCGCCTGTCTATCTACTGTAAATTATGCTAAATCAAAAATCATAAAAAGTATACAGTTAATATAAATTGACTTAGATTTTATTTTAATACTACAGGTTATACCAATTAAAATTTAGAAATCGTAAATCATTTCAAATATAGAAACCTTAACATTCACAAGGAATACCTTTCAAAATTTGTTTGAGAACGTGTAATGTATTTTTTTATGTTATATAACGATGGGGACGGAATAAAAAAAAATATATAGTTTTTTTAATTCACATTATAGTTTTAAAATATTGAAAGAATATTAAATTACTGAGTTTTCATTTATAATTTGGGTGACAAATTGACTAAAAATATGTGTAAGATTAAATTTGAAATAATCATATTAATTTGATTGGAAAATAATTTGTTTATGCCGCTGTGAAAAAAATTAAGACATCTACAAGTATCTCTTTAGTCTTACTTTTTGTTACAAACTTAAAATAAAAAGCAATGAAATTAAATATATATTTTACAGACTAAAGGAAGTGTACATATTCAGAATTTACTTTTGTTAAAACTTTTTTTTTTTCTTATTCACAACTGTTAAAGGTTTACTGTAGTAAAATTAACGATTTATAAAAAACTAATGTAATGGGGTGGAAGAAAAATAAACTAGTGATAAGAAACTTCTGATAGGATCCATATTTTTTCAAATTTAATGATATAGAAACGTTAAACTAATTTTAATATTTTTACTTTGAAAAAATTGCTATTAAACTTAATACAACAGAAGTGATACTTTATTTCTGAAATATACAAGTAATTTGTACCAAAAAGTTCATCTTTTAAAAGAGTAATAAATAATGCAATAAAAGTAATGAAGAGAGTTACTAAACATATGCAAATAAATTATGGTCGAGCATAAATCTCAACTTGCCATTACACACGAAATAAAATTTCAAAATGACGTGCATTGCACCAAGCGATAATAGATGATTTATTGGTCAGTTTTAAAAAGATATTCATACAATATTAAATGCAATAAGTTAAATACGATAAAAACAAACATATTTATTTTGAACCATCATTTTCCACTTATTTTGGTTCTAAACTTACAAAATACAAATTAATTTTTTATTGATAAAAATTTAAAGTTTTTAATTAATTGTATAATTGGTAATTTCTTGTTTAATCTTTAACTTGAAAGTTAATATCAAAATTACAAATTACTTAACAATTTGTAATTATACATTCCTGAAGTATTAAACCAATTATAAAAAAGGTTTAGTATATTATCAGTATTTCTAAACATCTAATGTTTGTTCAATATTAAAGTTTTAAATTTACCAGATCTGAAATAAGGCTGCTTTTTTAGTAAAAATGATACATATAATTGGAGAAAATTTACTTTCAGTGACATTGATACATAATTTTAAACAGGAAAAATAGAAATATATGACAAAAAAATATAAAAATAAATAACAAAACCAGAAACAATAATTATGATCTATTGTACTGAAAAAATATAATTATAGACAATAAAATCGGTTTATAATGGAAAAATCAATTTCAGTCAGGGTATTATTATAAATTGTATAATTATATTATTGCATAATTAGGTGCAGAATTGTAATAATTACCATTTCTGAAATTAAACAATAAATACAGTATAAAAATAAATGAAAAACATATTGATTATGGTAAAAAAAAGTTTAAATACAATCATACAATTTATGTTTCTTAACTGGAGCTAAAATATAAAAAATGAGATTATTTATAAAAAAAAAATGGATACAGGCAGCCCTGAAGAACTATTTAAAAAAGTACAAAATGAAACAATAATCGGAAAAGTATTAAAGTAAGAAATATAATAACAAGCAGATGAAACACAAAACAAGTATATATGAAAAAATAGTACTACTGAAACAAAAGAAGCTGCTATTACATGAAAAAAACAACAATCATGATGAAATTACGAACACAAAAGAGCAATATAAAAATATAACTAGTAAATGAAAGTGTAATAAATTAAACAATGAAACTGAGCAAATTTGTTCCTAACATATTGTATTAAAAAAAAAAAATGTAAAGTAAATTGAAAAACTATATTGAATCCAATATACAATTTGACAGAAATTGCAATAAAACGAAACCATATCATTTTTATAAAATATAATAAATATATATGCTACCTAATTATTCTTACGGTTAAATCATTGTTTACAATTAGGACATAACTGCCTAAAACGTTCTATACCGTAAGAACTGTTATTATGTCTAATTCAATTTTTATTATGGCCAAGAAAGAAAATTAAAAAAATTTGTAAAAACAAATCCGATGAAATACGTAAAAAACCATAAACAACAATGCTACATTGCTACACAAAACAAAGCGCACTAATCGAAATCAAATCTTGAATCCAATTCCGATTCTTTTATACTAGTTATATCGAGTACTTCGTGGACTATACAGCCTGTGTTAAAAACATAGCTCCGGTTGTATCCCGATGGGCTTCTGTAGCACTCGAGCGACGGCGATACGATAGTTGCTTATCGGTTGCTTGTCGCATCGCGTCAGTGGGCGCTAACTCATATAATGTACAGCCCACTACATTTTGCTTTTAAATTTTAGTCATTGTACTAACAAAAATTGAACGAATTATAAACAAAACTAATTCACAATGTACCAACCTATTTTTTTTTTTTTTTTTTTTTTTGTTTATTTATTTATTAGTGAATAATAACATAAATACATAGTAATTGAAACATAGCCATGAGTATCTCAGTTGAATGAACACCTCATGGATTGGAAACAATAAAAAGAAAACGAAAAAGACAAAAATTAACCGATATAAAAATTAAAATAAAATTATATATTAAATGAAAAATCTTCAAGATCGGAATATTTGGAAGCCATGATAAAATTCGCCGCGTGCAGGAATTTTGATAAATTATCGTTGTTTAATGGAAAACAATTTACGTCTTTAAACAAGAATTTCCATTTGGCGCACTCATTAACGATATGGGTGACAGTTTCAGGAGCATCTCCACAGGAACACAAATCGGTGTCTGCTAGATGAAAACGGTGCAGATAACTTTGAAATCTACCATGTCCAGTGAGAAATTGCGTCACATACGTATTAGTATTATTAATTTTGATTGGATTGGTTTTAACCTCGGGGACAAAACTAAATGTTAATCTTCCAGTTGAGCTATTGTTCCAGCTATTTTGCATTTCAATAAATCTATTGTTTAGATCCAACTCCAAATTGAGATTATTTAACCCTTTGAAATACAAGATTTTATGCTGCAATACGGAATGCAGTGGCAATTGTCCTGCTATTGTTCGCAACGCATCACCGGAAGTAGTTCTATGCGCGCGGAGAATAAACAAAAGAAATTTCCTTTGGGATTTAACTAGTACTTCCTGAATGCTTTTCTCTTCAAACATAAATACGCAGTACGTGAATAATGGAACAACTAGCATATTATAAATTATTAAACGGTGTTTAGTGCTCATCCCATACGTGCGTCCAGACACGGAGTGCAATTTATTTAGAACCGTTGTAGCTTTACTGGACAAATTTTTGAAATGTTGATTAAAACTGTAGCGACAGTCTAATGTAATACCAAGATATTTCAGTGATTCGACGATATTCATTTTAAAGTTCGGTATAGAGAGATGTAGCGAATTGTAGTAGTCCCTTTTTCGTTTTCTGTGCATGATTAATAAATTAGTCTTGTTTTCGTCCAACTGTAGAAGATGTTTTTCCATATAGGTTAAAATATTGTTGATTGTAATCTTGAAGTATTTACAAATGGAGGGACGATGGTTAGAAGTGACCGCGAATGCTAGATCATCTGCATAGAAATATCTGGTTACTGCCGACGGGAACTCCATCAACGATAAGTCTGAAATATACAAATTCCAAAAAATCGGGCCCAAAATCGATCCTTGCGGGCATCCGCGAGTAACATTTCGAAAATATGTTTGATGTTCGTAAATAAATTGAATAGTTCTGGAATCTAAGTATTGTCTTAAAATTGAGATTATTCTATAATCGAGCCTGAGTGCTCTAATTTTGTGGAATAAGACTGGCCACGAAGAGTTATCAAAGGCGCCTTTAATATCCAACGTCAGCAGGCCGATCGCAGTCTTTTTACTTAACGCACGCTCAATTTGCTTAGATAATTCGCCAAAAAGCGTTGCCGTGGAACGGGACTTAGTAAATCCAAATTGCCGGTCATCGTGAGGTAAAACCGGCAGTATACGATTCAACAAAACATATTCAAACACCTTGGCTAAAGCGCTTAACAAGACAATCGGTCTGTACGAAGATGGAAGACTAGGACTACGTCCGGGTTTTAGCACAAAAACTGTCCTTCCTGCTCGCCAGGCTTCCGGGAAGACTCCGAACCTCAACAGAGCGATGAATAAGCTCTGAAGTAAATTAGGATAGTGGAAATTCAAGATCTTCAAACATTTATTCGTCAGCTGGTCTAAGTCAGGAGCTTTATTTTTAGTCCGGCGAAGAATATCCTTAATTTCCGCTTTGGAAATAAATAGTTCGCTGTTAAAACTAAAGCTGCTAAGGTTAAATCTCTGGAATTCTTGCAACTTGTATGGGAAGGTTTCGTCCCCATTTGTGTTTGAGTTTACTTGATAAAAATGATCAAGAAGGGCCTTTATCTTTGAATCCTTATCGAAAATTTTTTGATTATTCTGGTCTAAAAAATACGAAGGAATCTGTAACTGGCGTTTATTTTTGAAAATAGTCTTGTAAGGAAGGCCCCATAGTTTCGAATCGGAACAAAATTTTTTCCAATTTTTGGTTTTCGCGTTTCGCATTTCTTTATTAAAAATTTTTCGTACCAAATTCATAACCAGGCGCGCATTGTGATCATTAGCTCCCCGCTTGTGTGAGCGTTGAACCCGTTTGCGCAATTTCCTTAGAATTATTCGTAAAATCTCTAAATTAATATTCCACCACGAATTCCTATTTAATTGAATCGTTTCAGTGCTGCTACTAATAGTATCATGAAGTGTGTTACGGAAATTTTCTAACATTATTTTCAGTTGGTGGGAATCATTAGCAGTTTTAAAATCGTAGTTTAAGTGCGAATGTTCTATAACGATTTTATTAAATTTCTTATAATTTATAATGCGATGCGTTAAGCTATTAGTAATGTTCATTTTTACTGATAATTTAAACTGAATCGGACTGTGGTCTGAATAAATTGCTTTATTATCTACCTTCCAGTCACTGATTACGTTAGGTCGACCGTGGATCAAAGTCAAGTCAATAACGCTGAAACCATTGGCGTTAGAAAAAGTAATTTCATCTCGTTCATTGGCGACAAAAAGATTATTACTAAGAATAAATTGTTCAAAAATGTTAGATCTTCTCGAGTGAAAAGCCCGACTGTCCCAGATCTTATTTCGGACATTAAAGTCACCGCATAAGATAATCGATTTCTTCTGGTGGAAAGTAATAAATTGCGATAACAAATCTAAGAAGTTAGTTAGATCTTGTGAAGGCGGAAAACCAACCTATTTTAGCAGTCCCTTTAGCCCGGAACATTCGTTTTCCATGATTCTTATCCCGATATGTTCCTCGTCTGTTACAATAATAGTAAATAGTTTTTCCTTGAGAAGTTTTCGAAGAACGCTGTTGTTGACAAAATTGCGATTTTGATAATTTTTCTTCATTTTCCTTCCATTGATGAAATTCTATACATTCGCATTAAAATGAAAATTTAATATAAAATAAATATACCTTTGTACAGTTGATGCAGAATAAAATCATTAACTTACCATTTTCTGTTGAGAAAGTACAAGATTTGTTTTCTATTTCCACATTATGCTTCATTCTTAAATGAGAATCATATGAAGCACAAGTGAAAAAAGTACAGCCGCAAAAATCAATAGCGCATGTAATTTTCCTCTTCTGTTTCATTGTAGATTGTACATTTTTATTTTCAACAAAATGAGTTTTCATATGTCGACTTAGATGATATTTCCTACTAAATATAGTTTTACAAATATCACAGGTAAACCAAACGTCTTTTCTCGGCCCCATAATAAAAATATAATTGAAATATATCAAATAAAGACAGAAAATATCGTAAAATCTATAAAAAAATAATCAATTTAAAAAGATATGTAAACAACAAGTTTAACTATGCATTCCAATGAGCTGCTGTAGACAGGTCAGGTTCCCTGGTAACAGCTCCTCTAATCGTTATAAGTAAATTTTCTTTTCTTTTAAAGTTTCTTAACATATAACTGGAAGTGACTACATTAATGTAATACAATTTTTTTATTGATTTTTTGATTGTCTAAAATCGATGGAAAAGTAATTTGTAATATTTTTGGTACGCAATTTACATGTAAAAAAACATGCTTCGTCATGTTGGAATGTTCATTGAATTACATCGCCATATATATGTATATGGAAATTTTAAATGTAGTATATGTTTTGAAAAGTTTGAAACTTTCTGTACACTCTTCCGTTTAAAGATTTATATGTATATTTATTAAAAAGAAAAGTTTAAAGCACCTAAAAAAAAAAATGCCAAAGTCTCGGACGTTAGAAAACTTTTTTTTTCAGTCATGTGATATATTGATGGAAAGATCGCTATTTCAAGAGGGCAAAAACGTATTTCATTTTCTTAACCAAACTTCTAAAGTTCGCGAAAGGAAAAAATATGCAAAAAATGACGTGTCACTCCTTTGCATCGTGAATGTTATAATTAAAAATTTTGAACCAGATTAAAATACACGCATGTTCTATTTTTCTGGTTTGAATCATCTGGATTTTCACCTTCGAAATTAGTCTATCGGGGTACTGAAAACTACCAAAAATGAAAAAAAGCATTTTTTTTTTGAGTACTTGATGTATCGATGGAAAGCTGGTTATTTGGGAGTAATGAAACTATATTTCCTTTTTTCTAATAGGTTTTTTGAACGTAGCTACGGGTTTAGAAAACTGCAAGAAATTACATTCCTCACCTTTTGCGACTTGATTATTGGTCAAGAATTTTGAATTAGCTTACAAATACTTCACGAATATTGCTTTAGGTTTAAACTTCCTAATGAGACTTTGGGAACTACGAAAATCTAGAAGTTTTGAAAATAACATAGCAATACAATATGTTTTGGATAGATTCATTGATGTTTTATAATTACCACAGATAAGCTTTTAGTGTTTAACTTTTAACTGCTAACATTTTTAGAATAATTTAGTGTGAATTATATGCAAACATATTGAAAATAAATATTTTTGTTTTAATATTTTAGTATTTACTAACTGCGCCTATTAAGCCAGAATTTCTAATTCAAAATTTTTAGCGGGATATTTTTTGTTTCTAAAACTTAGTTATAAGCATTCATCAGTATACACGTCTATTGATAAAGTAAAGTAAAGTAAGTCCCATATCTTTGACAAGGTGTACATAAGTATAAAACACTGGTTAACAAAAGTAGAATTTGTCAGTTGTCTTACTGTATCCGCTTAAAGCGCCTTAAAAGATTTAACCAGATTAAGTTATAACATAGACCATAACCATTACTGACTAATTAATTGTACATCTCGTTAGCATTGATCACCAGTGTGTGGTTAACCATACTTATTTTCTACTAATTGTCTCTTCAAGGAGACTATGTGCAAAAAAAAAATTATATTTCTCTTTTTGTAGAACTTGTACTTCTACCTATTTTTTCTTTTATGTTATTAGTTCTTACTATTATTATTATATTATTCTTCTTCTTATTATTATTATTATAATTATTATGATTATTAGGCTATGTCCGAACATTATCTATACCATTTTTGTTTCGCTATCGCTGCCTTATTTCCATCACCAATTCCGATAATTTTATATTTATTATTTGTTCCTTTATCAATTTTAACGCTGTCCGTTGCCTAATTATTTAACTCTAAACCAAAGTCAATTTTTCCACCGCTGTCTTACGTCCATCTTCCCTTAATTTATGTCTAGCTTTTCCGTTCCCTATTTACTCAATTCGTGTATACCACGAGATTTTTCATGGACGGCCGGGCTGATATACTCAAAAGGACTTTTTCCGTTTATCAATAAACGATTCAATTAATGTAGTTCTCATTTTTATAACCTTCTATTTTATGTTTCTGTTCTGTTCATTTTTGTTTGCCAATTATCACCCTTATTAAGCTACCTGAAGTGACTTGCTCTCGTTATCATCGCTAAAACGGCGAATTCGTATTTTCTCCTAAAATTAGTCGAGTCTGTATCTCCATTCAATTTGGTTCCGGTCTTCGCGGTTTTCTTCGACCTTCATAATTCTTCTGCTACTCTCGGCAGTTCAAAGTCGTACTTTTCAACCGTGTCGTTGGCTAGTTTTAAGTTCGTCTTGTATAACATGTAGTTGTTATTACTTTGTTTAATGATAAATAAAGAACTATGGACCACTTTCGAAATAAAAAAGGACTATTCTTAATGTTGATCTTTTTGTTCTTTTATTCGTTTCCGTTCAACCAGGAATGAGCACAACAAATTGAAAAACAAAAGATGGCAATTTATAACTTTACGAACTCAGGGGATCATTGTAAAACAAACAAAATATTCATATACAATATTGTGAAGATTTCTTTTTTATTTTTAAGCAAATAATTTTAAGAGCGTGGCGATGATTCGAAGTTCAATATAATAAAACACGATACATATTAACAGATACCATCATTTTATGACATCAATTTTTACCTCAACAAGTGTGCTTCAGTAATACAGAGAAAAAAATATAGACTTTACTTTATCATAAAATGTATTACAGCGAGACAATAATTTTGGAATACAATATATTTCACATTACAAAAAATGAACTTCAGAATTTATAAAATTACATTATTTTCATTTTCACATTATTTTGAAACCGTTCGCAGCCTGAAAAACTTTATTGCCGTCTATTTTATGTATTTTACATTAAATTTATTCAACCACCTTTTAATATCTGAGACGCTATTAAGGTAAAAGAAGTAAAAAACAATACTTTGTGAGCATACTTTATTTTGTAATTCTTATTTATTTAAAATACAACTTTTTTACTCGATAATGTCTGTAAATATTTTTTTTATAAGAAATCTCATAAATTACTAAACCAATATTTATGAAATTTTTGCCGCTAAACTGGTAGCCCAAAAGTGTATTGCACTGTTTGATTTAAAAAAATATTAGATTTCTCATTAACATTTTAAAAATGCGCTTTTCTCTCTGATTATATATTAAGTACATACAAATTACACAATCTTTTTCAAACACTTATTACCAAAATTAACTTACTTCAATATAACTTGTAGACTAATTTTACTTGTCTCCAAAAAAAAAAAAAAAAAATAAGAAATGATCATATTTAGATATAGAGAAGAAGTATATTTTACATTACATTCAACATTGTTACTGAAATTAAAACACATACAGTGGGTCAAAAAAGTATTCGATCACCACTAAAAAGGACCGCATGACTGGAGGAGGTCAACGCACGGCGCTAAAAGACACTACATATAGTAGAAAAAGAAGAAAGACGAGAAAGAAACATGTATTTGAATAAAAGAAGTTAAATACAGCTACAAGATATACAAAAAATAAAAAAAATGACACCAAAAAAGTATTCGATCACCAATGACTACAATAAAAAAAACACTTACCACAAACGAAAAGACGATGCTAGTACTTTGTGTGCATTCCGTTAGCATCAATGACGGCTTGCAGACGTCGGGGCATGGATTCCACTAAGTGACGTGTTGTCTCGGGAGAAATTTCCGCCCATGCAGCTTGTAAAGCTTGTTCTAAATCCTTAGCGTTAGAAATTTTGCATTTACGGACTCGAGTATCAAGATAACTTCACAGATTTTCGATGACGTTCATATCAGGAGACTGAGGAGGTGTCATTAACCGACGTGGGGCATTATACAGAAGCCATTCGCGTGTAGACAAGGCGGTATGTTTTGGGTCATTATCTTGCTGAAAGATAAATGACTCCACCAGACCCAATTTTCCAGCGCTGTCTTTTAGATTGCCGCGCAAAATGTTGACGTAACCAGTTGCTTTCATTCGCCCTTCAATAAAGGCCAGATTTCCGACCCCACTAGCTGCCATACACCCCCAAACCATTCGGTTCCCGCCTCCATGTTTTACTGTAGGCCTCAAATTTTTAGCATGTAGCTCAGTTCTGGGTTTGCGCCATACATATTTCTGTCCATCCGATCCGGACAGGTTAAATTTGCTTTCATCGGAAAATATAACGGAATTCCAGAAAGTTACCAGTTTGTTCACGTGTTCCTTTGCAAATTCTAATCGTTTCTTTCGATTTACTTCCGAAATTAAGGGCTTTTTACGTGGTGCTCTACCATTAATTTGGGCAGAATGGAGGACATTTCTGATGGTTTGCGGATTGACAATTTTGCCCGACCTTGATTGAAGGTTTGAGGCTAGCTGGGGTGCGCTTGTAAATGGGTTTTTCACCGATTGACGGATAATCTCGCGTCGCTCTCAGCACATTAGTTTTTTCAGTCTTCCGGTTCGCGCTTCATTTTCGAGTTTTTTTCGTATTTTTGTACCTCTGAATTACGTCCCACACTCCCCCGTACGAATAATTTACATTTTTTGCGATTTCGCGGTAACTTAGCCCGGTTTCTCGTAAAGTTATTATTCGTGCACGCACTGTTTCAGGTATCTCGGCCTTTTTTGGTGGCATTGCTTACGATTAACACTACTTTATCACTTTTATTAACACCACAGCAACGTGTATAAACTACTGCACTTAATCGAATAGCTTATGTCTACTGTAATGCATTTTTTTGTCTTATCTCATACGCATTAATCATCTGTTCATGAGTGATCGAATACTTTTTTTGCCGGGGTTTCCCTTATTTTTTGTCATTGCGACGTTATCTTTCTCTGCTACGGTTAATGTTTGATGTAATTACCCATATTTGATCATTCTCTTTGTAACATATCACTTTTTTCCATCCCTCTTTGTTCCGCTTCAGTTCTATAGCCTTTTTTAATAGTGATCGAATACTTTTTTGACCCACTGTATATAATAACAGATATATCAGAAGCCTTTTTGAAATTGAAAAGAAAGAAAAAACACAATCTGAAATAACTTAAAACATATATTACAATTGAAGAAATTTACAATTTAAACAACTACCGTAGCCATGAAAAGGGCTGTTTCTAAAACTAAAAATAAAATGAAGCAATGAGAAAAAAATAATAGTAGGAAAAAACACTAACATATTACAATGGAATTACATAACAATTTCGTTTTCACATTTTGAAATATATATTTTACTGGTCAGATTTACTGAAAATAAATATTATTCTTTAATTCTTCTCTGCTGTTTTCGAAAGCTATATGTAGTGCTTCATTTCCAGTTTTTCTTATCTACTACAAGTTTTGATTAATATTGCGAACATCTTGGTATTTGAGATGGAGTAACATCTGAAATATTTTATAAAAATATTTTTTAATTATATTTTCTTAGGGTAATTATTTCAATAATTTAATATAACACATAGATTTATTTTAATTATTAATATATTTTATCTAAATTCACTCAAAACCTACTAAGTTGTTTTGACATGTTTCTAAATTATCAATTAAAAAATTAGAAAACGCATTTAATAATAAATATTACTGCTTATGAAAATATGCTAATTGATCATCAACTCTAATTGTTTACAATGTGATTCAGAAAAAGACAATATATTATTTTGTACTAAATAGAATAAATAATATAAAAATCTTGCAAATTCTCGACTTTTCTATTTTCTATAATTTTTCTTACTTTTCCCCGACTTGGGAAACAATAGCTGTACAGAAAAGACAGTACACAATTTCTAAATATTTCGTACTATACTTTTTATCATACCCTAATACAATTGAATCTTAAATCACTTTAAATTTTTACTTATTATAAAATAAATAAAATTTTTTGCACTTTAACATCTCGTTTTTTTGAATAATAGCAAAGTAAGCAATCCTTTTAATAAATATTTTACAAATATAAAAATTTAGAACACTTATAAAACGAATTGTATCAAATTTATTAAATAATTTTGTACTTACCCTAGAAGATTTAGTTGTAGCAATCCTTTCTATGTACTGCAGTTTACTATTTTTCGGCTAATTTTTCATCTTCAGAAAAAGAAAAGACAGTGACTTTCTTATTGCTACTCTTATAATTGCTATCACATCCAGGTATACAACACTTACAAGACATTAAAATTTTATGAACACATTATTTCAATTACTTATTAAATAAATCATTAGACATGTTAAGGTTATTAAATAAAAACAATTTTTTAAATGAAAAAACTCTTTAAAACTCCTTTAATGCTAAAACATCTAAACAAATGAAGTATAAGCAACAAAGAAACAAACTAATGCAAATGTAAACATTGCGGGCTGTACAAGTTCGTTTCATTCCGATCATACCCGAGTAGATCCGGAAAAGGTGCCCCGTTGCTGACGATAGACGCTTGTGTTAATAACGATTGTCTCGGGAATAACTTTCAGCAGTTTTGTTTATTATAGAGAAAATGCCATTGCGTGTGACGTAGGTTAACAAATTTTTTGACCGATATCGATATAGGAATTTTCTGATCAAAGGTTATAAATTTATTTTAATTTTAAAATGATGAAATGATAATATTATTGCATTTAATATATTTTGATAAAAATTTTAGAATGTATTAAATTATTTAATTTGATATTTTAATGTTTCAATTGAGACATGAATAAGTTTAGTTAAAAGACAAATGTAAAAAACAATTAATTTAAATTATTTAGTGCATATTTAATTTAATAGAATATATTAATATAATTTCAAATGTAATACATAATTTATTTCGATATATTACTCAAAATTTGTTAATTAGTTTAAGTTATAAGTATTTAATTTGATATTGTTAATGTTTCAATTGAAATATGATGAAGTTTAGTTAAAAGACAAACGTAAAAAACAATTAATTTATATTATTTAGTGCATATTGACCATCCAGTAAATTTATTTTAATTATGTATTAATCGATTTTAACTATCTATCAATCGATTTAAATAATTTTGTAAATCGATACAAATAAAGGCGCGGAACTGAAAAACCGGCAGGGTAGATTTGTGATCAGTTGTCTTGAGGCTTTATTGGATCGATGTGGTTTACGGTGTTGGCATTCAATTTTTGAAACAAAAATTTTTAAAAATTTAAGCATTCAAGAAATATTGTTTAATGATAGTAAAGATGGATAGGCTTAATATGCAACGGGTATGTGATGAATCCACCAACGTTACTGGTAAATATATTGAATACGGTAAAAAATGTAATGTATGTAATAAAATAATTAAAAATCGTCATTTTACTAACCACAGTCGATATTGTGGTATATGTAAAATTTGTAATTCTAAATTTTCGATTAAGACTGAATTTCTGGCGCATAAAAAAACATGTAACCATTCCATTGTATACCCAAGAATGTGTGATACATGTAAAAAATCATTTAAAAGTAGATACTCATTCTGTAATCGCAAAGATCTATGTATTGGTATTAATATTCGTAACATTACTAACAATTTTACACGGAATGATGAATTGAAATTAAATGAAAATAAACATGTCACTGATGGCATTGAGAATTGCAGTAGTGTTAATAAAAATTCTAAATTAATAGAGCATAGTTATACAAAAAAACACGTTATATTGACACATTTAAGAGACCATGATTATTGTAAAATTAACGTAAATGAAATTAAATGTAATGATTGTAATTTAACATTTAACAACAGAAAAATATTACAACATACATGCAAAGATAAGAAAGTCTTGAAACGTAACTTCAATTCGTCTTTCCGTGTAAAATTGTTAGTATTATTACGAATATTAATGCCAATACATAGATCTTTGCGATTATAGAATGAGAATCTACTTTTAAATGTTTTTTTACACGTATCGCACATTCTTGGGTATGCAATTAAATGGTTACATATTTTTTTATACGCCAAAAATTCAGTCTTAATCGAAAATTTAGAATTACAAATTTTACATATACCACAATATCGACTGTGGTTAGTAAAATGACGATTTTTAATTATTTTATTATATACATTACATTTTGTACCGTACTCAATATATTTACTAGTAACGTTGGTGGATTCACCGCAGAGGCAAAAATATAGCTAAGCTTCCAACTTTATATTCAGACCTTTGGGTTGCCGAAAGCTCAAAATGTTTGAAAAATATATATTTTTTTCCCGGCATATGATATATTGTTCAAAAGATCGCTATTTGTCGGAAACAAAACCACATTTCATTTCCTTAACGAAACTCTCAAAGTTTGCCGAAAAGTTCAAGTAATCGCAAAATTTACGTGTCCCCCCTTAGCGCCGCGAGTATTATCGCTAAACGGAGTAACCCTGAGCGCATGAAACATCATGCTTGACTGAACTTGTTTTATTTATTTATTTTGTATTTGGTTACGCATAACTATGCAAATTGTTTTCAATGATTCTTCGTTCATGCAGAAGTGTACCACCAGTAAAAAAGCGATATCGACTTTAAAGTTTGTTGTAAAAGTTAAAAAAGGCAAACGCGTTGAAAGTAAAAAGTAATTAGATAAAAGGTATAATACATTTCAGAGTAATACACTTAACAATTGTATGATTATTCTTCAGCAACATTAACTTTTCAAAACCGGCAACAAATCAAAGTGGAGTAAATGTTCATTATTCAGCTTACAGAAAGTGAACAATTATGTATGTACTCGTTAATTAGTTTTTAATTATTGTTGCAATTTGAATTCGATACTGACTGCAAAAAATTGATGTAAAGTGTTTACTTTTTTGTGCATGATTTTAATGTGTATATTTGTACTGCGAGCGGAACAAGGTATTTACAAAACGGGCACAATTCGTTTAATTGAATTTGATTTTAAAATTCCGTCATGGGGCGCTGGCTTGACGCTGCTCATATTTCCGTTCGTTTTTTTATATTTCATACCGGCAAACTTCCGGTGCACAATTCCAGTGTTTAAATTATGCCTCTGGCCGACACACACGTTTCTCTCTTCAATCGTGTAGATAGTATTCTGTACTGGAATTGCATTTTCACGGGCCAGTTGTTTGTTATTGTCGGGTGGTGTAGGTTTCTATCACATTCTGTACCTGATCGAACCCTGTTTTGTGTGACCTTTCACGTGCAGCAAAAGGCCATTTTCTTTTTTAATTAACCGCTAGCTGTTCCGTTTGAACACCATCTTCTCACTATTACTGATTTTTTTATGGTTTCTTGAAAAAACGATGACGGTATTTTGTTGCTTTTAAAGGGGTCTCGATTTGAAATTTCACACGTTTAAATATTGGTCAACTCTGATGACCTCTCTTCGTTCTTTTAAATCTTTTATTTGTTTTGCTCACAAACTCTTTGGACTGCCTTCATTTTTTATCTTATCCGGTATCGCGGATTTTATATGTACAAATTAAGTATTTTATGTAAAAAACATTTCGAGTTCTAACGGAAGAAAATAAATACTATAATATTTTTATTGGTGATGTTCTATTAAAAACATTTTGAAATCAATAGATCGATAACACTGAACAAAAGAAAACAAAAACGAGAAATTTTCAAAAGAAACAACTGACTTAAAAATAAGACAGGAAAATAAAACGTATATACTTAAATGGAAAAGAATATATTGAAATATATAAAATGACTTTAGTTTTATTGTAAAACAGTTGTTATTATTTCGGCGGAAAAAGAATTAGTAGCAAAATAAAGAAAACATGATCTCATTGTTAAAAATAATCCCTTCATAACAATATCCTGTTCGTAGGTAGTTCGTTGAAAACATCCTCTCTAAATTTTTTCCGGAAACGTTACTTATTATAATAGCCAGCCATGGATTTACACCACGGATGTAAATGGGCTACAGCCCATAGCGGCAAAATTCGAAAGGCGGCAAATTTACATGAGATTGAAAAGTTTTTTTTCTTTTGAAAAATACTAAAAATTTCCAAAATATTATTACATATTATGGCGTTTTAGTCATGAGAGGAATGTGATAAAATCATTTTTTAACTTGCATTAATGTACAGAAAAGTTAAAATGGGAATATATTGATTTAGGTAAAATTTCCAAATGATTATAGAGACAAATGACATGTAAGCAGGGGAATCGAGAAATGAATTTAAAATTAACGAAGTGTAAACCGGAACGTGCATTATTATCAGGCAAAACGGTTATAATATTAGCAGTTAAAAAAAATTCTCGAAGTATGCACGAGACAATGGCTGGTCGGCATGATAAGAGGTCAAACAAGACTGGAAGAAAAACTGAAAATTCACAAATGTAGTAGCGCTTTTTTAATGATACGACAAAAGTTAGAAGATTTTTCGAAGAATTATTTATAGTATTTCTTGCCGTAAAAAACGATGAAAGGAGCTCAAAGCAGTGTGGCAATGGGGCACTGCGGGAAGCGTGCTGGTCCCATAACCTGTTGAAACTATTCTGAATACTGAATCTGATGAATGAACACGCTAACGGCAAAAATAATCTATTATGGATAAATATACTTTATTTAGTTTGTAATCATTTAACACAAACAAAAGTAAAAACTTAATGTAACTGGAAAAACCAACTCTAACAATACTACAAAAAACAATTACAATAACGTGATAACATGATGGGAAAAAACACAAAGAAAGATTAGCACTGAATAAAATTTGCTCAGCAAGACGCTCCTTTCCTACAATGAAAAGAATTAAAATTTTTTTCAGATCAACAATGTCTCACTAAAAGTTAAACGATTTATCTGTTTTTTATTTATTGAAGAACAGTTAGTAAAGAATTTCAATTTTGATGATATAATAAATGAATTTGCATCTTTAAAATTGCGTCGTAAGCGTGTTAGAGTGTGGCACAAAATTTTTTATTAGCGGCACAAAACTATTGCTGTCATCAAATTTTTAAGTAAAATTTATAATTTTTTTTTCTATCTTGGGTCATTCAAGTTTAACGTTTTTTTTTTTTTCAATTTCAGTTACTGTGAACGGCACAATCACTGCAGCAGTGGGGCAATTTTTTTTTTTTAGAAGCTGGGGAAATAACCAAAAACTAACGAAAAATTAAAAATTTTTATTCTAAAATAATTGTAATGTTAACTTCAAATATGTATAGATATAGCCTGAAAATTTCAAAACAATCGAAGCAGTAGTTTTCTTTAAAAAAATTCCCGAAAATTACCCTCTTTTTTAGCCGGTCGCACTAGTGGTGCTGCGTAATAAAGTTCAAGATTAAAACACCAATAGGTAGTCGAGATTAGTTGTATCTTTTATTTCATATGTTCCGACGTTTTAACTACGACCTTCAATTGCACCGACATTGTTAAAGAACTTAATCTGATTTGGTAAATCAAGTAAGGAAATAAAGTGATTAAAAATCATTTTTCAATGGAAAACCATTTCTATCATATCACGTTGTATCACCTTTTGTTTTTTAATAAACAGTAACAATATGGTAAAGGAATAAAATCAAGTTTTTTAAAAATTAAAACCCGGAATTGATACATTTCATTTATTTGAACTGAAAATAAAGTGGTTAAAAAATTTTTGCGCCTTTTTTTGTCTTTTCCGATGTTTCTTTGAAACCCAGCTAGATTCGTCACAAAATTAAATATACAATTAAAATCATACATAACAGAAGAAACTTCAATGAACGTATCCTCAAATAAATTTGCTAGATACGAATGAAACAGATAATATAACGAATATGTATTAGAAGCAAATTCAATCCAGTTATATTACACTTTAAATGACGTAGAGTTGATAGTTTGTAATTTTTTAAATACGGCTGACTATACATTAAAAGAAAAAAAAATTATAAGAACCGGTAATGCACTTGACCGATTATTAATACTAATCATCTTCGTCTGTTTTGTATCACTATTGCTAACAGAACTCTTAAATTTACATCGCAAAAGTCTATTTATCTGTATTTCACACTGAAGTGATTAATTCGAAAAAATAGAAAATATTTTAAAAAAGTAAATAACCCAATAAAACGATGTAAAATATGTGTTGTGATTATATATATGCTTGCATATATAACATGCTATCCGCGCGGAAAAACTAAATCGTTAACGAAGAACGGTATTTTTTGGGTGTAATTTCTGATTCCGTCAATGACTATCAACCGGGTGAGTGTCACGCATCGCTTGCATGTACCGTTTTCTCATATTATACAATGGACCATTTTTTCTGGTGTTCCGGAATGGTTCTTTCTTACTGCCGACAACCTTTGCCCATTTATTATTAAGAATATTTAGTCGGAACATAACAACCTTTTTGGTAGTATGGTTACAATTTTAACAGGACCGGTTTTTTTATTCATACATTTCTCCTTTTGCTCTTTCGACTCGGCTATTGATTTCATTTGTTTTTCTTACGTACCCTATCGGCGATTTACAACCGTTTTTTTTCCACTTTATATGTACCAATAATTCTCACGACCGTTTTACACCAGCGTTTGTTGGTGGTGTTCTCCGTCGATCTGCCAATCGTTTCGGTCAAAGTACACTACCAGCTTTTTTCTTATATGGTCCTCCGACATTGTCTTTCTATCCAACACGCCGACTTTCTAATAACAATTATCACTTCCTAATATTTATTAGTGATATATTTATAACATCTCTGCCGACTGCAAACTGTAAATTTTTTTTTTAAAACGAGACTGAATAAAAAAAAATTATATAATAGAAAAGAAATAATTAAAAAATGTAAGTAAAATTAACAAAAAACAAATTAATAATGAAACGAGCAAAATGAACGGCATACTATATGCACCAATATACTACATATCAAGTATTGGAAATAAGATGAAAAAGACGAAATAAATTAAATGAATAACAAAAACAAAAAAATATGTTGGTTGGCTCTACGTTCGTTTCCAAACTCTCACCACAATTGCTTGTGGTACCTACATGTTAATTTCATAACTGTTACGTTATTTTTGTTATCACGATTTTTTTATTTGTAATTGCACTATGTACTAAATTCATATTCCCCCTACTGCTTAAAATAATATTTAAATCCGTTTAACTTATTCAATTAATCTAATATTAACCAATAACATTAACAGTGTAAAAAGTGCACGGTGAAGTTATCAACGAATATATACAACCAAATGGAATAAATAGATCTTTATCTGGATATCGGGAGAGATTTCGCCGTGAATTTAAAAAAGTATATACGTATTTACGAAGCGATAGTAATTTTGCTCCAAGTAGTCAGATAGATGAGTGAATATCGATGTGTGAAAGTCTATTATGTTTATGTGTGGTATGCCGTTTGTTTGGGGCGAAACTCGAACTCCTCTCGATTTGCAATAGGTGGACACTAGATACACCTACGCTGCGGTACGCAAATATTTAAACTCCGCCTATTTGTACTTCTTCGTTTCTGTTAATGTTGTGACGTCATTATACAATGTAAAACATAATAATAACCCGGGATTAAACAATAGTATTCTTACGTTTTTCGGAGATGAGATGAATATTTTATAAGAAGCCAGTTTTGTGTAATAATTTTGTAATTACTGGACAATATATAAATTTATTTCTTTATACAATCTGTAGTATTATAAAATCGTAAACTACATGTGTGTAATATAATTAACTAAAACATTACTTATGTTGTACATTTCTTGTTTGAATTATATACATTTTACATTATTGTGATAAAAATTTAAAATATTTACGTCTTTTTTTTTGTACTATAGAATTTTTTTTTTATCATATGCATTTCTAATCTTGTAAAATATGAAGGACTAAACCAGATCAGTAAAACATATTACATAATTTTACAAATACATATAAAACGAGTGTTAATATTAAAATTTTTCAGGAATTATAAATAATAGACTACACCCCTTTTTAAACATTATAGTGAAAATAAATGTATATGATTAAAAATATATTGAATATATATATACTTTTTTTAAATCTTTTTAAAAACTTTTTTAAATATATATACACATATTAGTGAATGTAATTTATTACGATCGGTAAATTAATCATTTAATAATTAGAATGTGAATGTTTAAGCAGGTCATTTGTTAATAATAAGTACATAAATTATTGATAACTGCACTATACTTTAAGTAGTCATTTCAAAACAAAAGTTAAAATATAACAAATTTTATAAACAGTAAAATAGAGAAATTATAATGTAGATTATAATGATGGTAGCATTATTTGTTTTTGAATTATAAATCACCATGAATCTTTTTAGATTCTTATTAATTCCTCTTTCAGATATTTTTATTTGTGAGCATAATCAGTAATGAGTAAAAGGAAAGGTAACTACACAATTATATCTATTAGGTTTCATTGTTTTTTCTTTTCTTACTAATAATTTGGAAAAAATACTTTCAGTATCTAATGTTCTTTTATTTAATATACCTTTTTCTATTATAGATGATGACCGTGGTAATAAGTCTATAACTTTATTATAAGGCTGTTTCTTTTTATCCTGATTAGTGATATTATATGTATTATTTATTACTTCGTACGGCATAATCATAGTTTCAGAATCATGTTAAATACTATCCTCATGTAATTTAATTATTTCGCCATTTAACGTGTTTTCTCCCAATGGTAGTTCATTGTTTGCTTTAGTCTCTTATTTTTTATTACTTTAAAAATATACCGGGTATTAGTTGAAATTTGGAATTGCACAAGAAGTTCCTTTAAAGTTTTATATAACATTGTAAAAGGATTTGTAATACCAGAAAAAAAATTATTTAATCATTTGCTTCCTCCATAATGCTGTAATATATTAATTTTATTATAAACAATATTAGCATATTAGAAACATGTATGTTAATTTTCAGTAGAGGTATTAATCTTTTATTTCGTATTTTCTAGTCTTTTATTATTTTTCCACGTTAATATATTAGCTGTTATTATTATAGTTTATTAATTAATGTAATCGTCAACACGGTTGTGTGTCATTTTTATTAATAAAATCTATCAGCTATTAATCTTTGTGATTTCTATATTTACGAACAGTAAAACGGATTGTATTTAATAAGTCAAAGTGATTTTGTTTATTTATTCTTGATTCGTATTGACGCCCCTTTTAATAATTATAACGAAATATCGACTAATTTCATAGGTCATGCCAAAAAGAGTTACTCATGTTTTTCGTTCATGTAAATATTGCATATTTTAATTTCAAATTTCTAATACTTCTTGAGTGAATATTGGGCAAGTTTTTACATAAATAGGAAGTATACTAATTGCTCTCTAATCCGTTCGGCATGATATATTGTATACCAATATAAAAAATAGAATTACTGGAACAAGCAAATTGCGCAAAATTAATAATGGTTTTTTGTTCTTTTTTTTTTTCGACTTTAAATTAATAATTTAAAAGAAAAATCAGCATGTTCCTGAATTTGGAGTAAATAAATGGCATCTTCCTCATAATCCTGTCTACGGTAAAATTATAAATTCAACAACTTACACCTCGCTTTATAAATCAACAGTACACGTTCACCAAGACCACTAGCAGTGCACTGCAGACTGCTCTGCAGCAAATTTGATATCGAAATTCGGAGCTTTACTCATGTGAAGGACAACATGTGACCAATATGTGAAATCAGCATTAAAAAACATAGCTGCTAAATTTTATGTGAAATAGCATAAAGTTATCGTGGCAGTCCGAATGGGAACAGCGTTTTAACGGAAACAAATTATATGCAATAAAACCGATCCTTTCCGAATGGCATACATGCTATGTCGAAATCGCCGGGAAGAAGTGTTATATTGGCACGCTTAAGAATTGGACACAGTCCGTTAACGCACGCTTATATCTTTGAAAAGGACGAACCACTAATACGTACTGCATGCTCTAGTGTCAGCTATCCATAACCCACATATTGTCCGAATGCGCGAGGTATATTACATAGCGACAAACATGCTTTGGAAATGCAACTTTGGACATTATCTTAAGTAACGATATCAATAATATTAATAATTTATTTTCCTTTTTAAAATTAACAAATCTTTATAATAATTAGCATATGTAATTACATAATAAGATGCAAATGACCATGCAGTCGAGCATCTTTCAAATAAATAAATAAATAAATAAATAATAAAATAAAAAAATTACATGGCATAGAAAATAAATAAAAGCAAGAAAATGATCTATTATTATTAAAAAATAAATAAAAGCAAGAAAATGATCTATTATTATTAAAAAATAAATAAAAGCAAGAAAATGATCTATTATTATTAAAAAATAAAGACTGTAATTTTATTAATTCTGTCAGATAACAAAAAAAATAATTCATTTTTTGATAAAATTGAAATTTAAAGTGATAATAATACCAAACGAATATTGATTTTTTAAAAATATTTTTAGATACTTTTTGAGTATTTTGGAATTTTCCCAAAACGTTTATTTAATTTACGTGCAGAATAATTACTCGTCCCCAGTCTTGAATCAACAAATATTTTTGGAATAATGAATGCAATGGAAAATGATTTTTTTAACAATTTGACCGATGCCGCCAATGATCCAATAATTTGCTGTAACCAAAATGCATAAAAACGATTTCGATGTATGAAAATATAATTTGTGTAAGTGCGAAACGTCGTTATAATCCGTTATTCACTTCCGAAACCATTTTCCATCCTATCCGCCGAACTGTATGGTATCTGACTTGTTGATTTTTTCATGAATTTCAACTCACATCAATCGTCCGTAGTGTTTTCAGATTCTCTCTCAGCACTCAACGCTTTGCCCAACGTGTTCAGCCACGATCAACACCCGGTAAGCAAAGAAGTTCTCAAATTTATATCGTCGAGACCAGATCAAACAGCAACGTTCCTGTGTATTCCTGCCCACGCTGGTATTCGAGGAAACGAACGGGCAGACACAACTACAAAGGAAGCTGCTGTGACTCTGTCGGTGCTAAGCGTCCCTGTTTCAGCAACTGATCTCGAGATACATATAAAATGTGGTTTAAAGGCCCTAGGACAGAGAAAATGGCAGAAAGCATCACAAACGAATAAGCTTCGCTCGATCAAGTCGTCAGTATCACTGTGTAATATATCACTTCCAAATCGAAGGGATGATGTAGTCAACACCAGACTCCGATTGGGTCACACAAGACTCACCCACGAATATTTACTAAATCGAACGGAAGTTCCTCAATGTGCCGTGTGCAGGGCTATCCTCACCATCCATCATATACTCACTGAATGTCCTTAATACTCTTTGTAAAAGAAATTCTTCAATCTGCCTTCTTTCCTTTCCTTCATCATTAATGACAACTCCTCTTCACTGTCCAACTTAATTCTTTTCCTTCATAAGTCTGGACTCAACTTATTAATCTAAACCTCCCTCTCCTCCTATATCTTTAGTCATAGTTGCTCCACATAGCACATAAATCTAATTTAATAATAATAAAAACCCTTTATTTTAAAAACATCTATTCATTTTTTTTAAATTATATTTCGTAAAAGTTAATTAAAAAAAATATATATACATATACATATATATATATATATATATATATATATATATCTTATTCTTCTTCTTCTAGTGCCATCTCCATCAACGAAGGTTGGCCACAATTTGTGGAATACTGGATCTGTTCCGGGCTAAATGAAGTAATTTGTTAGTTGACAGCCCACTCTTCTAGATTCTTTATCCATGACAGTCTTCAGCGTCCTTTTCGTCTATGGCCTTCCATTTTGCCTTGTATAACTAACTGCACCAGTTCGTATCTCTCATGTGTTCTAAGTACACTAGGTTCCTTTTTTTGATGATAGTTACTAGCTCTCTGTTTTGCTCCACAAGCTGTTGTTCTAGAGAATATATCCCTTTTATCTCTCATACACACACTCTCACTCACTCACTCACTCATTGCAAACCCTGATCTACTCCTGTCATCACATTTTTTCTTCGAACATTCTGTGTCTCGTAAACTAACAGGTTTCTTCTACCTGCCTCTCTCGATACATTTAGCGTCAACAAATCTTAGAATCATTGCGTATATATAGCAAAAAAATACTTATGAAACATAAAATATTCAAATCATACATTTTTTTTTTTATAAAAATGTGATTATGATTAATTTAAAAAAATTTTGGAGATATAAAAATAGAATATACAATTATTACTTTTTTAAGGTTTATAATAGGATATGTATATGCGTAGCGTGCGCATGTGTGTATGGACAATACACTTTCGTAGTAGTTATTGCTACAGCATATTCGGAAAAAATAAATAAAAACATATTACTAGAGATTTGAATTTTGGATTGTGAAGAAAAAGGGAAAACTTTAGAACTATGGAAAAAAACAAAATATGTTCAGATTAATTTTGAAACCCCCCTAATGGGACAGGTTATATGTATAGTGTATGTGGTATCATATGTACATTGTAATGAACAATATGCTTTTGTGACAGTTAGATGTATGTGTACTCGGAAAATAAAAAAATATTACAAAAAAACTTGAAATTTGGACGAGGGAAGTTTTGGAACAGTGAAAAGAATAGAAAATACAGTCGAATTAAAGTTTTTTTGGATACTTATGCTGGGGTAAAATAAAGAAAATATTGTGTATAAATGGTAAAAAAATGACCGGATGAGACAGAGAGCATTAAAGTTACATTCGATCTTTGATTATAAATTTTTGATTAATTCTGATAATATATAATAGAATAATGATAAATGTAGAACGTATACAGGAAAGCATGGTGTATTTTGTCACCAAAAGACATTATGATGGATGTGAGCATGGGAATGGGTTGTGGTTAGGACTTTGACGGATTGAATTTCAGAATTTGAGAAAAAAATACAAGATTTGTGAAAGATCGGGAGGTAAGTTTTAGGGTACTGATAGGTTAAAGAACAAATGAATAAAATAAATAAAAGTGGAATAACGGAAGCGTAAAAGTGACGAAGGCTTAGAAACATGTGTACAGAATGGATGTTGTGGATTTGCGATGACAAATTTGCATAAAAAACAAAAAATTATGAGCGGTAAAATAATTCGAAGTTTAAATAATTTTTTTGTGCCCTTAATTTGAGGTGCTGGTTTTTAATTTAATGATTTTGATGTTTTTTTCCTGCTCTTTACGATGGTGTTACCACTTTAAAAAAAAACACGCCAATTTTGGTCAAAAAACTAATTTATTTACGATTCTTTTGCGTTCTCAATAGGTTATGTTACAATTAGAGAGCTTAAATGACATTTTATTTTTTCCCGCTCTTTATGATGATATTATTTTAATGAGATTTTTAATATAACATGTTCAACAGCGAAAAATCTGATTTTTACAATTCTTATTTGTTTTACTTTCGTGTTGCAGTGCATTCTGAATGCTTAGAATTATATTTTACATATTTTGTTTATATTTCTAATGACGGTGTTATAAAAATTGTAATATTTTTATTGCTTTACATCGTGCTATAAACCGAAATCTAACATATTTAAGGTTATATGATATTTCTGAGTCATGTTACATTTAACACATTCAAACTAAGGGTCGATTTAGGATTTACAGTGGCCGAGGGGACTAATCTTGAATGAAAGGTTCTCCTTCGAAGAGAAAGTGGTGAAAAAATTTATTATTGTATATGTGCAAACAGATAAGCAAAAAAAAAAGCTAATAATATTAAAATTCTTTCTTTAAAATTTCAACTTTCTTACCCTAACAAACTGAATACTACATAAATGAAATGTCAAATAAGGAATTTTATATATACGTTCCTATATTTGTATATTTTTATTAAGAATGTTATGTTTTTTTTTTCTACAATATATATAAATTAAATATTGTGGATAGCAAAAAAATAATCGGTTTTTAATAAAAATAAAAACATTATTTATGTGCATCATCCAGGGTAGCAGTGCTGGTATTATCGCTACAGTGGTTTTTAAGCTAATTTTGGTACACTCATGCAATGTTTTTGATTATTTTTTTTTCATTATTTAAATTAAACGTGCATGTTTAAATTCCATAATTGTTTATGTGATTAAAAAAAAAATGAAATACAGTATGATTTATTCAGTTATTCCAAATATAAATATATTTATAAAATCAGCAATTGATCAAAACTCACTTTTATATTAAATGATTTCTATATACAGTTCTAAATAAGATGTAGTAACTTTCGACAAAAATGCATAATAAAGTATTGTTAAAATTAAGAATATTTCAGATTGTAAAACGTTTTTACATAAAAAAATTTACAATGATTTTATGAGTATCAATATTAGGATAGAGAATGGTTATTTATTATTTAACACATATGGTAAAGGACCTATTCACATTTTTTAACACAATAAATTAGATTTATTGTGAAAATTTCTATAAATATTCATTTCATGTGACATTTAGTTTTTTGGAAAAGAAAGAGAATGTTTTAAAAAAGAATATATATATAATTTTAATTATGAACTTATATATATTCTTTTTTTATATACAAAAATTAACTAAATCTTTTAAAGATAAAAAATGCAGATTTAAATTTTTACATTTTTAGTCGACCAGTAATTCTGGTAGTGGGTCGCTGGGAAAGTTTTGGCCTCGTCATACACTCCTTCTTAGCATCCTCTAATTTCTCCTATACGTCGAAGACTTTCGCTTCAACCATTTCCTTCTCAACACTCTTCTGTAGGCCAGCCCCCTTTTCCTCGACCATTTCGATTATTTCGGTTTTAAAACTATCGAATTTTACATTAATATTATTATTTAGTTCGTCTAATTTTTTATTAAAATTTTCATTTATATCCGATTTTTGTTCTTCAAATTTACGATCAATTTTATCGAATCTTTGGCTTTGTTCGTTAAATTTTTTATTAAAATTTTCATTTATACTATCGTCAAATTCTAATTTTAATTCTGCTTTCATCTCATTAAATTGAGATTTGAAAAAGGATAGTAATTCAGACGTATCCATCTTAATTGGTTATTATTTAATTAGAAAAGAAAAATAAAAATTGGCTTAATTTATTTCTAATTTATTTAGTGGTTCGTTCTCACGAAGGAACAATTTTCTACAATTGTTCCCCACCAGGGATGCCATAGGTAACGGAATTACGCTGCAATTAATGCGTTTTACCTCGTGTCCATGGATGCCACCGCGGAATTAACCAGTTGTATTTTATTTATTATTATTACAGTTATTATTATTATTATTATTATTATTATTATTATTATTATTTTTGATTTGATTATTATTATTATTATTATTATTTTTGATTTGATTATTATTATTATTATTATTATTTATTTATTTTACAATTATTATAATTATTAGATTAGTCAAGAAATGGATTAAGATTTAAAGTTTGTATTATAATTTTACCTACGCCGATTTTACTTGGACGGTCGACCGCTGAAAACAAGTTATTTAAACGAATATAACACGGCGACGATAACTAAATATAAACCAAATTAATACGTATCTCTATTGTCAGCCGGGCGGTGTGATATCCTAAACTGCGGTGTTTCGTTGGTCCTTTGAATCGGTAGGTCTGCGGAGGGAAATTCGGTTCGCGGTATTTTTAAGATAATTAACAAATTACACTGGATATATTTTCGACTAATAACACAATTTCGTCTCTATATTAGATCGGAATTAAGATCTTGCGTGTTGTTGAACAGCAGAGGTGTAGCCCGTGGCCAATCTGAATTACTTTTTCTCCCGTTTTTACTGGTCCGATGACCAAGACCGAAAACTATTCCGTGCTAATTTCGACCGCGACAAAAATCAGACTGACTCCAACTGTCTTGGACGGTTTCGCTCGCCCTGAACTCCGGCTCATGTCAGCCGTTATTTTTCGTCGGCTTGTTTTTTACAACCCTGACCGCGGCACTTGTAAGAATCGCGATAAACGAAGGCCTAGGATCGCGAAAATTCTTTGATCTATTCAAAAATGTCGTGCCTTCCCGGAATCCTTAGAACCTGTGATGTTTACGGGGCTCATTTTTTTTTTATGATTCATACCATCATATTTAGCCGAATAGTCCTCCGTGGGTGGCGATGCAGAATTCCATTCACCCTAGCAGACAACAAGATTACACTCATACGCACACTTACGCGAGCACACCATTCGCCCGATAGTTTATTAAATTTAATTTTTAATATTTTGTTTATTTATTTTATTTTATCTTATTTTAGTTTTATTTTGTTTTTCTATGATTTTTGTTTGTTTATTTTTGCCGAGCCATGTAATGGTCACATTACAACGGATTTACTCACTGAGATGACTGGGCCGTTGTTTTCAGACCAACTCTGTATTTTATCAATAGTTTTCTGGAGTATTTTTTGAGCGATAGGAGGGAAATTTGACGATGAGGAGAGGTTAAGATCATCGATAAACAGCCGAGCGGTTATAGGCGGCGAGATGCACTCGGCTATGTCATTGACGTAAATTATGAATAAGGTTGCACTTAGAGCAGAGTTTTATGGCACGCCATTCTCCGTTGGAATGGGTGCTGATAATGATGTAGCGATCTTAACCCAGATCGTTCGGTTGCTTAAAAAGCTGGTGATATAATTTCCCATCTAGCCATTTATTCCGGCGGCTTGAGCTTTAATAATAATCTACGCCGCCATATGCGATCAAATGCTTTTTCTAAATCGAAAAAGACTGCATATGTATGTTGATGGCGGTGGAAGCTAGTTATTATTTGTCGTTGTAGAGTTATTAAGTGATCGCCTGTCGATCTTGCTTTACTCCCTCCGGCTTGAATAGGAGAAAGGATATTATTTTGTTCAAGGACAAAAAGGAGGCGCCTGTTTACCATTTTTTCCATTACTTTGAATAAGACGTTTAAAAGGGAAATTGGACGATAGCTTTCAGGACAGAATGGATCTTTATTTGGTTTTAATATAGGAATAATGTATGCCATTTTCCACAATTGAGAAATATCACCAGATTTCCATATTTGTTTATAAATATTAAGGAGAAACTCTTTTGCCTGCGCTGGCAAAAACTTGACCATGTATGGATGAACAGAGTCGGGACCAGGTGCACTGTTTCGAGTATAAAATTTGAGTTGAAAGTTTAATTCAACCATAGAAAATTTGCCGTTGAAAGCATCCATGGACTGATGAAGGAAGGATAATTCTTGCTGTTTATAAGACGCTTTTCTAGATGTAAACTTGGTGGAATAGACTAAGGAGGAGAACTCATTTTGATAATGCTGAGCGAAGATATCCGCAACATTGCTTCGATCTGATACGACTGAGTTGTTATGGATTAAGGAGGTAGGATGGTTGAATCGATTAAGGCCATTCATCGATTTCATTTTTGCCCAGGTCATTTGTTTAGATGTGGATTGGGCTATTGAATCGGTGATAGAGGTCCAGAATTCTCGCTTCTTCATCTTAATTATGTAACGTGCTTTGGCGCGTAGCTTTTTGAATTCAATCAGGTCAGTCGAACTCTCATATTCATTGTTAAATTAATTTGTTTTACTGTACTCCACAACGTTGAATATTTTATGCAAGCGTGCAATTCATCAGCTGGTGTTGAACGAGGTATCACTGGAAGCGTTTGACTAAAATCTCACCGGATAGTAACACTAATACTCCGCCAAATGGAACCTGATTATTTCGTAAGTCTTTCAATGTATAGTCTAATGCTTGCAATGATTTTTTGTGTGCCATTGTACACTCATCCCATATAATGTTTTTGCACGCCTGAAGAACCTTTCCTATTCCTGATGTTTTAGAAATGTTACATATTGGGTTTTTTATGAATTGAATATTTAGTGATAGTTTAAGAGCTGCATGTGCTGTTCAGTTGGTGTTGAGCGAGGTATTTCTAAAAGCGTTTGACTAAAATCACTGGATAGCAACACCAATGCTCAACGAAGTGAAACCTGATTATTTCGCAAATCGTTCAATTTATAGTATAAATTTTCAGGGGAACATTTTTTTTCTTTCCTTTTCTATCCCTTTCACTATTCTTTGTTTATGTTTCTCCATTTACGATTTCTACAACTGTAATTATGCCTATATTATTTGCACGGTCTGCAGGTTTTTCTTATTGTTCTTGTGTGCATGTACATTATTTTTGTAGTACCTACAACAGAAGTATTATATGGATATACATAACAGCAATTTTTATATTTTTTTGTTATTTTATCGATTACTTTCGCACGATTATTTAATTTCACTTTGTTATTTTTTGTATATAATTTCGATATTATTGTTCTTTTCGGTTCGGCTATTTAATTTCATTTTGTTCTCCATTTGTTCTTTTCATATATATTATAACTCCAATATTTGTTTGTAACTTCTGAATTAAAATGTCTACATCTCGGCGGAGTTGCATATTGTAATCAAAACGTGTAATAATAATAATAATAATAAAGTTTATTTGATTTGATTTAATTTCATTTAATTGCGTTCCACAGCATAGCCATAGCAACACAAATTATGGTATTAAATTGAATGGTGTGTTTTTTCGGTGAATCTGTGGTTACTGCAATACTGTTATTTATTTCCCCAATCATTAATATCAATCAGAGCCACAGCAAAGCGTGGTCGGGTTAAGCTAGTAATATATGAAAAAAAAATACATTTCAAAGATTAAAAAAGATTTTAACTTATAGGCGTTAACGCGCAATCATATTTTTATCGTCTTACATAATTAACATGCAAATTTATATAAAAGAAAGACGTAGTTCAAAATAAAGGAATTAGCCTCGAATAATGTAAAACATAAATGTATACCTATTGCATTCGCAGTTCCTTTTATGCGCACCCGTACACGCCCCACGTAAACGCAAAAGGTCATGATCGGTGTAAGTCTTGGAAATGTTCAAATAGATAACAAGCCTTTTCAGATCGGAAAAAATATCGCAAAAACCGGGATTCAGAGCAAATACCTGGATACATATAAAAAAAGAACAATTTTTTTTTCGCGGAGAAAAACCGCAAAACCGCCTTCTGACGGAAAAATAAGAAAATGACAAAAAAACAAAACATACCAAATCTTACATAAATTTTTGCATTCTTATGAGTGGCCTCAATTGGATGGCGTATTTTATATAGTTCGCTACTTGGTCTTAATTTTTGGTGCAATATTTCTATTCCCGAGCAATTCTTATCTTCGAAAATTCCAATTTCTATCAACTGGTTTCCCGAAAGGATTCTATTTTCAAAATTAGTACAGACATTATCTTCGCTTTGAAAAATGATTGTAGAGTCTTTACTACCCAAACTGAGTAGGAAGAAGTCAGCTGTGCCTTGACAGCTGATCTGATCAATGTAAATTAACCTGTGCCAGATTATAAAGTGGTTAAAATCAGGGTCAAACAGTTTTATATGCAATGTGGGTCATTAAATTTAGTTTTAGTATAAATGATAAATGGTTCAATATGGAGGGATTGGATGCTCCGTGTAGAGATTGTACCTTTCCTTGATCAGTGCTGGAAAACAAACCGTTGTATTAGTTTATGTTTGTATTACTGACGAATATTTCTAACAACGATACAATTACAAAGGTCGCAGGAACACACTTATAATTTCTTGATTTTAAAATTATTTTTGATGATCATTATAAAAATAATTTGTTCTTCTTCTTTTATATCTCCGTGGGCCTTGTGTAACTATATAGATCATTGCAGTATATAGCAGCTACTAATGATAAAATGACGATTTGATTTAATTTAATATACATATACCAAAGTTTGGGGGACTGTTGTAGGGATATTGGGGAGGATCTTTTGTAAAGGAAAATTTAGGTCAAGGGATAAGCGGGATGTTACAAATTTAGTACAAGTTAGAAGTATGTGGTGAACTGAAGGATAACATGGTTTAAAACAGAAAGGAAAAATTGTGAGAGGCGAAGTCCTGTGGAAAACAGAAATGTTTCACGGTTAATTAATGTAAAGTTGCGCTGAGACATATCCTCTGTGGCCATCACAGCTCTGTTAATGATTTTATGGATTTCAAAAAGTTCTGCTGAGAAGTCCAATGCGATTACCATTCCTGTTTAGACTTATACTGGAACCGTCTCTTTATGGATGATGGTTAAGTGACATCTGGGCCCTCAGGGCACTAAATTGCTGCCCGTGAAACCATGTCTAACCTTTCATTGTCAGGCACCCTAATATGGCCGGAAATCCATAAGTATGCAACCCCGCGGTTGACTTTCAGTAGATTAAAAGCGACTTGTTGAACTAATACATAATATAACCATAATTGTATAACACAAAAACAATAAAAAACATACAATTATTATTCTTTATTTTCATTATTCTCTTCTTTTTTATTTTCTTAAAGTTCGAAGAGAATTTTAATAGATGTTGTTAAATCCTTATAATGTGTTACTCTATATACCGTTTTAGTAATATCATCTATTGTGATTTCGTAATCAACATTTGTATATATATAATTTGAAGCATATGTATATGTTAATGCCATTCTCGTGGAAAATGTATATTGGATTTCAAATTTTTCAGTTTCGTTATTACCTCCTAATACGCGTTTAAGATGCCTTATGAACGGATGTTTCGAGTATTGAAAAAAGGCCATCCACATCTTGTATTTTGATTTTATTTTTACTGCAACTGCATCTTCCATTTTGGTTTCTTGGGGATAATATATTTTGTATAAATTGAGAAGGTCTGTATTAGTAAAATTTTTTGTTGTAATTGATTTATTGCTCATATCTCCTGCAGCATTGATTTGAGCCTTCAGAAATTCGATTCGTTGTCTGATCATCTGAAATACTGTTGCTTTTAAACAATCCTTCTGCATAATTTTCTGAAAACATTCATTACATTAGATGTGAATCATAAAAAATGAATGAGAGTTGACATATTTAATTAACCCCTATATGTCCGATGGACCAGAAATAACTCAAAAAGGGGCATTTATTGAGGAAATTTATAAATGGTATGCGTTTAGTTAATTTTAGAACTATCGCTTTCTGTAGTTGGTTGAATTTATAGTTGAATTTATCATTTTACATTGAAGAAGCGGTTTTGAATTTATTTCAGTGTTTGGCATTGGATGTTCCATTTTAAATTATAATTTTTACTGAGTAAAGTACAACCTATTTATAGAAAGATGCGAGTAACTTTTTGTTTATTTAATGTATTTTAATTTTTTTTATGTTTCTGTAACATTTAAATATTTTGTAAGTCATGTGATGTATTTTAGTTGTTCAATCCACGGATTAGTAAATTTAAAGAATATAAATATTTTGTAGAGTTAAAAACAACTCTGCGAACTGATCTAATATAAATTTTTTCTTAAATCTTATAAAGCATAAATTTTAAATTAAATTTCGAACGTTTCTATTTTTTTTTTCATTTATTTTTTTATTGAGCTTGTCACCTACTGACGATTACCCATCAAGAAGAAAGAACGTAGGAAAAAAGGAAACTGAGGACACTAAGAAAGTTATTCGAGGAGGAAGGAGACGGCCAGAACTACTATGGAGAGATAGCTAGGGAGTCAAAAAAGATCGGTACGGGAACCCGTGCAATTAGCAGTCCGAAGGGAAATAAATGTGCAGACGAAAAAATATACAGGATCATACCTTAAAGGAAAGGAAAGCTCTCATGTCTTGTTAGCCGTTATACCTGATTGTAATATATTATAGTCTAAGTATATTTATTATTTTTTCTCACTTACGATTATTTTTCCATCTGTAAGTATTATAAAATAAGCTTAAGTATATTTCTCATTTTCTATGGTTCCAAAAATTTTTCCTTATTCTCTGATCGTTACAAAGCACACTGACTAGTGATGGGCAACTTCGAAATGTTTCATTCAAATTATTCGATTGTTCGATAACTTCGAATGCATTCGATTGTTCCACAGTTGCATTCGAAATGTTATTTCATTCGAATAATCCATTCGTATTCACAACAATCATTCGAAATGCTATTTCTCTTGGAAGAATCTAGTCGATGTTTAACGAATAATGTTGTTCAATTTATGGTCTAAATTTTCAGGGAATCATTTTTTTTTTTCTTTCCTTTTATTTCCATTTCACTATTCTTTGTTTATATTTTTCCCCGTACGATTTCTATGAATGTAATTATATTTATATTATTTTCTCAGCCTGAAGGTTTTTCTTATGAATAGGATTGTTTTCATGTGCATGCGCATTACTTTTGTAGTACCTACAATAGAAGTATTATTTGCGTTTACGTAACAGCAATTTTTATTTTTATTTTTTATTGGGCTATTTTATATTACTTTCGCGCGATTGTTTAATTTCGCCTTGTTATTTTGTATATAATTTCGATAATAATATTCCTTTCCGTGTGGCTTTTTAATTTAATTTTGTTTCACTGTGTTCTTTTTGTATATAACAATTCCGATAATTGTTAGTAACTTCTGAATTAAAATGTCTACATCCCGCGTAACGTTGCATATTGTAGTCAAAACGTGTAATAATAATAATAATAATAATAATAAAGATTATTTTATTTTATTTGATTGCATTCCACAGCATGCTCATAGCAACACAAAGTATAGTATTAAATTGAATGGTATGTTTTTTCAGTGAATCTATGTTTCCACAATACTTTTATTTACTTCCCCAATCATTAATATCAATCTGAGCCACAGCGAAGCGTGGCCTAGTTTAGCTAATATCAAATAAAAATCAATAACTCACGAACGGCTTGCAAATTTGAAACATAAATTACAACTAAAATTCTCTTTAAAACGATCTACAGCATGAAGATGACCGATTACCCTGTACGGCAAAAAAATCCAAAAAACCGTCAAGAATATATAATCTATATATATAAAAATGAATGTATGTATGTATGTATGTATGTATATAATACCTGTATGTCCTCTACGGACTCCGAAACTATCCATCCGATTTTTATGAAATTTGGGCAGTTTAGTTATAGGGTTGGGAGGAACAGAGTACGCCACTTCAAAGCCAAAAAATAAATAAATAAATTATGAAATTAATAAAAATCGATCGAAAATGCGGCCAACTAGCGCCTAAACACCGATTACCATCATTCCCGACAGATAGCGCCACAGTAAAGAAATTATTCCAGTATACGTTATTTAGATCGCGGTCGGGAATTCTGTCGTTCGTCGGGTTTCGGCGAGCTCCTTTAATAGTATTGTATATATATAAATCAATTGCGCAGATATAAAATATCATTACTTGAGAATGGCTCGACTGATTTGGCTGTCTTTTTGTTTTTTGTTCTGTTCGTAATTGTCAGGACAAGGTTTGTATGAAAGAAAATTTTAGAAAAATTCATCGAAGAAGTCGGAACATTAAAAGAATTTGGCAAAAATGGCGTCACGATGTGACGCTCAGTTTGTCAGTTCTGCTGTCACATGATTTCATAACAATAACAAATTCCGCATTGAATATTGATATTTTTTTGCGAAAAAGAATTAAATTGAAAACGATAGTTCAGTGTGTTATCGGTGGTGTTCATATCATTAGTGCATTTAAAACCGTAAAATTCATCAATTAAAATTTAAATAAAATGATTACCATACGGATAAATGATAAACTCTAAATAAGATTTTATTAATTTCTGGTGTAAGTGAAATAAATAATTTATGGTCCGTTACTTTTTTTTTTGCGTTACTGAACACATCAAAACTCCATGACATGATCTACACAAACAAGTCACATTTCTAGCCTAATTACTGTACTCATTGCAGAGAGTTTAAAAAAAGGTACGTCTTCTATTATTTTTTACAGAGAAATAAAAAATCCTGCAACGGGAATTTTTAATATTTGTTACGGGGAATGTTATTCACACCCAAATTCGAAATCCTTACGCAATTATACTAATGCGGCGGTGCGCTACAATTAATGAAAACGGATCCGGTACTAATGGATATAATCGGAAAACAAAAAACAAATTTTTTTGCACATTTTATGAGAACACCAACATTTCACCTTCTCTAAACAATAATGATTCAAGCGGTAAAATGAAAAAGGGTGCGAAGAAGAAGGATTTTTTGACTCCAAAATATTAAGACATGAACTGGAGTTACAAAAGTAGCAGAATTATTGCGGGTCGGAAAAGTCGAGACAAATTTCATCAAATGGTGGAGTCCATGAAAAGTTTGTTAAGCTACATCCGAATTGGGGTGCATGAAGAAGAAGACGTAATGTATCTTTCCTTATACCATCATTGTAAACAAATCGTTTTCTCTTATATTAGGGTCCAGGATATTTCGATTTTTAATGCCTTCGAATAGTTTTCATTATTCCCCTATTCTTGCTATTACTGGCACATATATTACATGTTCGGTCTATAATATTTAAAGTAGTCTCCGGATAACCGAAGCTATTCTTCTTTCGTAATCTGCACTCATGGTCCACGTTTGTTTTTTTGCCGCCCGTCCATTACTCGCGTATTATCCGTTCGTAATCGTGGTTTAATTTTTTTTCGGTATTTTCGTAAAGTTTGGATATGTTCTCATAAAATATTCAAAAGAGAAAAAAAAGGCGAATCGCGTAATTTAATTTCTGAGGGCCCTATGATTTTGTGAGCCGAGCAACTGCTCAGTGCGGCGGGTACTAACAATTAAATAACATGACGCGTGATTCGGTTAGACAATGATGCTTCGTTCAATGGTTCGAATGCTGCTGCAGTTAACGGAAAAGGGTAAACAAAAACGATAGTGCGCGCTAGATTAATACCCCGATAGCTGATGAGCCCAAAAATAAATAAATAAATAAGTAAAAACAAAGATAAAATTCGTTTGTTGCGATAATTATTATTTTCGAGGGAGAAATTATCTCTAACTAACGATGATCAATTTATCATATTTAATTTAAAGTTGTAGCGTACCACACTTAGAGAAAAAAAAAACAAACAAAAAGAAAACCTCTACCATATACCGGAAAAGAAAACAGGTATAGAGGTATGAGTAAAAGGTCGTTCTAACATTTTTGAATTGTAGCGGACCACATTTACCGTCGTTAAATGGCCGCAACAATAAACTGAATATATATAATAAAAAGATGTTGATTGTTTAGCGAGTACGGTGCAAACCGGTCTGCATTTCTCTTAAACACGCTACAGCCTAAATCGGGAAAGAGATAAGAAAATAATAAACGACCTAACTTCACAACTACTACGAGAACTATCAAGAATAATGAAACATTCACACGTCTCGGCAATCAGGTAACGAAAGAAATTTGAAGAGCACAAAAAGATTACCCTAGCAATGAGAAATTTATAACAACTGCAAAGTGCTTGATCCGAAAAATTGGTGACCGGCAGGAAATCGAAAGATCGACTGCGAACATTACAATAGTGTTTTTCGCGTTCCGAGTTATTCAGACCTCTTCCTATTTTCATTTCGGTAAATGTGCTTCATCTGCCTATTCGTTACTCGCATATTATCCGTGTGTATTCGTTTTTAATGTGTGTTCCGTATTTTCGCAACTTTCGGTAATATTGTATGAAAATATTCATATTTGAGCGGCGAGTGACAATTTTATATTTCAGTCGTTATTGCGATTTATTATTTATCTTAACAAGAAAAAAAAAATTAAAAATTCTGTAAAAAAGCTATATATAAAAGGACGCTTATCACATCGACTGCTAAATTCCAGTTGCGTTTCAGGCCTAAATTAACAATGGGACGTATAAGCGAATATAGAAAACAACAAAGTATTGTTTTAGGCTTATCTGTAGAAACTCAGAAAACGATCTCATAAAGCTTCGAGAAAAAAAATCGTAGAGCCCGTTCTATAGTAGCTAAAAATTTTAAAACTAAACGGTCCAAATTTAAAAATATATAAAAATCGAATTAAAAAAAAAAAAATGTTTAAAAAATTCTACAGCCAGTTCTGTACGAATTATTGATTTAATTTTTAACCCGCGCACCAAGGCTTCTATAATACGGGGAAAATATAAAATTCGAAAAATTTTGATATTTAGGAACCGAATTTTGAAAAAATACACCTTTAAAGCGGAAAGACTGGAAACTAAAAAACAGTCCACAGCTCTTTCCATGGTGGCTAAATTTTTTCCTTGAAATTTGGTTTCCACATTTTTAAAAATTTGGGCCCTTTAATTTCAAAATTTTGGCGGTTTCGTATTTTTCCTATATTCTTACGATTAAAATACATCATTTAAAAAAAAGAGTGACCTTCCAACTACCACGGAAAGAGCTGTGGACTTTTTTTTAGTTTCCGGGGTTACCGTTTTAAGCATGCATTTTCACAAATTTTGGTCCCTAAATATCAAAATTGTTCGAATCTTTTTTTTCCCCTGTATTCTGGAGACCTCAGCGTGCAGATTAAAAAGAAAATTGTTACCATAACTCACATAGAACCGGCTGCGGGATTTTTTAAAAATTTGTTTCTTAAAACTTGATTTTCACATTTTTCGAAATTTTGGCCTTTTAATTTTAAAATTTTGAGGGTCTTGTTATTTTTCTATGATGTGACGAAGAAAATATTTCGATTGAAAAAAAAATTAACTCTCTAGCTAGTATAGAACGATCTGTACGATTTTTTTTCTTGCAGCTTTATATAATAGTTATATATATATATATATGTAATATGTTTTTTTGTTTTCCATTTGTAAATAAGTGAGGAATGCCCGTAGTAAGAAATAAAAAATTAAAAATGTTAAAGACGCCTATCACATCGACTGCTAAATGCCCGTTACGTTTCAGGCCTAAAATAAGAACAGAACGTGTAAGCGAATATAGAAAACAACAAAATAAATAAATAAATAAAAAAAAAATAAAATAATATTTGATACTATATTTAAAAAAGATATGTAAAATTTTTTTTTTGTTGTCTTTTGTTTAGGATGATACTATGTTAAGAAAAGATATGTATACATTTTATTTTGTTTTCTTTTGTTCAATCGTTTAGATTATTCGTAAGAAAAAAAAAAAAAAAACTATAAAAAGGTTATATGTAAAAAGATAAAGAATCAAAAAAATGGACTGCTGCCCCAGTCTAAATTGTCTACCTACCACATCTGTTACTATCATCTAACTGTTCATTCCAGCTGTGTAGGTCCTCAGTTTACGATTTCATTAAATTTATTTAAAAAATTTTTAAGTTTCACGAGAATTGAACGGTGCAGGATGATGAGAAATTGCACTTATTTTTTGGATTTTGCTTTGAACAACCGTAGAAAATTAGAATATTGAAAAAACGTTTCCTCAATCTGCTAATAGCAGACAAGCAACATTCAGGCAGGACAACGTCTGCCGGGTCCGCTAGTATGGTATATAAAACGACCTCAAAAATCACTTAAAAGATCATAACTCATCACCCGATAAATCTATAAAGCTGAAATTCAAAATATAAAATTGGCAGCAGTTCATCTTAACCTGTATCAGAAAATGGAAATAGTTTAGTAAATTTATAATTTCCTTCGAATTAAAAGTTACAAGAATTAAAGTTATCAATGACCAGTCGTTTTTGATTACGTTTATATCAGAATAACTAAAAAATAAATTGGCCGGTTCGTAAATTTGATAAAATCACTTACTCTATCCTGCTCTAATAATTCCAGGTTACCTTCTGCTTTCTTTAGTTTTACATACTGGTCTATAATCAGATATTACAAAATCTGTAAATTATGTTGATTAGATTAAATTGAATATATATATATGTTACGTCTAATGTTTATAATCGTAATCATACACCTTTGACTTCAAGAGATTTACGAAGATCAAGCTGTTCCCAAAGTTTTACTGGGAGCGTTCAATCAGTTATAGTGAGTTATTCCTACCGATAAGAAATGAAAAAGACTTTTCTCCGGGTTTAGATGGCATAACATACTCTGTCATAAACAATCTAGGTGAAAACTCTAAACTGTATCTACTGGATATATTTAATGGTTTTTTACTCGAACGTGTCCGCCACAGTGGTCGAAATTCTCGGTAGTTGCTATTTCCAAGGCTGGAAAACCTTCTAATAAAGCATCATCGTACAGACCGATTGTGCTGGCTACTTATTTCAGGAAATGTTTCGAGATTGTGTTCAAGAACAAACTCACTTGGTGGACTGAAAATAATAATATTTTCCCGCACGGTCTGTTTGATTTCAGACCTTCCGTCGATTGCATCGCCCATCTACTTAATGACATCTAACTCTCCTTTTTAAACAAAGAGTTTTTAGTTGCGACCTTCTTAGATATAGAGAGAGCCTTCGATAATGTATCGATTCCCATTTTAGTAGAAAGGTTAAGAAAATCAGGTATCCTTGATAGTTTTGCTAAATTCATCTGTTCACTTTTTTCAAAGAGAACCCTTTTTTCCTTAATCCAGGCAAACATGAATTCATTATTAAGCATGCTTACACGGGTCTGGTTCAGGGCTCTGTTTTGAGCCCAATATTATTTAACTTTTATATCTTGACTTTATTTCATACACCGATACCTCCAAACTCACGAATTTTGTCATGTGCTGATGATTTTGTTATCCATAGCATTCATAAGAATGTCTCTCGCTGTGTTCGCGAAAATCAACTTTGTGTATCTCGTTGTAATGGAACATTGCACGATATTGAGCTTAATATATCTCCCGCTAAGTCAGCATTTTTCATCTGTACAACTAGATTATCCTTTTCTCGTGATCTTGCAATTCACATCGGTGATGAGCCTATTCCCATGGTTACTTGCGTTAAATATTTGAGGATGCATTTGGATATGAAGCTTACCTGGTCTCGCCACATATTACTACTTCATAAACAAACCTTACAAATTACTAACTTGCTTAAAGCCATTGGTAACAGCTCCTGGGACGCGGATCCAGCAATTCTTATCTTAATTTTTAGAACCCTAATTATTTCTCGTCTTGACTATGGTTCTATGTTCTACGGTTCGGCCTCCAGATCTAATTGTCTAAACTTGATATTATACCAAACCTTTGCCTGCGCATTATTACCGGTAATCTAAGGTCTTCTCCGATTGGTTGTCTCCAGATCGAGAATGAAACACCTCCCTTATTTATAAGAAGGAATGTTCTTACTGATCGATATGCGCTCAAATATTGTAATTATCGATTCCTCTCTCTAGTGCACCAGCTCGAAGTTATCAGCACCCATTGAAGATTTATTTCTTCTAAGTTACCATTATTAGCAAGACGAATCTCGATCTATCATAAGTATTGTCTCGCTCTTATTCCTAATTATACGTTTTTCATTAATATAATAAATATAAATATTGACATCACGTCAGTTCAGAAAATTAAAGATACTAATCTATCGTTATCCATACTGCGGTTCAATAATTTTATTAATAACAAATATCCGGATTGCATCAAAATATTTACAGATGGTACTAAGCTCACAGGAGGGATGTTTGGATTGAGCTGAAGTGGAGAGAAGATTAATATTATGAGATGAAAAAACGCCGAGAAATTCACCTATAGAAGAGGATAAACGAGCTGGTGTATCTCGACCGAGTCGTTACATTCGATTCCAGAATGCCCAGGAATCCACAGTAGCAAAAATACATTACATATTTCACATTCCTTGCTCCAATAGGCAACAGGTCTTACTGCCACCAGTTTATTTTACTTTTTCTAGTCATATATTTGATATTGTTGCTAATTTAACAATAGACATAGTGATATGTTGTGTCTGATAAATATTTGGTGGATAAATGTAATTTTGTAATTTAAAATTTTGATACCTATTTTAAATAATTTACATTACAATTTTAAATAATTTTTTATTATTTTATAATGTGACTTCAAAAAAATGATTAGAAAAATTTGAAATTAACATTTAAAATTAAGTTGTAATTTAGAAAGATAAGCTTAATAAATTGAACAGTCTCAATAATTTGTAATTAAATAACGGTATCGTAATATTTAAGTAAATATATAGGAGGAGGTATAAGTCCGTGAACGTTTGCGTGTAATTTTGTGAGTATTTTGTGCTTGCGTTATATTACAGTAAATCTATGTGAGCGGGTATAAGCAACACTATCTAGGTACTACTTTTATAATTACTGTTAGAACCAGGCACACAGCACTTATTGACATTGTAAAATTAATTATAAACAAATTATAATATATATATATAAAAACAAATTAAAAATATAAAACTATAAACATAAACTATCAGTAAATTAAATGGCACAGAGTGGCGAACTACAATCGGCCTACTGATAATGCCCTATATTGGTACTCTAAACTGTCTGTAGCAGGCATTGTATCTAGTTGGTGTTGTTATAAGTCTGTGAAGAGTGTGTACTGCGTTATGGGTTTTTAGAGAAGTAAGTCTGCGGGTAAGAAACCAGTGAGAAGATATTTTTCATTTCTTCCTTTTTTTGTTGATTTATTGATTTTGGTTATTGCTCTTATTGTTTTTGTTTTTTTAAGTGTTCATTTATTTCAACTATGGTATTGAATAATAATAATCATCACAACTCACATAATTGTGCATTTATGTGTGTTATTGTATTTGTAATTATAACTTTATGTTTATTGTAAATGTTCTTTCAAATAAATTGAATTGAATTGAATTGAATTGAATTTATTTTAGCGTACCGTTTAATGGAATATATACTTATAATTACACATAACCTGCTTCCTACTCTTTACTCGTTATCTTAATCCTCTTTCAGCCACACTTCTACAAGTCATTCGGCACGCATGATACAATGTCTCGTTCGCATCTAAAATATAGAAATTTTTTAAAACTGAACTTTAAAATGTATTATAACTTTTAAATTAAATGTTTAAACACATGCGATATATGTACAATAAATGTATTAATGTAATATATTTACCATCAGCTATAATCAAAAGAAAAACATTCGCGAAAAGAAAAATGGAAACTAGATTGGTGAAATACTTTACCAGCATGATGCTCAAATTATTATTATACAAATGTAACTAAAATAGGACAAGCCAAGTTAAAATAAATCTGCAGTATCGATACGAATTTAAACCAGTGAAATTGAGGATTACTGGTACTGCAGCTTCGTACCAACGGCAGAAATGGAATCAAATCAGATAAATGAATAAGAATTTTCGAGACGGCCATACAAGATTATAAAATTTTACCAGCGCAGACGTAAAATAAATCACCTTCACGATTCCTTTTTTAAATTTAATGTCTTCAAGAATTGCATATTATCGTACCATTATCACACACTTTTATCGTAATGCGAAAGAAATTTGAAACATCTTCTTATTACATTGTTTCATTAAAAAATGTTAAATTTACCGACATAAATTGTTTCATTATATTTTTGTGAAATATTTAATTTCCAACTTTTTGATATTTAACTAATTTTTATCGAGTTATTTTAATATATTACTAATGTATCGTCAAATTTAAATGGAAATAAAGAAAAAAAAAGTTATTATACAGGAAATTCCCTCATTAAACAAAACAAAATTGCCAGTAATCATGATAAGGCAGACGAATGAAATACACATGCACGGCTCACATTGAAGTGCGTTTATAAAATGAGTTGTAGCGTATTAAAAATTGGTAATAATAGGTAAAGCAGATTTACAATTGCAGCGACTTTTCCTAGTAGCAATGAGTTTCGTAGAAAAAGTGAAAAATCAGTTGCTATTCGTGTTCTAATTCAACAATGTTCTTTTGTGAATTATTTCAAAGCAACAGCCTATAACGATAGTTTATCGATAGTTTTAATGACGGAGGAGAAACATTCTCTAACCCAGTAGGCCAAGCACAATAATTCTGCTAAACATCGAGAAAGTACGCCACTTTATGCTAATCGGTTAAATAGATAAAATGATTATTTATCAATGTGGTTCTTCAACACAGATATATATATAGAAAAGTATCATAACACAAATTGTCGATAAAATAGTTTTTCGAGTTCAGAAGATTAGAAACACAGATTATTTCGAATAATAACGATGAAAACCAACTGGAGTACACAAAAGCTAAAATTCTAGAAGTTTATCCAATAAAAATCCTTTCGCAAATTTCCATCTTACGTGTGAATCCGATAGATGACGAATTTGCTCACGTAGTAAGTTTCAGGCGTCAACTTTACGTCGAACAGTTTAATTGCAAAAATATCCCTGATTCCTTCACATTGAAGCACAACGACTACGAATACAGGATCTACACGCAGCTCAATGACCATTCATGTGAAAATTGCAAGAAGAAAGAAGGAACAGTTAATCAAGACATTTTTTCTGAAACCATAACGGCATTTCCAACGCCGGTTGAAAATGCCTGTGCCGATAATAATCAACAGCGATATCAACCAACAACCAATAGCGACAAACAAGATGCAACATGCACTAAACAAACTAAGACAATGGTAACTGAGCAAACTGTCCAACAGGAGCAGCACCAAAACATAGAAGAAACACGCAATCAATTACAATTAAATATTGCCCCTTCCGCCGACAATACCTCTACTGTAATGAACATTGATGGTAATAACCCCCTTCAAAAACGACCACACCCCATTAGTCCCGATGAAACATACAATTCAACTCAACCACCATTTCCAGATAAAACTGCTACTAAGGGAATAAACCTAGAAAATCAAAATTCTATGGTGCACAACGTAGAAATTAACATCATGGACAATGCTGCCAAACCAGCCTCTAAAGAAGCAAACAAAGGAGTTGATATCATCCTATTAACAGAAGGAACATTACATCTATTTACTAGCGGCCAGACTCCGTTCTTCTTAGACTATCAAGAATTTCAAGAATTCATAAGACAGGTGGCCACAAGTCAGGATTTTGTTAATTACGCACTGATTTTCACAGAAGATAGGGATAACCTTTTACACATGCTTTCTCAAGTAAGACCATTATTAGGCAGTGTAGGACTTAAGAACAGATGTACTCGCATAATTAATAAATTAAAACCTCTCCTGAGCAAGGATGACCCTGAAACTAAGATACAAAACTAGTCATCTAAAGCAACACTGTCAACAATAATTAGAGAAAATGGCTGCAAATCTCAGTATTCTGCAATGGAATTGCAGAGGGTTTTATAAATGTATAGACGAACTGAGATTACTCATTAATAACTACAATCCAATAATCATTTGTTTACAAGAAACGCACTTAAACTCTTCCCATTCACCACTTATTAAAGGCTACAGAATATTTCGCTCTGACTACACACAGGGACAAGCAGCATGTGGAGGAGTCTCGATCTCGATACTAGTGCATGAAGCGATTCCATCACATGAAATAAGGTTGAGTACCATGTTTCAAGCGGTAGCGGTGAAGGTGAAAATCCCGTCCCTTCCGCTCTCATCCATTACAATTTGTAATTGCTACTTCCCACCCGCTACAAACATAACCAAAATAGACTTTGATACATTACTGTTTCAACTACGGGACCCAGTGTTATTACTGGGAGATTTCAATGCCCACTCTTCTGAGTGGGGTTCAACACAGCCAAATAGACGAGGAAATATGATTTCAAATCGCATCATTAATAGTGACCTGGTACTCCTCCCTCCATCATCACATACACATTTCAACACAACTCATAACACTTTTTCAATAATAGATTTAGCATTTGCATCCGTTTCACTATTTCCTTACTTGAACATAGATGTACATGGTGATCTGTGTTCAAGTGACCATTTCCCGATTTTCATACACTTTTCCCGCCAGTCGCAAAAATTGCACTCAGCTCAGGTAACAAAAAAATTTGCATTCTTGCACGTGTACACTCGCGTTGCATATAACAATTGCCATGAGCGCTGCCTATTCTGTACAACTAGAATGTACCAATAGGTAGTCACGATGCTCGGAATCGAGTGATAGAACTGAAAAAAAAGAATATATATATATATATATGTATATATGTATACAAATATAAATAAAAATAAAAAACTTAATTTTTACTTTCATAATTTGAGATGATATAAAAACAAAACTGCAATTCCTACAACATTTACTGCAACGTACTCTCATATAAATGAATTAGTCCCACAATTTCTAATTTTTCATTTGAAAAACAAATTTCGATTATGTCTGAAAATATTTCACGTTTATCTGAAAGTATGGAGAAAAACCACGCATAGTTTAGCATCGCAGAGAGGATAAGTGATGATAATAATTGATGTAGTCAAAGAGAATGGATTAGTTAGAAAGATTCCTTTTTATTAATTTTGCTTCTGTCGAAATTACAGTAAGGTTTTTTTCCTGCAATAAGATTTTGCTGCAAACCATCACTAGAATAGTTGAATGCATATGTATTAATTACATAATTAATAAAAAAATTAAGGAGCAGTCATTAAATAATTTGAATGTTTAAAAATTTTAATTATATTTATATAGTTATGTATAAATAATTAATGTAATCGGATAATGAGAATTAATATCTAAAATTATAAGATCCAAAACTTTATGTGACATCTGGGGATTCCAGTCGAAACCTTATTTACAGCTTATATAAATAGATATTACTTTTATCACTATACCACAAAACAAGTTCGTTATGGTTGATATTTTTATACTATGTCAATACAATAAATGAAAGTATTTAAACTTTTATTAAATTAAAAATTGATTTTTTCAAAATTATTTTATTGCTTTTTTAATAATTTTTTTGTTTGGTGTACTTCATTTTAGGATATAATCAGTGTCTTCCGAACCATCTGCACAAAGTAAATAAACATAAACTGAAATTTTTTGCCTATATTTTTGTCTAAACGGCTATATGTATATTATCCATTATGTGCGGCTTCTAAAAATGTTAATTTCACACGTAAATCACAAAGTTTTATTCTAATAGTACAGTTCATATACTCATGGTCTTCTATCGATCTGCATAATTTCATAAAAATCGATGATCCGCAGTTCGTGACCTCTCCTTGTTAGACTTTTTCTCACCCCGTTTTCTTTTCTTTTTTTTTTACCGTCCTTTAAATTCCTTTATCGCATTTATTTTTCTTCCTCGTTCCTTTTTATTCCTATCCCTAATTTGATTATTGCTAATCTTGTTCTGCACCGTGTTCTGCTCGTTTAAAATACTATAGTGGAAGAACTGTCGAAGCCTTAAGACCGGCAAAAACTGTTTCAAACCGTTGTTGTTGAATTAACAATATATTAACATCGCTTTATTTTCAGAAACACAATCTTCATCCGACCCTAATTTCCATGGTTTCTCTCTCTTTAGTTCCAGCTGCAGTAACGGATGTAAAGGTTCAGTTATTCTAATTAGGAACGGCATCCCATTTTTAACTTAAAAACTGCCACAACTTCCTACCTCTTCCCTCGCTTTCAAAAACTCTGGAAAGGCTAGTGTCAAAACGCGTTGAATCGCTTATTCAAGAGATCAATCTAATCCCGAATCACCAGTTTGGGTTTCGTAATGCGCACTCAACAATACAACAGTGTCACAGGCTGGTCGACGGTATATCTGCTGCACTCGAAAAAGAAGAAATATGCTCTGCGGTCTTCTTAAACGTCTCCCAAGCGTTTGACAGGGTCTGGCACCCAGGTCTGCTCTTCAAGTTACGTCAGTTTCTCCCCGAAAAACTCTATGCGTTCTTTAAAGCGTATTTGTCCGGTCGTTCATATTTTGTAAGAATAAACGAGACGCTGTCGGAGGAATTCAGTATCGCATCATCCGTGCCGCAGGGTAGTATAGTTGGTCCGTTGCTCTACTCCATCTTCACCGCCGACATACCCACATCGAGTCAAACCATCCTGGCGACATTTGCGGACGACATAGCCATTCTCGCGGCTAACAGTAACCCGTTCCATGCCAATTTAGTAGCGCAGATTCATTTAAATAGAATATTGGAATGGGCTCAGAACTGGCGTATAGTATTTAACCCGTCAAAAAGTCAGCATATCACGTTCACCACCAAGCAGGTTACGTGCCCTAGATTAAAACTGCACGAGGCGGAAATTCCGCAGACGGATGTTGTCAAGTACCTCGGCTTATATATGGATAGACGGCTGACGTGGCGTTACCATGTAGCTCAAACTAGAAAAAAGATAACATAGCTTGCACTAGACTACTTTACCCTCTGCTGTCTGCAAAATCAACACTGCACCTTAAATCTAAGCGGAACATCTAACTCTCAATTGTGGCGCCAATTTGGAAATATGGCATAGAATTATACGGTAGCACGTGTAAAAGCAACCTCCTAGGGATCCAGCAGCAGCAGTCGAAGATACTGCGCTCTATCGCATCTGCTCCAAAATACGTCTCGAATTCGACGCTTCATACCGACTTACAAATACCATACGTCAAAGAAGGGTACGTCCAGCAATACCAACGGTTTTTCGACAAGTTGCAGTTCAGTTCGAATCGAAATATAAACCGAATGCACACGCGCAGCCTACCAGGAAATCCTCCCAGGAGATTTAAAAAACGGAAGTGGTGTCGGGACGCCCTGCCGATCACCTGATGAAATGGGCGTAATCAGCCTGTTGGCACTACATTAGTATTATGCAATTTCAAGGCAATTGCTCCAGCTGTTTTTCACCCTCATCGCTGCTACTTAAACTTATTGGAGTTTTTAGATGCATTAACCTTTTATCTCCCTCTATTCCTCTCTTCTCTCCTTCCTTTCCTTCCTTTCCCTGTTTTCCTCCTCTACTTCCTTTCTAATCATCATCGCTGGTTATGGCACTCGGTGCTGGTATAGTGTAAAAAAAAAAAAAAAAAAAAAAAAAACTTAAAACATACATCTTTCCTCTTCTTCCTAGTCTGTTTTATCTACTTTTCACTTCCCCAAAACCCCCTACACCGTTCAATTTCATTTTGTATTCGTCCTAATTACAATATATATATATATATATATATATGCGTTACTTTTCAAATTGTTTCCGATTCCCCATCATTTCTTATACACTGGAATTTAACTAAAAATGAATAAAAAGCAAAAAATCGTTTTTATCGACTTATTTCCCTCAGCGGCAAACCTCCATACATGTATGTAAAACGGTGTCCGTTAATAGTTTGCGAAATGGGCTACTATCCGCGTACTCTTGCATTAATTCGTTTTTCAAATATAACAAAATCCTTAGGGTCAGTAAAACTCAATAATTATTAAACAAAAGGCTAATATTGCATACTGTGATAAAAACCGAAGAATAGATTCAGTAATGTAATGTTAATAATGGCTTCATAATTCGATTATACATTTGCAACTATAAACAATAAAAAAGCGACTGACTGGGCATTGATCCATACAATAAATCTAAATGCAAAGAAATAAATTATGTTGCCGGTAAGAAAATAAACTGAACTGATATCTAAATAACACAATACACTATGGATACAAACAAATCGTACATGTACAATGCCAGATCAGCAACATTTCGATTTGTAATTAATCCAGCGCAGAGCATTTTTCTAGAAGGTTTATAGTATTATATGGTAAACCGAGGATGGGCTCGGCTGCACACCCACCGTTCGTCTTTTTTCTCGATATCGTTCAGTTCATTCGTTCCGACATGATCTAATGACAGAGATTTTAAGTTGTCTTTTAAAAAATACCGATACGCAGTTCGTATTCGATATTGTAATACGCATCTATCTTTCGCTATATATGTACCTCCGAGAAATTGAATTATACGACTGTATACGAATGCAAAAACATATTTTCTTTCATGCCTCATCTGACTCTGGTAGAAAACTATACTCGAACTTGCTTTACCATTTGTAAATACGGACGCGCTACCAGCTCTTCATTTCAAAATCGCATCTATGAGTTCTCTTTTTTGGGCAACCGAGCTCTGAACGAGTTCATCGAAATGGATACATTTTTCTTTGTTCTTATACTCGACTGCTTCAATGTTTTCATGCATCATACACCGTTTGCGTGACATCAATTGTTCCGCTCCTCCTACAGCCTCTAGCTGATTGACATCTAAGAGACAAGCGCTAGCTTATCGCTTTCTGTTTCGGTTGTTCGCTAATTCAGTTTAAGTCATTGAAGTGAAATTTGTATTGTTCAGTGAAATAAGAGTGCATCATTTACGGTAAATAAATTTGGATAATACAATTTAAAAATCCTGTTTAATTAAGTGTTTTTAGAAACAAATATGTCCAATTTTTCATTTTCGAAATCAACAATTCACACACGTCAACACAATTACCACATACTTAAACAGAAAAAACTATAGACTTTAAGAAATCAATATATGATCGATAGACCATACGGGCGGTTAATCAACGTTTAAATTATGCTTAAACGCTTCCGCCTATGAGCGTTTTCTACCACTATAAACCATGTATCCAAACACATTTTACGCATATATTTCGTTTAAGATGCTGCTTATGTTTTACACTGTTACCTACATTATCAGTATACTGAAGAACATTGAAGTCAGCAATTATCGGTTAATTATTCGTTAGCGTGTATTTTCTTCTAAACGAAACTAGTGTCAATGTATTGACCATGTAGAGGAGGCTGTAATGTCAGTATTCGGTTCGGTACTTATGAAAATTAAAGCTGCCGAGAAATCGTAGTGCCATCCATGCGTGTAGGCTATTTATTATACTTTTGTTATCTTCCAACCTCTTCTGGGCACTACGCAATTATTTATATATATATATATATATATATATATATATATATATATATATATATATATTTATATATGATTTTTTTAACGCAGGTTAATTGTTTATCCTTGCTTTTGCTAATAACTGAGTTAATGACACAGTAGCGTTCTTTAGAACGGCGCTAAGTAAAGAACATTATTTAAAAATGATAAAATTACGAGTACTTACAAGAATATATTACTATTGTTCGTTTTGTTCGCGTACCAATACATTTGAATATTACAATATATATATGTATATATATGTATATTTTAAAAACATTATAATAATTATTAGATTAGTCAATACCGAATGACCCTCTTTATTTTGTACTAAATTTATCAGAAAGACTGCTTTAATAATATGCCATCTCTTAACCTACATTTTTCATTTGGTCGACACGTTCGATAATTGCCGATATTTTCTCTGTAAAATTTCAAGGTTAACCTATTTGATTCCTCATACAGAGCTATGTAGCATAAAATTTTGTGTAATATTCGTTTACAAACGTTAAGCAGAGTAATTGTTTGGGAGAACTTTTCCTAAACATTTTCAACTGGATTAATATTTATCGAAATAGATGATTTTTTTAAATCTTGAATTGTTTTTCCCACCAACTCAGGAGTGCATTAAGAATGTACAGTGCCTGGGGCTAATCTTGAATAAGGAGCTCCCTTTGAAGAAAAAATGATGAAAAAACTCGGTATTACGAGTATATGTGTGTAAACAAACGATCAAAAAAAAAAGAATCTACTGTGTACGAATGAAATACGAATAAAATTAAAATTATGCTCTTTTTACAAAATCAACTTTCTTACTCTAATAAACTGAATACTATATAAATTGAATGTCAAATAGGGAATTTTATACATACACATACATGTATGTTAATATTTGTAATTTTTTTATTAATAACATTAAGTTTTTGTTTTTCTACAAACACTATTTATATCATGTTCTTTTCTTTTTTTTTTACAGAAATTAAACACGCATGTTTAAAATTCCATAATTGTTTATGTGATCAGAAAAAAATGAATTAAACACACAGTATGGTTTATTAAATTTTTCGAAATATATTTATAAAATGAGCAATCAATTTAACTCGGTTTATTTTGAATAATATTTATGCAGTTCTAAATAAAACGTATTAACTTTCAATAAAAGTAAAAAATAAAATATTGTTAAAATTAAGAATATTTCAGATCGAAAAACCTTTTTATACCGCAAAAAAAATTTGCAACGATTGTAGAGGTATCAATATTTGAATAGAGAATATTAATCGATTTGTCGAATGTTTATTTATTCTTCAATACGTACGCTAAAGTAGTCATCAATTTATTTTTTTGAACACAATAAATTCGTTTTATCGTAAACAATTTCTATAAATATTCATTTCAAAGTGATATACGTATATATAGGCAAGGGCGTCGCCAGCCGATGAGCCACGGAGGGGCAAGATGAGTTTCCAGTCGCCAGGGGGGGTGGGCAAGATGATAGAAAGAGGATATGAGTTATAGGAAAAGAATAAAATATGTATAAGTTGTAAAGGCTTCATATTTTCTTATTAAACACAAGAATAAAATCTTAATTAAAACACAAGTTTTCCCAAATTGTCCATGATTACGCTCCTAGGAATACTCATCAATGCTAGTTGATTAAAAAGTTTCAAGGCTCCGGGGGGGGGGGGGGGGGGGCAGCTGCCTCTCCTTGCTCCCCGCTGGTGACGCCCATGTATATAGGGATATTGTAATAATTTTAAGCAACATTAGTACTAAAATTAGAGTCGACACCAAATTTAAATTCAAACAATATTTAGAAACAATTTAATCAGCATAAAACAACAGAACCACTAGTCAAGTATTGGAAACATCAAGAATATTTAATGTGTGCGGTTTTTAGTTATTGTTGTAGTTTGAATTTAGTATGAACATTTATTGTTGTTAAGAATTACCGTAAGATGATTCTCTTGTATGCGCATTACTCCGAAATAAATTCGTTTTTGTTTCGGTACTGGGGTATTTTTATTAAATTTTTAGAGTAAATAAAAAACAGTTTTTTTCACAACTTTTAGCGTGAATATTTTCGATGTGGATGGATCAATCTAAAATGGTGTGTAACTTTCGGTCCTACTCCATAAAAAAGAACATAATGTTCAAATTCTGTTAGTGATAAGCTTGTAAATCGACCTTCGGAGTTTTAAATTCATCATCTTTATTCGAATCTACATTTCCACTTTGATAAGTAACGTTAAGAATACTTTAAGCTTTCCTATTTATTGCCTCTGTATTTTAAAATTTTAGGTGTTTATATTTTTCTTATATTCCAATGAAAACTTTTTAGCTAATTTTTATCTGTGTTATATATTAAGCAAAAAAAACAAAAAACAAAGCATATCATCTCTTAAGGATACTCCATTGTTTTAACGTTTATTTTAATGGACTATTGAATATCAGAATTCACCGATACTCGTCGATACTCGTGTGTGATTACTACTCAAGATAATCTCTACCAGCGATGAGCTTGTTAAGCAGGGCTCAAATTCGTTTTCTTTATTCTAATCTCTATATTTATTCATGGTAATATTAGCATATGTATATTTTAATTTTTTGTCTTATTAAAAATTAGTTTTTTACCACTTACGTTTTCATGGTAGATAAATAATATTACATGAATAAACGCGAAAAAAAAAATTTAAAAAAACAGACGCGACCAACGTATAACCCTCTCTTTGTTGAAGTTGGTAATCAGCCCCGAATCTGGGGGCAAACCGGGGCACCTGCCCCGGGCGGCAGTTTCAGGGGGCGCCAAAATCATAATATAATATGTTTGGAAAAAAATACGAGTGCGTGTATCAATTTGTATACACGCAAGAAGTGAAACTTCTACAGGTTATACACACACTTTTTTATGTATTTTATTCGATGTTTGAAATACATCGGATGAGAAAGACATCGACTAAAGGAAATTTTTATTCGTTTTTAATGGAATCGATTTTATTATTGAGATATTTACAAATGGTATTTTTAATTTTCATGTCGCTCTCATATCGCGCTTAAAGAAGCTTCACCGTAAAAAAAAACTTGTTTCCTAAAGCGCCTAGCATCCAGCGCGACGTTGTTCTATCGATTATTCATTTGATTTTAAAACGCCCAGTTAGTTTTTGAGCACATCCTATAGTGTACGTGACGCTTCTGTCAGGGGAATCCTCGTCGCATCTAGAACTAGGGGCTACACAAGCTGAGCCGAATAAACCCGAACGGTCGATCATCAAGCGACGATCATTGTTTGAGCGCAAGTAATTAATAGAGTGAACGTTGAAATACAAAAAAAAAAAAAAAGATATTATCATTTCGTTTTCTGTGGCGATAATGCGAGGCCTTGTTAAGATCTTGCAAGGAATGAGAGAAAACCTAATAGAACATTGGAACAAAGAAGCTGCATCTGTATCAGAAAAGTTGGAAATCGAGAGCCAATCCTTAAAAACAAACGACTTTCCAAAAAGAAAAGGCAACACGACGAAATCTACGAAGACGAATCAAGATACATCCGACTGGGCTATTTTTCAAAGATATGGAATTAGTGTGTGACTAAATTTTAACAGAAATAGAAACAAGGGTAGAGAGCTCAAAGAGTTTACATGGAAATTTCGCTTTCCTCAGTGGCCACGCGTTTTTAAATATGTCAACTAAGAATCTGCAGAAAAATAGAGCCGATCTGGCACGAAAATATTCAGAAGATTTAAATGCAGTTGATTTTTGCCAGGAACTTGCCATATTCAAAGAGATAGTAACCGAAATTAATGAAAAATCAAGTGCATCGACCTGTTACAACATTTGTGTAAGCATGACTTGCAAGAAGCGTTTTTTTTCCTAATTTTAGTGTACCTTTAAGGATATACTGCACACATTACTGAGGACATGTGCAAGTTGTGAGCGAAGCTTCAGCAAACTGAAAATAACTAAAATCTATATCTACGTTCAACAATGAGTCAGGAAGATCCTAGCCATTGAAAATAAAACTGCCTTTGAGACGAACTTTGATGAGCTAATAGATTCTTTCGCAGAAAAGAAAGCACGCCGTGTAAAGCTGTAGCAAGATTAGAGAGAAAAAAATGCTGGAACCTAAAGATGTCTCGATTGTCTGTTGCCTTTCCTGGTTCATATATGCTTTTTTCTATATTTAATTTTATGTCACACAAATGAAAAAGTTATTATAGCTCAAAGATAATGAAGAGTGCGAATTTATTAAAAGGCACTTATTCTCCCGATCATAAAAAATGCCACCCATTAAATATTTGTGAGTTTTTTTAACAATTTATCTTAAAACGCTCGAGAGAGAGGGCGCCACTGTCAAGTTCTTATCCCAGTTCGAAAAAATCGTAGATCCGGGGCTGTTGGTACTAATAGGAATCACGCGAGAAATTACTCTTCTTAAATTTGTTCTTTTTTATCTAAAAAAAAAAAAAAGAAAAAAAGAAACGAATGAAATATTTAAACAAATGCGAGTAGCGGTTAAACTTCGTATTTTTATGTCTCTGATGTTAACCGCCCGCACGATTTGTATTCATTTATTAAATGCGACTAGATAATACGTAATGCTATCTGTGTCTCCTACGATGATAAGTGACCTATTTATCTTATTTTGTCATGTAAATATAATTCTTTAAGAGCAGATTATGTATGTGAGCATATGTATGTTCATAGGCATACAAATCTTATAGAGTCGTACAGACTAAATGTACTTTTTTCATTGACTGATTAGTTTCCCTTTTTTTACTTTTTCTCCTTTTTTGGCTCGGCTGTTCAACAATTTGGCCAGTCTATATAATATAATTTATTTCAATTACAATTATAAATTTCATATTTTTTTATAAATACATATAATTGTGAATATTCTTGTCTCATTGGATCTGAAAGAAAAGCATTAATATTAATCGGTAGAGTATTATAGCTAGCGAATCTGTTATACGAGTTCTACCAGCCGCTTTTTGAAGGCGCTACATTTCCATTATGATATTTAAAGTTTATTGATAATGTTCGTTGCAATAGAGGCATCTATCCGATTGCGCAATGCCAATATTTTTAAGCCAATCTGCTGTTTTTAACGCACAATCTGCCTGATATAATTTTTGAGTAACATCTTTTTTAGAAAGCGTGGATTTGTTTGTATTGTTTGTATATTATAATAATATTTTCCCGTATTTAGAATACCGCATTCGAATTCGATGTTCGCCTTTGCCTTGATTAATCATATGCAGTTCATTAAACGGTATGTAATGGTTTCACATTTTTTGTTTTCGATAACATTTTTAGCTAAGGTATCAACCGTTTTATTTTCGCTTATCTGTATTCATTTCCACACTAATTTATTATTATCCGCCTTCTCTAGTGATGCTTTGTGACAAGGCCGTGCCCACGGGGGGGGGGGGGGGGTCAACCTCCCCATGAGAACTAAAATAGTTATTATAAATACAAAAAAATCTGAAAAAAATCACAAATTTAAAATAAATATTGATGATTTTTTAGGGTGTTTTTACCTACTTTTAAAAGAAAAAATAGGCTCCATATTTTTAGGTACTTCATTAATATTTTATGCAAAAAATTTTTTGTTACGAGTATAATTAATAACATATTGTGTACTTTTTATTAATGTTCATATACGGGGTAATTCATTTATGTAAATTATTAATACCATATAAATCAAAAGTATGGAAATTATTAATAGTACGAATATTAGTGAAAAATGTATTATAAAATAAATATGCAAAAAAAAGTCCCTCCCCCTTTCTAAAATTCTGGGCACGGGCCTGCTTTGTGATTTATTTTTAAAGTGAAAATTGTTAATTGCACTTAGTAAGTCGGATATGAGAAATTTTTGGTTAGATTGTAATCTTGAGCAATAAGACATCAGTCAGATTACATAATCATGACGACTACACCAAAACCTTAAAGCGGCTTCACTAATGAGCAATCTGAAATTTTGTCTCCGAAGAAACAGATATGTTCCTTTTCGCATATACTATTGTTCAATGAAAACAAATATAGCAATCGGGAATATTATCTCCCACTCAACGGGTATGGGCACTACGTTTACATTGGTCTTTTTATTGTCGTGTTTCAGGAATCAAGAGATTTTACTAACTACAGTTTTCTCTTCAAAATTAAAAACGGAACACACGAATACTTCATACTTTTTCCTCAAAATTTACTTAAAGGGCACCGCTAGTGTAAAACTTTCAAAAAATCGATTTTTTGTTTCTTGCATTTTTCGATAGCTTATACTTTTAAAAATAGCTTACTAAAATTTTAAGTATATATTTTAAATTGGTTTTTGCGTTACGGCCTTTTAATCAGAGTAGCTCAAATACCCCCCAGTTATATACGAGAGCCGTTCAAAAAGTAAGGTTCCCTATTTTTTATTTTCGAAACTAATAAAGCTAGAAAAAAAAACGAACACCTGCATTGAATTCGGCATACTTTTATTTACTTTTTCACCATATTCACTGTTTAAGTTTAAGCATTTGTCGAGTAGTCGAGAAATTAACTTATAAATACCGTCTTCCTTGTTGAAATTTACCGCCAAATTTTGTAACCAGGTAAGAACGAAATTTTCCAACTCCTGGTTGGTCTCGAATTTTTTTGCATGGTACCCCTCGTGTGACACACTCAGAAATTGGTCAAGAAGATCGAAAATGGTTTGGCGGTGATCGGATCGCAAAGTTTCTTCGATTTTTCGCACACCAGTAGAGTTCGTCTGAGATTACAGATGGTCTATTGCTCGTCCTCTACATTCGTTCTACCTGCTCGGAACTCACGGCACCATTTATGAACAACACTCATCACAGGTGACCATAAATTTCCACCTATGTTAGCGGCAGTGCATTTGTTATTCGTGTCTGATATTTGTGATTGCCGTTCGATTCGTGTGTGAAATCTATATACTGTCAGAATTAGCGATTCTGAAAATTGTGAAAAATAGCTCTCACAGCATGCTGATTGTGATGTAAATCACGCTGTATCGGCTTCAAACATGGAAGTCGCTATGGTATGAAAGAAATGTTCGGTCGCTTGATTGATAATTATGAAGTGAAATAGATGAGGTATATTGGCGATGGTGATAGTGCTACGTATAAATGATTATTGGATCCTGTAGAAAAATGCTAGAGTTCAAGCACAATTATTAGCCATTTGATCTAAAAGTTCAAGAAGCTCTGAAGCCAATATACGAGGACTTGACTAGACACGAGTGTCTCGACAGATGTAAGGGAAATAATACATAAAATAATAACGAAAGTTATAATGATTTGCTGTGGCATTTTGTTCCAAAACATCTCCATTGCCTTAAAACCACCGAATTATCTAATTACCTTGCTGTCTCCATTTTCAATGATGGGTTTTGAAAATTTTGAGTGTAATGGGAGCAATAATTGGCCCTGCCGCATGGGACTATGCCGATGAAAGAGACCAAACGAGGCTACGCATAGCTGATCATCGTCACTTGGCTGCCTCGAAAGACGGTCGTTCAGCTTTCAGAAGAGCTTCAACAGCCCAGCAGGCAGAGATCGAAGAAGAACAAGGTGTATTATATATGTCCCTGGAATAGCAGATTAGCTCTAGGTATATTTGTATCAATGAAATCACTACTTCTATCTTTAAACACGTTTTTCTCAAAACTACATTTTACAAATTTGCTGCAGTTCTAGCTCCATAACAAATCATCCGATCGACGTGATTCTTATTTTATCTTATTTAGTACCTTTTTTCTCTATACAATGATCCTGCAGTTTTTTGTTTGCATAAAAATTGTAATTTTGGCATGCCAAAAATCATCAAATTTTTGAGAAAAATTTAGAATTTTTTTTCAAAACTCCGCTAATTTTTTAAATTTCAATTTTTTTTTCTATCCTGGGTCATTATATAAATAATATCTTTAAGTTTAACGTGTTTTTTTTTTCTCGATTTCAGGCACTGCGAAGGGCGCAATGGCAACTTTTTTTTTTTTAGAAGCTGGGGAAATAGCCAATAACTACGGAAAAATTGAAGATTTTTATTCTATAAGAATCGCGTAATGTTAACTTTAAACGTGTATCAAATATAGCTTGAAAATTTCAAAACAATCGATGCAGTAGTTTTCTTCAAAAAAAATTCCTGAAAATTACCCTTTTTTTTTAGCCGGTCACACTAATGGTGCCCCTTAACATTGTATCAAAACAGCCATATTTCTAATTTAGCTACGAATGCTGAATTAAATTCAGTTTTTTATTAAGATAAAATTAATACTCAAAATTAATCAAGTTCAATAAATGCACAAAAATCAAAATGAAAAGAGTATTTTAATTACATTAAAATGAATGTAATTCACGTGGCAGCAAGACATTATTCTCCTTATTAACAAAAATAGTATTACCTAATAAGATAGTTCACAAGCGACAAAAATATTCAATTATACAATAGCTGGGAAATGGTTTGACTTATCAGAATTGGATTATAAATTACAATTAAACTTCTGTCTATGACAATTTACAACTTTAAGCTGACCGACTACCCTAGGCGACAAGAAACCGTCTAGAATATATAACATGGAATTTAAAACGACATCAAAAATCATCTTTAAGTGTGTGTGTTACATCATTTATAACTCAAGAACAGCTGGATCGATTTTTATAACCTTTGATTTGTTGGATTTGTCTCCACTGCGAATAGCAGAATACGAAATTTAAAACAAAATTTATGAAGATAATTCAATTTTTTTTGCTGTTTTTGGCCCAAAATGGGGGCTTACACAATTTTTTAACCGTAATTTTTTCACTATATGAAAGAGCTTTTGTGTTTTGTTTTATATTTTGAATTGCGCTTTTAAAGAGTTATCTGATGGTGAGTAATGAATTTTTTAAAGGTGATTTTTGAGGTCGTTCTAAATTCCATGTTATATATTCTAGACGGTTTCTTGTCGCCTAGGGTAGTCGCTCAGCTTAAAGTGTGAAATTGTCATAGACAGAAGTTTAATTGTAATTTATAATCCAATTCTGATAAGTCAAACCATTTCCCAGCTATTGTATAATTGAATATTTTTGTCGCTTGTGAACTATCTTATTGGGTAATACTATTTTTGTTAATAAGGAGAATAATGTCTTGCTGCCACGTGAATTACATTCATTTTAATGTAATTAAAATACTCTTTTCATTTTGATTTTTGTGCATTTATTGAACTTGATTAATTTTGAGTATTAATTTTATCCTAATAAAAAACTGAATTTAATTCAGTTGATAAGTTAACACAACATTTATTGATTCTGAAGTATTCTAAGGCGTTACGAGGTTCGCCGGGTCAGCTAATATAAATATATATATATATATATATATATATATATATATATATATGGGGATGGGGGGCTATTATCATGAAACATATTTATTTATAAACAGTACACTAAATCCTTATAGTCAATCATTGTACATGCAATATTTGAACATTACTATAAAAACAAATAAAAAATAATCTTTTTCATAGAATTCATAAAAATTCTTAATTTTCTTTTTTTTTGTCAAAAATTGAAAAGAAATAAGTTTATTTTGAATTTGGGTCCATTTAATTTAATCAGTTATTGGATTCCGTTCTGGCCATTCTACAGTGCAACAGGTTCATCGAGTTGCAAAACTAATAGAAGAATGTCTTGAAAATAAGATGATATGCTTAGCCGTCTTCCTCGATCTCAAGCAGGCATTTGACAGAGTCTGGCACTCAGGGCTGCTATATAAACGTAAGCAAATTCTACCGTTAGAATACTTCAATATTTTGATGTTGTACTTAGAAGAGCGCTATTTTCAAGTAACTGTTTGCAACAGCCAATCACAGATATATAAAATCCAGGCAGGTGTCTCCCAGGGAAGCATCCTGGGACCACTTTTGTATTCCATATTTACTAGTGACATCCCAGAAACCTTGTTTATTGCTACCTTTGCTGATGACGCAGCAATTATAGTTACTCATCACTGTCCCATTACGGCTACTCAGCAGCTTCAAAGTGCTATCGACCAGACAGTGGATTGGTTTCACCAATGGAAAATAGTAATAAACGAGTTAAAACGTAGTCATATTACATTCACCAAACGGCGTATTAACCGAGAAAGATATCAAGTGACTATTAATGGAAAAATTACACCCCAAAGCTCTTGTGCCAAATATTTAGGAATTCATTTAGATCAATCCTTAACTTGGTTACCACATATAACAGCGAAAAAAACAGAATTAAATATCGGGACCAGACAGTTATACTGGCTGCTGAGGCCAATGGCTCAACTATCTATTAACAACAAGCTGCTGCTATACTCTATGATATTGAAACCAATTTGGCTATATGGTTGCGAGTTTTGCGGTTGCGCTTCAAAGTCCAATAAACAAAAAATACAGCGATGCCAAAATAAAATTCTACGCATGATAATCGGTGCCCCTTGGTTCGTGTCGAATGATACGCTGCACAAAGACCTGCGGATAAAATATGTAGAGGAAGAAATAATTCAAGTTATTCAGAATTATCTGTCAAGACTGAAAGTCCATGGGAACCCATTAGCAGCAGGACTGCTAATTCAAGAAGCCAATAGAAGGCTCAAGAGAACACGCATCACCGATTATATGTAAAGTGTTGCAGTTTTAATTATAAATACATGAGAGCTCGGTCGCTGGACCGACTCTTGTATAATTAATTCATTAGTTCATTCATCACATCTGGTCGATGACGAGACTTCTCGTCAGTTCTAGATCATAAGAGGAAAAAAAAAAAAGTTATTATTTCACAGACATTTCGGGGGGGGGGGGTGAACCCTAAAAACTCCCCTCAGATACGGTCCTGGGTATAACTGCAATCAAAGGCGGAAATTTGTTTTCACAGATAACTCGAAAGGCGGTAAAATATATATAAAAATCAAAGGCGTGATTTTGTTAGAAGAAAAATCTAAAAGGAGTTAAATTTTAATATTAAAAAGATGGTTATTATTATTATTATTCAGTATTTGATCGTTTAAGAATAATTATGTTTATATTTATTTATATAATAATCGTCAGCTATATTTATTAAGTTTCCTTCATCATAATAGGAAGCCAAGACTGTTACTATTTTTTCTGGTGGATTAGGTTAATCTTTAATTTTTTATTAGATGTTCAGCGTGTGCAGATTTTTCAATTTCATTATTATCGAATAATTTTATATGTTCCCCTTGTATCTTGACCAATATATGACTTTTCATAATCTGTACAGTTTATTCCGTACATACCACTATTATTTTCATAATTATTATTATTTGTATTAAAAGTGTATTTTTTATTTCTTAGATTATCTTTAGTTTTTTACGCTACACTGCGTCCTAGTTTATTAAATATATCGGTTAATCTATATACCGTATTACTTCGAATTTAAGACGCATCGTAATTACTAGGCATTTAGGAAAAGGGTATTTGGAAGAAAGGGACTCTTGAAATACACACTTCCAACTTGCTGTGGTCCAGATGGTACATTAACACATTCTGTGCGTAATCCATCAGTATCATCAGACAGTTAGATTCTTCTAATTTCTCGGTACTTTTCCTCATGCTGACCATTAGTCCCAATTGGGTAAATGATTGCGATATTCATCCATTACAGCTTGCTTTTCTTCATCACTGACGTTGATTGTAACGTTGATTTTACTAACGAGTTTGCAACAGACGTCACATAAATCATATGTGGGATTCATCATAGTGACGATGTATAGACAATAAGTTTTCCATAACTGTTGGAATGCTCATAATTTAATGACTCTCGAATGATACAATATATCGTTGATAAAAAGTCGATTTATTTTCGTTGGGTGGTATTTTTTAAAAAAAGGTTAATACTTGCAATGATTAGGTAACGACCAGGAAAAGTGATAGCCACAGACTCTGCATATCGACGAATAAATGCAACAATTTCTTTTACTTTTTCATCGGAAATAGTACTCTCTTATGATTCACTTGATTACATAAGCCATGTTCGTATATTTGGAAATAGCAGCATATTTGTTAAAGTGGTTGATAATATTTTTAAATCGTTTAATACCGAGATTAAACACAAATAAAAAGAATTTGCGACATACTAACGTACCATGAAAATAATACCGTATTACTTCTAATTTAAGATGCATCCGTTATTATTTTAGCCCTTTAATCGAGTAAAAAATGTGCGTCTTAAATTCGATGAAATACGGTATATTGTTTCTCAAAGGTGTTTTTTTTTGTCGGGATAAAATATCTCCCTTAATGCTGTATCAAAATTTATATCTGATACGCTATTTTGAAGATTATTTTTCAATGTAATGACGAAAAATAAGTAAATATTTTAAAATTAATGTTTTCGTTAAAAAATTACATTTTAGAATTTTTCTTATTTTGAAGGAGGCGTCATCTATTAACAATCTGTTTAACTAACACGATAGCTATACTTTAGTCCGCAAAGGAAGTATACCTTTGAGGGGACACTATTTTTTAACTTTATTCGATGGTCAGTCAGCGCGGTACTCTCCGATACTTGATACTCATATGAAAGTACCACTGATCAATATAATTTCTAATAATTACAGAATCATTTGTCTTGGTGTTAAATATTTTTGAGTGATAATCGAATGAGAAATGATTGAAATAGAGGAAACTTGGCGGTCTGCTTTAATCTATAAAGTTCTCTAGCTATTGTTTAAAGACAATAATGTTAAGACATAACCTTATTTCAGATAAATCGTTATAAACTGTTATTTATATAAATAAACGTAATTAACTGAATTAAACGTAAACATATTAAATCAAGTAACTACTGCTAACTTTAAAAACCACGATGATATAAATGTATTTTATAATGCATATATATAAAACTCGGCCATTTTGGACTCGCAAGGGGCTGTGCCCCTTGACCCCTCTTGCTTTCATTTCTGTCTCTTTCTCTTTTATACTTTGTATAAAATGATCAAAATTTACAACGTAATTCTTATCGGCATCAATACAAACAGAAAAATAACATAATCACAAAAATCCTATCCTAACATTTAACCTTCATTATATAAAATTAAGACATTTTTTTTCGTTATATTTTTCGTTACATAATATTGTGACATTTGTAAAATAACAATTACAAAAATTCTATAAAATATAACAAACGTTACATAAAATTGGGACATTTTCCGTTACATAAAATTGGGACATTTTTTTGGGACAATTTTTCGAATGGGGGGTAGCCTAAGAATTACGTTGTAATTAATATATATACAAAAAATGTCCTACTGGTTTCGTTTATTTCAAGATACATATATATTTAAAATGTTATTTCTTTCTGAATACATAAAGTAACTACAAAAGACAGGCGATAGGTGGAATTTGTGTTTATTTAAAGCCCCCCCCCCTGGACCCCCAAAAAAAACCAAACAAAAGAAACTGCAAAAGACAGTTTTATTTTTGGAACGAAGTTATTTAATACAGCTTGGCGGTAGGGGTAGGAGTAAACTGGCAGAAATCATCATCTAACGAAAAAGCGTAAGACGTCCTCCAGGCGACCTTCGCTTTCTTTCTTTTTCTCTCTGTCACTTTCTATTATATACGTGTGTGCGTGTGTGTGAGTGCGAGTATCGAGATTCGAGCAACAAGCATTGTGCGCGGTCAGCTGTATAACCTCAATTCTAAACACGTGTAAATTTTATTTAAACTAATTTTTTGTTTTAATTCATACGGGGGATTTACATATTGTGTAATTTTTTATACTTTATGAATGACTTCATACTTGTATATCTACCAAAAAGTGAAAGGAACTTCGTTCTTGCCGGGTGTCTAGACACCGCTTCTCTTTTTATATTTATATTTTCGTAAAAATTGCTACCAGCAAAGAGAGCATAATTAAGTATTACTCTTAATGGTTAGTTTTTATCTATTTTGAGTTTTACAAATAATGTTAAATAAAAAATAAAATGAAATAAACATATGGAATTCTGTGCAACTCATTTCAAGAAGCTACAGAAAAATTACATTTAGTCATTAACGACGCTGCATGGAAAGAATGTTTGCAGAAGGCCGTCAGTTACAAAATGCCAACGCAATTGAGATAGCTTTTCGCCATCATCTGCATATTCTGTTCTACTAATATACCTGAGTTGTGGACAAAATTTCAAGATGAACTTTCAGAAGATTTTCAGAGACAGCATACGCTACCTGAAACTTACAACCCCATACCGTAAAAATTAGAAAAGATCTGAATGGTAGATCTTGCGAACAATTCAAACTGTCGACTTCTGTCCTAACACAACGTACAACAGAAGAAACCTACAGTGCAGAAGAAGAAAGTACAAACGGCAAGGCAGCTTATGAACAGGTAAACCTAGAACAGAAGGCAATAATAGCTGAGGAAATTTCGCATGCAGTAAGAAATAAAATTCTGAATTGTTACTTCGTTGAGATGGACTAGGCGGCTCCGGTAAACCATTTGTCCACAAAAAAAAATTACACCTAGTTGCACTGTGGACAGGTATTGCTGCCAATTTCCTACCGGGGGGACACGCACGTCACATTCGATTTTCAAACTACCTGTACCCGTCTTGGATATATCGGTCTCGTCGATTCATACTCGCACAAAGGATGCACAACTTCTTCTTCTTCGGGACTCAGATCTCATTATTTGGGATGAGATTTCAATGGTTCCCAAAGATGCGCTAAGCGTTATCGATCGACTTTTAAAAGACATTTTGAATCACTGATCTTCCTTAGGGAGGGAAAATAATTCTGCTTGGTGGAGATTTTCGTCGGGTGTTACTCGTCGATAAGCATGTCGTTGAAAATACAGGAGTTGACTTAAAATATACGAGGGCAAATGATGATCCTGTTTCCACTGAATCGTTACTTAAATTGGGTAACAGTGATTTAGAAGTTCAAACATATTAGGAGAATTAAGCGAAGAAAACCCCCAAAAAACACTTTTTTATTGTAATTACGATGGTATTATTACCACCATATCCACATCCACAGAAATTAATGAACGTAATATTTCGCAGTTTTATTCAACGGCAATTTTATGTCCAACAAACGATGATTGTATAAAAATTAATGAATATATAATTTCCAATTTGTTAGTTGGAGAGGAAACGATTAACTTCAGTTCTGATTGTGTCCAACATGAAGAAACAGACGATGCTCAATCGTATCCCACAGAATTCTTAAACTCTTTGATTCTATCCTGTTTACCACTTCGTAAACTGATTTTGTGAGGAAAAACGCAATCATAATGTCAATTAGAAATCTTAACGCTAAATAGGGATTAATTAATGGTACAAGGTTAGTGGTAACCTGACTTAGGCGAGTACATCATCGCTGCTAAAATTATTCACTTCGATAAAATCGTGCTCATACCCCGGATTAACCTTACACTTTTTGATCCTACTTTGCCTTACTAAAAGGGTAAGAAAACAATTCCCGATAAAAGTTGCTTTCGCTATGACGTTTTTCATATGGACAGTGTTTTATACGTAGCTTTTTCACGAGTCCTAAGAGGAATTTTTGTTTGCGTTGAAGATTTATATGAGCAAAAAGTGAACGGTGATCACATCATCTCCTGCTGTCCTTTGTGAGTTTCGTTTCTGATCGCCTGGCTATTTAGTTCTATCTCTTAATTTTTATCATGTTGTTGGGTCAAGGCCGCTGACGCGCCCAGGGTAAGAAAAAAAACAACAAAAAAACCTCCAACATTGTGTTTAGAGAAGTTTTGTAAAATTAATTATAAAAAAAAGAATGTTAACTATCATTTACAATAAGACTGATTTTGTTACTACTTTTTATATTATAAAATATTTTGAATTGATAAATATTTATATTTACTTATTTCCACTTTATTATATTACATAACTGACCACTAACGATGCGAAGTATTTACACGGGCCACCTAATTTATATATATATATATATATATGTTATTGTTTATAAATATTATTTATCCAATCTTCATTATTATTATTATTATTATTATTATTATTATTATTATTATTATTTGTATGTATTTCGATTTCGATTTTATTTTGTAGATTAATCTATTATTTGTTCATCATGGTATGTTTTTCATTTGAATTTATTGAAGTATTTCTCTATTGCGGCTGTGAAAATATGCATATTAATGTTGGTTTGGGTGATTTGACGTTTTATGAATTTATTTTTTTTTGTAAATATTGTATATTAATTTATCCTCTGTTTGAGTTATTGTTATATCTGAAAAGTTGATTTTGGTATTTTATTCTTAGAATATTTTTTAGTTTTAACACGAGAAGAACGATGATCTTCAAGACCTACCGTATCACTAAGTAACGCGCATTCCTCAGGGCAATATTTCATAAAAGCGAACGCTACAAACTACTGCATGTAAAACGGCGGATACGTACAATCGGGTTTTACGACAAAAATACAGTCGAAAGTGATACAATGTCGCAGTCAAAATGTTTCACGTTAAAAAGTTGAATAATTAAAAAATCATTGCAAAAGAACCAGAATTGATCGATCCTTAACTTTAAATGAAAATCGTTTGTCACCCTTTATTATTCTTTATTCACGTTCAAATTGGAGATGGCTGATTTATCGATATTTTTATTTTAGTATTAATATTTTATTTAAAACGAAAAAGCGATTCTACTTTTTTCGGACCGGAATTTTATGTGTGTATATTTAAAAAATTGTTTATTATTATTTACCGATCGGTTTGATCTGTTTTCGTATATGTTCCGTGCAATTTGTTTTTCCTCTCAGTCTAACGTGTCCTATTATATTACGAGTTAAAATGTGTTATTAAAATAAAAAATTTAAAAATACTCGTCAAATTTTTACAATAAATAATGTGCCGGTAATAAGGAAGGAAATGTGTTCGTGAGATCCCGTTATCGGTGTCAAAGGTGACAATGCGTGTTTCGACACTGAGCCAAGTGCACACTATCGTTTTCGAAAATGGACAAGGTCGATGGTGAGGTTGGAAGGAAAGAAATGCTCGAAGATTTGGCTGGAAGGTAAATGGATTTTTACTGCCTCTCTTCCAGTTAATACTTAGATTTCTCATCGTTCAATGTGTTGGTCTGCAGAAGCGCGGTCACCGTGTTCTTTTCAACCGTTTCATATTTTTCAGAAACATTCAGCAATTATCACAGTAACGCCGACTATAGCTTAGTTACCATACACACACACACACACATTTATTTGGAAATCTAAAGCTTTTTCAGCGGCGAGGATAAATATTTTAAACGAAGGCAGACTTTTTTATGGGTCCCCAGCCATTCTGGAATTAATGGCAATGACGTAGCCGATTCTTTGGCTCGTTCTGCCGGTCGCCTTGATTCATTCCTTAATTATTTCTCTTCTTCAGATATTTCCTTTCCTTATCCACCTCCAATCACGCCAGACTTTGGCGGCGGGATCTCTATTTTCTAATCGTCATTCGCATTACCGTTTAATTCAGCCGATTCTTCGTTTTCTGTCTTGGTTCTATTCTATTCCGTTCGGTCGTCGCTCTTTTATTGTCTCCCTAATTCGTCTCCGGATCAATCTCATTCTCTCCTCCCATCCTCTCGCTTTCGATTTGCTCTGTCGCCTTCTCCTGATTATTCTCTTCACAATCGTGATCCTCCTCGTACATGTGATGCTGATCGCATTTTCTTCTTCGAGTGTTCTGCTCTCCGTAACGAACGCTTCCTTTTATAGGTTTCCCTACTATGCCCTATAACTCTTCCTTTATCCTCTCCTTTCCTTCATCTTCTGTGGTATCCGCACTGCTGTCCTTTGTTGCGTCCATTTCGGATCGCTTAGCTATTGAGTTTTTTAGCTTAGTTTTCATGTTGTTGGGTCAATGCCGTTGGCGCGCCCACAAAAAAAAAAAAAAAAACGAAGGCAGAAGCGTACTCTAGCGGAAAGAGGCTCTGCCAGCATCAATTTTACGGGAACCAACTTCAGTAATCGGAACTGCTTTCGTTCGCCGGAAAAACTAATTTCCTCGGTTTCCTTTTACCCGCAGTGCTAGATGCTGTTCTCAATATATCCTTAACATCTGGAGAAGAACGGGTTCTTTGGAATGAGCACGCAGAAATACCTGCGCTTGTTAACGATTTGAGGTGCTGAAAATTCGGAAACGTTCGGCAGATTTTTTTACGAGATTAATATTTGCTTGGTGATGGTCGACGGGGGTCACGTAATACTGTGAGATCAATGGGGATATTGATTTACGAGTACATTTCGTCGGCAACGGCAAAAGTCGATTCTTCTGCCGGAGATGGAATACTACCGAACTCTGATGTTTTTTCTTCGGTAGCGCTGAAGTATACAGTACATAACACGGATCTGAAAGTGAAGCTTTTCGCTCACTATCCGGCTTGCAAAGAGACCGGTAATGAGCATGCTCAACAAGTTCCTCTCTCGCTTGCACGCGACCCTGGGCCTAAGTGACATGCTGTTGAAGTGTTGAGCGTGTAAAGTCTAGTTAATTTTTAAAAGAAATGTTTATGACTTTCCCTCTGGTATACTTCTTATTCGTGTATTCACGAGTAAGTGAATAGAACACTACTTTTTTTTTTTTCTCTTCATGTTGAGGGAAATTTTTTGCTTTTAACCCCGGTAATATTTTTTTCGGCACTTTACACTTGACCAATTGCGAAATCGTATATGGCAGATCGGTCGAAGAAAGTCGCCAACATGTATGGTGTAACAATCTTGCCGACTCTCCTCTTTGGCATGTTTAGCTACAATAAATGGACATTCCATAGACAGATATTTCCCTCCCAAAGTCTCTTTGCCCTCTCACTCATCGTTCTCACCGTGACTTTTGGACTCTGATCTCTATCCGTCTCTTTTCTCCAACCCTAGCAACTCCTTTTACCTTGCCCTACTTCCTAATTTCCCTCCCCCCCCCGGCATCAGCCGTTTTGTTATTTCTTCCATAGTTCGTCTTCGCTTCAATCATGGTCTGCTTCCTGCTCCTCTCGTTTGTTTTGATATTGTTCAGTCTCCTTTGTTTCATCCTTCGTATCTTAAATTTGATCTGTAATACAAAATGTTCTCGTATTTCCTCGGAACGCGCAGTCCATTAGTCTAATTTGTTCGGCCTTGGACTCCCGACTCCTTACCTGTGCCCGCTACATTCTTGCTCTTCCGTCTCCTTCTGTTGTTCTTGTGTTGGCCACCTTCATTTATTCTATCTCCAATCGCTTCCTGATATAACAACCTTCTTACGTTTCATCATTCTACTAGTCCTCCTTGCCTCGGGTAAATGTTCTGTGTTGACGCGCCTAAAAAAATAATTAAAGAAAAAAACATGTATTTAATCTCACTAATAATATGTAGTAGCGGAAAAATTGCCAAACCGTTTTTGATCAGAATGCACACATAAACCAGTATGCGCGCATAGATGGCGGCATGTTGTACCGAAAGGTGAACCGTCAAAATCACATTGGATGAGCGCTGTTTCGTTAAAAATAGACGATTTTCCGAAGTTGCTATTGAAACAATTGTCGCGAAACTATTTTTACTGCGCCATTCCGATTGTCAGAAATTCCTTACAAAGTAGTAAAATAAAGACATATTTTAGTGTAACTGTCCGATGAAAAGTTTTGATACTTTTATTTTTTTTAAACTTAAGCCTATCGGAATGGATTTTTCTTCTTTTTTTTTTTTGCAACAACGCGAAAAAGAAAAAAAGTAAAAAATCTAGATTCGGTCATATATGAATCAGGCAAGAACCAGAAATGTAGAAATGATATAGAAGGGGGGAGCATGCGCAATGAGTAGTAGGAGGAAGCTCACTTTTTAGCGGATGATCGCAACGTTCGACAATGGGGATTCGGAGATGTGATCAGCATTATACACTGCTCGACTGCGATGGAAAAAACAATATGGAAAGGAAACCAAGGAAAAAACCAGAGAAGGACAGGATGGATAACTTCAGCAATTGTTGAAAAATGGAAATACAAACGAAATTCTTGTCGAAGTCTACATTGGTAGCAGCACGGTAAGCACATGTTTTAGAACATTTGAAAAGCGATCGTTCAAAAAGTCGCGTTAAGAAATTGTTACTAGAAATTTGGTCAGTGAGAAATTTTTCCACAACAACCGATAAGGCTTGTGTGCCATTCATGCTCGATATTTTTAATGCGCTGTCTTACGAACATTATCCAGAAATCACGGAAAAAACCTATAAAAGTGAAAAATTAAAAAAGAGCCCGACTTTGATCACTTCTTACAATGTTTCATGCCCAAGGTCTCTTGTGAAAAAATTATTATCAGAAAAACTTATCCGATCCTTCAGTTTTATCCGAAATCACAATCTACTACCGTTCGTGTCGTATATTAATACTAGAAAAAAAAAAAAACGCCTATTCTTTCGTTCTTTTGAATGTTGCTCACAGACTTTAGTCGAATTTCGTTTGCTAGACTAGAGCAAAAAAAATCTTAGCCCCCTTTCCGCATAAGAAGTTGGCTTAGTAACTAACGAGGAGCATGTGGCATTGCTATAAATTTGCTAATGATATTGAGGGCACATTGAATAGAAGAGTATTAAATATTGCGATAAGTCAGGGGGGCATGGTTGACGGATATAATCTAACCAAAAATGGTGGTCTCTGTTTTATATACTTTTTGTATATAGAAAAAGACATATTAAAACATTGACTGGTGCATGATGTTTAAAAATATTCTCTTTGTTAAAAAAAAATATACTTTTGAGTTTTTAAAACAATTAACGAAATTCTATCATCATAGTGTTTAAAATTCACGTGTCCAAAAATCTGATTAAATTTTTTTATTACGTAACCTACTCGCATCTTATATTTTTTACTCTCTGGATAAACTAATTTTTACTAATTTATGCAAATGTAGCGTACCTGTTTTTTTTCTTAAAAAAAAAGCAAGCGCCGATATAAATTATTGACAAACTCCTGCTGCAGAGCCGCAAGACATAATCATGTTAAAAGAAAAAACAAAAATAAAAATATCGTTATTGGAATATATATATTAGAAATCGTTTCTTCTGTTGTATTTTTAAGTCGATTTTTTTCACTTCAGCGTGTTTCTTTTTTTTCTTTTTTGATTTTTGCTTGCTGGCAGTTTTTGCATTTCATAAAAAGTTTCACTTCTAATGCCGTTAGTTTTTGACCCGCGACGCGCAGTTTTCTGCGGTCTCATAGCCAAAATAACAAAAAAAGTAAATACCACAAAATTCATCATCACTGTGTAACTCTTATTTGGGAATGATCGGCTTACGAAGGTTTACAAACACTTCAGATCTTAATGAATTTAAGTAACTTGAAAAAAAAAAGAGTACCCAAGCAAGTGTTTCATATCAGGATGTTTTTATCTAGAATTCATATTTACCATAGTAAACGTTTTATTAAATTTTTTAAAACAAAAAGGATGGGCAGATGAAATTCAAAAATTCAGAGCAAACTGGCAGCAAGAAGCACAAGGTCGCAGCGTTTGGAAAAAATTAGGGGAGGCTTTCGTCTAGCAGTGACTGATGAAGAAGAAGAAGAACCATTTGATTTAAATTTTTCGTATAATATTTTCTGTCTTTCTCGTTCTACGTTCCAGTGAGCGGGTATTAGAAAAAGTAGTTTAACAGGTAGTTCAACAGATTTTGTTAGAGTTTTTTTTTTTTTTTTTTGGCATCGACACTATCTTTTTTTTTTTTTTTTTGTTTTTTTTTCTCTTAAAACTCGTACGTCCCATATGAAAAGATTCACTTAAAAAAAAAAAAAAAAAAAGTAAATAAAAATAAAAAAATTGATACTGCTACACTACCCCGTCAGGAGAAATAACGAAATATGCCTTTAAGGGGAATTATCATTAAGAAAACCCCGGGGGGATAATCTGGACTTTTTAAACAACTACCCCGCCCCAGCTGTATTACAACCTATAATCGTACGAATATCGGAGGTCCCATTTTTATTCGATTCTTTTTTCGCTGAACTGAAATGGTACCCATCGATGTTTCATTTCATATTACCATGGTTACCGTGTGTGTATATTAGCCGAAAACGAAAATTCGCCAGCTTTTTAGGCATAGCGATAATCGACGTTCTTAATCGATCGTAAACATTTGCACAGATTATCGAAATCCTCTTTTTCACTGCAAAAAATTACAGACTAATAATTCTCACGCTGCAATGAATATTTTCTCTTTGCTCGCAATATGTATAATGTATATATGTATAAATATAAGTAAAAACGCCATGAATATGGAGTAAGTGACGACTCCGAAACATGTCGGCACGTTTTAATTTTTAATTTAAAAATAATTTTCTGTTTAATAAAGATTTTATATTGTTCAATAAAATAAGTAAACGAAAATAATCAGATCACAAGTAACAATCGACATAATCGTTTTCGCATTCGACCATTTTTTAAATACCAAAAATACTGTTAAATCAATTAACGAGTCGTAGAATTTTTATGATCGCATTTCCTTTTGAATAACCAAAAACGAATGGGAAACGAGATTCTCTCGGCTTTCAAAATTTATTACATCACGTGATGTTGTTACGAAAAGCGTTATTTAGATTATATCCGTTACACATGCTAATTAAGTTTTTAAAGAAATGATTATCTGTATAGTCCCCCCGCCCCCCATTTCCAATAACTTTCGGTGGGGCTATTTATTTGTTTAATTTACAATTTTTACTACTATAATAATGTTCATTACAGGCAACATCGAATTAAGTTTTTGGTTTCCTGTAATCCCAAATTAAACAATCGTATTAAATTAATATTTTCATAAACTTAAATACACTATAGAGTATTTTAAACTTATTTATCTCATTACATAATTGAATTTTTTTTACGATATATAATTTCTTGCACGACAAATTCATTTTAAACTCTTTAAACAAATTTGTAACTAATTCTGTAGCGTATAAATTATTCGAATATTTTATTGCTCTATGGTTACATCCGTTTAACCGGTTAACGCTCAAATTATTTTAAAATGAGAATTTTTGAAAAATATTTTAAAATTACATTTCATACATCATAAACAGAGTAATCATGAAGTTGTAATTTATACTATAATTAGTAGTTGAGATAATAGGTGATCTATAAATAGATCGCTGGGCGCTGCTGGTAGTTAAAGAGCAAGTAACTTTCTTCCGAATTTATATTTAAAAAATAGCGAATTTACTAAAAAAAATGAAATTTTTGTAAAATTAATTAAAGAGATTTGAAAGAAAAAATCTTATTTTACTGATTTAAATTTAGTTACATTTTTATAGAGCAAATTTGCATTAGTTAGAAGTGCGATATAACAGAAAACATTTCAAATAAAGCGTTACATCGTATTTTGTACAAAACGTGAGAGAGGTCTTCCCTTACATTTTTCTGAAATTGGCATCTTCTTTGGTTTTGCTTTTTTTTGACCTATAACGCATGTTTCTATCCAAACGCACAGAGTCTGTCACTTTTGATCTGGATTACGTCATCGAAGGTCTTCTAACGCTTTTCTTAGAATGTGTTCCCCGCTTGAACTGCAGCAATATTTTAGATTTTTCTTTTCGCAATTTGTTAAATTGAACAGAATATAAGTATTTACGATGCCCATGTCAATAACTCTTGTAAAGATTGGCCAGTACCACTTTTTTGCCACGGATTTGAATTGTATATTATTCTAAGAGCCAGAGTCATGCTCTGGTCGACACCACCCATATTTGTGTTATACTGGGCTCTGGTACTAAGTTGCAAAATTTCGGATTTTTCTTTCAAACCGTTTTGATGCCTTGAAACTTGGGTTAGAGGCTCTTCTACTTTACCTGACAGATCTTTCGCTGATGGAGTATAGTCCATTTCATCATCATCAAAACATTCTTCGTCAATTAATTCATCCGCATCAGGCGGTAAGGCAATTATATCTGATTCAATTTCCTTGGAAAACCTATGTATTCTAATGATTCTTCGGCGCTGTGAAACACTTTACTCCGAGACATTCTAGAAGAAATGAAAAGGGAAAAAAACCGATAATAGTTACCACTAAGCCCAGCGTTCTATTTATAGATCAGCATGTTTAAATTTAAATTTCAATAATAAAAACAGTTATTTTTCTAATCTAAATAACGCGGAATAATTTCAACTGAACATTTCCAAAACGTAAAATCTATGGGGTAATAAACAAAAATGACCGTATTAAATTAGACCTGAATGTGAATAATCAAAGAATAGACAGCAAGTCAAAAAATTGTAAATATCTCGGGTACTATATTACATCGAATTTAAACCCTGAGACAGAAATTAAACAAAGATGCGCGCACTGCTTTTAGATAACTGAAAAAGCTGTTAACAGATAAATCATTAAACTTGGAAATTCGGAAAAGACTAATGAAAAGCTGCATTTGCCCGATTATGCTCTATGGGCTGGAAGCTACATACAACATATTATTCCGGCACAGCACTCAACTATCTGGAGGCGTGCGCAATGTGGCTTTATGCTTAAGATTCCTTGGACAGCGCGCATGAGAAACGAAGATGTACTAAAATCCGTCCAAGAAGAAAGGATGATCCGTCGAATAATCGAAGAAAGGAAAATAAGATACTTTGGACGACACATAATCAGAGGAGAAAGATATGAAATCATCCGGCTTCTTCTTGTTCAAGGGAAAATTGAAGGGAAAAGAGGAGTGGGACGCAGAAGACTATCTTGGACCCAGTACATTCGGAAATGGACCGGAATAACTTCTGTAGAGAGTTTAGTTTTGAGCTGCCAGAAATAGGGATATATGATGATCAACATCCCCTGTGATCGCTACGCACGGTAACCGTGTACAGCATTTTGAAGAAGAAGAATTAAGGAGGAATCGAATATGTAGAACACCTAAGAAAAGTGTTTAACTTACTTTTAAATTTTTTTCAGATGGATATAAAATCGAAAACTGCACTATGATGCTTCCAAGTGGCGAACTTTAGACGTTATCTGCTGTACCGATGTGGAAAAGAATGTTTCAAAACTCGTTTCCGGCTGTATACGTGTGTAAGGAAACCGACCAATGACAGTAAGAAGTGATCAAAGGATTTCGTCTTCAGTGGGCGTTCAGAAAAGTAGGTGATCTATAAGTAGATCTCACTGGCCGGTAACGGGTTAATACGTGATCCCTAATATCGTCTAAAAAGTTACACATCTTTTGCAATTTTCGTTATCTATAATTTTAAACTTATATATAAAGATACTACTCTAAATATAACTGTATAGTCAGTCACGACACGAACTTAAACAAATCCTGAAAACAAATAATGTTTCTTCTTTAATTAAATGTTTTTTTTGCTAATCACATATTCTCGCTGTATGAAAACAACTAATTAATAATAAAAAAAAAAAAAAAAAAAAAGAATGAATAGAAATACTTGATAGATATTATGTTTTTTTACTATTTGGAACAAGCTTTAAAAACTTATTATACGTATGTTATAAATCCCTTCTGGAAAGAATGTTTAACAGAGTCGAAGAACGCCATGAAAAGTGAACGGATTCAAAAACGAAATTGATTATATTATTCGCTTTTTCTTTTTACAATGACAGTATAAAAAAGTCTCAGCTTTATTCGGAAGAAATATTTACTAAGACAGCTTTTAAAAATAGTAGTGATTAAGTAAAACGTTAAAGATAAAAAGGAAATATAGAAAGGTATTTGATAATTAATTAATAGAAATATACGAATCAACGAGAACTAGTTAAAATAAGGCAAACGATCAGTATTTTCCATCCGTCAATATTAATCTTCTGTCCTCTGCAGCGCACAACCAATTATGGTTTAACTCCTACTACTCCTCATTCTCAAACCCGGATTCCTTTTACTTGTCTATCCAGCCTTCTCTTCCTTTCTGTTCCTGGTTTCTTGACTTCCCTTTTATGCGTCGCTCCATCATCTCGGCAATATGCCGCCTCCGCTTTGGGCACAGCTGGCTTCCCTCGTCGCTTTTCCGATTCTCTCTCGCGGCATCTCCGTATTGTCCTTTACATCCTCTTAACAGTCAACATGTATGTGATCCTGATCACATACTGTTCGAATGTTCATCACTTTCATCTGAACAATCTTCCTTTTACTCCTCTCTCTTATCAAACAATGTTCCTACTCCCTATTGTGCTGCATTTATTCTTTCCCTTCCTTCTCCTTCTGTCATCCAGGCGCTTGATACATTCTTGTTGAATGTTTCACGCCTCATAAAAATCTGATTTTTTCTCTATTCCCATTTCTTGGGCTAATGTCCTCGCTGACGAACCCATAGTAAATATTAAAAAAAAAAAAGATCAGTATGTCATCTACCCCCCAAAAAAAAAAGAAACTTTTTCCTGGAGTTTACTTTCGGCGCCCCGAGAGTAATAGTGTTGTAATATTGGCTTTATTTTTCTTCTAAGCGCTTCTTTATGTTAATATTTGAGATACATTTTGGTCTCTTCAACTTCTTTACCTGGGATATTATTAAGGAGAACATACTTCTTTCTGTCGCTTTTTGCCCCAAAAGAAGGGAGGAAATGATTTAAATGAAAGTTTTTGATTTTTTTTTTTTGCATTTTGAATTTCACTTTTAAAAGATGTTGTTATTTCGCGGCGAATTTTTTTTGGACTGGAATTTTTTAAATTTCACATTCCATATATTGTTGACGGCTTCTATGTTTTGTTTTTTTTTTTGACATGTAGGGCAATCGGTTGTTCTGAAATTATACGCAGTATTTTGACCGCGATTTATGTATAAAAAATTGGATATCTCAAGCTGTTTCGAATTATTGAATTTTATTTGATATTTTTGTGTCTTCGAATTATTAGAATTCCTTAGATCTGCACGGAATCTTTAAAACGAAGGAAGAAGTACCGAAAAAATTGGATGTCTTTAACAAATTATAAAATTAATTTCGCTTTAACTGTGATTTCTTTTTCAATCAATACCGTCCCATAATTATTATTCGGAAAGGTAAGAGAAGGTTTAAGACAGATTTTTTGAAAACCATAGTATTTATTTATAACAAAAATTAATCGATCAGAAGAGTAGGGAATTAATGCAGTGAAAGTAATAAAAACTTTTTTCCCCATCTATTAGTCTTATTTATTTTTATCGACTAAAAAAAAAGGAAGTTATATGTTGACCTCTTTTTCTCGTTCGTTCTTTTATATTTGTGCCTGTGTGTGGAATGATTTTAATGATTCTTTGTTCATACCAGTCACTGGTGGTACCATATAAACTCTATCTTTTTTTTATAAGACAACAAATTAAAATATTATCAATGTTAGTTATCATGGACGAATACGAATAAAGAAAACGAATTTGATATTTCAATGGCTCAATTTGCAAACTCAACACTGATGGGCGCCTTAACATTACTGTTTATAATTCGATGATACCCTTTATTTATTAGAAACTGTTACCAAAGGAGGATAAAAAAAACAAAAAAAAACTGCTACACAGTAATGTTAAGATACATAGCGGTCTGTGGGGGTCCCATCACAGATTAGTATCAGTGAATGCTGATACTCGGCAATTATTCAAATAAATGTTAAAAAAAGGGGGTTCCCCTTAGGGATATATTTGGTTCAATATACAATTTAGATAAAAATTAGCGAAAAAAGTTTCATTAGAATATTAAAAAAAAAAAAAATACTTGAAAATTTATTTTGAAAATTTAAAAAAAAAAATGCACTAAAAAATAAAAAGTGATTAAAATAATATGTTTTTAGACTAATACGCATAAGGATATTATCTAATGATGTTACGCGCAATTTTTATTAATTTAATTAATGAATTCAAAAATTTTCTAGAAATGTCTAAAAATATACTTGGCCGAAATAAACAAATACCGTCTATTAGTTTACTTAAAGGGTGATTTGTAATTCGACCAATTCCTTGAAAGGGGTTATTCTTCATTTATTGCAAATGAAGTCCTATCCACTAGGGGTCAAAAATGAATAGTTACACTGAATTATAGCTATTTTACGAATTTTTAGAAAAAATTTTCAGACTTGGAATAAAAAAAAAAATATTGGTTAAAGAAATACTTAATTCTGAACAATCAACTGATATTTTTCTAAAATTTAATCAGCTATTTAACATTAGAAAAAAAAAAAATACATGCCCAGAATTATCATAATCCCAGAAATAAAACTATTTAAATAGCCACAATGATAAATTTATTTTCTAATTTTCATTCATAATTAAACTATTATTATTTGAAAAAATTGTACGATACTTGACATATGAAATTACAAAAATTTGTTTCATTAGCTTTCTAAAAAGCTATAAATGTTATATTAATTTATACACGTGCAAACAAAGAAAATCACATTAGAGACTAAGAAAATCCCTGAATTCCAAGAAACATACCCTTATCAATACCGTTACGCTTTTGTTTCTTTTGTCGCACTCGGGAAATGGGGCTATAAGAGTCGGTAGACTTCGGAAACTTTCGGGAGGTAGCTCGTCAACACAACGGGCCATACTTGTCTCAGTTACTTCCGTTCATTCAGCTGGTTTAATGTAATTACTACAAAGAGTGTGCGTATCGTTCAATTGAAATACCTCGCAAAAAAAAAAAAATTGATTTCTTTTTTAAGTGGCTAGTTTTGAAAATGAAGAATTTCCCAGATATTTTGTTCTGTTACATGTTCTGTTACGTGTTCTGTGACGGTGATGCCGCTGCACCATGAAGGGAATATCTAAAACTTTTTCCTTATCACCGTTTACCAGACGTGAGTGTGTTTTCTGCGACATATCAACCGGATTCGGGACACAGTATGTGTTCAGCGACGACAAAGTGACGCTGGCAGACTTCGGGTTTCCGATCTTGCTGTCGGAGAAGAAATTTTATGGGTCATATATATATATATATATATATATATATATATATATATATATATATATGTGTGTGTATATAATATTTTGCAATATATGTGTGTATATAATATTTTGCAATATATGTGTGTATATAATATTTTGCAATATATGTGTGTATATAATATTTTGCAAATACGAGGATGGTTCAAATATAAACCGGAATTTCGTCATAAAAATTTTTATTTTATACTTACAGTGCTCATATTTTTTACAATTTTTCGAGATAACCCCCCTCGCACGCTACGCACTTTTTCCACCTCTCCGGCAATTTTTTTATTCCTTTTTCGTAAAAATCTCGCGGCTTGTCACATAGCCATTTGCGCATGGACGATTCCACCTCATCGTTGCTGTCGAAACGTTGTCCACCAAGTGCTTCTTTCAACGGGCCAAACAAATAATAATCACAAGGCTACAAATCTGGACTGTAAGGAGGATGTTCAAGTGTTTCCCAGCCCAATTCGGCCAATGTCTCCATCGTGAGCCGAGCGGTATGTGGCCTGGCGTTGTCTTGAAGCTGTATCGCACTACGGATCGGAATTTCGCGCCTTTTTGTTCGATAGGCCGGTTTGACTGTTTTTAGGAGGTTACTGTAATACTGCGCCGTCACAGTACGTTGTTCAGTTAGGAAATCGACTGCGATCACTCCCTTCATGTCCCAAAACACGGTACACAACACCTTCCCAGCTGACTGTGTAACCTTCGCTTTGACTGGCGCTCCCTCTTTTTTCTTCCGCCACTCCATAGACGAGCGTTTACTCTCCGGTGTATAGTAGTGTACCCAAGTTTCCTCCGTGGTGAATATTAGCCGCAATAAATTCTCTCCTTCCTCTTCATATCGCTGCAGGAGACGCGTACAAACTTCCCAACGAGTGAATTTTTGTTCAAAATTCAGAAGTCTTGGCACCCATCTGGCTGCAATTTTGCAATAACCTAGCCGATCATGAATTATTGTCTCAATACTACCTATGCTGATGCCCAATTCGTCGGTCATATCGCGTACACGGACGCGTCGGTCAGCCAAAATGAGTTGTTCGATGGCTTTGACGTGTTCATCTGTAATGCTGGTTTTTGGGCGCCGCGCATGTGGTATGTTTGACACCACTTCACGTCCTTTTCGAAACGCGGAACACCACTCGTACACTTGAGTTTTGGAGAGACACTCATCGCCGAACTGTTCGCGTAATTTTCGGTAAATTTCCACGGATTTTACGTTGTCTTTGACTAAAAAACGAATAATGATGCGTTGCGCAACAGACACTGGTACTTTTTTTTCACTCATGGCTCTAACTACACTAAAAAGTGAGGTTACGCGGTTCTAATTGCTCTACACGCTTCGTAACAAACCGGTCTAACTGCCAGTGCAACCACTTTTTCCACAATAAATTTTTCGCGCGTTTATTTAAAAATTCCGGTTTATATTTCAACCACCCTCGTATATTTGCCCCATCGGTACATCCGAATTGGAGACCAAAAAAAAAAAAAAAAAAAGGGTCATTTGAAGAAAATGGCGATCCTTCGCAGTGTAGTAACTATCGTCCGATAAGATTGCTTTCGGGCTCGCTGAAAATACTGAAACGATTGACAGATTATCGCCTTCAGGTTATCATACGTTTAACATCCAATCAGTGCGGTTTCGTTAGAGGACGCGGTACAACTGATGACGCAATTTTCTCACTGCGCATGATAATGGAAAGACACAGAGAGAAGCGGAAGAATGTACACTTAGTCTTTCTGGATTTGGAGAAAGCTTTCGACCGCGTTCCGCACCGGTTAATTTAGTACGCTCTGCGAGAATTCCTGAAGAATTGACAAAATGCGTACAATTACTCTACAGGGATGTCACAAGCAAGGTCAGATGTGCAGTGGGCGAATCCGATGAATACCTAGTTAGAATAGGCGTACAAGAAGACTCTGCGCTCTCGCCACTACTGTTTAACGTGATTGCGGGATATTCAAATGCTTTTACATTGGACACACTAATGTATGCGGATGATGTCGTGTTAGTTGACAATTCAAGAGACACGCTCCAAAGTAGGGCTCAGGTATGGCGTAACAGACTGGAAAAGTTTGGTCTTAAAGTCAACATAAAGCAGACTGAATATATTACTGCAGATACTAACGCAGTTGGATCTATTAAAGTCTGTGGAGAGTACTGCCTCGGACAAGGAGCTTTAAATACCTTGGATCCTAGGCCTGGCGTTTCCAAAGCAGTCCGAAATCAGATAAGCACAGCATGGCTGCAATGGAAAGCTATAACTGGCGTGCTATGCGACAAATGCATGACCATTCGGCTAAAGTCAAAAATTTATTGATCGGTGTCATTTGACCAGCTGCCTTGTATGGTGGTGAGGGCTGGCCAGTTACAAAGTGAGAAGAGCAAACACTGCATATGATAGAAATGCGCATGTTAAGGTGGTTGCATCCGGTTATCAAAAATGAATGCACCCGCTCAGCAGCAGGAGTTGCACCTATCCTAAGTAAATTTCATGAGAGCTGCTAAAGATGGTACGGGTATACACTGCGTGCTCAGAAAACCGAAAGTGGCTCGTTACTATCAGTGGCGCATTCATTCCAAATCCCACGCAAAAGACCGGTTGGAATGGCGAAAATGGCTCAATGTAATCACTGCAGATCTCATTGAAGCCGGTATCGATTCAGGTCTAAACCGAAATAGCTGGAAACGGACAAATTTGCACGGCAGACTCCGCACCAACGGGAAATTGCCATCGGTGAAGAAGAAGAAGAGGAGATTTGAAACAGATTCTATAGTTTCAATGAGAGCTGAGGCTGAGGTATTCCAATTAAGCGATACGTCCGTTCTCCGTAGTAATTAGATTAAACCAGCTGAATGAATGGAAGTAACTGAGACAAGCATCGCCCGTTGTGTTGACGAACTACCTCCCGAAAGTTTCCGAAGTCTACCGACTCTTATAGCCCCATTTCCCGAGTGCGACAAAAGAAACAAAAGCGTAACGGTATTGATAAGGGCATGTTTCTTGGAATTCAGGGATTTTCTTAGTCTCTAATGTGATTTTCTTTGTTTGCACGTGTATAAATTAATATAACATTTATAGCTTTTTAGAAAGCTAATGAAACAAATTTCTGTAATTTCATATGTCAAGTATCGTACAATTTTTTCAAATAATAATAGTTTAATTATGAATGAAAATTAGAAAATAAATTTATCATTGTGGCTATTTAAATAGTTTTATTTCTGGGATTATGATAATTCTGGGTATGTATTTTTTTTTTTTTCTAATGTTAAATAGCTGATTAAATTTTAGAAAAATATCAATTGATTGTTCAGAATTAAGTATTTCTTTAACCAATATTTTTTTTTTTTATTCCAAGTCTGAAAATTTTTTCTAAAAATTCGTAAAATAGCTATAACTCAGTGTAACTATTCATTTTTGACCCCTAGTTGATAGGACTTCATTTGCAATAAATGAAGAATAACCCCTTTCAAGGAATTGGTCGAATTACAAATAACCCTGTATACTTTGTAGCTATTTTACTGTGATACGTCCGTTGTTGCAGATGTTATTTTTTGCTGTACTGTTAAATTGTCGAACGGTGTTTTAAAAGTTTTTCTTGAGATTATTCTTGCTTTTTAATTTGAACTATTTATGTAAACTTAATTAATGACGTTAAATGTGAAAAAGAAATAATCTCAGTTGTTCTCCTTCTGTTAATCGTTTCAATAACAACGATTAATTTCATTAGTTATATAACAAAAACATTCAATTATCTCGATTGTTGTTTTCCTGCAAATAATTAATTAGCTATTATGTCGCGTTTGTGTAGATTGTAAGTGAAAGCAATGATCCTTGACCATTTTATTATTATCCGTCTGCATTAGAGCGCGATCTTTTTATTCCAGACAAGTCTCTTCAGTTTTTCAAAATGGTGCAAAAGTGCCGTTGTTATTTTTTCTGATGCTGTATCTTTGAAACTCGCATCGAATTTTTATCTACTTATATGAAAATGTTAACATTAACAGACAGAAATGCTTTATCATTATTCGGTTTTATCCGCTGCAATAAATTTGTTTACAAATTAAAACGAAACAAAAAAAAAAAAATTAAAAATTAAAGAAAGAATTTTGATAATAAAAACCAACTTTAATAACAAACAGACATGTATTCAACTATATTTAAAGAAAGAATTATTCAAATTAAATTTGAAAAATCCTTGTAACAGATTTTAATAATAAGTACACGCGTGAAACGTAATATCCGACCGTAGGATTAAACTCACGAGATTCTTGCGTGCAGCGGACACATTTAATTATGGGGTTATTTTTATGTTGTACATAGTGTATTATTACATATTGATGCAGGCTTATGCTTTATTTTAATGCTCTCAATCCGATAAAGTCTTGACTTGCAATTTTCGTTGATTTTCCTGGAACACTTTCTTAGTCACTTACAGATTCACCAGTCACTGTTGTGGACGGCGACTTTATAGGAATTGAAAACAAGTAAAAAAGTGGTCTAAAAAATCTTTGACACCTCTTTCCATATAGCCTTCTCTGTGAAAGCACCAATTGACATCTAAATAGACAGGAATGTACCGAGATACGCCGCATATGCACTCCTCGTTTCTGGCTACAAAGCTGTTTAACATAAGACTGCTTGGTCATATCAACTGTTTAGAAATTAAACTTTTGAGCCGTGTACATTTCTTTCATTTGCTTTAGCTTTCGTTGAAGATTTTGGTAACCAATTGTAATTAATCTTCTTCTCTATGTTACAGTTATGAAGGATTTTATTGAGCATATACACCCTGTCAAGAAAGTATCGGGAATTGTCAATTTAAATCTCCCGGGTAATAGCTAGGCAGATAATTTTTTTTTTCCAGGTTAGTACAACTGTTTTGTATTATGATGCCTATTTTTAGCGCGATCTGTCAACCAGTGTGTTTACAGCAGCTGTTAAAGTCAGTCGACCTTGAAGTGTTTTGTCGAAGTTTTACAATGAGTGAAAATATTGAACAACGTACTTGTGTTAAATTCTGTGTTTCGAACGAAATTTCTTGTGCCGATACACTGAAAATGTTACAGAAGGCTTTTGGTGAATCTGCTTTATCAAAAACGCGGGTTTACGAGTGGTACAGAGCGTTCAAGGATGGTCGGGAGACGGTCGAAGACATGCCTCGCTCTGGACGGCCTTCAACGAGTGTGACCGATGATAACGTCGATAAAATCAAGGAAATCGTTGCTGAAAATTGTCATGTGAGCTTGAGAGAGATGGCTCATGGATTGGGCATGTCACACGAGAGCGTACGTACGATTGTGCACGAAAAATTGGGTATGCAACGCGTTGCGGCTCGGCTTGTTCCGAAAGACCTGAATTTCTTTCAAAAAAAGTACCGAGAACAGGTAGCTGCAGACATGCTGGATCGAGCCAATTTGGATCCTACCTTCTTGGAAAAGATAATTACCGGTGACGAGACATGGGTGTACGAGTACGACACGCTTACGAACCAGCAATCGTCCGAATGGCGGCCAATTGGCGCGCCAAAGCCGAAAAAACCTCGCCAAAGCCGATCGAAAGTGAAGATCATGTTGATTGTTTTCTTCGATATTCGAGGCGTGGTACACTATGAATATGTGCCAGCCGGACAGACAGTCACCAAAGAGTTTTACTTAAGTGTTTTGAGACGTTTGAGAGAGGCTATCCGTCGTAAACGTAACGATTTGTGGGTCGACAATTCTTGGATTCTCCATCACGATAATGCGCCGTCTCACAAAGCCATAATTGTGAATGAGTTTTTGGCCAAACACTCGGTAAATATCATCGAACAACCGCCGTATTCACCAGATTTAGCACCCTGCGACTTCTTCCTATTCTCAAAACTCAAATTTCCGCTACGGGGAATGCGCTTCGAATCGATTGATGACATCAAGACGAATGCGACGCGAGAGCTAAAGGCCATCCCGGAAACCGCCTATCAGAAGTGCTTTGCCGAGTGGAAAAAGCGTTGGCATATGTGCATCGCTTCGAATGGATGTTATTTTGAAGGTGACAAAATAAATTTGGATGAAAATTAAAAATTGTTCGTTTTATTTAACAATTCCCGATACTTTCTTGACAGGGTGTATATTGCACTGGGTTTATAGTTTGCTTCCATCCTACAGGTCAGTCGTGTTCAATTATCAAATTTTGCTGCGCTGGGGAGGATTTTCTAACTTAGTGCGTTTCAGGCATAAGGAGATATCTAACTTTTTACGTGATGTGATGTTTTCCATTTTGGGATTGTTCTTTTCTGTACGGTCGTCTCGGTGCCTGCAAAAAGGGGTTTTTTTTTTTATAAATTACCTAAGATATATTTTTCAAACTTCATCGGCTAAACACCATCATCTGATTAGTGAGAAACAAAAACTATCAGAAATTATTTCGGTATGACTATAAATCACGCATATTCCGTACTATCAGTAAAGTACCGTTCTTCGTTAACGATTAATTTTTTTCCGAATATTCACATACATACATACATGTTGGAACCATCGAGCATTGGTTATCATGCGGAGGAATTTATTTTGGGCTGCTTGAATAATGTTTCTGTTTGATATGTGCCCGACAAGTCAATACATTTCACTTTGTTTTTTCTCGAATCTGCTGAGCTTTTTACACAACGTGAGTTTTTCAAGTCAGCAGGCAGTGTCTAGTGCTTAACTTGTGTAGAAGTCCTTGATGCCACACTCGGTCAAATGCTTGTTCAATATCCAGAAAGACCGCCGAGCAAAATTTTTTTTCTTCGAATGCTCTTTTTATTATTGAGGTTGCTGGATGTATCCGGTGAACAGTAGAATGTTGATTGCGAAAACTAAATTGATAGTCGGGTAAGCGTATTAGTGGCTTGAGTCGCTTAAGTAACAACTTTTCAAATGTTTAGATATTGCTGGTAATAACGATATCCTAAAACTTTCAGGTACATGTTTTCCAAGCGTAAACAGGAGTTAAATATGTGCGTTAGTAGTATTATTCCTTTTTCCGATAATTCTTTTAATATCGTCTCACCCCATGATCTGTCACCCGATTGATTAGACTGCGCCAACAATTCCGATCCTCGGAATACACTACTAGGTGCTATTTCATCTACTCCTTGCGATCTTTTTTTGATTAATGTTATCTATTAATTTTGCTGCTTCAAGTGGAGCAATAGTAGAAAAACATTATTATCGGGGACAATTCCTTATTTTCCCTCCAACAAGTGGAGCTATTTTTCCCCATTCTTCAGTGAGGCGAAATTAGGTTTTAGACATCTTCGCTGCAATTTGCTTATTTTCTTTCGCTTGCCATCTCTTCACACTCGTATTATTCCGTATACAATTCTGGCATTAATTACGGAGTGAAAAAGAGTCGTACTGTCTTTTAATAAGGTTAATGTAAGTTTTAATCTATACAGCGCCGGGGAATATTTTGTCTTATTGTTTATTTCCGCAATATGGCTTTTCCACGTCAATGCTTGATCTATTGCTAAGCCGAGATGTTTATTATATCTGGTGAACAGATTCTAAGCGATCACAAGTACAACTCTGCGTATCTTTATTGTTTTTACGTAAATATTGCATGGAATGCAGTACTATCTTAGGATCATTGTAGTTGCTACATCTACTAGGAGTTTTTACGTACAGAACACTCGACTTCATACCATTTATTGTTATATTTCTGTCATGGGCCCACCTGCTTAACATATCAATATCTTCTTATAAAAGTTTTTCAGCAGATGTCCTTTTGTTCTACAACCAATGTTTATCATCTGCATATGCGTAAACACAAGGGAATTTTTGACGTAGTCTGCGAGTGAATTAACATAAATTAGGAAGAGCATTAGAGATAAGACAGTAGTATCATGATCTACCCCATATGCCAAATTTACACGTGAACTTAGTTTTCCGTTAATTTAAAATACCTCCCATAATTTATTTCCAATTTACATGTATATTACTACTTCGTTATGTACTTGTGCGGGTATATCAGCAAGAATTGCCTTGCAGTTTGTTGCTTTACCATTTAAAATATGTAATTAATCTATTGGCATGCGATGTGATACTGTTTTTCCTTCACCCATTATTTTTTGTTCGTATTTGTAGTTATAGTTGTTACTTTTTTGTGCAGTTTTGTAACTTATGCCTACATCAACATGATTGTATTTTTTATTGTTGTTATTATTTTTTATTTATCAAATTTAAATTTTTTATTTTTTTTTTTTATTTTTATTTTCATACATCGCGTTTTAATGCTAATTGATGTAATTGTATTGTAGGGAATGTGTTTCGAATAACAAGATTGGCCTATTTTAAACCTGTCCAAATTATTGTAAATAAATAAATAAAACAAAATTCTATATTAATGCTTGTTAAATGTTTATGCTTTGCCACAGCTGTGTTCTTGTTCAAATCGCCAGCCCCCTCCTTACTGTTACTAGTTCACGCATGTCTAGTAATAAGTTTTCCGCTTTTAAAATAAGCCCAAAAATACCATCACGATACCAATAAAACTAATCCTCCACCCCTTTTACCCTGTCACCACGCTTTCTGAAAAATTTTACACTATGTTCTCAAAATTGACCTAAGTATGCTATCCAAAGTCAAAAATCTGTTCCTACTCTCCCGCTCTTTCGATCATACATAATATTTCTAGGTTGACATTATTGCAAGATCATACGAAAGCGCACCATCGACTCATATGTACAAATCGACACTGTACTATGACATTCGTGTACTTTCCATTACCCATTTCGATTGCAATGATATTCTTTTGTCGCAATTACCATTTAAACCGTGCACACCTTAAAGATTTCCGACATCGTTGCTGCATGTTCACTTCAGGAAATGGTCAACCATAGACTCGGGAATAATTTTTTTTAAATGATCGATGTATGTCTAACAAAATTTTAATTATTTTTTTACATTATATATATATATATATATTTGTATACGCATCGTATTATAATTTCCACTTTTTTTTGGAAATACAAATATGGATACACGTGGTCGAATTGGTTCCCGTAATAAACTGGAATTACTGCATTAGCTGGTCGAATTCGGGTTAAATCAGTCTTCAATTTAAAACGGTCGAGTTGGTTCCCATTGTTCCTAGAATGATTGATGAATCAGTGAGTGGGTTCATGTACACTTGATTAAAACGTGATATTTAACCAAAAAGAAATATATTTTCGATAGTAGCGGTGAATTTCGCATAAGAAATAACATTAAGTTTAGTTTACCTCTGATTGCACTTGGTTTTTTTTTTTTATCTTTTTTAACACATATAGACATGAAATATAAATCGTGAATAAGTGTACACAGCAGGAGTGTTGAGCTGTGTGAGAACATTCATTCATTGGTAAAGTGTATTATAAAAGTGCTAAATGTAGTTTACGATTATTTGCATTTTCCATTTACAGTTCGGATTTTTTTTTGAAACAGATAACAAAGACAACTTGCGACATAGATGTGCGATTATATATCGATTGCAAAGAAACGAGAGAAAAGTGTGTTTTAAACATATCCACAAGAGACTTTATTAATTTGCTTAATTTTGTTCACTACGTAATGAATAATAAAAGAAAACACAATAAATAATAGCAGAAACAATTAGAAACTCAGCTGAGAAGCCGCAAGGTACAGCGGAGTTAAAAAAAATCAAAAAAAAAAAATTATCGAACAACATAGAACGGAGGAATTAATTCGACCAGTAAAATTTTACCTGAGGAGAACCAATTCGACCTCTCCCCACAAATATATGAGCCGAATTTCAAATTGAGGGAGGGGGTGCCGATTTTATACACTTATCCGGTGCTGTACTCTTTATCTGACAGCGTGTGTACATTAAAGAAATTAATTTCGCGTATCTTTTATTTTATTTATTTTTCATTTTTTTTTTTTTTCAAAGAGGAAACCCCGATCGTGTACAAGTATGAAGAAAATCAATTTTAATTATTTCCGAGAGTTCGAAAGGACAAATTCTCCGAAATCATTAAAGACCACATCGAAAATAATGGATACTTCGATTCCAAATTTTGATGGAAATTTTCATGGGATGTTTCGGTTTTGCATTTTACTTTTGAAAAATTCTCATCTTTAATGCCGTGTCGCTCTGAGAACGTTGTTTCGCAGTATAGAGACTTCATAAAAACGTTCGATTTTGCAGATGAAAGAGAACAATCCGCTTGAAAACATTCGAGCCTTAACACTTGAAATCCTCCGGACTGCGAAGAACAATTTTCGAAACACGTTTTGTTCTTACACTTCTATTTTTTGACATTTTTGCGCGTATTTGGAAATATACGGAGGAATTGTCGTAGTCTTCGCTAATAGAGATTTGCAGAAATGTTTCGACAATGAATGTGTGAGAGGGTGTGTAAGTGGGAGTATGCGCCCGTGTAACGGCAACAAGAACAGACCCGGTTCTGGAAAGAGAACAAACGGGATAAAAATTTATGTATTTTTGTTATAACAGAGGATTACAGCAATAGCGGTCGAAAATAACTACGAACATCCTTTCAAGAGGTTTTAGATATTGTGCAAATTAGCGCAGAAGCGAAGGAACGAGCTGGTTGCGTCGATATGTTTATTGCGCTGCAGTCGGTGTGTGTGTGTGTGTGTATGCGCACGATAAAACGGTTGACGAAGATTATAAACAGTACTGCGTTTAGGAAGTGCTAAACAATGTTATCGTGCTTTAGATGTCGAAACCGGTACGATACTTTTTTTTTTAGGATTCGCGAAGGATTTTTTTTTTTTTTTTTTTTTTTTTTTTTTTTGTTGGTAACTCCATATTCAACCTATCGCGAATTTCTTTTTTCTTCCGTAGCTTTTCTATGTCACATAGCACGCGCCGTCTTTTACTCGACCACTCTTGATATTACTGGATTCTTAATTTAATAAATGTCTGGACATTGTACACTAGGAAAATAGAAAGCAAGGCTTGCTAGCCGTTTTGCATTTTAACGGTTTCACTATTCGTCGTTGATGAACCTTTTTTGAGCAAGTGAAATCAGCTTACCGAATGATCTTACGAAGATTAAAGGACAAAACTTTGAGTTTGATTTGTGGTCGAATTGACGATTGGGCATGTAGTGAGATTTACGGTTTACACACTTTAAACGACACCCCCGCAATAAATCTTGGATTAAAGATAAACGCACATTTGCTCAGTAATATCGAGAAAGCTAGAGACGGTACAGAAGTGTCATATTATTGGGATGGAAGTGAAGAAAGTAGAGAATTCTCTAGTGGTTTAGGACGCCTAATGATAACATCCAATTTAGGTAGTATTTCGTAAAAAAAAAAAGAAAAAGAGAATAATCTGAGAAATCATTTCGAAAAAACAGCTTTGTTTGCCATAGTCATTTTTCTATTATTATACCCCATATTCGAGGATACTTTGTAGCAGACGCATGAAAAACGATAAGAAAAATTTTTCGGAAACTTGTTGATGAAAATGTTTCCATTCATAACGGGAAAGTGTTCTCTAATGGTTTTGACATGGATATATGTTATACGTTATGGGGGGTCGTTCTAGAATTTGCGCCACCAAAAATTGTAACGGAAGTGACGCCATCGACCACGTGACCGTAAATACACGTTGATCATCAGGAAACTACTAAGAACACTATATATATATATATGATAATTTTCCACAATCGTCTAAAACGCTGCAAGTGTGGAGCCGAAATTGAAGAAACTTAACCTACGTCATTATTTGATGACATTCTTAAATTTTATAGGCTTTTAATAGTGAATTACACAAATTAGCTTTTTTTCATTAAAATTAGTGTTAAATATTTAAAAAATACTTAAAATATAATAAAAAGTATTATTTCTAGAATTATTAATTAATATTTTATAGTTACTAATTATTTTTATATATGTATATATATATATATATAATTTAATTTACTTAACAATTATTAGATGCAATAAAATTGTTAGTCTAATAAATATGTTTTAAATTGATTTTGTTTTTAAAAAACAAAAAGTGATGGCAAAATATTGATCTATGAAAAATGTGTGTATGGATATCTGTATACCGTAAAAAATTGTAAAATGATTAACAGTACTTAATGTATAGAACAAATTTGACAAATATATATTGTTTATTGTATAATGAAATTATAATGCGAGATTTTATTTTATGTAGAACTATTTAGAAAAATTATCTATTAAATAGGAATAGAAATTGAATGGAAATTTTTGAAGAAAATTTTGTTATTGTATTATGCAACGATTAACGTAGGTTAAACTTTGGCTCCACACTTCCAGCGTTTTAGTTGCTTTTTTTACATAATGTATGTTCCCATCGCAAGCCTTTGTTAAGTATCACTAGTGCGCAATAAATACTTCGTATGTTAAATATAAAATAGTTTTTTATTCTCTAGATGATTTATAAATTAAACCCTTGTAAAGTATCACTAATGTGTAATAAATACTTCATCTTCTTCTTTGACGATCACTATGTATGTTAAATATAAAATAGTTTTTTATTCCCTTCTCCGAGATGATTTAAATTCGGAATATAATGAGGGAATTTTGTGGCAGGAATTGTAAGTAATCTACTCTGACAGTTAAACCACACTTAGTGTGTGTCAGGATGTGGTTCGGTGAACGTGTGAGAAGGCAGTTTCGTCAACGTCAGCGAGAGGAGAAAGAGCGCCAGGCATACACCGAATTCTTGATGAATACTCCGTTTTCGTCTAGTATATTTAAGGATGAGAAGATGCTCTTACCTTTAAAGTAATGAAGGAAAAAGAGAAGAAGAAGAAGGCTGAGAAGTACAGGAAGATGAATACGGAGCAACAAACACGTCAAGCGGAACAAGAAGTCTTGCTTGACGAGAAACGCAACACGGTTCGGGCTGGCTGGCGGAGTGTGCATCTACAAGAACGAAGCATCGTCATTGGAACTTCAATCTAGAGAACACGAATTTTTAAAATATGATCCGAAAGAAGTACAAGTGAAACGGATGTCTCATATGACGGTGTAGAAGATATCTGTGCAATCGGGACCACGGTTAACGGAAGAAGAGCTCTACTTGTCTCTGTTTACATCCCCCCCCCCCCCCAGTAGCACCAGTACGTTCAATTGAAGATTTATTTGAGTTGAATTTAATGGCATACAGTCCAAAGGCGTGTGTATTTAGGGAGTTGTTAGGGAAAAGGAGTATCATTTGATACCCATTGTTTTTTTTTTGTTTTTTTTTCCGGCCCGGCAAGAAACCATCTGGCCACGAACAACTTCTACAAATAAGCTAGACTAATAGAATAGTGCGCATAAATAAGTAGATTGAATCCTAAAACACGTCATGGAATAGGAGCAAAGAGTATCGTTAGCGATAAAGTTCGAGCAAACATGGCCGCAATGACGTAACATGTTAATTCCACACTGATAATTTTAAACGTTTACAATACAATTCGAACACACATGGTCGCAATGATATGACAGCTCACGAGTACCAAGAAAGATAGAATATAAAATTAACATTGACTATAGCTCATGGATGTGCGACATCAAGGCATGGTCGGGGATGAATTAGTCCACCTAGCATACGAAAGATTTTTTTAATAAGGTCACCTACGATCGAGAACGGTCCGGACTCGAAGAAGAAGATATCACATCCCAAGTGCAACAGGCGACTGGATAGCAGTAGGTTAAGGATGCAGGTTTAAAACCGAGTAATTAGCAAGGTAGTAGCAAGACTTCCGAAGATGCCAGTTATTAGCTATATTAGAACTCTGAAACCGGCCTTTCACCACTGAAAATAGTAATGCCGTTATTAATAATACATTTGAACCAAACCATTACAATAGCATCGGCAAAATATGTAAGAAACATTATATATTGGGGGGAGAACATCCTATTTAGATTAACATATTAAAGAAGCGACCAATAGCATGCTCGTATTTATTACAGTTAAACAATAAATGATTGATACACCCAGGTCAGAATTGAAAAATTGGTGAGAATCACAGAAAACACCATAACTGTGGTCGGTAAAATTAGCACCTTTTTTTTTTTTTTTGAATAATAATCTGCGGGTCCCACAAGGCACTAGCCCGTCTGTGAGTTCCCAACATAATTATATGTCATTTATTTGTACAATATGACATCAACTTAACTTAAGTACTTTCTGTTACAACATAAAAAGTTGTACTACAAAATCCACACTCTTATTATTTATCATTTATTTGTACAATATTGTAACATCATCTAAAATAATATTTCCTATTAAAATACCTTAATATGATAACACTTACATATTACAATAATACAATATAATTTTAAAACAACTATCACTCTCTCATTAGCAGCTTAAAACTGAGATAGTAACGAGTCTCATGTCAACGTAGCGTCAATGTTATAAGTGGTTATTACTAGTATTACAATACTTTTGTTTTCTTTTTTTTTTTTTTTTTTTTTAATAATTTGCGGGTCCCACAAGGCACTAGCCCGTCTGTGGGTTCCCAACATAATTATATATCATTTATTTGTACAATATTGTAACATCATCTAAAATAATATTTCCTATTAAAATACCTTAATATGATAACACTTACATATTATAATAATACAATATAATTTTAAAACAACTACCACTCTCTCATTAGCAGCTTAAAACTGAGATAGTAACGAGTCTCATGTCAACATAGTCAATGTTATAAGTGGTTATTACTAGTATTACGTTTCTTTTGTTTTCTTTTCTTTTTTTTTTTTTTTGTTACTATTTCTATTGCTCTTTACACCATGCTATCAACCAAATTTTAACCTTGTTTTTCTATCTCTCCAGATTTTTTTCATTTCGAATTTCCTTTGGTATCTTACCCATTAATAATTTTATTAATACCTCTTCCTCTACATTGGGTCTATTTACTAAGGCATGTCCCATACAAATGGTGGTGACATATTTACGCAAAAATCTAATAGAGATACCTGTGTAGGAATAGAGTGGTACCACGAACCAGAGAGTTAAGCAAGGCCTGACGAAAAATAATTTTTGAACCAAAAGCGTGCTCGGCTAAAGTAGTTCTGCCATACAGAGTTCAGTTAATCTCTCTTTTAATTTTAAAATATAACAGTCTGAGAAGATGGAATAAAAGGGGACGGTAAGCCATCGAGGGCAGCCTCTTTAGCAGCAAGATTCACTCTCTCATTCAATTTTATACCGCAGTGGCTTGGTACCGAATAAAAGTTGTGTAACGCCGCTTTTCAGGGTTATACTATAAGGCATTTTGATCTCATAGATAAAGGATGACATTTGAAATTGAAATTACTAAACTTCAAGGCGCAGTAAGGCTAATTAAACGGTCGGTGATTATTACGTACTTTTTATCAGTAATATCAGCTTGGAGTATGAACTCGACGGATTTTTTCATAGCAAACAATTCCGTCGTATGCACTGAAGCTTCCGGGGGGAGGCACCTAAACACAAATTTACAAAGCAGTGAAGGATCTCAATTCATCGAGTTCATGCGTGGTGAAACATTCAGTCTCGAACTGAGCAACGACCCATCAATCTCGTTAACCAGAAACAACACATGCATTGACGCAGTTTTTTCACGTCACGTTGATCATCTGGAAACTAAGAACACTATAGATCGTAATTTTCCAAATCACAAACCTTTGTCAAGTATGCAATAAATACACTATGTATCGCGATAGCCTAGTCGCTAGAGCGCTTGACTTCCGATATGGAAGTCACGGGTTCGATCCTGAGCGACGACGAACTTATTACAAGAATTAAATAAATAAATAAATAATCGTTAATAGTCACGTGGAAGGCAATGGCAAACCACCACGTACAACATCATATGCGCGCGCTAGGTCAGTACACAGCAGACCCACACCGGACGGACTGCACTGGTAGCGCGATAATAAGCGGCTACTATCAGTTCCGAATGTAGTCTTGCGTGTGTACACCTGCGTTGCATATAACAATTGCCTAGTACACTACCTATAGCTGTACTGCTAAAATGTACAAATAGGTAGTCGCCGACGCTCAGAAGCTGAGTATGGCACTATAATGAAGAAGATGTTAAATATAAAATATCTTTTTATTCCCTTCTCCTAGATGAATACATTAGTTGTGTAGGTAACTCTCGTAGTTACGTTCTTCCAAGATATTTCCATGATCTGAGTTATTTTCCATGAGGGAAGTCGTTGAATGTTTTGGCTTAGAACGTGTATAGAGTGAGTGGATGATCAGTCAAGGCGGACCAGCTGCTACGCGTAAGAGGGTACTTCAAAACCGACTGCACCGAAACAAGTGATTTGTAAAAACTTCAATGAAGAATCAAATTCTGATTTCGATATCAAAATTTATCGCGACTTCACTACGGAAAGCTGAAATTCGGGGTAGCGGCCGCACGAAATCGTTTGAAATCGGAATAACATGGAAAGGAACAGCAGACAGGGTCTAAGAAGAGAAACTCAGATTCACGATTCACGATTGGACCTGCAGTAAATACACGAATGCAATCACTATGGCTCAACGGGATCCGAAAACATATTAGGGGTTTTCATATAATCGAGTTGCGCGCTAGAGAATTATTCGGACGCGGCCTCTGACAATGACACATCCTACGACATTTAGTCTCTTTTTTTCTTTCTTTAACCAATCATCTCTTCTGCGTAACGCAGTGCCGGATTAACCACGAGCAAGAGTAGCAATTGCTACGGGCCCCGCCTATCCAGACCCGCCTCCGTCTGAGCGTATCTTTTTTGAGTGAAACTTATTAAGTCGCGGTATATTACTTGGTGTCACTAAAACGTGAAACGTTACACCTTTTCCAACTAAGACAATCCATCGCAGACAATATTTATCCGATTATAGTTCATTGGCGAAAATAAAACACGTCATAATTTCATAAGATAAACGCACAAGTTCTACAAAAAGTCGCTCGTAGAAATGTACAAAATTTTAATCGGCCTGATAGTTGGCTCCACAAAAAGTCTGACGAGTGCAAGCTCTCTTACTCGCACTCAGTGTGGATGCGTAGTAGAATTGAAATAGCTCGATTCAATATGTTGAAATTGCCTATTTATTTGTAAGACTTACAGTTCACATTATTTTTTTATTATGATCATCATATACCGAAAAAATTATTTTCTAGTAATAAGTGTCTATGTAAGTTATAAAAGTAATGAGAGATTTCCTGCAATTAAATTTCTCATAACCATTTCGTGATCCTGACATAGTGTAAGATGGCGTTACCAATTTCGTTTAAAAATAATTTGCGGCGTGCTCGGTTCAAACTTTTAGAAAGGATTGTGACATGTTCCATCGTGGTATTAAAATAAGCTAAATATATTTTTAACTAGGATAATTTTTTTTTTTTCGAAAAGAGCTCTCAAAAGACATATTCCAATTTAGGATTAAAATAAACTGAATATTGGGACAGATTCGGCCGCCATGACGGTAAATGATCATGCTTTCTGAGTTAGAAAATAATGATAATAATTATGATAAATTCCAGACTAGGTTTTTTGACAATTTCCTATTCAAGTGTCATTTCAATTTCTCAGGCTTCCCAGCGTGCAAAAGTCGCATTCTCCGGCAAGGACGCTAAATCGGCAAACGTTGACAGAGAATATTGGATTGCGAAAGGAAGCAGTGTGACTTTTTACGTTCAAAGAAAATGTATGAAAAAGAAATTAGTCCACGATTCTGCCAAAATTCATTTTTCACTTATAAACATAAACTTACTCATAAAACTCACGTCAGAAATCGGTTGTGCTATTCAGAAACTAAAGGGCGATTCTTTTCTGCTTTGTTTGCAAAGTTATAGATTCAGATATTAATCAGTTTTAGCACGGTTTACGAAGGATGGATTCGATGACTGGAAGAATGAGAACAATTTATTGAAAAGGCACGAAGCTTTGCACTGCGCATAGAAAAGATATAATTTCGCTGTTAAATCGCATAAACAAGAATGCGTGTCTCGATTTTCAACTTGTAAGCTAAATTCAAACTGAGCAAAATTTTATTGGCAGGTGCTTTTAAGACGAATTATTGCAATAATAAAATTTTCTATCAGAACGAGGTCATGCGTTTCGGAGTAGTGATGAAATTATTGGTTTGGGAATTACTTAGGTTTATTAGAATTACTTTCCGAATTTGACCCTTTTTTAAAGCTCAACATATTCAAACTTATGCCGATAAAGGAAAAGGGGACACACGTCATATTTATCTAAAACAACACGCGAGGAATTTATCAAATTATTTTCGAAATTAAGAGATCCAGTTACTATTCAGTGTCATTAGATTCTACTCCAGATATATCGCATGTAGACCAACTGACTTTGATATAGTGTGCTATGTTCTACCATCCGGGCCAGTTGAGAGATTTGTTAAGTTCTTAGAATACCGCTGAACAACTTGCCTAAAAAGTTTGCTAGATTTCTTAAGTAAGAATGGTACAGTGATATCAAAGATTGTCGTGGACAAAGCTACGATAATGCCGGCAACATGAGCGGAAAATTCAGCGGCCTACCAGCACGAATTAAAGGAATATTTATAAGTATGCAGAATACATTCTTTGTCTTGCACATTCATTAAATTTAGTTGCTAAGTGCGCTGCAGACTGTTGTACAGAAGCATTATTTTTTTTTCGATTTTATTGAAAATCTTTAAATTTTTTTTTCTTCTGCTTCTACACATCATTGGGGCCTTTTTACGAAAGCTCTTACTTTGAAAATTTCGATTTTGAAAAGGTTGTCGGATAACTAGGTGGTGCGCCAGAGCTGATGTGCTACGAAGGCACTTTTATGTGGTTTTACCGCTGTCAAGCAAGTTTTTTGGATGACATTTTCAATAATATAGATCAAAAGGCAGAGTGCCGTAATCAAGCTTACGGATTAGTTTCAAAGATGAATGAAAACGGGAATAATAACAATTACGTGGAATGGTATCCTAGAATATGCGTGCAAGCGACTAGTGCGTCACTGCAATCGTCTTAAATAGACCTTAATACAGGGTACGCACGCCCTTTATGAATCATTTTATACGGATATGTCCAAACAATGCGATCCACATTTTCAGATATTGAAGCAGAAGCCAAAGATGTGACAGGTTGTGTCATGAATATCACAATAATCGACTTCAAGACGACGCAAGCAAAACACACAAAGTATGACCATTTTAGCGGTTGTTCTAGTACACTTGACGAATCTGTTGAAAATGAAACACCTGGTAAACAGTTTGAAATTGAATTGTTTGTTGTCATTATTGTTAAAACACCATCTGTTTTAGATAAACACATGAAAGCATACCAAAAACTTAGTAGTGTTTTCGGAATATTTCAAAAATTAAAATCTATTACAGCGGAAGAGATTTTGAAAACAAAACTCCAATTATGGCATTGCGCTTATGCAAATGATTTGGAAGACAGTCTATAGACGACGAATTAGTGCAGTTTACCGAGCTACTGAAAACGGATAGTGCGATTGACAGTTCAAAAAACGAAGCTCTACAAATTCAATATTATAAATTGCTAATGGAAAAAGTTCATTAGAATCATGTTTCCGCAATTTAGAAATTGCTTTGCGCATTTATTTGTCTCTCATGATCACCTTAGTCAGTGGCGAACATTCATTTTCGACATTGAAGCGTATAAAAAATGAATTAAGGTGGGACGTCTCTGAATTATCTCTCATTGACGAATATAGAATATGATTTGCTCAGAGAAATTGATATTCGTATCGTATTATCTCTAAATTCGCCCGCATTAAATCTAGAAAAGTTACTTTGTAAAAGTTTAAAAAAGGAATAAAAGTTCGTTTTTATTAATCGTCAGTTTTAACATGTTACTTATCAAAATTATTCTAAATTGCCAGGGCAATCTCAACTCCGGATTTTGTACTTGTCAAAGGCCGACAGGGCCTATTGTAATCTACTTTACTATATTAAACACTAATATAATTTCTTATAGATGGCAAATAAACATATTGAGTATTGAATTATTGTTTTACCACTTTATACTTAAGAACTCAGTAGATTAAGGGCTCCTTCTCCTCGATAGAATTTGCTACGGGCCCGCGCTTGCTTAATCCGGCACTGGCGTAACGATCCTTTTTCGGTACACCTCTGCTATTTTATAATGATCAGAAGTTTCGATGCATGCTGTACTATGACTTACAAGTTAAAATTACCGTTAAGTATTTTCAGTAAGACTAAATTTGAAAAACCTCAAAAAGAAAAACGATTTTTCCTCGTAGTTCTCGTTTTCCCTACCCCCGTAAAAAATAGAGAAATTTTTAAAATTTGGAGCCCTTGATTTATGGAAAAATTCAACTTACGATTAAATGAAAAAAAAAAACCTAATTAAGCTCGCGAAGCGGACTGAAAAGTCGATTTTGAACGATTTTTGCTAATCTAGCAAGTGTTGAAAAATTGTACACTTAATTGTCATTATAAATATATTGCAGTGCATGTGTGTGTGTATATTTATAGACACGGCCCCATAATCACTTGTTAACAAGCTTTACCGAGTTCCGCTGCGTTCTTAACACCGAGAAGGGATTGTTGCAACGTTTCGGCAGACATGGCCAGACACTGAAAGAATTCGCTTAACATAACGAAAAGCGCGGAGGAGCAGGTGCGCGGGTGCACTAAATTTCGACCACGATAGAGTAGAGCTCCTCCCGAGATTGTGCAATTCTGGCACCTTTAATAATTATTTGGAATATTTAATTAAGGAGTCTGCGCGCCCGGATCTCTGAAGTAACAGCGACGCGGATAAACCGCTATCGAATTCCAGTTCTGTCTCACTAACCTTGTTACACTGCGCGCAGTTCGCGCGTCACAGCGAGTAAACTTTACTATTTCTACCGCGTTTTCTGATACATCACCGTCACAATTAATGCCGAATCAAACATTATTCAACTGTTCGCTTCTGTCGTGTTGAAGTCGCGCGTCGATCTCGACCGATAAAAATATTTTCGATATTTCCATCGGCGCGACATTCATCTCAAATCGTGTCGCTGTTTCCTCATCATTTTCCGGCATCACAGGTATCACAGTTTATCTTTATAATTTTTAGGTAAATTACATATTTCTTGTTTTTTTAATAGATATTTCACGGCGAAAAATTAAATGTTTCCTTTGATGAAACTAATTCTTTCGCTGTGCTAATAAACTCGTTTTTGTCGAATCTCGATAAACTAGTTCTCTTGAAGGTCTCTCTGCTTAGTTAATGTGTTTTTTCCTTTCTTTTCTATCCGCTTTAATCACGGAAAGTGTAAATATTTTACGCTATATGAAAGTGAATGTGTATCACAGTGAATGTTCAAACTAAAAACAAAAAGATTAAGAGACCTCCTCCGAACAGTGATTCTTGAAAATTCACTATTGCGAAAATTTCATCCATTGAACTTGTTAATTACCCGAACGCGATTGCCGCGATTACTTAGGATATTCAAATTAGCCAGTGTCCAAAATTTTATGTCAGAAGCTTTTTGAGGTATTCGATTTTGTTATGGTTGCAACAGGGCTATTTCGTTTAAAATTTCTTTAGCCTTGTTTTCTAGGAGCCTAGTGTGCGCAAAGTACTTGCTTTGGTCGTCTAAACCGTGCATAATAGAATTTCCGTAAAAACGGCCGGAGAACGTTGGTTGCAATATCAGGAGCACGAAAATCGAGATCGATTTCCATTCGGTTAACTGGCTGCAAATTTAGTTTTTTCACTTATTAAGGGGTGGCGCAGCGCCTTTTGGACTAAAAGCATAAAAAATTGATCGTGAAAGTCCTAAATTTTTGTATTAAAGAAAATGGCAGTCTTCGTTATCTTTTTTTCTATCAAGTGAAATAGTAAGGAGATAGGCGGAGAAAAATTTTTTTAAAGGTGGGTCCCTGCCTTTATTTTTTAAGAGTGAATTTTCTAGAACGAAAAAAGGAACGTCTGCATCAAAGTGATTTTTGGTAACTATAATAGACTTTAAATTTTTAAAAAGTTGAATTTTATTATTGTGTAATTAAATAACGATAATAATCAAAATAAAAATATCTTTATTTTTATTATTATAGCACAATTTTTATCGGTGTAGGAATTCGAACCATATATTACTGAAATATAACAAAATCAAAATGAAAATATAAAATTAAATATATATGTATATATATATATATATATATATATATATATATATATATGTGTATGTATGTATATATCAGAACATGATACATAAAGAAATATAAATTGCGTAGAAATTTTGATCATATAATTTTATGTAAAAAGTGTGAATAATTAAAAATATAAAATAGTGATATAATAAAACAATAAAAGTTTTTGAAATAATGAAACATTATTTTTAAGATACAAAAAAGTAAATTACAATTAAACTTCGATCTATGATAATTTACAACTTTAAGCTGAGCAATAATTACCTTTCTGGAATGTATAATATGGAATTTAGAACAACCCCTTAAAAAATTCATAACTCATCACCAGATAACCCTTTAAAAACGAAATTCAAAATATAAAACAAAACACAGAAGCCCTTTCATAAAATCCAAAAATTACGGTTAAACAATAATTTAAACCCCTTTTTTGGGCGAAAAACAGCAAAAAAGCAAATTAAAAAAAAAAATTCCTTATCTGTTATTCGGTCAATTTTTTTTTTTTAAATTCCGTATCTGCTATTCGGGGCGGAGACAAATCCAACAAATCGAAGATCATAAACATCGGTCCAGCCGTTCTTGAGTTATAAAAGTAGACAGAAATGATTGATGAAATTGGGTGGGTTGGGAGGGGCTTATTATATGTTTCAATTGTGGATCTGAACCATACATGGGCCCTCTCAAACATCCACAAAAAATTTCATCGAAATCGGTCAAGCCGTTTAGGAGGAGTTCCGGGACATACACACGTATCCTAGAATTATATATATATATATATATATATAAATAAAAATACAACAAATAAACAGTGCAAAATTTTACTTTTTTTTTTTTTTGTTTAAATGAATTACCGTTTTTAACTACTAAGGTTATCACGGTGAGAGCTGCCCAGGCTATCTAAAGATCACCCAACAGTCTGCCATCCTGAATGTACTTCTTCAAAGTGTTATTACACGATTATTTGTTGTTTAATATTTTCGCTAACGATATGAAAGTGTTTTAGGCGGACTGCATTAAAACTGCGGCATTCAATTATGATGTACTGACGGGTATTTTAATTCAACACAGTATGGACACGTGCTTAATGGAGAGTTATTCTTTGCAGTATGTGGTCATGACTTTTATATGCCCTATTCTTATCCGATTGATGGTTGTGTATTCGACTCGCGTACTATCAGTCGGCGGCCACCATGGTTCGATCATCGGCTTTGAACGTTGTCTTTGATATCCATTCTTTGCTCCACTGCTCAGTTACTCTTTCGCGTAGAAACGTGCATCGAGCGTTGTTGGGCCTTAAGATTTATGCGGCATCGGGGATAACATAGCAGACCGAGCTTCTAGATTCGCGCGCTCATTCCCTGGGATCTGAGTATACGCAGAGGGACCCATAGGAACTCAATCCGATAGCCCTTCTGATCTAACAACAGCAGAGTCCCTTGAATTTTTTGCGCGATTGATTCTTCTGCATTATTATTTTGTAGACTTTGTATTGTGGTCAGAGAATCAGTAATAATCAGTATCTTTTTCGGTTGAGCTTTAGAACTGTCGTACTCCTGGAGACAGAGCAGAACTGCAAACATTTCTGCATCCAGTGCCGAACACAAGCACCATTTAAACGGGCCCCTACTAGTACTCCATCAATTGCAAAATTTTACTAAATTTTTCCAAAGAATAATTACTGATAAGTATTTATGGAGCAGTAGGTGAGAATAAAATACGACTGAATAGGCAAATATATAAATATTTATCGAATTATCAAATTATCACTTAATGTCTATAGATTCCTTCCTAATTATAGTAAACATATTCTCATTGTACAATTCCTTTCTAATACTTAATTTGTTCCACATTATCGTAATCATCCAATTTTGAAAGTGAAATAAAATAAAGCAATTCGACCCCCCCCAAAAAAAACGATTAAATTTGAACAGAAAATCGATGAAGTCTGAGTTTATTTTAAATATTCGATTAATATTTTACTTTTTTTTTCTTGTGACTTCGCATCTGGTTCTTTTGACTGGTTTGAGAACTTATCAAGTTAAATGAGGCTCTCTATATATTCAGCTTGCTTTCTGGTGCGATATTTATTGTTCGTGAATAAGTTAGCCCATTCCTCATTCTAGGATTCTATCTCTGCAATTTTATAAAACTTCAACAACTCTGCTAACATGTCACATCATTGTTAAATTTCTTCTTGTTACTCCTGAAAATTTCAAAGATAAATTTTTGTAAACATTTTATCGGTTTTAAATTTGGTGTTCTGCAGCATTCCTCGATGAATGTTTTTTTTTTTTTTTTTTTTTTTGAGGGGGGGGTTTAAACCCATATTCCATCCGATGGTTTTATATATGTCAATACGGTTTAAAACTGAATAATAAGCTTAACTAATATCTGAGAAGAAATCGGTTAAAGTAATAAAATTTAGTTTTCGTAATTTATTAGTTGAAATAATTAAGTATTTATTCCATGTTGTTTTATGATTCAGCTGGATTCCGAGAAATTGAATTTTCAGGGTTCTTTTTCTGACATATTGTTTTCGTTTCATCGTATATTTAAATCTAAGGCAAATTGCTTATGTCGGAGCCTATTCTATTATTATTTGCCTCATGTTCAGAATTAGTTCTTTTATGTCCCATCCTTTAATAAATGCCCCGTTTGTTCTTCAGAAATCTGTATTTTTATTAATGCTTCTAAGCGTTTGTCGATTATATAATCCCGCTCTGATGTGGAAGCAATGAGATGGTGCTAATAGTTTTCGCACTTTATTGTATTTTAAAAATCGGTACAAGTATAAAAATTTACATAATTTTTTGGGCTAGGGGGGGTATCGGAGTTTTATATAGAATGGTAAAATATATGGATTTTGACTTCGCCATGTTTCACTTTTTTTTTCTTATTTCTGCAGTTAATTCATCAGTTCCAAATATTATTTTTCACGTTTCATTGTTATTTCTTCTTTTTGAAATAAATTTTGACAATATTTTCTCGATGTTATCTGCGAGAAGTTTATTTTCTACAGTCCAATTTTTAAATTCTTTCGTTAAAATATTTTACTTTTTTTAAGAAAAGTTTTTCGTACTCATCCCCCCTTAAAATGTTTCCATATTTCTCGGTAATTGTTTTATCCAGGATCTTTTTCTGAGAGGGGCACTGGTGGAAAACGGGCAAAAAGTGTTTCTATTTTTGCGATTAACAAAAACAACATAGAACGATAACTGTAAGAAATAAACTTGTAATATTAATATAAAGGGGTTTATTAATACCGAAATAATAGAAAATTACACGTTTAAATGCATTAAAGCCAATCCATTCGAGCAATCTTTTATGTCATCCTGTTGTAAAGATTAATTGGTATAAGAGGGAGAAAGATCGCTTGGCATTGCTAGTAGTCACAAGAAATGTGCACAACAATCGACAGAGAGTTCTAATATTTGGCAGCACAATTGCTCTCTTGTAAACATCCGCTGCAGACGTTGGGATATTTTCTATTGCTAAATTTTCAGCTCTTCCTTCAAAGCGAACAAACAAGGAAGATCCTCTTTGTATATTTTTAGTACCTTGCAAAGCATCCTCTACATCTTCGTCGTTGCAGTTATGCAACTTCTATAACTGCCTGATTCTTCGTATCGGTGCACTAGAAAACCTGGATGACATTTTACTTCACAAATAATCCAGAAAAAAGGAATACTGAATGTCGGTAATACTCTTCAACAGACTGACATTTCGACCGATTAGTTTGAAGGCTGGTGATTGTGATTTTTGTACCAATTTCGTTTGCAAGGGCTTCAGCCTCATTAAAAAGTTTTTTGAATGCGTCTATGCTAGGTTGCCTCTGCAGACTTACTGTGGTCGTATTGACAAATAAAAAGTATGCCAATTTCAATGGCTTGTAATGATCGAGATAAGGAAAGCGTGATTCCTAAAATATTGGCGAGGATTACCAAGCTTACAAGAAATTCAGATGATGACATTATAGCTTGGAGAAACGAACATACAGGTGTAATACTTCTGTTTCCTTGATCAGCCCTAAATGATTATAACGCGGCCGTATTAAACTCCTTCCTCTTTGTCTAGTTTTAACCGTCTAGGGAGAGGTACGTGCCCCGTGCACCACCCTGAAATCCGCATATGCTTACAGCTACTCTTAATTTTATTATCAACCAATTCGCTCTTTTGCCTTGAAGCCTCACTTTTTTTTCTTCATTCGTCAATGAATTTCGGTTTCCGATATTTTATGTATGTTGCTTCTTAGGTTTTGTGTATTATATTCTCTTTGTGATATGTGTTTAATTTCTATCAAATACGAAATTTCAATATCATCCGTAATTGTCTTATACGACGTCTATGAATTTGTTCTTGCTTTTATTTACCACCATAAGTCTTAAGTTTTTTTGTTTTTTTTTTAAATACCATCACTAATAATTTATAGTTGTTACCGCATTCCGTTCTCGGATAGATGACTGCATTGCAACATTTACACTGTCCACAGACTATTGATTTTTACAGTGATTCCGTGAAAGTTTTCACGTGGTGCTGGTCTTCCTTGGTGGTGCTGGTCTTCCTTGGTGGTGCTGGTCTTCCTTGGTGGTGCTGGTCTTCCTTGGTGGTGCTGGTCTTCCTTGGTGGTGCTGGTCTTCCTTGGTGGTGCTGGTCTTCCTTGGTGGTGCTGGTCTTCCTTGGTGGTGCTGGTCTTCCTTGGTGGTGCTGGTCCACAACGTATGTACTATTGAAAGTTGGTTAGCAACTACGAATTTAATAATAGGCTCTGCTCTCTCATTATGCTGGGGCTCTTTGTTTTCGGCCAGTTCGTGGAAATGTACTCGCGTTATTTTACCTGATGATCACCTTGGCATTCACATCTCCCATGCCGATTGACAATTACCGTTCCGCAGTGTTATCAAGTACTCCTTTTAATTGTATATAAAACGTCTTTATTTTATCTCATGTCGTTTATTACATGGAAATATACCTGAACTATATTTACTCGTACAGATTTCGTATCCATTTTGATCGTTACGGTGCCGTCATTATGTTTTGTTGTACACACACACTGACTAAATTTCGTTTTCATTAACAACATACATTATGTTGCTATATATTGCAAAATGTCCATCTTAAACATTATACCGCGATCTATTTACATTTATTACATTTTTAATCTTCCTACTAGAATGACACTCCTTTAGTTCCAAAAGTGTCTTTATTAATCTGTTTACGGAGGCGTGTATTGTCCATGAAGTAACTGGGAAACTTCATGGCTGATCGTGTGCACTTCGATGATCACGGGTATTAGAACGTCGATTGCTAATAATAATATCCTCTATTATATTTGCTAATTATAATTTTTTACTGGAAATACGGCAGTGGTTTCCGGTTGCTTTCTGGAAGGTTTATAGTTTTCCTCGTTTTTGATCGTACGCTGATCAAAGATCGCTCCCCATTGGGATCAAACATTTCTGGATTTATTTGTTTAAGACACGCTTTATTTGGTTTCTCTGCTGAGACCCGTCTTGCTTGCCCTCTAGAGCCTACGTTATCGCTATGGCTCTTAGCATCGTAAAAATGCTCGAGCATTTTAATATTATTATAAAACTCTATATTATAACTGAAGCGTTTTTAGCTCTAGTATTTATAAAATTTCATTATTTTATCTCGGCTATTTAAGTAATATTATAAAATATTGAGTAATACAGGCATTAAGTGGCTAAGTAATTTTTTCAAGGCAAAAAGGAAAAAGAAGCAATAACAAATAATCGATTACTCGTAAAAAAGTTTTCATACATTTTTAGTCCAATAACATAGTAAATTCGAATTATTCACGGTAGTGTATACTTTTAACATAATGCCGTAGTTTCAAATATAATATATAGAATTATTCTCCCTCTCTCTCTCTTTTTTTTTTTTTAATGTTAATTTTAATTTTAATTTAAATAAACGTAACAAAATTTCTTAGGCGGCTCAGAAATAATTAGTTTGTAATTTTTATCGTTTGTTATTTCTCTATAAAACAAATTCTTTCTTATTTTCTTATTTTTTTTTACCCACTAACGGGGGTCCCATGTACACTGTATCATTGAGTAGAGGCACCGGTAAATAGAATTTAGGTGGTGTCCAGGACATTCGATATGAACTTTTTATTGGTTGTCTTCAAGAATTTCGGAAAGGGAACTCTACGTTGGAACCGGAATAGATTGAACTTTAGCCGATTAACCAGAAGGTACTGAATGGATAACAAAGAACATCTGTCCCGGATGGCGGAGTCTGTTTTATCTAATTTTTAGAAATGAGATATTTTCTCGTGGCTAATGCGCAGGCAGCATAATGTGACTCTTTTTTTCCTGCAGTTCGATCCCTAATTATGTACTCCAAAGTTCAGTATTTGAATGGATTGAATGCCATTTGTTCGAAGTAGAAAGTTCATATTCCAATATCTCGACCGTTTGGCGGTTAGTAAAGATTTAGCTGTCGTCAAGAAGTTCCGAGGCAGGTACTGCTATATAACTGGTATAACTGGTATAACTGGTGTATAATTGGTGTAACTGGTATAACTTGTATAACCGGAATCGGGAAGCAGAATGCGGTTGTTTTCGCCGCGAGATTGCTAATTCAGTTCCTTGTATGACCTGGAATCCACATGAAGGTAATACGGTCGATGATAGGAGGTTGCGATTTATCATGGGTTTGTAATAGATAAGAAAGAAAAGGGGAGTTCGTATACATAAGAGAGTTTTTGTTAAGTTTTTGTTGAACTTAACAGCTGAAAATTTTACGGCGTATACTTCTGCAGAGAAGAGTAAAAAACTACTTTTGTAAACGTACTATGTCGGATTCATTTATAAGTACTTGTACAGATGGGGCCACATCTGATTTGGAACCGTCTGTAAAAATATTTAAACGGTCGATGTAGTCTAATAGAAGTTGTTGGAACTCGTCTATACTTATATCCGGCGTAATGAGTTTTCAAAAACTAGCTTGAAGGAGGAGAGATAAAGAAACGTGAAGGTGAGAAATGCTATGTTGTAAAACTTCAGAAAACTTTTGGTCGATACAGAACTTTGTACCTTGGTGCATTACGTAAACGTTTTCCTTGAAAAGGTGCATACGCCTGATAGTTTATAGGAACACGAACGCCTGCAAAAAATCAGTTAGAAGATTGATGGAAAGTGATTACGTATTGTCCACTTTCGCATAATAGGCTAATGGACGGCGAGTTACGAAATGTTCCAATCGTCAACCAAAGAGCTACAAGTTGTATAATGTTTCGTCTATTTAGTGCGGTATTCGTCGCTGTTGCGTAAGTTGCAGATCTGTAATCCTTGTACGTATAAGTGCGCAATGGAGATGGCATAAGCAAACGATTTGTCGGCGCCAAAGAAGTACACCTATGAGTCAGTTTTTAAAACGTTGCACTAAAAAGTGAACACTTCTGAGTTTACCTAACTGTGAAGAGCACGGAAGATTTCGGTCAAACGTTAATCCCAGCTGTATTCGATTGTTTTAGCTGTAGGAATGTGGATGTCGATATTGTCGAATTCTTAATTATCTTTGGCTCTTTGATGATGGTATCGTAAATTATTGCACGATTTCCATCGTGTCAATTGACGTTGAGCAGGAATTATTAAATATACAATTTTGTTGTCGGGGCGTTCTCAATTTTTAACTAACATTGAAATGATTTTCATCATAATTTTTAAACTCTATACCGAAAAATTGCAAACTCTTTTTCGTGCACAAAAATAAATAAACAAATAAACATATACCGCGATAGAGATGATCGCGATTAATTCAAATTTCAAACATTATTACCGAAACAAAAATTAAAAAATAATTAAAAAGAACAAAACAAGAAGGGAATAAATTTATTTAATTAATAATATATATGCTAGGCGCGAACATCGAATTCATTCAAGAACATTACGAGAGAGAATTTGTATGCAAGACCAAATGCTAGTCAAGAGTGTTCTCTCATGTATACCGAACATTCGTACGGTAATTTATAATTCTTGCGTTGCATTTTTTATGTAGTCCATGCGATATTCCGAGTTATTTTGTGTTGAGAGTGTCGAGTTGTAAATTTTTTATCACGAAGAAAACTTTTTTTTTATTATTTCGTTTTTACGAGAGCTGTTTTTTTTTTGAGCGTCATTGACCCAACAACAGGAAAAGCTAAGCTAAAAAACTAAGTAGCTAGGCGGTCCGAAATGAACGCAACAGAGGACATCAGTGCAGGCACCACAGAAAATGAAGGAATGTAGAGGATAAAGGAAGCGTTATAGGGAGTCTAATGACAAGAGCTGGCTGCATAAAAGGGAGCGTTCATTACGAATACACGAAGGAAATGTAATCATCATCGCCTATATACGAGGGGAGGATCACAATCGTGAAGAGAACAATAAGGAGATGGCGACATAGTAAATCGACAGCGAGGGGAGGGGAGGAGAGAATGATTGATCCGGAGACGAATTAGGGAGACGACAATAGAAGAGCGACGACCGAAAGAAATAGAATGGAACCAAGATAGGGAACGAGGAATCGGCTGAATAAAACGGTAATGTGAATGACAATTAGAAAATAGGGAGGGATAAATATCCGGTCAAAATCTGACGTAATTGGAGGTGGATAAGGAAAGGGAATATCTGAAGAAGAGAAATAATTAAGGAATGAATCAAGGCGACCAGCAGAACGAGCCAAAGAATCAGCTGATTGCCGTCAATTCTGGAATGATCCATGAAAAATCAATAAGAATAGAGCGGGATGGCTGTAGAAGAGCTAAATAAATTTCGTGAGGGAGTAAAAGTAAACCAGTTTATTGTGTATTATGCCCCCGAAATTTTAGACAAAATGGCACTGCAAGGTAGGGGGGGGGTTTAGCGATCATTATAAAGAATTACTGATCAAGAACTTCGCAAACTAAAAATCAGCTCTATAACGTGAAAAGCATACATTACAGAAAAATATGTTTGAAAACGTATTACTCGCGAAGACGAAATTGTCCGCAACTTTACCATAGTTGTTTTTTAAGGTGTTGTTTAAACTTTGCTCGCCATCAAGTACACTTCGTAGTATATAATAGTAGTAGCAATGCTGCCGTTGGAGGTGAGTTGCATCAGAAGTGTGGACCAGCAATATTTGGTGCAACTTTTTCCAGATGGCATAGAATTCGGTAAAAAAAAAAACCAAAATGGCTTTTAATCGTTCTTTGCATTAGTAAGCCCAAAAAAATCACGTCTAACTTTGGCGAGCTAATAATACAAGTGTGATCAAAAGGTAACGAGGATTTCGTAAATTACGAATAATAATAATTTTTACCGACATGAAGTCAATGAGGGGATGTAGTCGAATTGGTTCCCGTAATAAACTGGAATTACTGCATTAGCTGGTCGAATTCGGCTTAAATCAGTCTTCAGTTTAAAACGGTCGAGTTGGTTCCCATTGTTACTAGAATGATTGATGAATCAGTGAGTGGGTTCATGTACACTTGATTAAAATTTGACGAAAAAGAAATATATTTTTGATAGTAGTGGTGAATTTCGCATAAGAAATAACATTAATTTTGATTTTTTTTTTTTTTTTATCTTTTTGAACACATATAGACATGAAATATAAATCGTGAATAAGTATACACAGGAGTGTTGAGCTGTGTGAGAACATTCATTCATTGATAAAGTATTGTAAAAGTGTTAAATGTGGTTTACAATTGTTTGTATTTTCCATTTACAGTTCAGATTTTTTTGAAACAGATAATACATTAATACATAAATTGAAGACAGCTTGTAACATAGATTTGCGATATCGCTTGCAACATTCCATAATTTTAAACATTCACAACAAATTAATTCTATATAAGGCACTTATTAGACCAATCTTAACCTACGCATCGCCTGTGTGGTCCTCAGTTTCTAACGCCCGCTTTAAACAATTACAGCTCATACAAAATAGATGTTTCGGGTGCGTACTAAACGCATCCCCCGCTACTCTAGAATTCGAATGATGCATAATGTCCTCAAACTACCATATCTTCGTAATTATGTACTTTCTTCGGCAAAAATTTTTTTTGAAAATTGCTCGACCCACAGTAATCCACATCGGGAATTATGATTCCAGGCAACTCCAATTTATGTATTCAAAATATAAGCAAAATCTTATATAATCTTTTACCAGTATATATTATATCATTTCTTTATTTATTCATTCACAGTCCTGTTCCTCACTTGTTGTATCTGAATCCTTATTCCTTAAGCAGACTTTATTCCCAACTACTCATCATATCTGCGCGTAGGTTTTTTTTTAAATTTTTTCCTACAATGACACTATTGCTAAATTTTTAATTGTAATAACCTATAATCGTTTTTTATATGCTGCATCGTGCGGTAAGACAATTCGTCGATAGGCTAGTTCAACTTGCACTGCTAACGTTATGTTGTATCGTAATTTGCATAAATATATTCTTTCTTTCTTCTTTCTTTCTCATAATTTTGATACTAGAAACTTCTTTAATGATAATATTTTGTTCATGTAGTTTTACGACAGCTTTGCATCCTCATTTGATACAAATACATCATTCTAACCCATCTGCCAATTTTTTTTTTTTTTTCCGGTAACAACCGAATTTATAATCGTGCATCACAAGTAGTTTTCTCCCTTTTTCGCTAAACATAAATTCCATTATAAATCGGAGTAAATAAGTAATATTTTGATAAGTAACACCAAACAGACAAACAGTAAAAAAAAAGTAAGTTCCATACCCCTCACAGGGTGTCGGGGATTGTGAAGCCTAATGGATCTAGAGCAAATATTGGGGTCAGTTCCTTTCTACTTTTGAACTATCCGCCTTTACTTTCCCAGATTTCTCGGGTACCGAATTATTTCAGGCCGGGTAAACCATTTTAGGCTGGGTAAACCTGGGAACGATTCGGATCTAGAGCGAGACAAGTCTTGAAACAGTACAACACATTATATAAAAAGACCGAATACTGATTAAGAATAACATCGGAAAACAATCCCACCCGCTTACAAATGAGAAACAGAGTCATTCTATTATGACACTCATACAATGTCATATGTGAAGAATAAGACCGGTATAGAGTGATAACATAAACAACAAACATCAATAACAACAGCGATAAAAGACTTGGTCAGTTTCATCTCAGCTAAAAAGGGACCGCCCTTAAAAACGACAGACTTGACACATCGATAGAACGGGGGTAACCAATTCGACACCGGCTAATTTGAAAATCAAGTTTATCTACGGGAACCAATTAGACCAGCAAAATCTCACCCGGGAACCAATTCGACATCTCCCAAATAAGGATAGTATTACAAGTTTTACACGAAATTTGCGTGAGACAATCGAACTTCTTTGGAAAAACAGCTTCCTCAGTGGGGATTCTGCACTACGACAATACAAATACCCGCTTATAGTTCGCGATAGCATAACATCGTTGTGTAATGCCGCATCCACCCCCTATACACATGGCAGTCTTGTTCCTATTTGCTAAGCTCTCAACACTCAAAAAGAACTTTTCCAACAACAGGTGTGAGAGAAAGTCGAAATCGCATAGACGCCGTACCTAGAAAGGCGTTCCAGCAGTGTTTCTCAAAACGACGGTCTGACATAAGTGTGTAATATCAAAAGGGGGCCGATTACTTTGAGAGATCATAGAATCTAAATATCGAAGATCAGGTGAAAAAAATTGATTAAAGATTCACTTTTTAATTACACCTCGTATTAGTTCACTAACTTCAGTGGTGCTTTTCTCGAGTTTACTAATGCGAAAACCCGGTGGTGAAATTTGTTTTCGCTTTTTTTTTTACCAAATACTATAATATACTGTCTGGAAAAAGTTGCTCCAAATATCGGTGGCTCACACTTCTGATGTTTCCATTGTAAGCGCACGGAGAAGAAGAAAATGTGGACTATGAAATGCGACGAAAAAAACACATTCGGCCATCAGTGTGCACTATGCAGTCGCCGCAATGTTCTCCATTTATATGTGTGTATATTATGTGTTTTAATTAGCGAACGAGTCTCGGCTGAAGTGGAGGCACGTTTCTTTCTGGTCTCATACTTGAATGAGTAACTGGCTGTTCACGAATCAGCGATTTGCATGATGGTAAAAGACAAGGTTATGGCGGAGTTTCAAACAATAACGGATTAAATGATAGCTCGCGGTAATTAGTTCGTTAACCAAGTGTCAGTGTTGTGACGATAACTGCGACGCTACGACCTGTTTCTGTTAATCGCATCACGGTAGCGGAACTAGATAAGATCCAGACACACACACATATATATATATATATATATATACACATATATGTATCACGCTTAAGTAAATAATTTAATGAAAATTGGCTTCTTCTATGTTAGCATATCTGATGATAGGGTCAGATAAAACGTCTCATTAAAATTTTTTTTACATTAATCGGCGTTCTGAACGTCGGTGACATTCTACCCGGCTGGGGTATGGCAGTTAACGAAATAAATTAAGGCATACCGTCCGTTATTTGGATCGGTACATCACGAAATAATAACGTAATTAACCAGGATTTAGAGTATGGTATTTTCTGACACAACCAAATACGCATTCCGATGAAAAATCTTCCTAAACTTCAATTAAGAGCACCTTTATGCACCTCCATCGAAAACACATATAATGATTACTTTTTACTCTTCATTTCTCCGGATAATTCATAGCATAACCGGGTAAGGGTTCGTTTCTTTTGTATTCTTTTATACGCTATATGTGTATATCCCATTAGTGATTAAAATTTCGAAAGCTTTCATTTTTCTGCTGCTTTCGCAATCGTTCTTTCTTTACCGGTTTACAATTTGGCAACTAGAAGATGGAATAGTCTGTTAGTTCCAGAGAGCTTGACTACCACAAAAAACACAAGTTACTGTTTCGACTCAAATCGCCCTCAGCTTTATATATGTCAAATAAGAAAGGTCATTTTGAAGGCGAATTATAGCCAGAAAAGTTCTCGTCAGATTTCCATATTACAGGCTTTTAGGTGCATTATGGAAGGCTTAATTTTATCGATATTAAATATTTTATATCAAGGACACATGGGGTTTACTTTTACTGATGCTACAAGATATAATTGTTTCTTTTAAGAAAAAGGTAGTAATTAATATAATAAACAAAAAAAGAAAAATAAATAAACGGTTAATTTTAAGCTGTTTTCTTATGATATTTCCTTTAATTCATAATCGCGTCAACGTTTTCTCTTTTCATCCTCTTTATCAACTTTGTTACGATCCTAAACGCATCCAACTTCACAGTGTCGTCCCTGATATAATTCTTATCCTTTTCTTTGTTAATCTCCGAAGCATTATTTCGATTATATATTATCTTTTCTTTTATCGTTAATTTCTTCTGAATCTCCCCCCCCACCGTATAAAAACATCCAAAAAAAAAAATACTTGAATATACTTTTAAGTATTTACGCGCACTGTATGAAAGGACAATATAATGTTTTAGTTGGAATTTAAATTTAAATAATTTCGTTGACGAAAGTTTATGAAAAAAAAAAAAAAATCCATAGAATTTAATCAGAACGTTTAAACTGATTTACGCTTCGAAATTAATAATACAATCGATAGAATTTAAAAAAAAAAAAGAAAAAGTACCGACTTCAATAATAATTATAAAAATTTAATAGAAATGTACTAAAAAGTAAAAAGTAAAATTATTCGATAAGAAATACATTTCAGAGTGATATACGTGGTGATATCGTAATTCTTATACAACATTTTAAATCTCAATTCCAGTCGGCATCAAATTCATACTCCAATAATAATTAAAAACTTTATAAATTGTTTCTGTGGATATTGTAATATGAATTCGATGCAATAAATATTAATGTAGTATAAGAATTACGATATCACCTTAAATCATTTTGAAATGTATTTTTTATCCAATAATTTTATTTTTTACTTTTTAGTACATTTCTATTAAATTTTTATAATAAATATTGAAGACTATTTTTTTCTTAACAAAAAAAAAAAACATCTTATTTCACAATTTTCAGTATTATGCTTGTATTTTTTTCTGGCTAAAAATAATCAACTTTCTTGTCATATTATTCTCCATATTTTATGCTTAAAAAAAAAAAACCAAAATCGATTGATAAGAACATCAAAATATATAATATCCTTATTCAAGGTTACATTTCCATGGTAATTTGACAAAATTTTAGTAAACCTAACAATGACCGTATCAAGATATAACTGACTCCTTCCTTTTCTAATCGTTTTTGGGTAAAGGAGCCCGAAGGAAAAAAAAAAAAAAGATAATATTTTAAGACAATCGTCTCCGACAAATTAATTAAAATTAGAAGAAAAAAAAATTATCTAAGGGGATTACTTTCTGGACGAATACATCTTCTTAAGGGGCCATACGCTACATAGCGTGTTGGCGCAACCTATTCGTACATTTTTTAGTACAGATATTACAGGTAGTGTTCATAGCAATTGCTTATATGCAGTACGAATGTGTACAGACACGCAAGAAGACTTCATTCGGAACAGATTATAGTGATCGTTTGATTTACATCGTTTTACAAAAGTGTAATCCCCCGTGTATGTCTTTTATGTACTGACCTAGCGCGCATATAATGCTATGCATGTTTGCCATTGCCTTCCACGTGATTGATTATTGGCGAGTATTTTTAATTTTAATTTTTCGTAAATAAGTTCTGTCGTCGTCCGGGATTGAACCCGTGACCTTCGTAACGGAAGTCAAGCGCTCTAGCAACTAGGCTATCGCGACAGTTCATCGAATTTTCATCAGTACTCAATACGTTTTAATGGACAAAGAATCTGAATGTAAGTTATGCGTGAAGAAACATGAAAAAAAAACTACGCAACGAACGTATAACCATAACCGTCTTCTTTTTGGAAGTCGGTAAAAAATAAAACGTGGTCCTTAAAAAAAATTCCAATTTTATTTCTTGGGATTAATTTCTTAAAATGCGGAAAAATATTTCGAACGTTTTCAAAAAAATTGGGAAGCCAGCCCATCTAAAGTTTTTTTAAAAAAAAAAGTATATCGGCTGAGTGCTTTTCCGTAACTCAGCATGCAGTACCCGCGAAGTGAGTAACATAGAAAGCACGACAGATGATTTGAAGAGGCCGAATGGTGTCGGTGCCTTTTTTATCCTCCCAGATTTTGGCTTTTCAGCTGCCTCCTTTCTCTTCGAAATCCATAAACTATTTAATGGCTATCCTATGTTGTTCTATTATTTTCATTCTCTGCAATCACCTTTCCTTTAAATTCTTGATCATATCTGATTCTATGTTCAATCTATTCTCCCCTACCTGATTATTCCTGTGATTTTATCATACTCCGCATACGCTCACTTATCCGCGTTCTTTCTTCCCTTCATTCCATTTATATCGATATTTGATATGGGTTCCTAGCCATTCGGGCATCTTCGGTAATGAAGTAGCTGATATTCTTTGGTACTCGGATTGCTGCTTCTTCCCACTTCCTTTTTAAAAAAGTCTCATCGTCTAATCTCCTTCCGCTGTGTAAAGGTTTTCATCTTAGATTTTGGTATCGGATATTTCCACTTCCTCTTTTTCTAATAATTATTAATTTCATCTGTCTGTTTAAACTAGTATCTCTTGCTGTCGATCCGTGTTTTCTTCTGTTTCCTTCACTTTGCCGTTCTGTTGTTGTCTCCGTTATTCGTCTGCGTTCTTAAGCCATAGTCTATTATCTTCCTCCTATTTTTTTTTTTTTTCGTTGGTTGCCTCTCCATATTGTCCTCTATAATGAAGAGCATGTTTGCGATGCTGATCTCATGTGTTTATTAAGTGTTCATTTCTTTCTGCTGAGTGTTCTGCGTTCTATTCCATTTTATTGATACTCGGTCTTCCTACTCCATATTGTGCCTCTTCTGTCGTTATCTTTTTCCTCTCCACAGATTCTTCCCATTATATTGATTACTCCCTCCTACCAACATTTGATATCGTATGAAGCTATCATTGACTCCTTCTTATTATAATCGTTTCTGGGTAAAGATTCCCGGTTGACGAGCCCGAAATAAAAAAAAAAAAATTCTTTCCAGAATAGTTTACAAAAAACTGACAAAAGAGCCCCTTTCAACAACATCAGTGTGTACATTATACCAAACAATACAAGTTCAGAACGTCAATAGTGAGCTGGAAAATTGTTTTTTGCCAGGTATTTTTTATGGTCATTAAAAAAACAAAAAAAGGTAAAAAACTACGCAAAAAATATAATAGATATATTTTTTTAATTTTTTAATTACTTATTCTTGTATATATATATAGTACCAGGCCCGTGCCCAGAATTTTTTTTTTGCGGGGGGGTTGAAAATTTTCTGCGCATATTTATTTTATAAATAAAAATACATTTTTCACTAATATTCATGCTATTAATAATTTCCATCATTTCGATTTATATATTAATAATTTAAATAAACGAATTACCCTGTATAAACACATTAATAAAAATTACATATATGTTATTGATTATACCCGTAACAAAAAGTTTTTCCTTAGATATTAATGAAGTACCTAAGCTATTTCATTTCTCATGGGGGGGATTTAACCCCTAAAACCCACCCCGTGGACACGGCCTTGTATAGTACCCGATAACCGAGCTTAGCTCACATCTGTGAAGAACTTTTAATTAATTCACGAATTTCACGAACAATCAAAAGTAAAAACGATAAAACGCGCGTAATATAAAAGTTACAATTGAGCGAACGTTAATTTTTTAGTTTTGGAATAATGCATTTTATAAAGCAAAGTAAGAACCTTGATAAGGTATCGTGGTTTGCGAAGTTAAGGTTCACAGTTTACTAAGCCTAATGGATTTAAAGAGAATATTTGGGCCAGTTCCTTTCTACTTGGGATCCGCCTTTACCTTCCCAGATTTCTCTGGTATAACCAATTTAATTTCAGATTGTGTATATACCTGGGAGCGACTTCGATCCGGAACGAGACAAGTCTCGATAACCTATGACACCTCTGATTTGGTAGCTAAGCATATTAATCATAGTTTGCGTAATATTTCGCACCATATAAATAAATATATATATATATATTGGAAACATATTTATTTAATCGCGAAATTTCAACTATCCATTTAGTAAGCGAATTGTTAAATTTACTATTAAGCCCTAAATATGCAAGCTTGATTACTAACACGATCACTGTTTTTATTTTCCAGACCGATCGATTTTTAAACCTTAAAATTTCCTATTACTAATTCGCGAATTTCATCAAAAAATCGTTATCATTTTTGAGAACCCAGTTACGAAAGTGTATAGAAGAACAGCTCATTTAATAGTATATTAATCAAGCTTTGCTCGAATCTTTGTAGATCGATAAATAGGGATTGAAAAGCTCTGAAAACAGTTATACATTTACAAAAAACGGGAAAAGTTAACGCATTATATCTTCTGTATTCCTTTATTTTATCAATCTCTGGTCACCCCATTCCGAGTTATCCAGAAAAAAAAATAAAAACATCTGTATTTTTTCTTATTTTTGGTGTTCCTAGAAACCGTATGTATGCCATCGGTATAAACTTACATGCTGGAGAACTCAAATGTAATCGTAGCCATGCAACATTGACCAAACGAGAATATCAAAATTCCTTTTTTTTTTTTTTTTACGTCGAAGTAAAGTTAAATATTCATAAGTGCTAGAAATATTATTACAAATTATTTTATCATCTATATAATAAATAACACTCTTAAAGACGACATCTGTGTATGTATTTGGGAATTGTCATCATGTAGATATCATCACGGAATAATTTTGAATTAACAATCGAAATAAATATTTTTTGATTTTTTATACCGCGCTACAAATAAGCGAATTATTTAAATAGACCCTAAAAACGTACATGATGATCATTTAAGCATTAGAATTGCCTCCGTTTTAAAATTTTCCTGTTTCGTAGAATTTTCGAAACGATAAGACCTCGATCAGTCGATTTACCGGAACCCCTTAAAAAAAAAACAAAAAACTATCCGATTCGTGTTTTTCATTAAGATCATTAGGAGCCCCGTTTCCGAGAATGCGGCGGGGTTACATATATTTTTTTCGTTTTTTTTTATATATTTTTTAAGGACTTTTTTGTTTTATTTATGTCCGTTGCGATGAAACTAAAAATCGAAATTTGACCGTTAATTTTTCGTTAATTTTCTACTTTTTTGAGTTTTCATTAATTATGCGGCAAAACATTTTTGCAAAAACAGTCTTACACGATTAGAATTTTATATCTTTGCCCGTAAACGTACGAACACAATTTTAAAAGCTTTCAAATTATTACTAAGAAGCATTGCTTTTGATATAACTACATCGGAATTTATTTATAACAGGAACATTTTTTACCTATATTTCGTAAACGATAATTTCGACCAAGGTTACCATAACAGGTTTGAATAATGTGATTTTACATAATTTTTTTCTTCTTTGATTACCGGGGCTTTTGTGAAATTTAAACGGTAGTGACATTTTAAATTATCGTGTCTTTTTTTTCTTCTATGGGCCTGCTATTTATAGTGGCTTTGACACGCAACATAAATGACTTTAAACGACATTTACTGAATAATGCTAAAAGTTTAATTTTTAAGTTCGACACAACTGCTGCGCAAAAAAACGTTTATAATATTTCCAAGTAACTGTTTATATAAAGTCTGATAAAAGAACCGATGAATAAACGCTATAAACGGTTTTATTTTTATTTTTGCAAGCATCTCGGTTCATTATACACGTCGTAAAAAACAACTTTCGAGAAAAGCCCTTCAAGAGAATCTACTACAGTTATATTATGGATGTTTACACGTCAGTGTGTTTAATCGTACCGTGTTATTTTGTCATCTTGTGCAGTATAAAGACATTTTAGCAAAGAATCTTGCGAGATACTTTTTCAGTCGCCGCGTTTAGAGAAATACGAATGGAAACTGAGACTGAAATTTATCTGTATTTTTTGGTCTTTCTGATTTCTAACTTGACTTGACTGAAGACAAACCGAGAGAATTTTTAGCTTCCTTTTTTTTCCCCCTTCATATGTATTTATTATATTTGTCGTTTATATATAACGGTTGATTGATTAATAATACGTCTATCCAATTAACTTTTGGATAATCCTACTTTACATTATTACATTTTTATTATACTTATCTGTGTTTAAAATATGTGCTTAATATCGGGGGGTTCTTTTTTCAATAGAAAAATGTATATACTACATTTTAAGGATACTACTGAATTTCGTTAACTTTAAATTTATTAAATTCCTTAAAAAGTTTGTTTGTAATACTACCATTAAAAATTTCATATTATCGCTATTTATAAAATGCGCTCTATATTATTACCCTGTAAATTCTAATACCAGCTGAATTTGAAATTTTAAACTCCTTCAGATAATCCTTAAATATTCCATGATACGTGAACTTTTTTTTTTTTTTTTTTTTCCACACCTAGCTGCTAGAGCTATCAGAGGAAGTTTTGACTTAAATCACTTGAACGGCATTCCTTCCAGCAAAGGGATACCTAATTATTTATTCTACTAAGTCTAGTGGTTTTATTCTCCGCAACCGTCGTACTTCAGTTGAATTATCGAGCAGATTGACTGCTGTCCTGTTTGGGTGATCGTGTAATCGCATAGCATGTTTCGTCGCTTCTTCTCTTATAACGTCAGCAACATACGAAACGGTTAGATCACTGTGAAGGGTTTTATTGGATATATACCAAGGAGCATTTGCCATTATCCTTAATATTTTATTTTGAAGCCGTTGTATTACTGCTAAATTTGTCCTGGCACTGCAGCCCCAAATTTGACATCCATATTTCCATACTGGGGCTAAAATGTGTTTATAGATTAGCATTTTATTTTCTAATGATAACTTAGAGCGGCGTCCAATTAACCAGTACATCTGCCGTACTTTTAATTGTAATTCATTCCGTTTAGTCTGGATGTGTTTTTTCCAGGTTAATTTTTTGTCAAGATGAATGCCTAAGTATTTGACACTGTCACTTGGTGGCAATATTTTATGATTGATGGTAACGTCCTTAGGTAGGATCTTTCTGTTGGTGAAAAGTACACGTTTTGATTTCTCCTCGTTGATTTTTATCCGCCACTGCTTACACCATGCGGATATTTCATTGATTGAACTTTGGAGATTGTTGCAAGCAGCATCAGGACAGAGGTTATCACAAAGTATGGCTGTATCATCCGCAAACGTCGCTACTAGGCTTCCTTCGAGCACTGGGAGATCTGCGGTATATATTAAGTAAAGGAGTGGTCCCAGCACACTCCCTTGTGGGACTCCAGCAGTAGCTGGATGGATGTCGGATACTTCATTTCTAATTCTTACTCGTGAACTGCACGTTAAAATAATTCGGCGCATACATAAATATTATTGTTAATTATTTTTCAATTATGCTCCGGAAAAAACTGAAACGTTATACACTATACTAATACCCCATTACAATTTCTCCATATTTCCTGAAACTTATTAATACACAATGTATTGTCCTTTTTTTTAATTGCTTTAATTTAAATAATTTATTTCCATTAATATGTGTTTTCTTTTCCCATATAATTATTACATTAATAAAATCACGCGCATTATTTAAACTTCATTTTTAATTAAAGATGGACACTTATTTATTTTCATTTTTAATGTCACGTCATGACTAATGACGAGTTAACGAACTAATTGTTCCTTGTGATTTAATTAATTTCATTGCCAATGTTCTTAACTTTTTAAAATTCTGTGAAATCGTTTAATTTTAAACGTATCAATATATGGATTGTACCTAATGGAATTCCAATATTCTTTGTGGGCAAACCCTAATGAAATATAAAAGATCTTTGCTAGGGAATTTTGGAATTAGTGAAGCAACCTCATCAGCCGCTGATTTTTCTACTTTATCCACTCTATTTCATTACAATCTATCCCTACATGAGCCGGAACGTTTATTGAAAAAAGGCATCAGCATGCCGACAAAAGTGGATAGATATATAAATTTGTCGTCAAATATTGGTCATCAGAAGAGTACTCTTGCATTTATGGGCTTTGTGAATTTTGCTTTTTTGTTACTTTTCCGATGTTTAAGACCTAAACAGGGGGTAACTACTCTAATGCTTAAATGATTATCGTGTACATTTTTAGGGTCTATTTAAATAATTCGCTTATTTGTAGCGCGGTATAAAAAATCAAAACATTGATTTCGATTGTTAATTCAAAATTATTCCGTGATGATATCTACATGATGACAATTCGCAAATACATACACAGATGTCGTCTTTAAGAGTGTTATTTATTATATAGATGATAAAATAATTTGTAATAATATTTCTAGCACTTATGAATATTTAACTTTACTTCGACGTACAAAACAAAAAAAAGGAATTTTGATATTCTCGTTTGGTCAATGTTGCATTGCTACGATCATATTTGAGTTCTCCATCATGTAAGTTTATACCGATGATGTATGTATACTCCTCTTACGGTTTCTAGAAACACCAAAAATACGAAAAAAATACAAATATTTTTGTTTTTTTTTTCGTTTTTTTCGTTTTTTTTTTTTCTTTTTTGGATATTTCGGAATGATGATCAGAGATTGATAAAATGAAGGGATAGAGAAGGTCGAGAGTATTTTTGTTTTTTTGAATTTACCATTCGCTTAGTAAAACTGCATCGGAATTATTTATTTACGCATCTGGAATGCAAATGAAAATGGTGAATATACATATATAAAAAAAGGAATATTGATAAATGTATGTAAAATCGTGTTCCATTAAAAAAAAAAAGAAGTAGGTGTTTTGATAGCCAAAACGTAGAAGCGTGTGAATTGGAGAAAATCGTAATACAAGGAAAACTAGAAGAAAAAATACATAGAGGGCAACCAACACAATCCGTTATATCAATTACATTAGAGAGCTATAGCGAACTTGTCAATGCCGAAATTAGTGGAAATAGCGAAAGATAGGGATAAGTGAATTGATTATACGATGTGTATGATTGGTCGTGAGGTTCGACACGGCAAGAGAGAAAGATTACTCGAAGACATCATCTTAAATATCGGTCGATAGTAATAAAAGCAATGCTCCGTAAATTATGAATACAATACAAAATAATATAAATACTAAATAATCTTTCAGGATATTAATACGGTGTGAAGATATCTTTCGGTAGTGAGAAAAAGGCAATTTGTGATTGAAACAATTACGATCGCGATATAATAATAAAGTATACGGAAAACCAGGTAGCCTTTCACGAAACAGCAGTTTTCTCGACTTTATCGTTAATTTACGAGAGGAGAGAATCAATCATTTTTTTTCTACATGATCCAAGACTACTTTCTTATTCCGTGTGAATTTTTTCTTCCATTCATTTCCATTTTCATTTTCGCTACCGAAATCAATCACCTTTAATTTATACCGAGGTGCGCTTTTGTCGCGTCGATGTACGATAATCACTCACCTCAGCTGACTGTAGGATCTTATAAATTCTCGATGCTTTATTTAAATATATATATATATATATATATATATATATATATATATATGAGATGTGTTTAAGAAATAGCGGGAATTCTTATTTTTTCGAAATAATTTATTTATTCGTATTGCCAATAGATAGTGTGTACATATTAACGCGTAATTTTTCCGATTCCCGGAAAAACGGTCTATGGTTTTCTTGACTTTCGGAAGTAAAAAAAATATGTCCGGTGAATATGGAAGCTGGGATTTCGCTTTTGATTAAAAATTCACGAACAAGCAAATGCGAGCAGGCGCATTATCATAGAACACATATCCTGGGATTTTTCTTTCGGATTACTTTACGTAAACGATGTTGAACTTTATGGGTAGTTCTCGCTGATCGTTTTGCGGCAAGACCTCAGGGTGCATACGCCGTTAAAACGTTCACATTAGATCGAACTTTTTTGTTTTGTAAATAAATAAATTGTGGGTATCACGCACGGGGCAAGTATGCCCGTTGCGTGAGTGCCCGACGCTCTTATTATTGTTTATTCAAATTGAACACATTACAAACTTATTCATACTTATTATGTAAATCATAATAGTATTAAACCTAAATTAATATCTGTCTGAGTAAATATATATAAAAACATGCGCAAACACCCACCACAGTTACGCATCTGTGCATAAATACATAAAGATAGCTTATATATTCAAATTTGCATACATCATCTTCTTCGAGAGGTAGTACGAGCGGAAAGGTAACGAAAAAGGGAAGACGCAAAAAATCAAAGAAGAAAATATATAAACAAATAAATGCATTAATTAATCAATATGAAATAGAAAGATTCGTGACGTGGCTTGGTTTTTAATCTTTGCACCATTCTTTCGGTCATTTCCGATATACCAATATGCTATTTTCGTTAAAAATATGATTGGAGAGATATTACCGATTAATTTAATTAAAATCGAATCATCTACGTTACCAGTTCGTAGATTTGCCCCTCTAGGATAAATGTAATATACTCGTACATTACTATGTTTTCTTGTTATTCGAGTTACTTTTTTGTCTGGATGATAACTCTTTATTACTATTAAATTCAAGCAAATCGATAATACGAGCAAGGCCGTGTCCCCAGGGGGGGGGGGGTTAAACCCCCCCACGAGAACTGAAATAGTTATTATAAATACAAAAAAATCTGAAAAAAACCACAAATTTAAAATAAATATTGATGATTTTTTAGGGTGTTTTTACCTACTTTTAAAAGAAAAAATAGGCTCCATATTTTTAGGCACTTCATTAATATTTTATGCAAAAAATTTTTTATTACGAGTATAATTAATAACATATGTAATTTTTATTAATGTTCATATAAGGGGTAATTCATTTATGTAAATTATTAATATATAAATCAAAATGATGGAAATTATTAATAGTACGAATATTAGTGAAAAATGTATTATAAAATAAATATGCAAAGAAAATTTTCACCCCCCCCCCCTTTTCCAAAATTCTGGGCACGGGCCTGAATACGAGTAGTAATAATACATCTTGGGAGACAATTCATTATTTTCCTTCCACACGTAATTGATCTAAAATCGATTTATTTTCAGTGAGGTAGTATAAGTTTCAAACAATTTTATTGATTTCCGTTTTCTTAGCCTCTCCTCCTCTCTTATTTGAATTCCATGTAGAATTCTAGATAAATTTAGTGTTCCATATGAGAGTACCTGTTTTAATTTATATAAAACTGGAATTAACTGTCCTATTTTTGAATTTAAATCTTGGATGTGCTTTTCCCAGTTCAAGGATTTATCGATATATAGGCTTTTACCCAGCCTGAAATGAATTCGGTACCAGGGAAATCTAGGAAAATAAAGGCGGATAATCCAAAAGTAGAAAGAAACTGGCCCCAGTATTCCCTTTAGATCCATTAGGCTTAGTACCATTATGAAAAGCTTAACTTAAAATCCCCGACGCCCTGCTAAGGATATGGGACTTGCTTTACTTACTTTATATTGCTAAAAATTTTTAAATATTTTACGTTCTCTAAATGTGGTGGACATAAATATGAAAGAATGTTATTAGTTTCTTGGAGTTCATGTAGCACATTATTTGTTATTATGAAGGATGATTCGCGGGTCAGGGACTCTTATGTTTAGTACTGTTTCCAATATGTAATAATTTAGATTTTTTTTTGTATTTACACATGACCTCCAATCATGTGTCCATTTACTAAAGTTATCTATATCCTCTTGCAGTCATTTTTCCGCCACCTGTAACTTTTTATGTTTAATTAATAAAGCAATATCATCATCAGCAAAAACATATATACCTTTGTATTTTTAATACGCCTTTTTAGCTTTTTTTCAATTCAGAATGCCTCACGCCTTAGTTTTGACGTCATAAACCAACATGTTTCATCAACTGTTATGACACATTCTACATTATTGTTGACTTCATTTAGCGGCACAACTCCTGAGGAGCAACTTTCATTCGCCGATAATTTAAAAAAAAATTTTACTACCACACGTTTCATACTTTAAAAAAAACAAAAAAAAAACACCGGAAAAGTGTTCTAATTGATATACTAACATCATCAACGACCTCTCTGATACGATGATTCGGCGACTGTTCACATTCAATTCTTCCACTTTTCCACCTTTTCATTGACCGTTGATGCGCTTTTGTTTTCCCGGCCATTTTGGAAACAGTTACCACTCCCCCCCTTTTTAAACGCTTGTTTAACCCGCTTTAAATATTTAACATTTCGGAAAAAACATCGCTCCACATTATTTCATTATTCTTCAAAAAAAAATATAACGCAAATTCTCAGGTCCATTTTATAACAAATAAAACATACCCGGTCGTGCCACAACACATGAGACCACTTCTCGACAACAGACACTAAATATTTGATACAGGGCTACCGTAGTATAGGTACTTTCCAAACATGTTTACTAACGCAATAAAAAAAAAAAAGAAAAGATTAATATAATCCGCGAAATTAAAAAATTCCCGTTACTTTTGTATACACCTCATATTAATTACAACGTAATTCTTAGACTACTTCCTATTCGAAAAAATGTCCCAAAAAAATGTCCCAGAAAAATGTCCCAATTTTATGTAACGCAAAATGTCTCAAAATCAATGTCCCAATTTTATGTAACGCAAAATGTCTCAAAATCAATGTCCCAATTTTATGTAACGTTTGTTATATTTTATAGGATTTTGGGTTATTGTTATTTAAAAAATGTCACAATTTTATGTAATGAAGTATGTAACGAAAAATATAACGAAAAAATGTTTTAATTTTATATAATGAAAGTTAAATGTTAGAATTGGATTTTTGTGGTTATGTTATTTTTCTTTTAGTTTTGATGCCAGTAAGAATTACGTTGTAAATTTTGATTATTTTATACATAGTATAGAAGAGAAAGAGACGTAAATAAAAGCAAGAGGGGTCAAGGGGGACAGCCCCTTGCGAGACCAAAATGGCCGAGTTTATATATATATATATATATATATGAGGTGTAATACATATATATATATATATATACATATGAGGTGTAATACATACATATATATATATATATAAACTCGGCCATTTTGGTCTCGCAAGGGGCTGTCCCCCTTGACCCCCCTTGCTTACATTTCTGTCTCCTTCTCTTCTATACTTTTTATAAAATTAGCAAAATTTACAACGTAATTCTAAATCAGTCTTTATCAATATAATAACATAATCACAAAAATCCTATAAAATATAACAAACGCTACATAAAATTCGGACATTTTTTAGGACATTTTTTAGGACATTTTTTAGGACATTTTTTGTTACATAAAATAGGGGACATTTTTTCTAATGGGGTAGTCGAAGAATTACGTTGTAATTAATATATATATATAACTCGGTCGTTTATGCCTCACAAGAGGCTTCATCCCTTGACCTCGCGCTTAAAGCACACCCCCGGACCCCCAGCTTTATCACTTCTATACTTCGTATAGAACGAGGAAAGTTAACATCACTCTTTTCGACCGCGCGACAAAAAAATTAAATCATAATATGCGCTGACAATTACGATGACGAAATTTTTCGATGAAATGATCGGCATTGGACTAGCGCATTCATATTACGGTCGTCAATACTGGTCAGAAGATATTTCAGAAGACAAAAAAAAAAAAGAATGTCTCTCCTACTTATTGCGGTTAAATACGAATACACGCTTGACTTGCTTATTTTCGGAGCTGTTCAGGTGTCGCAGGTTCCGAATTTTATTCTTCGTGGAAGTTCTGCTGTCAGAAAAAATCGTAAATGGAACGACGAGAATAATTTACTAATTATAGGCCGAAGGAAACATGAGAGTGGTTTGGAAGACGCAAAGGTATCTCCTCAGCTGAATACCGGAGAGGAACAGAGGCGTCCGGTATATGATACACGCGTGTATTCGGTGCATCGAAAGTCTGTCAAGGTCTACGCGGAACGCAGTAATGAAATCGGGAAAATGTATTACAACAGCTAGACGAATTGTAGAAAATACTTCTAGTGGAGTGATGAGGAGCGGATAATGAGAATGTACATGTGAAGACAACGGCGATAGATAAGCGCGGTGAAATATTATCAGTGTAATAATTGCAAAATGTAGAATAATCGTTTTGGACGATTCCGAGGTCAACAAGAGAGATATGATGATCTAATAGAACGGCAACAAATTATCATCTTCATTCTCGGAGATGTTGTGGTAAAAGTGACGACGACTAGCAGCGATGGCAATATTCGGATGTGTTCGTCAGGTGAGGGGAGCCAGCTTGTTTTTCTCTACTTTATACCGAAAACATGTGTACGATAGACGACTCGCTAAAAGACTGGAATAGACTGGAACAACAAGACTGCGCTCGGCCGATGGGGTCGTTTGTAGTAACTTTTAATGCCACGATTTCACTAGACATTTCAATTTCTGTTTATTACGACATCTCCTCGCTTCATGCCTGTTCGAGTAGCATTCGTTCGATACGTCACTGTCGTCCCAACACAGTCGAGTTTTCAGATAAAATTAATCCGTCTAATAGTGTAGTAGTATTCGCTCGCTCGTTCACCCCATTCCACAGTTTATTAACATGGCTGAAAACACAGTTTTAAACAGCCACTCAATGAATTTACACACACACACACATTCACACACACAACACCATGTTTAGTCAGAGGTTTTTTTTTTTTTTTTTTAAATAACAGTAACGAACACCTTAAGCAAAAAAAGAATTTTTTAAAATAAATATACGTTAGAAACGTGTCTTTTTAAGAGACATCCCATCTTAAATAGTAGAAAAAAAAAAAAGGTTCATTAGTAAGAGAACAAGTGTATACTATAGCATGTATTATCGAAGGAGACTTGACTCGCCTGTTCTTCTAGGTACCTTTCAGATATTCATATAATTATACTGTGCACTTAGACATTTTTCTTTTCTCTTTTCTAGCTGAAGATGCGATATTCGTACAAAATGTTTCATAAATATTTTCAATATAATAGTGACATCATGCGTAGACAGGTCGACATTTTTACGAAATAACCGAGCTATAGCTTTTTTTTTTATATTTCCTTAAATTACTCAAAAGTCTCCGGATCAAATTATTAAATTCTTTCAAAATCAAACTATCTCGATATTCCATCCCCTGCTAAAGTAGCGTTAAATTACGTGCCGGCTTGGACTTCGACTTGTCAATTTTAAAACCTTTTCAGGTCCGTTTTTGAGATTATATGTTTGTTGTTTTTGTTTACATCACTAGCTAATTGCGTCGAGCCTAGAGTTTCAATATGTGCATAAGGGGTTAAATTCTTTCCTTCGATTAATTTTGCCGATAGATTGAAAACATCTCGCGACGGTTACTGTTCAGAAAATTATGTTCTTTCCCAAGGCCGTGTCTACGGGGAGGGTTAACCCCCCCCCCCTGGAGAACTGAAATAGTTATTATAAGTACACAAAAATTTGAAAAAAATCAAAAATTTTTAAAATAAATATTGATGATTTTTTAGGCTGTTTTTACCTACCTTTAAAAGAAAAAAGAAAAAATATGCTCCATATTTTTAGGTATTTCATTAATATCTTAAGGGAAATTTTTTTTATTACGAGTATAATTAATAACATATTGTGTAATTTTTATTAATGTTCATATACGGGGTAGTTAATTTATGTAAATTATTAATACATATAAATCAAAATTATGGAAATTGTTAATAGTATGAATAATATTAAAAAATGTATTGTTATTTATAAAATAAATATGTGAAGAAAATTTTCAAAACCCACCCCATTTCCATAATTCTGGGCACGGGCCTGTTCTTTCCGTTGCAGTTTGTTTTAGTATAAGATCTGACGTCATTCCGCATCCATAAAAAATCATTGTGTCGCTAGTAATGCATATATCAAACAGAACGCAACTGATTGAAAGATTAACGATTATTTATAAGTTTATTTTATCGGCCATTTTTAAAATTTTTAATTTTTTTTTTTTTCAATTATTTTTTCAGAACACCTAAAATATGAATACCGGAGAAAATAAACTGATCACGGCGGTGTGCATTTTAATCACGTTGTTGCCGCCCTACATGATCTGCTATCCAGCGCAGCAGTCGACAGTGAACAGTGTAAGTTTTCGATATTAATACATATGGTCTCTCGTATAACATAATCGTTTAAAACACGTTCGTATAAAAAAAGTTTTTATTACGTCATAACTGTTTTTTGTTACGAAATTTGTGTCGCGTGTTTTTGAAAATACATTGCGACAACTCTGGGCTTTAATCGATATAAAAAAAAAGTACAGTCGAATTGAGAACCTCCTTCTTTTTTTAAAGTCGGTTAATTATTTGTATAATTTTTTTGTTTTTTTTTGTGATTTTCTCATAGATTTTTTCTATTTCAGTATATTTAATGACTGTCGTACGTTTTCTTTTGCTCTCTTTTACTTCCCGTTCTGTTCTCTTGACGCCCTTATATCTTTTTTTCCTTTTTATCCTTTTTCCTTATCTACCGTTTTTTGATTTATTTGCTTTATTTGCTTTAGCTTCTTTCATTTGGTGAGCTTTTAGCAGACTTTCAACGCTTCAATTTATCGGCGTGTCGTCTGCAATTTTTGATCTCGTAACAATTCTGCTATAAGCACAAAGGTAACATAAATGAAAGGTAAATTCATCGACTACCTTTTTTTTTTTGCATTTAGAAATTCCTATATACAGAATTATCAATCTCGTTAAAAAATAAAGATGGAAATCAAAAGGAACGTAATAGTATTATCGGAGTTAATAAGAAGCACTTCGATAATAATTGAGAAATTCAAATAAGAACATAAAATACGCGCATGTTTAAATTAATTCGGAAGTTGAGCGGAGGGACTTCAGTGCGCACAAGAACCGAAACGCAATTGTGGAAGTTCTAACTGCGCGTAAGACACTATTCAAGAGACTTATTAATAAGCATTCCGTTCCGAATCAATCAGAGCGCTCGTCTTACTTTGTAGTAAAACAATGATGTAATTTATAATTATTGTCATTATTTCGGCGAGATTTTATTTGCAGAGTCTTCTTCTTCTTCCTCTCAACCCAAGGGTAGGTGGGTAACACGGCCACGTGCTAGATCTTCGCGTGCTCCGGCTGATGCTTTAACTTCCGCGTATGACCTCCTTCTTTTTATTTCATCCATAAATCTCCTTCGAGGCTTTCCTCTTTGAGTCTTTCCTATTGTTTTTCCTTCTTATAAGTTGGTAATCCACATTGAGTGGTGTATAATAGCGCCGAATAGAGTAAAGAATAAATTAACAATTCCAATGGTAAATTATTACCAGATGTTTCTATATAAAGTAAACCTCTTCGGAAGTAATGAATATTGCAATATTAAAATTAGACATCTACTATTCTATATAGTCGCGGCTGTTTCATATTTCACGCTAATTTTCACATTTAATGAATCGGGTTTTTTTTTTTTTTTTTTTTTTTTGTGGCATGTATATTAAGTTTTAGACAAATAAAATTATGGTTCGCGTGTATAATGAAAATACATATGTAAATACGCTTATGTAAAAACTTGATTTCTTTCATGTGGTATATTCTCTTACCTTTTTTTTTATTAAACGGATGTATTATTCGGTAACAGTTTCATAACTTGGATGAGTTCCAGTTGTTTCAGAACAGCAAACTCACTCCAAATGAAACATTTGAAACGCCAGAATAATGAAACTATTTTCTCTTTACTTTTAAATATTGCGCTATTTGTACAATTACATTTCATGCTTATATATGCTTCATAAATTCGTTAACTACACCGTGATAAAATGTGTTTTCCTTGAAATTGTTTTTTTTTTTTTTTGTTTTTTTGATGTTTTTTTTTTTTTTTTTTTGGAATCGTCAGCCGAGGGCATTACCCAGCATTAGAAATTGTTCAATTTACACTCGATTACTTTATTTAAATAACCGGGAGATTTATTTTTTTTCGGTTAATATTTAGGACGGCAGACACTCATCAATCCCAAAATCACCTTCTATATTGCATTTACGCAGCCCTATAAAAATCGACCATCACCGGAACCTGATGGAATTTAAAAGATGCAGATCATTTGTCTAATTCGATCGAAAACATGTTCTCTATTATTTACCAATCAATATGGAGGAAAAACCCGTGTCGTTATCCACAATAAAATCAATAATAACGTTATGTTACTGAGACTCTAACACTGGCGACCTGAGTATTATAAATTATTAAGTTACACAAGTCAACGGATATATTCACACACTGGCATGTTTTCGGAGTAACCACTTCAATAAGTTAAAATATTAACATCTTGCGTTATTTTATATACTTGAAAAACGTGAAAAACATCAGTAATTAATACAAAAATATGTTAAATAATAAATATTATAAAAACCGACCCGTTTCGGAGCAGAGCATGTACATCATGGTGTGATAAGGAACAAAAACAAACTATTTCTAATGTACACTAACGTAACGATCTGTTATAAATATAACAAGTCGATACGTATATTAAAATTAGAGACGAATAATTATTACATAGTTTATAAAATACAAAAAAAACAAAACATAATAAAATAAATAATTAATAATTTTATAAAGAAAAGACTATAAAATATAATTTAATTGACTTTAAATGCCGTTTTAAATATTAAATGTTGCAAAGTAGATTAAAATTATCGGGTCTATTTCTGCGTTCATGCATTTTTCTTTGTAAATGTTTATCTACAATAATTCTGCAGTATTCAATAATTTGTGTACAGCAGAAATGGCAGCCAGAGCAATTAGCAAATATGTGGATCACCTAATGTGTCTATTACACTGATGGAGCTAAGGCAAAGGGCGAAGCAAGGCCACTAGCGGCATCCTGCGCCTTCGTAGGGCAGGATATCTCACATTAAGCCAGACTTGACGATATGCGCGCTGGATGCAGAATTGCACGGAATTTCTGACTGCCTCCATCACCTAGTCACGAACCACAACAAATCTATGAAAGTTCTCATAGTCGCCGATTATTACCTACAGGTGGTGTTATGTATGCTGAAAAACTAAAAATTCGGTAACTCGCTAGTATTGAAAATACACCACCATCTAAATCAGTTGAACCAAACGAACATTCATTTGAGTCCCTGGACGTAACGGAGTGCCTGGTATGAGAGGGTCGATGTGGAAGTACGTTCGGCCTTGTTCTCGCCAATGCCAGAGGACGCTTAAAGTTCGCCACGTTCCAAACATGGCATAGTCAATAACATACGGGATTGTCTGGCGAATATCACAGACTAACGTCACAAGGTTCGTGAGAACGAGTGGATTGACCGAACATATAATATATGTGCTGTAATGACCTTAGTATAGTTATAAACGGCGCATATAAAAAAGGTGAGGAGGAGAATTTAAAAAAAAAAATAATAATAATTCATAATTATTTATAATACTTTTAAATCTCAGTAATAATGTTATCATATTTATTATTTTAAATATATTTGCGTTAATTACTGGTGTTGTTTATGTTATTCAAGCATAACTACTTCAATTTTGAGTGAAATTTACTGCCTCCCTAACTACGATCGACAAATATCCCAGCGCCTATTCTTTTCAGAAGATGATCTCTAAACTTAAAAAAGAATGATCCGAAGTCCGATAGAATCGGTGGTTCGATTTTTTCTTCCAGGGGACAACAGTCTAAATCGACGGTTCTCAAATTTTCGTATTTCACGTCGATCATCTTTTTTAGTCTAAATAATTCTACGGCTCCTTTCATTACGTAATTAAAGTGAAGGGTGAATTCTCTAATACATTCCTGAACGTTTCCAATTCGAATAAGTTTAATTTACGATTTGAATAGAAAAGCGAATATTCTTAGTTCGCCTTCTTTAATACATTTCAAACCATTTCGACAATCGCTGTGCAATCTAAAAATTCAGTTTATTAAAATTCAAACAGATCCTGCAAAATGATCAGTGCGCACGATCTACAAATAATTGTGATAAATTCTCACGTTAAATTTTTTAGAATAGAAGAAGGATCTGAGGCTAAGGCTGAACTGTGATATATATTAACTTAAGCTTCCTGTGTTTTCCGAGAAATTTAGTCAGTGTCTATTTCATCTTTTACCGAATGTTCGTTAATGTTATTTAAATTTAATTAATGGAATAATTATTTCCGTAGTCAATATGATATACAGAGATAGTGCAGGCTTTGAAGAAAAAGCTGCAATATACTGTTTCTCGAAATGTTGACTGTAAATAGTATCAAAATCAAATAGACATTTAGAAACTCTGCAAGAGTGCATCATCAAATTCCGTAAAGAGAATTTCGGATCTATTATGCGAAACAGAAATCTTATTCTTCAACTTCAGGGAAATAACACAAATATATGTATATATTATATATGTATGTTCGATTTAAAGTAAAAGGAAAAATTATACAAATGCCATTTAGAAAATCTGAGTATTATCGCCGATACTTTTTCACAGAAACGTGCATTAACAATTATGTAACTGAAACCAGGTATTAAATCTGCTTGAAAATATATACCCATCATCGTTTTCAGAAGAGGAATAACTCAATAAAGATTTCTTCAAATAATTCAAAGAATTTTTTTTGCTTTTTTATTTAAATAAGTTGTGGATCTCACATGGTTAATTTTGCCCGTTGTGTGAGTGCCCGATACTCTTATTATCGTTTATTCAGTTTATACATATTACAAAAAATTATTCATACTTATTGAACGAAATCGAAATAAATACGCCTTAATTAATATATGTCTTATAAATATTTATAATAATTTCGCTCTAGTTAGACATACACACCAAATATGTATAAAGGTTATTTATGTATTCAATACGCATACTTATTCTTCTTTAAGTAATAGAAAAGTATCGGAAAAGGAAAGACACAATAATTACAGAAGAAAATATATATAGTCAAATTATTATATAACTGAATTATCCGAATGGAAAGAATTATGACCTAGTTTGGTTTTTTTTTATTCCTTACACCATTCCTTCAGCCATTTCACCACTTCCTTTTTCCACACACCAATACTGTTTTCGTTTGTAATATGATTGCGGATAATTCTCATTAATTTAATTAAAACCGAATTATCTATGTTATCAATTCCTAGATTATAGACCCTCTAGGATAAATGTAATATATATAATTATTTTGATTTATTGTTATTCGAGTAGTTTTTGGCCTAGTTGGTAACTTTATATTATTGCTATTATATTCTTCGAGTAACCTGTAATAGTAGTAGTACATCTTTGGTGACATTTCATTGTTTTCCTTCTATACATAATTGATCTCGAGTATTCCAGTAGGATAGTGTATAAGTTTAAGACACACCTTTTTTGAATTTTACCGATTTTATTGATTTCCGTTTTCTTAGCCTCTCCCCCCATATTTGGATTCCATATAGAATTCTAGACATAATTATTGTATTGTAGCATATACAAGTAGTGTTTTATAAGGCGACAGCACTTGCTTTAATTTATATTGAATACGAATTGTCTGTCTTATTTTCGAATTTAATACTTGTATTTGCTTTTTCCAGTTCAGTGATCTATCGATGTATATTCACCTAGATATTTGAAATCTTTTACGTTTTCAAGAGCATGTAGGAGAATTTTTAGTTTCATGAATTTCGTGTAAGCATTCGTTATTGTGAAGTATGATTCGCGACTTTCTTGTACTATTTGGGATATGGAACAATTTAGATTTATTTGTATTTACACATAACCTCCTATCTATCATGTGCCCATTTACTAAAATTATCTATATCCCCCTTGCAGTAGTTTTTCTGCCGTCTCTAGCTTTTTATGTTCAATAGAGCAATATCATCAGTAAATACGTATATATTTGCATTTTTAATATGCCTTGTATAATGAGTTAGTGTATATTAGGTAGAGGATGTGGGTGCAAGTATAGAGTTCCCTGACCTAACCCAAACTGAATAACTTGTTTATTACTATTCTTCCCTGCAATTTTTACTATGCTTTTCCTTTAATATACCCAGATTTTTTAAGTCATTAATCAGTAAATCATGGTCAACTAAATCAAAAGCTTTGGATAGATCGATAAAGGTAATTATAAATTGGTTTCCCTTCGATAGTCTCGTATTTATCTTATATAGCGTTATCGTAGATTTTTTTTCTCTAAAACCGTGTTGATTTTTTTTTTTTTTTTTTTTATTTATCTTGGGCGCGTCAACTTAGGACATTTACCCAGCACAAAGGACTAACAAATAGCGAAACGTAGGGACTTGAAAGTTAAATCAGGAAGCGATTAGAAAGAGAAAAAATAAAGATAGCCAATATAGGAACAACAGAAAGAGAAGGAAGAGCAAGAATATAGTGGGCACAGTAAGGGGTTGGGAGGCCAAGGCCAAGAAAATTAGAATAAAGGACTGCGCGTTCTGAGGAAATACAAGAGCATTCGAATAATAGAAGGTGATTTACATCACAGGTCAAATTTAAGATAGGGTGATGACAGAGGCATTATTAAAACAAAAGAGGGAAGCAGGAAGCAGACTGTGATTAAAGCGGAGGCGAATTATGGAAGAAATAACAGAACGGCTGATGCAGGGAAAATTATTAAACCAGGAAGAAGTAGGTGGAGAGGGTTGTATAGCGAGGTAAAAAGAGTTAGGATTGGAGAAAAGAGACGGATAAAGATCAGTCCAAAAGTCATGGTGAAAACGATAAGAGAGTGGACAAAGACATTGGAATCTGTCTATGAAACGGCCATTTACTGCAGCTAGACATGCCAATGAATCGGCAAGATCGTTACCAACGATGCCGCAGTGGCCCGGAATCCAGAACAGGTCAATTAGGATAGAACGGGATGTTAATAAATTATAAATTAAAGAACGAATGTAATTTTCATAGAGTAGATTGTTTCTTTTTCCAATATAATATCTTAAGTGTTTATCAACGTAGCGTTCTGATATTTTAGCTATTACAGGTATTATTGTTATTGGGCGGTAATTTTCACATCGGTTTTGAACCCCTTTTTTATAGATCGGCCTAATAATACCTTTTTTGAGCGCCTCTGAAATACTCGCTTCCTTTATAGAGCGATTGATCTTGTTAGTTAAAATAGAAGTATATATATTTAGTTTTATGTACTTTTAGGTGGTTAATTATTGTTTGTATTTGGAATGTATTTGCAGGTGGAATATCAAAAGAAGACATAGTAGTATTATTGAAGTTATTATTTAGTAATTGGATATCACATTTGTGTCTGTGCTCTTCAACCGAACGTAAAAAGTATTTACTAAATTGTTCAGTTACTGTTGCAGTTCAAAATGTTTTATGATAAATTCATCTATTGATGTTTTTTTTGTTTTTTTTTGTTAACAATATTATTAATTATACACCATGTTTTTTTGCTATCGTTATTTGCTAGCACTATTTGATTTTGGTAGTGCTTCTGTTTAGAGTTCCTTATTTCTACTATATGTATTTTGATATTTTTTAAATAGGTTTTTGTATCGAATATTAGTTCGATTTCCTTTACTAAGTTGAAGTACTGATCCCCCTGATTTTCATAAAATTTATTATTTTTCGGCTCATCCATTCATTTTTAGGATCGTATTTAGTTACCTTTTTACCCTCGTTTATTCCCAGTTTACATTCTTTATATATACTTTTAAAAACTGAATGTATGTGATCGTATATGCTTTCTGACGTTGTAATGCTTCTCATCTCATTCCAGTTGTATTCAACAATTTTTTCATTTGTGTCTGTGCTCTTCAACCGAACGTAAAAAGTATTCACTAAATTGTTCGGTTACTGTTGTAATTCAAAAATTCCCAGTTTACATTCTTTATATATACTTTTAAAAACTGAATGTATGTGTGATCGTATATGCTTTCTGACGTTGTAATGCTTCTCACTTCATTCCAGTTGTATTCAACAATTTTAATTCTTTTTTGTAAATTTTTTTCATCAAAAACGTATTTTAGGGAATTTTTAACCTGCCGATTTTTCCTATTCGAAATATCAAATACACAACAGATGATGTAATGGTCAGATATGTTCTTCGTATATTAATTATTCCCGCAGTAATTTCATTTGTATCGTATTTGATAAATATGTTATCTATGCATGGCCGAGTCATCCTGTCTATGCGATCTTCTTCTCTCGTAATTTCGAATTTAAACCTTTAATACATTTCTGGAATAAATCGTGTCTTATATTCAAGGGAAACCATTTTCGATACTGCATTCTACCTTTCTCTTTCTGTTAAATCTTTAGGAGGCTGTTTTTTTTGTTGCAGCTAATTTAAAATCTGAATGTAGTAACAAAATTTTAATAGAAAACGAACCGCGAATATTTATCCGGAATATAAAAACTAGAAATTTTGGAAATGGATAATTTTAATTTTACAAGGAGAACATCTGAAATATAGGTCACCAATATTCATTCCAACTTTTTCTAGACGGTAGTATTCGGAAAAAAAGCAACGAATTATACCGTATTTTACATTACTAGTAGAAAGCTAGTGAAAAGTAACTGGAATTTTTAATTTTTTTAAAATAGGTATTACCTAATCTTCAATGTTTATTCGATGAGATGGTCCCTTCAATGTAGTCGGTTCCCTTTCGATATTATGCACTTATGTCATACCGTAGTTTCGAGAAATACTGTTGGAATGCCCTTTTTTTTAGGTATTGTATTTTGCTCTGTGATTTCGCTCGTATCTCATATCTATTGTTTAAAAAAGTTTTTTTGTAGTGTTTCTTCTTGAGAGTTAGGGAAATAGGAAAAAGTTTGTCATGTCTGAAGAATAGGGTGGTTGCGGTATTACACAATGATATGTTATGTTTCGCCACGAACTATTAAGCAAAGCGGTTTGTCCCCGTTGTCGTGGTGTAAAATTTCCACGATAGTTGTTTCTCCAAAGTTCGGCTCGTTTAATTGCCTCACGCAAATTGCGTGAAACTTGTAATACCATCCTTATTGATTTTCTGAGAGCAGTCGATAAAATTTATTCCTAATGAACTCTTCCATTCCAGCCGAAGAAATCATGGCATTACAAAATTTTTGGTTACATTTTCATCTCGCTTCGTAGTTAGCAAACTTTGGACGCGCATTTCTCGAGTTTACTAATGCAAAAAACGGTGAAATTCCTTTTTCGTTTTTTACCCAATATGACCATCTGGAAAAAGTTGAATCAAAACGATGACCCACATTTTTGATGGTCACTTTGCTGGTTGAAATGTTTCTAATTTAATTATACGTGTACGGTTTTTGTCAAAATAGGGTACAAGTTCATGAACTTAAAATTATATTGTAAGCCAATAAGAATTTTTTTTTTTTTTTTTGGGGGGGGGGCTTTCGGTACGGTTAAAAACTTTTACAAACTTGTTTATAATTATACTAACGAAAAATGTAATTTTCTTTTCTTCCGTAAATGAAGACTGAAATAAAAATGCAAATTTTTTTGTTATTTCCCGTCTTGTTCACTTATTAGACGATCTACTGTAAAATGCTTTGCATGCTGAGAACCGCTGATCTAAATCAGTCATTATTAATTGCTTGTGATAGCAGATCAACTTGGCGCCAATATATTTTCAACTTGAAATCTACAAAGTTACACTCTCAATTATTCCATACTTTCTGATGAGTCTCAAATTTATAGCTGCTCGAAGTTACTTTTTGACACTAGCCTTGATGTCGGATAAAGTACTAGATTGCAAGTGCGTTCAGTAGCATATCCAAACCAGTTCGAAGGTTATTTATCACTTTGCGCTGCGAAGTATTTCGTGAGTCGATTATAAACTTCGCACCAATAACCTAAGCACATTTTTGAACCTTTCTGAACTGATAGATTTGGAAAATATTTTGTTTTTGACATCCGGAATATGCATTTAATTTTGGATTCGTTAATAGCCGCTGGCGAGTTACACTTTTGACTGTGTATTAATAGGCAGAATTTCAACGCTAATTATATATATATATATATATTAAAACTCGGCCATTTTGGCCTCGCAAGGGGCTGCACCCCTTGATCCCTCTTTCTTTTATTTATGTCTCTTTCTCTTCTATACTTTGTATAAAATGATCAAAATTTACAACGTAATTCTTACTGGCATCAACACAAACAGAAAAACAAAATATAATCACAAAAATCTTATCCTAACATTTAACTTTCATTACATAAAATTAAGATATTGTTTCATTACATTTTTCGTTACATATTTCGTTACATAAAGTTGTGACATTTTTTAAATAACAATAACAAAAATCTTATAAAATATAACAAACGTTACATAAAATTGGGACATTTTTTGGGATATTTTGCGTTACGTAAAATTGGGACATTTTTTTGAATGGGGGGTAGCCTAAGAATTACGTTGTAATTAATTTAAGGAAGAGGGATTTATACGGGGTGCGGCAGCATAACTTCCTTTTCTTTAAAAATGCGCCACTTGTTTTCTACTAAATTTTGTTAAAGGGAAACAATAACAGAGAATCGAAATAACGGATACTCTAGATCCCCTATTGGGGCAATATGTATGCTTCTTCCCTTCTCGCAGTTTTATTTCGATTTTCTGCTTTATTATTTCCCTTTAACCAAATTTAGTAGAAAAAAAGTGTCGCATTTTTAAAGAAAAGGAAGTTATGCTGCCGCACACTATATATATAAATATGTATATATAGGCAGGGCGGAAGCCTAGTGGTTAAGGTGCTTGGCTACCAAATCAGAGGTGTCATGGGTTATTAAGATTTGTCTCGTTCCGGATCCAAGGCGCTCCCAGGTTTACCCAGCCTGAAATAGCAGAGAAATCAAGGAAAGTAAAGGCGGCCGAGAAAAAAAGAATTGTCCCCAGTATTCTCCTTAGATCCATTAGGCTTAGTACCATTATGAAAAGCTTAATTGCACAATCTCAACGCCCTCTTAAGGGTATGCAACTCACTTTACTTTTTTTATATGTATATATATATATATATATATATATATATATATATACTCAGTCATTTTGGCCTTACAAGGGGTTGTGCCCCTTGACCCCTCTTGCTTACATTTCTGTTTCTTTCTCTTCTATACTTTGTACAAAATTATCGAAGTTTACAAGGTAATTCTAAATCGGTCCATATGAATATAATAACACAATTACAAAAATCCTATAAAATATAACAAACGTTACATAAAATTGGGACATTTTTTCTAATGGCGGGTATCCTAAGAATTACGTTGTAACTAATATATATATATGTCGTCGCGATAGCCTAGTTGCTAGAGCGCTTGACTTCCGATATGGCGGTCACGGGTTCGATCCCGAGCGACGACGAACTTATTACAAAATTAAATAAATAAATAATCGCTAATAGTCACGTGGAAGCAATGGCAAACCACCACGTACAACATCATATGCGCGCTAGGTCAGTACACAGCAGACCCACACGGGACTGCACTTGTGGCGCGATAACAACCGGCTACAATCAGTTCCGAATGTAGTCTTGCGTGTGTACACCTGCATTGCATATTACAATTGCCTGGTATACAACCTATATCTGTACAGCTAAATGTACGAATAGGTTGCGCCAACGCGCTATGTAGCGTACGGCACCTGAGATGATATATATATATATATATATATATATATATATATATATATATGTAGTTAAAAATCCCAGGTCACGCCTTAATGAAATGACTTAGCACAGCTCATTCAACTATTACACAGCTTCTAGTCTGCAGAATCCTACAAGCCTCTCGAAATATTACATGTAACATCTTGTAGAGCACCAGTGCAATCGAAAATTTTACCATTAATTCACCAAACTATGAAGAAAATTAATCTCCCGGTGGAACTTTGCAAGTAGAAACCAGGGCGTTCTCAGTCGCCCGCACCTAGGTCACACGTGACTGTTTGATCGAAGATAGTTTTAACCGCTTGCTTTGCCCAGCATGTTTTTCTTCTGTGCTCTCTAATATATTACATTCCTAAAAGTCCTCTTAAGTTCGAGACGGAATCCACCAGTTTATAAAGACGAATTACTCAAAACCTGCCATATAATATCAAGTTCATTTTCGAAGAAATTCGTCTATCAAATACATTCCGCGTGGATCAACAAACAAATCCGTCAATCAACCGCAAACTTTTCCCGTACACTACAGATGAAGATTTAAAACGGAATCGATTTTGAACCTTTTACAATAAACGTTAAAAATAAATCCTCGATTGCTTAACATTGTGCACCAAAAAAAAAAAAAAAAAAGCAAACAAACCAGCAGAGTGAGGTACGAAACGTGTTCAATTAGGCGCATATAGCACACACGTATTAGTTTAGATGTTCGGCTACCAACTTATAGGTATCATTTTCGAGAATTGTTTCATTTCGGATCCAAGTCGTGAGTACCTAAGATGAAATTTAATTCGATAACAGCGGACAAATTTTGGGATGCGCCAAAAGTAGAAAGGAATTGACCCAATATTCTCTTCTTCAGATTCCGGTTATGCGTAAGTACATTACGGAAAGCTTAATCGTCTGCCTTGGAAGATTGCATAATTTATAGAAATAGGCAGAATACTGGTAGATATTACAAAATATGGTTCAATCTGATATACTTTCGCTTCCTTGATATTTTGATATTCTGCAGTCTATTCCCGGTCGAAATATGTCACGCTAGTTTGTAGATTGCGTATGAGGCATTCCCGAGTGCCTCTAAATTTTGCAGACTCCTCTGGGTGCAACAATAATCATACTAGGTCTACCTTCATTGATGACATTAATCATTTACTGTTCAGCTGCGACAAATACGAGCACAATAGGAAAAGGTTTTATAAAGAATTAATTTCATGCGGATTGTTCCCTCCATATCATCATCATCACAGTGCTATACGCATTTACTGCGCGTAAGCGATCATTTTGACTTAAATCCATCGTTTTCTCGCTGCTTCCACGAGTTCATAGTGTTCATTATTTACTCTGTTCTGGACATACAGCAATTTTTATCATGGTTCGTTTTATAATTAATAATAACATTTTGATTTAATTATAATAATAGTGAATAAAAAATAATAATTAAAAAAAAAAAAAAAAAAAAAAAAGGAAACGGGATAGAGAAAAAAGAAAATTAAGGAAAGATTCTATTGAAGGAAACAGAATTTTTATTTTATTTTATTTATTTATTTTTTTTTCGTTCCTTTTCTCATTTATTGGAGTTTAATACTTTATTGATGAAGACAATTAGTTTTATTTCATTTTATTCTTTATCAATCTATTTATTACATTCTTTATTCAATTATTTATTTTTCTTACAACTAGGCATTGTGAACATTGCTAGGCAACTGTGGTCATATTGTAAGATGGGAATTTTTCCAGTTTTTAATTTGTATTTTTTATTTTATTTTTTTTTGTTTTTTTTTCTCCCCTGAAAGAAAAATCTTATTTCTGTTTGTTAAGTTTCATCAGGCATTGTGAGCACTGCTCTGCAGTTGCGGCCATATTGTAGAATGATAACCTATTTTGATTTATTATTTTTTTTTTCTTTTGGTTAATTTCATTGCGCATTGTGGGCACTGCTCTGCAGTTGCGGCCATATTGTAGAATGATAACCTATTTTGATTTATTATTATTTTTTTTTCTTTTTGGTTAATTTCATTGACCATTGTGGGCACAACTCTGTAGTTGCGGCCATACTGTAGAATGAAATTTCCTTCTCTGTTTTTTATTCCTTTTGTCTATTATTATTAATTTTTCATATCTATTCACAGCGTAGCTTGCTGGCCAAATAAACTGTATTTGTTCAGGCCAATAAAGCAAAAAAAAAAAAAGAAAAAAGCTTTAATGCACTTCAAGGGGATATATAGTGTTTTACATATTTCCCGGCACTGCTTCAACTGTTCCGTACCATTTTTCGGCTTTTTTTAAAAACTTTTCCACAATTATCGAAAAATCAAAATCGCAGGTTTAATATAACTCGATTGAAAATTTCCAGTTGTCGACCGACACCGATTCTAGACATATACACCATTCATTTCATCGTGAAACTTAATTTCATCGCGAAAGATTTTTCGTTATTATAAATATTTACGCTTATAATCATCGTGTATTTTCAAAATACACCTCGATTGAAAGCGGCGAATGTGTGAAAGTAATTTGTCCGCGTAAAAATGAAAATATCCACGTACCGAGTAATATGCCATCGTTTGGAAATGAACGGTATTGGCTACGACTGATTTATGTCTGTAACATGACGCCGGCTTTTAGCGAAGAAATGACGGAGCCGTTCCTCCACGTTGTTGTATCCCGTTAGTTTGAACGAGTGTAAGTTAACTGGTTGGCCACATTTCGGCTTTCTGTACTCGGTATGTTGTTCGCTGCTCTGCTGACGGTTAATAGGACCGGTTTGGCCGATTTAATTATCTTCGATGGAAAATCGCGGAAAACCTGGATAATTTAATTAATTACGACGAAATCGACATAAATTACGCACCTACACGCGCACATACATACGCAACTTTTTATCCGGAATTGCTGTGTCAACAGTTTCGCGGGCTAGTACTTTCTTCGACGGATTTCATTGACCCGATTATCCGCAATTTCCAAATAATAATCACTTATGATCTATGCACAGCGTACAACTTATGTCCACGCTTATGCCAACAGTTTTGTGTCACCATGCATGCTTATTTCTCTGCTCCATCACCCTTCTACGCGTCGATAAGACAAATATCTCATTTCCACTGCTTTAGCTGCATTAAGCATTCCCGTAACATGTAGTCTATGCTCATATAAAAGTTTCAATCTTAAGGGACGCATAGAGTAGTACCCAACTGGTCGCACCATCTTATCTCGTAAATTCATGCTTAAGGTGTCTGGGCTCTCTCAAGATCCACCTTTAATACTTTACTTTTTTTACGTATTCCAGTTGACGATAATCCCATTTTCGGTCAGTATACACGGCGGGAGTGCAACTTCTTATATTTAGCAACAGAGCAGACGAATAATTGGTTGAGTATAGAAATTTTGCGTTTTCATTTCTCCCCCTGACACAAAAATAAATTTGGCCTATTTTAGTTTCGATTTTTTGTTTTTCTTTTTTTTTTTAAATTACGGCGCCTAGAGACTCAGTGGAAGTTGCAGCAGGCGATCATGTTGCAAAATTCAAAACTGCCGAAATGCAGTGCGGGTGGTTTGGCAACAAACAGTGTGGAGCGAGGTATGGCTTGAAGCGCCGAGAGTATGCTGGCACCGTTTTTAAGATAATGATCTACAGTTGGCGAGGCAGTGAGCACACACAGAGGGCAGAAACAGCGAGGAGGAACTCCCTTGAAAACGTAATCGTGAGACAATGCCGCGTTAATCTCGATAGATTTGAGAATTCCCTACACGTGAAATACGGAGCGGCGGCCATCGTGGATCGGTGCTACATTTTTCAACCTAAGTCGGATTAGTTTACTCCATTCTTTGGAAAATTCCAATCGAGATAGTACAACACTGAGTGGCATCGAGCTAGATAGAGTTTCGCTAAGGGCCAAGTCAACCGGTTCGCTGCCTAGAACCCATAATAAAAGTGTGCGGTATAGATTGAATAGCGAAAATCTCGGTAAATCACGTCTTTTATTTTAGTTTGGTAAAAGGGTTGCAAGGCTCTGGATGGCTTTGACAGATAGAAGCAAGTCTGAAATAAATTTTAACTATTTACCGTCTATTTTTTTTTTTTTTAACCCCTTTGGGCATGCTAGCAACTGATCCAGAAACGACACGAGGAAAAAGAATCAGTTAGATGTAGAGTCGGTGTCAACTATTGATAGAATAAACGAACTGATGATCGGAACAACGGAGACCGACGGAAACGATAAGATATACAAAGCGAAATAAGGATTAGGGAGTTTAAGTGATAACAAGTTGGAGTACAAAGAAGTAGATTATATTAACGAAGGATGGACATTTAAAGATGATATGGTATTAGGATCGCAGACGCCTTCTCGTCTTCAAGATGAAGAAGGCAACTACTAGGGGATAGAATGAGACGAAAACGAAAACGTGAGGAAGGAAGAAGAGTATGATTGAGACGTAAACGGATAATAGGGACAATAACGAAGCGGCGAAGCGAAGGTAAATCGTAAAACCAAGGCCGGGTAGGAAGATTAGGTTGGATGAAAAAATTTAAGAGGACGATTGATTAGGGAAGGAAGAAACGTAAAAATCTGACACCAAAATTTAACATGAAACTTTTTACACAATGGGAGTAAATCAGAAGCGGGAATTTTAGTGAAGTAAAAGCGGGAGGATACAGCAGTCTGAGCCAAGGAATCTGCCATCGCATTCTTTCAATAATATTGTATTTTGTTTTTCATACAATACATACGGAATCATCAGCGCATGAAACACAATGTTTGACTAATAGCGATCTTTCCATTGATATATCATATGAGTGGGAAAACAAAGTATTTTTTTGAAACTTTCGAGCTTTCAGCGCCTCAAGGGTGAGTCCGATTTTAAAGTTGGTAACCCAAATGCTCCAAAGTAAAGAAATATACAGGGATGTGCATTTTTTAATACTATTATTATTATTATTATTATTATTATTATTTTATCCTCTTCTCCGCTTTTCGCAGGCTTACGTTGTAGCTTCTCGGGCATGAACCAAAGAGAAGTACGTTATGTTTCTTTGAACATTCTGCATATATGAGTGGAGTCAATGATGACTGATTTCTGAATATCGGCTACCAGTTTTTCATAGTTTAGATGTAATTCGACAGCACTTTTCCTTAAAGTTATTGGTACAACCGCCATTGTTGATATGACGAATGGTATTATCCTGACCCTATTCATAGCCCAAAGTCTTTTAACCTCTACGGCTAATTCCATGTATTTATTAATTTTCATAGAGTATCTATTTTGAATGTTTTCGCTGTTTACAACTGTAATATCAATAAGGGCCACATGTTTATTCTTCTTATCGACTAACGTTATATCAGGTCGGTTCGCAGAGACCGTTTTATCTGTTATTATTTGCATATCCCAGTATATCTTATGCGTTTCATTTTCAGCGATATCAGGTGGTTTACACTTGTAATATGGTTCATTATTAATTATTATACCGTGTAATTTGCATATTTCTTTATATATAATCTTAGCAACATTATTATGTCTGTGTGTGTACTGCGTTTGTGCCAGCATGGGGCATCCTGCGAGTATATGATCTATGGTCTTCAGGTTTCCGTTACACTTTCTACAGTTTTCGTTTTCTATCCTTTCTTTTAATATTCTCTTCCTATATACACGCGTTTCCCATACACCATCTTGTAATGCTAACATGAAACCCTCTGTCTCTGGATAAATCGTACCAGCTGCTAGCCATTTGTGCGTGCTTACTCTATCAACTGAGTCTTTATTTATCGCTGCCCAGTATTTACCGTGGAGAGGCTTTTCATTTAAGGCGTTGAGCATGTTCCTTTCGCTGTTATCGACTAATATCTGTATTTCATTTGTTACTTCCGGGGATGCCAGCTTTAATGGTGTATAATCATCATCACAGTCCCTGAGTATCTTGTAAATCTTTTGTTCTACTGCCTTTGCATACCAATATTTTCTTAATCCTAGCAGTTGTTTATTGTGTAGGCTTTTAAGGCACATTATTCCTCTCCCTCCTTTCACTCGGGAGAGAGTCATACGTTCCACAGCAGCATGCGGGTGGTGCATTCTATGATCTGTTAAAGAGGTTCTTATCTTTCGTTGCATCTCTTCTAGCTCAGTATTATTCCATTTGACCACTCCAAAAGAATATGTGAGTGTTGGTACTACAAACGTGTTTATTGCTTTAACTATATATATATTTAGCTTGTATTCTAGTTGAAAGTATCAATTTTAATCGCTTTTGGAATATCTCTATTAATTTCTGTTTCATCTTTTTATGTGTATACCATGTTTTTCGACCATCCCTAGGTACTTATAGTATGCATCCGGTTCAACATGCTGTAGCTGTATGTTATCCGATAGTACTGTTGGCGGTGTAATTTCAACTTTCCCTTTAACTGTATTTATAATGGCGCATTTTTCTAATCCGAATTCCATGCTAACATCTTTGGACATCGAGCTGACAATTTCTAACAATGCCCTCAATTGCGTACTATTCTCAGCATAAAGTTTTAGGTCATCCATATAAAAGAGGTGATTTAATAATATTCTTTCAGTTTTAACGCGTACTTCATAGCCATATTGTGTTTCTTTTAAAGCTGCAGATATAGGGTTCATAGCCATTACAAACCAAAGTGGGCTAAATGCATCTCCTTGAAATATTCCACAGTGTATTGGTATTGTATTCGTTGCCATATGTTTGTCTCCCTGAGCAACCTGTAACCGTGTATTCCACTGTTTCATGCATCTTTTAAGTATAGCGATGACTACTGGCGATACTTTATATATTTCTAGCACTTCTTCCAGCCAGCTGTGAGGGATTAGGTCATATGCTTTCCTGTAGTCAATATAGGCGACGCTTAAATTTCTGTGATTTTTACGGGCTTGCTGGTGTATTATTGAATCGATCAGTAATTGTTCTTTACATCCCATTGCTCCCGTGCGTACTCCTTTCTGTTCCCAGTGTATTAGTTGATTGTGTTCCAGGTGGCTGTATACTCTGTTAGTTATTACTGCAGTAAATATTTTATAAATCGTTGGCAGGCAGGTGATTGGTCTATATTTTGCCGGATCGTCTACATGTTGATCATCCTTCAGTTTCAAGTATGTTATTCCACTTGTAAAGAATTGCGGTATAACGTTTTTCTTATATACTATGTTGTTGAATACCTCGGCCATCTTACTATATATTGCAGTAAACTTTTTATACCAGAAATTATGTATCCTGTCCAACCCTGGCGCGTTCAAGTTATTAGTTTTTCCTATCACATACTGTAGTTCTGTAACTGTAATGTCATCCCATCTCATGTTCTTTATTGTTTCGCACCTGTTACGTTCAGCTGTCAGCCAAGTACAGTTTTCATTATGCCTTTTCTCTTGACTCCATAGTGACTTCCAATATCGCTCAATTTTATCCCTATCAGGTAATCTTTGTTCATTTGGGCTGCTTTGTTTTTTACTGAGATTCCTGTAGAACATTTTTTCGTTGATCGCGAACTGTTTATTTTGTTTTTTCCTTTCATACGACACTGTGTACCTTTTTAGTCTTCCTGCATAAGCTTGCAACTTTTGGATTTTTATCTCCAAGATACCAACCATTATTTCATTGTATTTTTGAATATGCTCCACTTTCGGCATCTCGCCTCTATTCATTTCTTTATATATTTTTTTTGTTTCACTTAAGACTTTTTTACTTCTATTGGCTTTACGTACATATTGCGCTAATATATTGACCTCTTTCCTTAGTCGGTTTACTATATTCTGTAACCTTATTTTCCAGGCTGGGTCACCATATCTCATTGGTGCAGCTCTGGGTTCTTGCCCATTTAACATTAATACTGTTTGCGCAGCACAATATGTGTATCTATGTAGTTCTTCTAACATATTAATCTCTTGCATGACACTTGTCAGGACTATATTTGCTGTTCTTAACAATTTATGTGTGCTGCCTCTGATGATCAGTTTTCTCAATGGCGGCCATGTTTCCGGATCTGTATCATATATATTGCAGAGTGTAGCGAATTCATTTTTAAAGCTTTCGATATATGCTCTATCGTCATTATCTATATTTTGTACTCGGTCGTTGTTAATTTTACTGTTATTTGTATCCGATCTATCCTTCTCCGTTTTACCATCCCAGTCTGCGGCTTCTGCCTCTTCTTGTCTTTTTATTATTTCCTGTCTTTCTGGATGTTCTTTATCTTCGGTATTTTGCAATGCTTGAGCTTTTAGACCGTCTAATGTTTGCTTTGGTATTAAATTCCGTACTGTAATGGTGCGTGTTTGGTCTGCAATTCGCTGTACCGTACAGCTTTCTAGCTCTGGGATTTCTTTAACTACTGCACTATAAGTGGCCTGTCTGTACCCAATCATCATTGTTTCACCCTTTGTGGTTTCATAATAACATCGCATAATCTTTATATTCATATCATAGTCCCATTTGCGACGTTTCTTCTGTAATCCCACATTAGTGGTCCCTCTTGGGAAAGCACGTTCTGTAGGTGTAGCTATTGGAGATGTAAGTGGGTTGCTACTAACCGGATCGTTATTCGTCCTTCGTTGTGCATCGGCTGTATCTTTTTCAGATTGCGCAGCATTTCGGACAAGCATTTCCTCATGTCTTCCATCCTGGCATCCGGTAGGCGCCCGCCTGTTCGGCATCCTACCACTGATGGATCGCAGACTGTCACACCCAGCACCAGCTCCAGATGTGCCCTGGTGTTCCCCAGGCAGCAACCTTCTACTTTTATTCCTTGTCATCATTTCTCCATAAAGGGTAGTGTATTTTTTCCCTACTGCCAGGTTATTTTTGTGTATTCATTTGTATTTGTAGATTATTGCTTATATTCCTGCCTGTTTACTTAATTGTTTGCTGTATATTATCAGTATTGTACATATTACTGTGTGCAGATTGAGTTTTAAATCCGGGTATGGCAGAATGGGGGGTTTTTTGTCCATTCCCACCTTCCTCGTTTGTCACAATTCCCAGAGTTACTACGAAGGGCATTTGGTTACTCAACCGTTCGCTCTGGTCAAAGTGTGCAGGGGTCACCACGTGCAGGTGAGGTAGGTGTTGACACGGAGAGGCTAAGTGGAGTTCTGGGGCTCCATATGATCGCTTGCAGTGCCCTTTAACCCCCTTATTATTATTATTATTATTATTATTATTATTATTATTATTATTATTATTATTATTATTATTATTATTACTATTATTATTAAGAGACCTCATCGAGCAAAATTAAGTATCTAGGAAACTTTCTGTTAGGATCGACGAGACCCAAAGGAATCTAAAATTTCTTTACCATTTCAATTTTAAAACACACATTAAACGTGAAAAAAAAAGTAAATCTAACGCGATAAATGTTAATTAAGTACGTACCATTCTTTTATATTTATTAAAGGAAATCTACTTTATCCAACTTTGTATTCAGTTTTAATTGCGATTCAAATTTTAATTAGTTTTTGTATTTCTTTTATAAAACTTGTATGGAATTTTTGAGAATTTGTTGTTTAGCAGATGTTACAAAGTTGTTTTACACTAGAGTAAAACGAATATGAAATAAAAAAGTTATTTTTTAAGTATTTGAATGCCCTTTATTTTTTTCCATTTTTCTGCGGGTTTGTCGACGTGGGCATTAGCCGAAGAATTAGGAAACGGATAATTAAATCTTTAGGCGAACAAAAGATACAAGAACACAGAAGAAGAAGGATAGGAAGGAAAGAAGACGTGCTATAAGGAACAGTAGTGAAAGTGGCGAGCAGAAATAGAAACATGTTCGGCAATAATGGAAAAACATTCAAAAAGATATCATCAGCATCACATATAAAAAGAGGAGTAGGAGGTTAGAAAGTTGCAGATGACAAAGTGGAGGAGATAAAAGTGAGAAACAAAAAAGCGAGCAGAGAAGCTGTTCAAAGCGTGGGACGCAGAGAGAGGTGAATGTTGCAAAGGGAAAGGCTGAGGATCCGGTTGAACAGATTATTAAAAATTAGAGCAGATTCGCTGAGTCATCGGTCCCGCAGTATCCAGGTATCCATAAGAAATCAATTTAGACAGAGTGATGAAGAAAAAGGTTACGAGTTAACGAATGTATTAGAAGAATTACACAGTCAATAGCAGGTGAGAGAAGGGGAAACAAGATGTCCTATGGGACACTTTGGAAATGTAATATAATAAGGACATTCTGAGAGTCAAAAAGAAAGAGATAAAGAGAACGGCTTGTAAAGTAGCAGTAGGCTCGGCGCAAAAAGCTGAGCAGAAGGAAGGGAATTTAAAGGGGTATTCGGAATAATTAAGAGATAGACAGAAAAATGCTGAACTATAACTCAATAGTATCCTTTGGAGCCCCATCAATGAAGTTCGTAAAGAGCTTTGGGAAAATAAAGCTTATAAGGTATTTAAGAATTCCGATTCGACAACATATTGCGGAGTAATTTTTATGGTGTAATTGCGAAAAAAATGAAGAAATTAATAGGATAACGCAACGAAAAAAAGTTGAAGAAGAGGTATCATGAATGAATACATATATATATATATATATATATATATATATATACATATATATATCGGCCATTTTGGCCTCGCAAGGGGCTGTGCCCCTTGACCCCTCTTGCTTTTATTTACGTCTCTTTCTCTTCTATACTTTGTATAAAATGATCAAAATTACTGGAATCAACACAAAAAAAAAATAACATAATCACAAAAATCCTATCCTAACATTTAACTTTCATTACATAGAATTAAAATATTGTTTCATTACATTTTTCGTTATATATTTCGTTACATAAAATTGTGACATTTTTTAAATAACAATAACAAAAATCCTATAAAAAATAAAGCAAACGTTACTTAAAATTGGAACATTTTTTTAGGACATTTTGCGTTACATAAAATTGGGGCATTTTTTTGGGACATTTAGCGTTTCATAAAATTGGAACATTTTTTCGAATGGGGGGGGGGTAGCCTAAGAATTACGTTGTAATTAATATATATAAGGTGAAAACTGAAGGGGCAATGAGAGAGATAGTATTGGAGCTTTATATTGGCGGACAAATTTTAATAATTATGATAGATAGAGGAGTAAGAAGGAATAAGAGTGGACAAGGATATATGTGTAGACGGTTAATAAGAAAAAGGTAGCATAGGCAAGTCCTTCGAATGAAAAAATGCGGAATGTGAGATTTTGCAAGTAGAGTAAGGATTGAAGTTGATTTTCAAGCTTCAAGGCAGAGCCGGAGAGATGTATTTCAGTCACGCCTTCGAGCTTGGATAGATTGTAGGAGAAGTACTTTAAAAAAAAAATGAACATAAGGTTTACGTAACCAAACGTTTCTCAACATTTGTTATTTTAAAGGGCACAAGGAACAAAAATAAAGGAACTTAATCAGTACGGGAAATCGTACATGTTTCGTAGCATATTCAGGTAAACAATTTGGTTATTCGTAATCATAAGTAATTTATTGAAATGGACAGACTGTGTTTTGTCTTAGGCTCAGCCGAGAATTAAAGCGAATGTTTAAGAATTAATGAGACCTTTAGACATCCGCCGAGGGCAGTTATCGGCAAGGTGGCTGTGGAAGATGGATTAATTTCAAACCTTTACAGATGTGCATGCGAAGCGCTATACACGTTAATAGTAAATCAGATAGCACTTTGAGCGTATTTAATAATACAATTTGACCAGACATACAACCGAAAAATTAAGTTGTTCCGAGATTTTATTTGTTCAAACCTGTAAAGTGTGAACCGGGCTCCTGCCGTTACTGTTTAGTTTTCTACATAGAAATGTAAGAAATTTATATTTATAGATGTAGCTTTTTTTTGGTATTATTTCAAAATTGTTCATCATATACTTCAAATAAATATATGTAAAAGAAATAAAAAATGAAAGAAGTAATATTGAAGACATTTTTTCCTTTAGCATTACCTTAAATTAGTTATGTATATTTTTGTTACTTGTTTAACGAATAGAAAATCCGCGATTTTCGTTTTATTTGCTCGTTGAAACAGTTACCGGATATGATGAACAAATAATTTTATTTCGGGAAGTTAAAGTCGTTTTAAACTAATTTCATTTGCGATTCAAACGGCCCGTTGTCACTTTATCAATATTTCATTCCCTTTCTGGCTACGCGAAGCTACCTGTATAATTACTTATAGTTATCACGCAAACCAGGCTAAATATTTAAGCGGTCCGGCTAGCACGATGACATGTAACGGTAAACAATAATTCTCACTGCGCTATTAGAAAACTTATGTGCAATACACGATCCAGCGCCTACTGTCTATTTAGAGGCAATGATTAATTTTCCAAAATCCCTGCATCATGTTTTGCCTCAAGGAATGTGTCATTGTCAAACCCGTAATCGGATAATAATTAGCCTGGTTTCTTAAATTCCACCTAAACCAGTATTTTTAATAAATACAGTGTGTAATTTTATTTTTAGGATTCCGTACACATATATAATGTACGGAATAATCCTGATAAGATGGTTCAGAAACGTCAAAAATATTCAATTAAAATATACAATAACTCACGAACGGCTTGACACTTATAAACTTCAAAATTGGATCATAAATTACGATTTAAATTCTCTTTAAAACCACGTGTATAATTTCAAACTACCCGATTACCCTGGGCGGCAAAAAAAAAAAACGTCAAGAATATATCATATAATACGGAATATAAAACGACCTCAAAAATTACCCTTAAAAAATTCATAATACGTCACCGGATAACCAAGAGTGAAATTCGAAATATAAAATAAAACGCAGGAACTTTGTTCAAAAAATCAAAAAATTACGATTAAAAAATCAAAAACAGCAAAAGAGGAAGTTCAGCAATAGCCTGAGTGAAAACGTTAAAGAAACCAAAACATGTCTCAAACATATGCATCTTTGTCCGCTTTATAGAAAAAATATAGCCGATCTTACAACTTTATATTCTAATCGCTGGAGCGCTGAAAGCTTGAAAGTTTGAAAAAAATCTTTTTTTCCCCTCCGGACATGTGATATATCGTTGCAAAGATCGGCTGTTCGTCGGAAGGAAACTGTACTTAATTTCCTTAACGAAAGTTACAAAAAATTGTCGAAAAGTTCAAAAAGACGCGAAAAATGACACGACCCCTCTTCCTTAGCGCCGCAATCGTTATAGCTAAAACTTTTGAATAAGGTTAAAAATATGCGCATCCCCGTATGTTTCTCTAGTTTGGAACATTCAGGGTTTCAACTTTAAAATTGGGCTCTCGGGGCGCCGAAAGTTCGAAAATTGTGAAAAAAATATTTTTCCCACAGCATGTAATATATCGTTGGAAAGGTTGCTGTTTGTCGGGAACGATACCGTATTTCATTTTCTTAACTAAATTTTCAAAGTTAGTGACAAGTTCAAAAATTGCAAAAAACTATTTGTTTCCCCCTCTCTTTGCTACGCGAAAAATCAGATTCCTTTGTTTTCAGTTTAGTATTATGTAAATATAAATATTATGGTTATTGTTAACCTAACGTACGGAGTAACCCTGAGCGCATGAAACATCATGCTTGACTGAACTTGTTTAATCTTGCCCAACATTTTAAAAAATGATTTAGGTTATTCGCATACATTAAAATACACCTTTATACGCGCACATTTGCTCAAAAATATTGTAAACCGATTTTTTCCTTCCAAACCGTTTTTCGGATTTCCACCTTTTTCTATTAGCCCCCTATATCGGGTATTGAGATTTTCCAATAAAAAATAAATAAAAACAATTATAAACGAAAAAATAGAAATCCACTAATTAATTAATTCTCCAGAAAGCTTATTTTACTAATTTCGCTGCAGAAAAAAAGTTTGGTTTAAATATGAACTGTGTTTAAATAATCAGAAGTAACAATTAATAGTAATTTAAAATTTTACGATCACTTTACTTATATTGAAAATAAAATTAACAAATTTACAATGATTTTCAATAAAAACTGTAAGATAATAATAATAATCAAATGAAATCAAATAATTTATTATTATTATTATAATTGTACAAATTTCCATCTACGCGCAGAAATTGCACGAGCGATGGAACATCTTTTAAAAACAGCAAAAATAAAATGATATGGCACATTCTTCTTCCAAACTAAAATAAAAACAAGTAAAAATCGTCACAGAAAATAAAAATGCGTAACAAATTATGTATGTTGAGATAAAAAATAAAAAGTAAAAATATATATATGTACAAAAGTTGCAAGTTCCTGCTTTCAGGTTCACACAATATGCATAAATTAACTTATACAACAGAAGTGACCACAATTATTAAGTGTGTATATATGCATATTCGGTTTGCATGTGAACGAGATTTTAAGCGACGTAAAGAACGAAACCGAAGTAATGTTAGTTTTACAGTAAGTAACATCTGAATAAAAGCAGACACTTAAAAATTAGTTAAAAATAAAAACAATTGCAAATCCGCTTTTCACTATACACAATTGTTAAATAATTACTAACGAGATGATATAACATAAATATTTACATCTTTTTTTGTAGTTTTTAAGGTGTTTTAGTTCATCTAATAATTGATTATAAAGTAATGGACCCACATAAAATGCCTGCACTCTAGAGTGATATTTGTTAAATTTCGGTACGAACGCGCTAGTACTTTTTAACCACAGCTTCTAGTTTTACCATTCTTTCTAAAGAACCTAAATTCATTTTTCTACTTAAGTACGAATAATAATAATAGCTGAGTTTTGTATAATATATTAATATGATGAAAATTACGATCGAAAACGGAACCCCTATTTTTTTTAACAAGTTTGAAAATCCTATTTTGCAAATAGTTTATTTGAATCAAGTATAACAACAATAATTAAGTTATACAAAATGATTACCTAGTTGTTTATAATCTACAGCATTATCGTTGAAATTAAACCGATTAAATTTTAAACTTTAAAATCGGAAAACATATCATCTCATTATTTACACAATTAAAAATAATACGATAACCGTTTGCGCGTTATATGTATGCAGTTAAGTTTTTAAATGTACATCATACATCATTTCCGAAATTCACTTAATTCTTTCGGGAATGTGAAGCATTAGTTAAATTTATGTTTTGGGACAAAATGGCGCTACCAGGGCAAGATAATTATTTTCCTTCGTCGATAAGCAAATTCAAATTTTACATTATTTATTTTTAATTTTTAGTTTGAGGCATTATAATCGATGAAATCGAAGTCGTGAAAGAATGGAATATGCTGTCAAAAGTCATTAATGGAAAAATATCTGCGCAAGAAGCTGCAATACAATTTAATGTTTCAAGAGTAGTACCTTAGACGTTGATAATGTAAAGAAAGATATTAAAAAGATACTGTGTCGATGAGTTGAATTTTCAACGCCCCCCCCCCAAAAAAAAAAAGATACTGAGTTTTTTTTTCTTTTTTTAAAAATAATTTGTGGGTCCCATAAGGCAATTGCCCGCCTGTAGGTTCCTAATAAATATATACCTTAAATACATCATATTCATCTTTTATATATATTATTTAATTACACTTAACTTCTATTTTCACTAAACTACGTCTAACTTCTAAACGAGTATATATTCACATTCACCATACATACTAAAACAACATTTACACATAAGCCAAAAGGTATGCAGCAATTATTCTCTTTGTTTCTTTCCTTGGTCTACTCTTTTCTCATTCTTTGCATCAAACTATCAACCAAATTTTTATTTTGTCCTTCCATATTTCCAGATTGCATTCTTCTCTAATAATTTCCTTTGGTTGCTTAACATTAATGCGAAATACAAAATGTGTATAACTTAGACATTATGCAATCGCCAGACACACAAGAGTTTCATTAAATTATTCCTTTAAGTTAATAGTATGCGTGCTTTATTCTTCTATGTTTATATTTTTTGTGTCTTAAGTTTTAGGCTTTGATAATCATATTAACACCTATATTATTTACTAATATTAAGTCAGGTGCACTCTGCACGTTTCAAAGAATTTCCGCGTGTTTAACTATTTCCTGAATGTAGTACGGTATTTTTACATATTCATACATATAGTGTTAATGTTAGTGTATTGTGGTTTATTTAGTATACTATATTCGTAGACAATGATTTTGAATTCTTTGAAGTACCTGAAAAAAATAATTTAACTGCTAAACGACGAAATTATTACTGCATATAATATTTCGGGAAGAATGATTTGTTTATAGATAATAAGTTTATTTTTAGGTGTTAAATGCGATTTTCTATTAAAGTATGCGTATAGACAATACATTTTCTGAACTTTTATAACTCTTTATTTTTGATAAGTTTCGTGAAAGTTAATCTTTCATCAAGTGTTAGACCTATAGGTACTACTGGATTTCATGCGTCCATTATTCAACCTGTCTGTCTTGGATGTTTACTTCTTTTCGTATACGTTTTCTAGTAAATAAAATGGCTTCCGTTTTATTCGTTGTTTATTTTAACCTGACACTTTTTAAAATATTTTATTAACGTGTCAGCTGCTCTTTCCAGTGTCTATTTGTTATTGTGTCTGTTCTATAGGATGATGCAAACTATAGCAGTATCGTCTGCATATACAGGTATATTTCAGATTCTTTGATTTTAGGAATGTCGTTTAAATATATGGTATAAATAGATGCGGTTCTAAAATGCTTCCTTGTGGTACACCAGCAGTTATGTGTTCTCTGGGTGACTCATAATTATTCAGTTTGACATAAAATTTTCTGTTTAAAAAGATATGATTTCACTATACATATTAAAGAATAAGGATACTTAAGTTGAATTAGTTTCAAAAGCTTTTTCGATATCTATCAGTAATAGTCCTGTATGTTTGTTTAGATTGAAATTGTCGGTAATTTTATTACGGATTTTAGTTAGTTGTGTTAGGTCGGAAACTCAAATTGATTACCGCATATTATATTATTTTCATCACTGTGATTTCTTAATTTTGTAAGTATAATCTTTTCGAATAATTTACTTATATTACTTAGTATGCTGATGGGGCGTATGTTTTCGGCCAAGGAAGCATCGTTACCGGGCTTAGGTATACCGTCTGCGAGACTTTCCGTTGTAATGGGAAATAGCATAATCTAAAACATGAGTTGAATAAGCACACAAGTGCCATTTTTTTGCTATGGTTGGTAAGTTCTTTATCATTTTAATGCTGATTTTATCGCGTCCTGCAGAACTTTTGTTTTTTAGGCTTTTTATAAGTGTATTAACTTCTATTTGGGCTAGTTATGTAATTATTTGTTGCGTTATTTGTCACAAAGTATTTATTTATAGTTCTGATACGTTCATTAAATGATTACGAGTAGGTAATGTTTGATATATTGTTTTTGTATTTTGCTAAAGTGTTCTATTAAACTGAAATTAAGTGACGACCCATCTTATCTTGCTTTCTCCTACGTTAATACATAGTGTGGTACCCGATGCTTAGGAGCAGTAGAAAGGGAAAAAATATAGAAAAAACAATTGTCATCTCTAATAATAAAAGTTCGTTTCATATGATTATCGATTAATTCTTACGTTCTCATTTAACGATTTAAGAACGAAAAATAAATAGTAAAACTTGAAGAAAGAATATAAGTTTAATATTATTATATACAAAGTCGGCTAGCGGTTATCCGGATTAATTGGGCGGCCAGCCGGTCCGGATAACAAAAACTCCAGATACGTCGTAGTTCAAGATTAAATACTGCAAATTAAATGAAAAAATGAAAATTAATTTATTCTATACAAAAGTAAACATGAAAATTAACTTACAGTGGTGTACACATTAACTCTCTAGTTTTTAAAGAAGTCTGTGATTAAGGGGTCCGTGTGTCTTTCGTTGCATTCTCTTCCTTGTCCCGATATATCTCGCCGCCACTTGCGTAAACAAATGATATCAACCGGCGGCGACGCTTCTTCCTGTTGAGTTCGATCGCCTACAGTCCTTCACCGTGTGGTATAACACTTTGAAGGGGCTCGTTATCCATGTTATCTTCAACTGGATCCTCATTGAGTACCATGATATCCTCATCTGCCGTTTCTTCGATCTCGTCGCGCTGCCAATCCATTCTCTAAACGTCATTCGCCCGTTTCACATCCTGGAATACTTTTTTATTAAAGAAACAAGCTCCTCGTTGTCTTTCGAACTGTCCAAATCACATTGTTTGTCAATTTCATCCCATTCATCACTGACTTTACGATCTAATAATATTTTCCACGATCGCACTAGTGCTATAGAACTATAATTTCTTCCTATCCTTCAGATAACTCCAAGTGATAACATCAAGCATATCAACTGATTTTAAAGCACTCGACAATCCTCACATTACAATCACTATAAGTCACAGTACCATATGGCCACAGACATTCATTTGCAACGAATACAAACAAATATTTAGATACGTACTGCATATAGCTGTGGATTTTATAGAAGCGCTTTGGTTTTTTTTTCTTTCTTTTTTTTTTTTTTTTTTGAAAATCGATCCGGATAATACGGAGTCCGGAGGATAAACGCGATCTGGATAACTGCGAGTCTGCTGTATATGAAAATTTCGCACATAATAAAAATATATATAGTCTAAAATATTTCTGTTGTGTAATATTTTTATAAATATAATAAATACAAAAATGGAAGATGATATCAATAACTTTAAGTGTTTAAAATTGTGTCGGATTAACTTATACATTTATTTTTAAATTAGTAACTAATTAGCTCGGTGGCTGACTGAACTCACTTGGTTTTACAAGTGAAAAAAAAAAAGGAATTTCAATAATAATTCTCTTCGATAAAAAGCAAACAAAATCGGATTTTGTCTAAAAATGTTAAATAAAGGAACGATAATTTTCCCGCGCTTATTTTTGCAAACATTAAGCGGGAAGCAATAAACGAAGAAGCGAAACATTTTTTTCAAACGCAATCAAACGAAATTATAGATTATTATCGCTTCCATTTTTGCCTTTCGAAAATAAATTAGAAATTGTCTTTTCTTCCATTAAAGTGTGTATGTATCCGTCAAAATGTTTTCAATTAACAAATTAAATAAATTTGTTATTTTCCTGTAAAATTAAAATTTTAATTTTGATAACATTATTGTAATAAAGTTTACCTCAGAGCTTGGTTCAGCTGTCCGCTTTAGTTATTGGTGAGACCGTTTAACTTCTTTACTTTTAGCGCTGTTCTTATCGGTAATGGTTTTATATACATATATTTTATCGATTATTTTTTTTGTTACTAATATTTACATTTTAGCGAACTGTTAATAAAGCCCTGTACAGTCCAAATTGAAACAATCCAACAAACTTTTGTTGTTTTTTTTTGCCCCCCCCCCGCCGCCGCCCGGTTTGTCAATAAAGGATCTTCGCCCAGAAACAACACGAGCGAGAAGGATCAGTTAAATGTATATTCGGTCAGCTATTGATGAATTTCTTACTAATCAATCGATTAATTTTATCGGAATTTTTTTGCAGGCTAATTGGCCTTTTTCTCGGAGAGTTAAAATATCTTTTTTCTGTACTGCGTTTGAGAGATTCCGTTGCAATGCTGTGTTTATTTTTTCACAAAGACAGCGGATAGTATTGCGAAAGATTATATTTTTTTCTCGGTGTTGTCAACATAAGGCATTTACCTGGACCAAAAAAAAGAAATAATTCAGCTGTAACGACTATTAGAGTGAATCAAAGGAAGGAGGAGTAATAGAAGGCGGTGGAAATGAAAATAGGAATATTAAGAAAAACGCAAAAGTAATTCCCATATTCTTTTTTCCATTTCGCCGACTTCTGTCATCTAGCCAAAGTATTTTTTTTGGTCCTTTCACTTTCCCAATTTCCTCCCTCAATAACTAATCAAACAAGAATTCTGTAGCATAACCAGTTCTCGATTTCTCTTTCGGGCGTAACTATTTTCATTGCCAGGAGCCTGTTGGAGCTTCTTTCATCCTTCTAAATCTCAACCCTTACTGGAATCATTTTCCTGATGGCCAACTCTGTCCGTCATATCTTCTAATTACCTTTTTTATCGAATTATCTTCAAGCGATCTGCGCCTGCTCCTGATCACCCTTAAGAAGCATCTTATATTCTCCCTTTACCTTCACTAACCGTCATTGCAGCTAATTGGTTCTTCTTTACGTTAATATTTGACTCGATCAAAATTGAATGGTTCTTCCCCCCCCCACCCTTTTTTTTTCAGTGCAGATCACAGAAATAAAAAAATGAACAAATTTCCGAAGTTTTACCGTACTGCTATGTGAAACAGAGGCACTTGTTTTAATTTTTGATGTCCCGATCAAACTGTACGCAGGGAGCTACTCAAATTCAGAAGTAATTTTATTGATGCGAGGTAAAAAGCGGAATAGACATTACTATAGGCATAGAATTTAGAGGAATTTGAAAATGGCGTTAAGAGACATTGAAGTTTTCTAGGAAGTAACAACAACTGCACTCGCGATGGTAAATACGTTCTGTTTCGGGCACAGCAATTCATTTCGCTAACCAGGCGAAGTTTACATTTAATATTAATAATTATTCTTCGTTTTGATGCAATAATTAGGTTAAAGTTGGCCATTTTTTCCATTCCACGCCGGACTGACATTTTCTGCTAGCGCTCCGTTATCCTTGAATTGTTCCATTTTTCACAACTTGCCAGAAATGATACGTGTACGTTATTTGTACATACACACACACCGGTGGTACATTATAGTTTCCATCGTAATAGATCCCCGATCCGGGAAAACAACTTCTCATTTACCTTGAACTAATTACCGTTAAATGCGACATTCGTAACCTTAACAGTAATAACGATAATGCACCAGTCAAATGCGATTTCCCGGCATTTTTAAAAACCCTCAACACATCGTGTTCCGTTTATCGAAATTACCGCGCACACGGTAACAAATCTCTTTACACTGCGACATGGAGCCGAAAAAAGTAATTAAATGTGGAAGGCCCGGAAACAATTAGTGTACTTTGCGAAGTTAAAAGGTCAAACCGAATTTTGTTGAACTGTAAACATCACTCGAAGGACTCAGCCGAGAACTCGGAGCCGGATTTATTTTATTTTACCGTCGTAAATTTAATATCTTAATAAATAAACATTTTTGTATGTCTTATTTGCAGAAATATAATAATAATAATAATAATAATATACGATAGATGAAAAATTACACAAGTTTTTTCATAATACGATTAAAGAAAAAATTGGTTTTTCTGTAATAATTCACGATAGATACAACTCTACTACTAGTGCGTTTAATCTCTTCTCTGCCATTAACTAGCGCTACCTTGGCGTAGTTGGTTGTAGGTAATAGTGTTCTCGTTCGGACTGTTTGTTTTGTTTTTTTTTTTTTTTTTTTTTTTTTTTTGGAGGGGTTGGTCGAAAAATGGTATTAGTTTAGCAGATTTAGATTATAAAAGGAAGTTGAGAAATGTCAGAACCTAATTTTCAGTTGATATTAAGGAAATTAAGGTAGCAGCAAGTGCATGAACAGGAAACGAGGAAAGCGAGAGTGTGTGAAAAAAGCATCGTACGGAGTGGAGATTTTTAGTTTAAATAGTTTGGGGTAACACAATATAAACGCTCAGACCAGAAGAAGGAACATACAAGTAGGATATGGTTGAAGTCGCATACGAAATAACAGTTATGAGAGAGTGAAGAACAATAAATATGGTGGGAGAGAATTTACAAAGAGCGGGAGGCAATAAAGAGTGTCCAGTACGTAGGCGACAAAAACGGAAATCACTGAGCGACGTAGAATTGAAAATTATAAAATCAAAGCCGCTTGTGGTGTGACGGTATAGATACAACGAAAGTGGGATTAAAGATGAACGGTAATTATCAGATACCATATTCGCCAATGACAGGCGGATGAGAAGATTAAGGCTGCGGCTACGATACAAGCGGCGAGCGGTGAGCGTTAAAACGTGCCAGTAATTCACATATTTACGCGAAATTAAATGGCTATGCTTTTTCGATGGCTACAATAGCCGCGCCGCTCCCCGCCGAATCCGGACATATATTTTTTACTGCCGCTCAAGTGTCAATTGTTTCGTGTATATATATATATATATTATTTTTTTTCCCCCTTGGGCACATCAACAGTGAATTGTTCCGTATGGAATTATTAAATTCAGTTTGCATTAAAACAACAAAATTATGATAAATGAAAATTAACCGATGATACGGAAACTGAAGTACTAATATCAGAATGAGTATAAATAACATTATGATTAAAAAATTCCGTTGCTTTGTCTGTAAAAAAATTTATAGAGAACACTACTTTTTTTAAACTCCTTGTAATGAGTTAGGCAGCTAGACTAGGATCATATCAGGGAGCTTTGATGATTCGCAAAAAGTAAAGTAACAGAACGTGGTACGACAGAAATTAATAAAATGTTTAATTACCCGACGCGTTTGGAAAACAACATAATCACGTTTTTTTTTTTTTTTTTTTTTTTTTTTTTTAATATTTACTATGGGTTCGTCAGCGAGGACATTAGCCCAAGAAATGGGAATAGAGAAAAAATCAGATTTTTATGAGGCGTGAAACATTCAACAAGAATGTATCAAGCGCCTGGATGACAGAAGGAGAAGGAAGGGAAAGAATAAATGCAGCACAATAGGGAGTAGGAACATTGTTTGATAAGAGAGAGGAGTAAAAGGAAGATTGTTCAGATGAAAGTGATGAACATTCGAACATTATGTGATCAGGATCACATACATGTTGACTGTTAAGAGGATGTAATGGACAATACGGAGATGCCGCGAGAGAGAATCGGAAAAGCGACGAGGGAAGCCAGCTGTGCCCAAAGCGGAGGCGGCATATTGCCGAGATGCTGGAGCGACGCATAAAAGGGAAGTCAAGAAACCGGGAACAGAAAGGAAGAGAAGGCTGGATGGACAAGTAAAAGGAATCCGGGTTTGAGAATGAGGAGTAGTAGGAGTTAAACCATAATTGGTTGTGCGCTGCAGAGGACAGAAGATTAATATTGACGGATGGAAAAGTAGTAAGGAACCTGCCGGAAGAAGAAGCTCGCCGAGCTAATAAGTCAACTGACTCATTTCCTTCTATTCCAGAATGGCTAGGGATCCAAAGGAAATTAACCTCGATTGCACAAAAAAGAAAGAGGTCATGGATCAAGGAAATCACGAGAGTTATTTGTGTATAGTAGTATACTTTGATATTACCTTATTATACGATAAACTTGAACAATATGTGACATTAATTCCTACATACATAACACAATGTTAATAAAATGTTATTTAGAGTTTATTATTCACCATGGTAATCGTTGTATTTAAATGTTCACGTTTAATTTTCATTTACCATGGTAACTATTTTATTATTTCAACTTTTTATAAAAATTAATTCCGAAAGTCACGTCAAAAAGAGATAGTGATTACTCGGCTACGTATTGGACACACCCGATTTACTCACTCCCATCTCTTATCAAATCTTTTCCCTCCCGACTGTTCTCATTGTGGCAAAGAGGGTTTAACGGTTGATCATATTTTTACATGCTTAAAGACAGCTTCTCTCCGACTCTCTCTCTCTCTCCATGTTCCTTCAAGCCGTATTCTAGCTCTTAATGATTCCCCCCTCCAACTCCATAGATAAAACAATAAATTTCATTAAACAAGTCAAACTTTACCATCTCATTTAACCTCATTCCCTTTCTAATTGAGCCGTGAAGCTCCCTGTGTAGAACTATGTGGCTCATTAATCGAATAATAAAAAAAAAAAAAAAAAAAAAAAAAAAATTTTTTTGTTTTTTTTTTTTGTATTTGTCCCATTTTTACTTTCCAACTTTTCCAGTGCATTTTCCCAAAATTTTCTTTCACATAAACTTGGTCCTGATAAAATTACGAACACAATAAAAAAAACAATCAGCCAAAGATCTTTTTTTTTTTTTTTTTTTTTTTTTTTGAACGATCTGCATGTAATCGAAGTGATGTATTTTTAGAAAGCAATAATAGTTTTAAAACATCAGAGGACGCGACATAATAACAAATGGGCACTAATTGTTTTTGTTATAAACACCGTCGTTAATCTGTTAATTACCATTCTACTGCTCGCCGCTTTTATCGCAGCCGCAACCTTAGAGAGTTGAATTCATTTCCAGCAATACCAATGTGACTAGGAACAAGACGTGGTTCGAATACTTCCGCTATACTTGAAAATGTATTAAAAAGTTTCACTCGCGTTTTGGGTTAATGTCCATAGTTTTTTTTTTTTTTTTTTTTTTTTTTTTAATAAAATAATAGTGAGGATTTCCATGCGCTGTGTTTAACTACTGAGGCTATTACAGCACATGGAGCCTACTTAGGAAGGTTAAACTCTATGGTATAGGCCGCTGCTACGCACGAAAGCCAACATAGCTGCGACCGCAGACGGAACGTTCGATAAGATCTTAGAGATAGAGGTGGTAGTGAAATAGGTGAATCTCGGTGCCGCAAAAGAGAAACATTCGAGAAGGAGGTGAGATGTAGACGGGGCGCTTGGTTGACCACAGAAGAAGCAGACATTTGGGGGTGCTTGTCCCGTGAAGATATACCCGTGCGAAAGGGTTGTGTGACCTGTTCGGAGGCGATTCAAGACAGAAAAATCTCTGCGAGAAATTTCGTCTATGGGCCACCAGGGTTCTGTGGTTGATTTTATGCTTCGGAGGAATGTACTTGCGGATTTCCATTCCTGCTGCCATTCTTCTCCAGTTTGGTGCATAAATAAATGGGCCATTGTGGGGGGGGGGAGGGGGATTACATGGCATTGAAGAGAATAGTGTCGCCTGAGCTGCTCGATTGACGCGCTCATTACCTAGGACTCCTACATGGGCCGGCACCCATAGGAAGGATATTTCAGAGTTTAGGTGGGATAGTCTGTATAGTAGGTAGTGGACTTTTCTTATCAGGGGGTTTTTGGGTTTTATTTCTGAAATAAGTTGAAGGGAATTTAACGAGTCAGTTATAAGTAGGGCCTTTTGGGACTGGGGGTTAGTATCAGTATAGTGTTGAATGCAGAAAACAATCGCATATATTTCAGCGTCCAGTGCTGTGCAGCAATCATGCAGTCTGACTGACTCTGCTGTTTTTGATGAAGAGCCCAAAAATAATAAAAAAAAACTTTTCTTTTTATACTCGAGACAATTTTTTTTTTTCTTTTTTTAAACCAACCAAGAAAAACAAAACAAACAAAGAAAAAAACATCAGTATACACCAATGAAAAAGTATTTTTTGCGTCGATAAAACAATGTTAGCTGCACAAACAATCAAGGATAAAATCCTCTCAACGTATTTTGGCTACACTATCCAAAATGATGATGACGTAATCAGTTCATATGAATTTTCTCTTTTTAAACCTCTATTAAAATTCGTATCTACTAAACTCGGACAACATTTACTTTTGTAAACGCGAGGAATAATTATACAAAATATACCAGAATCTGTTTGAATTAAAACGATTTTGATTACATGTTTACGCAGAATATTGACAAATTCGAAAAACCAAAATAAGTGATTACACTTCATCAAGTTTTAACACGGATTAAAACAAAGGTATTTTGAAACTTTAATCACCGCCATGATTACGGATCGAGAGTTATTCGAAAAAACTAGTTGACACTCGGTGTTACTTATTTTTACTTCTTCAATTTGCCGTATTACTGCGAGGCAGTCTTCTGCTGGTATATTAGTATTTTCATATTTTTTTTCATGTTTTTAATATAATCTAGAGCTTTAATAAGGACAGCGTTTCCACCAATAATTGTAGTAATCCGTCTCGAGATGTGTCCTATGTACCCTAAAAAAAAATCATATAAAAAAATGAACGAGAATAATTCACAACTCACAATCTGTATGTATTATCCCCCATATACATACTCTGGATTGATTTACCAACATCTCTTGAAATTGTAGAAAGAAAGTTCCACTGAATACTCGTATATTATCATATTATATGTTTTGCGTTTCATAAAAAAAAAAAAAAGTAAAAGTAAAGTGAGTTCCATACCCTTGACAGGGCGTCGGGATTGTGAAGTTAAGCTTTCCATAATGGTAAAAAGCCCAACGGCACTAATGAGAGTAGGGGGGGGGGCAGTTCCTTTCTCTCGGCCCTCTTTACTTTCCCAGATTTCTCTGGTACCTAATTATCCCAGATTAGGTATAAACTTGGGAGCGATTCGGATCCGGAACAAGACAAGTCTCGAACCCGTGACCTCCGACTTGGTAGCCAAGCACCTTAACTACTAGGCTACTACGCTGCCTTTGCGTTTCATATTAGACAATATAATATGAGGCTTAATATTTTGTACGTCAAGAAACATGAGAGGTAGCGACTTGCATAGAACATATGTTCTTAACATATTCATTTTTTTTTTTTTTTTCATCAATTTTGCGGTATCATTGTTTTGCGATGTATTTTTTTCTCAGATGTGATTGTTTTCTTTTAAATTGGTTTATTGATATTAATATTAATAAAAGTAAATACACAATCAAATTGCGACATCATTAACTCTCTACATAGCATTATGTTTGAGATCGAATGGGATACCCAATTAAGCCAGAAATCGCACGTAATAGGTTGATAGCTTTATTACATTTTTTAATACCCTTTTTTTTTTTTTTTTTTTTTTTTTTTTTTTTGACACGTCAGCCAAGAAACTATCAGAAACAATCACAGAAAAGAGCCGTCAGTTAAATTTTGATTCGGTCTGATATTGACAATATATAAAGGAGTACCAATAGCTACGATAATGGGTGAAATGGGGAAAGACGAAAATATGTCCAATGAGAAAGAGATAGCTTGAGTTTTAATAAAAGAAAATATGAACACAACGTTCGGCAGAAAGGGATGAGGGTTCAGAGAAGATATAATTAGCATTAGAAGACATTATTGCTTCATTTGGATGGAGAGAACAATTCGGAGAAGAAATAAGGGAAGAGCGAAAATAAGAGGAAGATTAAAATAACGTAGGTAAAAAATTGAAATGACAAGAAAACGGGAGAAAGAAAGAAACTCGAGGAAACAGGAAACGGAAAGAAGATTCGGTTGAAGGGATAGATAAAAAGAATTATCTTTGCGGAGCAGGAAGAGTAAATATACCTTATGGCAAAATTTAAGGTGGAATTTTTACATAAAATATGCAGTTTTTAAAAAAATAAACGAGAGGAAATAGTATAACGCAGTCGATAAATCATTCATTTCATCACCCATCAATAAGCTTGCGCGGCTGGAAAGCCAAATCAATATAGGTATGGAATAGCGAGGAGAATGAATGCGGTGAATGATAAAATCGGAAAAGGTAATCTGGAAAAAGGGGGAGCAAATCGCTTGAAGGACACTCGTCAAGTCAGAAATAATGAAATAACTGGAACAGAAACGATCAGAGGACAAATAGTAGAACGTAGGATAGTCGTTAATTGATTTTCAAAGGTGGACTAGAATGAAAGAAGATGAAATGATTCCGATAAAGATTAAGATTTGGAGAGAAGAAACTCCAACATTATCAAGGCCCCCTGAACCATCAGTCAAAATGGTTAGGTGCGAAAAAAAATTGCGCATTGATAATGCAATAGAATTCCTGTTTAATTACTGCTTAAGGAAGAGGGATTTATACGGGGGGTGCGACAGCATAACTTCCTTTTCTTTAAAAATGCGCCACTTTTTTTCTACTTTAATTTTGTTAAAGGGAAACAATAAAGCAGAAAAAAAGTGGCGCATTTTTAAAGAAAAGGAAGTTATGCTGCCGCATCCTGTACTTTTGAAGTATGGTAAAGATGGGCAAAGTAAAGAAAAAATATGGGACATTATTGCATGAGATTAGATAAGACTAAAATGAACTAAGACGAAGGTAAGAAGTAAAACAAAGATTATTTTCTTCGGTGTAAGCGGCAATTCTTATAAGAGGAAAGGCAGAAATGAATACGGCCAGAAGATGTCAGCTTAGAATCAAACGGAATAGTTCTTAAATATATTGAATTTTATCGATTTACCATCTATTTCAGTCAAATAAGATTATTTTGAAAAAATTAAAAATTATTCCTTGCGTTTTGTTCACATTAATATTCAGTTTTAATTTACCAAGATCTCCTTCACTCGCGATTCCATTGTAACTGTTTTCTCCTTTTCCGTTTTGGCTTGCGGTTTTTTGTATTCAGAGTAATTTTCCATCGACGGGTTGCGATTAACCTACCCTTGAAGTTAATCGCTGTAAAGTTACTAATCTCCGAGGGCGCACAGCTTTAACTGGAATGCACTCTTTTATTATTTTACAACATATTTTGTAATGTTTGTGAACTAATTCGTTTTTGAACGTTTCAGAATCTACCATTTTGCATTCATTTTAAATGACTCGTTCAAACTTACTTCAGTCTGCTTTGTTATATTTTTGCCATTAGTTCTCGTTTCTATCTCGCCTTCATTATTGTTTTTAATTTTCCGGTAGAAACATTTAAGCTAACTCTATAACTGACAAGTGGTTACTACTCAATTGCGTGCTAACTTAAATATAATATATCAGGGGCTTTCGAAATTCAGGATATGTCGTTTTACCTGTAAACAGTCTGCAAGTTCTTTTCTTTCACTATTTTCATAGTTCGTTTTCCGCGTAGGGAGCAAGAGTATCTCCTGCAATAACAGTTAAAAGAGTGCTTTAAATTATGAGTTAGTACTTTTCAATGGTTAGGTTCTAATCTATGCTTAATAGCTGCCTTTACTATTACAAATACATCGAAACATTTTATTTCTTGAATAGAAGTGTTTATATATCGCATCATTTTGCCAATTTGGATACTGATTTAACAATAAATTTAAATGATGAGCGGATAATCAGCGCTTTCCCCCCTCTCGCCAGTTTGATCAGATTTAATTATATTGTACACTTAAGAATAATAAAATTATGATTTTCTATAACCCAACTTTCTCACCTAGAACACATAAAGTATCTTTAGTTCGCCATAATTAGAGCGAACACCCGTCCACATTCTGCGAGTCTTAATGTATTCATTATTTATTAGAAGTAACAATTAAATTACCCGAATACTTCGTATATGTGTCAGCTGGAGTTAATTTAATTATATTAAGACTTCGTGAAGTTATACACATTTTATTATTTTAATTATATTCGATGTATTTGTTTCTTACTCGGTACGGTTTTTGTATTTATCAAGTGATGTTTCTGACAATAAAATGATATCTCGATTACGATTAAAGAAAAAACCTTGAATGGCCATTAACAAGAATACTTCAGGCTTTCCAATGCAACACTTAAAAGGAAGAAAAAAGAAAAAGATTTTTTGTTTTCTTTTAAAAAATTAAACAAACGAATAAAAAATGAATAACACACACACAAAAAAAAAAAAAAAAAAAAAAAAGAAAAAGTAAAAGATAAAATATTACGATTTGAAAGGAAAGCAAATAAAAATACTTAAAATATAGGTATCAACAAAAATAACCATCGGGGTATTAACTATTCACGTATACAGCCTAAAGAGCGCCTTCATGGAATTGGAGATAATCAAATAATTGGAAAATTGGCGACTAGAGACAATATAAATAATTACACACGTTAAGATGATCATTTCAGAAATCGAAAATGGAAAAAATAAAAGCGAAAATAATCAGAAAAATTAGAGTGAGGAAGAATATAAAGCAAGGTCTGATACTGTCAGATCCTCTTGATCTATTAGTAAAAATAGGACACATGAGAAGGAAATAAGGAATTGATAGCGTTGCGAAATTCCTCTTTAATAATAATTTCTTGAGATAGGTATTTACGAAAGTTGGAAAGAAAAAATACTTTGGAGAAGACTAGAGTAGTTAAAGGAAAAATTAAAAGAAAATTATTCCAGGAGAATTAACAAAGTCGAAGAGAGAATGAGGGTTGTTAAAATAGGAGTTTTATTAAAGAGCAAAGTTTTTGCAAACAGAATTATGAAAAAGGGATAGGTTTGGAAGAAACGAAAGAAATTTAGCAATAGTCTAAGTGATATCGGCGAACTAAAAGGTGGAAGCATGGTGCGGATTGCTGGAAATGAAGAAAATTTAAGAGTATCGAGACAGACGAAAGCGGGAATTCTGTACGATATCCAATTTAGAAAGGCATTGGGAGAATCTCCTCTGTTCAATTGTTCTTAAGTCAATGTCCATGTTGACGAACCCATATAAAAAAAAAGATAAAAAAAGAAAATAATTGTAGATAAAAAAGCAGTGATTGAATTTAAAGCGAACTCTTATACAAGAAGATGAGGTTGCTTCCTCTGTAGTTGGTAATGACAATTTTGACAAGTTTAATAATGGCGAAACAGGAAAGATAGTTACCACGATCGGAAAAAGGTTAAACGACCGTTATACATACACATAGCAAAAACAATTAACTCGAGGGATAGGCATAAGATTTACGGATGATATAAATTAAAGCGGGATTATAAAGACGAGAAGAAAAAATCATATGGGATGATTTAGAAGAAGATATAGAAAGGGTAATACCATGGACGGCCAAGGTGAAAAATAAAGACGTTTTAAGCAGGTGGCAACTGACAGAATACGATATATGTAGTAAAAGACGTAATCCAGAGAAAAAGGAAAAACGTCGCGCATAAGATCCGAGAAGGAGGAATTACAGCGATGCAAGGGAAAATCTAAAGCAACAAGAAGAAGGAGACGAATCGAAGTGATAGAAATTGACGGGAAAAAATGCAGTGAACTAATTCAGATGGCAAGGAACCGCGAAATGTAGAAATGGTGTAAGCAATCCCCGGATTGGGGCTGCTACTTGATGATGACGATAGAAAGGTAAATAGAAAATAAAAAATACTCTAGCGTGTTTAGAATAAAAAAATTAAGCTGCTCATTTATAATGTCGCAGGAAGAAGAAAAAAAAAGCAGAATGCCACCGGTAAAGAATAAAGAAAGAAATGCCACAAAAATAGCATAGATATTGAAAAGAATAGGACCGAGAAAAGAACCTTAGAGAAGAAGATCATGAAAGACCTTTGTAGTGGCTTAGAGCAATAGAAAGGAATTTTGTCGATAGTACGATTCATCGTAAAATGAATTATTAGAGAATGAATTTGATTAGGAGTTTAATCGCTGTAATTACATTTTTCAAAATTAGTAGATGAACGTTATCAAAAGCTGAGAAGACAAAATAAAATTCAAGACTTCGTTTTTGAATAAAAGATTTTTGCGCGTACAAAAAATAAAAGAGCGAATAGAATCGGCGGAGCTAACGACAGTCAAACATACTACAAGAAAAGATATGATTATGTTTTAACCGATAGAAACAGAATGCCAAAAACATAGAACTTCGGGAAAAGTTTTCCTTAGGAATAGGTATGATGATAAAGGAGCTTCCGAAGGAGGAGGAGTTACGTTTCTAGACAAAAAGGAATTAAAGAGATCAAGAAGAGACTAAAAGAGATTGCTCAGGCAGGTTTTTAAGGATAAGGAAGGGAACACGTTCGAGAAATTTTCAAAATAGTTGTGAGCGGGGTAAAGAATGATACTCGGACACACTGCGGAGCCACTTTGTGAAGAAGAAATAATGGACTAATAATGTTATAAAATTTGGTTATACATCTTGTAAGTTGTCATTATTAATGTTTATTATAATACTATTAACTTATTGAAATAGAAAAAAAGAAAAAAAAAAACCTTATTGAAAAACACAAAAAGAAAAAAACAAATGTGACCAAAGTTTTAAATGTATCTATTTTTTTATATTTTAGGAAAAGGAACGAAATATAATCGACCCGAAGAAAATAAGCAGAATACATAAATCGTTGGATCTCAGTAAGCCGGATATAAAAAAAGATGCTGAAACGTATTTAACCAATGAGCGACTGACACGTGTACCGAATCTCTCCGACGACAGTAATATAATAAAACAGCGTCGTTACAAACGAGCGTTAGATTTTTTAACCGGCTTACTTGGTAGCAGCAGTGGCGGCGGTGGAAATAATGGCGCTGGCAGTTCTGCCGTAAGTAAAACTTTCGATAATTAACGGAGGGGAAAAAAAGAGAAACTTTAAACACCTGTAAAAATGCTGAAATGCCAAGGTATTTTAATTTTCATTTGTACAACATTTGCAAATCGCATTGCATACTTTCATGAGCAAACCAGCACCGTGTGTGTATAGTTGTGCTGTAATGAAAGGCTCGTTTTGAAACTTTATAGAGTTTCAGTTATTCCGAAAAAGCCATCTCGTTTTTAAAATGTCAGAAAACCTTTCAAACTCGGAACAGGTGTTAGAATCTGTGACTTACGCACAATTCCTTTAGATTTTCAATCTGAAGCACAAATGCTTCAGATCCTCGTCTTAACCGTAAATTACTTCTAATCACGCGTGGAAATCACACTCGTTTAACTTACAGCTGTCAAACATTTTTTTTCTTTTTCCGGGCACTAAAATCTTCCAAATCTCTTCACTCGATCCATCACGCTGACTTAAAAATGTGTTCCGAGAGTGCATCCAGTATCCCCAATATTTTTCATTTTTAAACCCCTCCAGCGCACGATCTTTTCCGCTGGCAAAATGCGAAGGAATGTTTCCAATTTTCTTTATTGTTCTGTAAATTTTTAATAATTGTAATAATTAAGGAAAAGAAGATTATTTATTTTACACGGGCATATTACCAGAATGCAAGAGAACAGGTTAACCAAGCGAATTTATGAATTCATGAAAACGAAGAGAAAATAATACCTGCATGGTTCAATGAATATGAAAAGAGGATATGGAATTAATGGATGTTACCGAAACACAGATGTGTTTAATAAGGGGAATGGTTTCTCATAAAACAGTTGCGACGTCAATCTTTAAAATAGAACAAGTTAACCGGAAGAGGTGTCGTTTTCGATAAGTCATAAAAATGCCTTGATGGGGGGGAGGGTCTCAAGAAATACTGGAAAGATGTTAAGGAAGGAAGAAGGACACGATGTAAAATGAAAACTTAGTTGTTTAGCGTAGTCCACAGAGGCTGAAATCGGAAAAAAAACCAAAAAAAACAAACTTTTTTTCGATTTTCAAGAACTACTTTATACCTTTAAGGGTTCATTGTTTTGTTTATAATTCCGATTTCGGGATTAATTCGTGTATTACCATCCATGAGAAATCGTTCTCTTTGCTTATATTTTGGGTTTAGAATTTTTGGCAGCTGCCACTCGTTCTATTACTTGTATTGGCCGGACTAATATTAGTGGGTACATCGATTTAATAATAAACAGGTTCGTGATTTTTTCGTCCCGTGAAATTTTAAATTCCATTATAAATTTTAAATCTCTCATAATTTGCGTATCTATTAATTTCGATTCGTTATAAAAGAAATTTTGTGTTTTAATTTATTACGACCGGTAGCGCAGAAATTACTACTTCGTATATAGTTCAATTTCCCATAAATCTGGGGTAGCAACCATTCCCACTGGGGCCCCTAGTTATTTGCTAAAAACGCAACCTATTTCCAGCATTCTGGTATAACAAACTGTAAATATTTCATTTTTTAAATTAATAACGATCACATTGTAACGCTAATTCGTCTCGGTATAAGCATTTTTTCTACACACTCTAGCGAGCGTCTACGTTTATTTATTACACGTGTCAACCCTTTATTAAGGTGACCCATTCGGTACCGAATCGCTCAGTTTTCCGAATCGATAGCTTTGCTCTTTATGGCGTACCGTAAATTACAGCAATGAATTCTTATTTAATCAGGGAGACATTGAAGTACAATAAAAATAAAAAAAAAAAAACCCTAAAAAAAACCATACGCACGTTTAACTTCAAATGGTTCTTTCCTTTATTCTTCGAAATTGTACAATGTTCTCGAATTAAACCGTCTGTATAGATGCAATGCTGCTCTCGGATACGCCTAGTAATGATTTAAGATGATAATATGAGTTTTTTTTTCAATTTTTTGATTAAATAAAATAAAGTACGCAAATTGTGTTACAAACATTACTACACTAATAGAAAGGTACGCAATTTCACCGCAATACAAACAGAAAATTGAACTACAGTCAGCACGGTAAAAGTACCGCACTCTGGCGTATAAATTGTGAAACAAGTTGTTAAACTGCATCGTGTTTATAATTAACGAGCCATTAGTGTTTTGCCAGGCATTTCCTTCAGGCATATATTTACACGCACCTGAGGAGCGTTGTAAAGAATAGGTTCCCGTTATTATTGTACCTTGCAAGGTTAGTCCATCTCTGCTTGCAAACTGGTTCGAATATTCTTCCGAAAGAGAGATGCTGGGCACATGGCAAGCATGTTTTCTACCTGTCGCGTATACGTACCAAATGAGAGCGGACAACAGGAATATTCCATTAACCGATTTGAAGCAGGTGCGTGACTGAAGCCTGTAACTTCGAAACACGATGGAATTATACATTATTTTAATAAGTGTTTATCTCACGACATTATTGCAAATGGTGGGAATAAAACTCAAGCGAAAATGTTTAAAATATCGCTGTTTGAACTCGTATTTTTTTTTCGGTTTTTTTTTTTTTTTTTTTGTAATCATCAACTTATTTTCAGTCAAAATTTAGAAAAATTTAGCTACCGATGTGTTTAATTCAATATGCGTAGCGTGTATTTTTTTATTTGTACGCTGCATTGTTATACAACTAAAGGACGGTGGCTAAATGAAAAGATTAAAAATAAAGTAAACAAAACCGAAAGTTGAAAATTAAAGCGATGTAAATTTTTAATAAATTAAAAATATGTATAGCATTTCGATGATTTTTAATTATAATAGAATTTGGGTTAGATGATACTTCCAGAAATATAATAAAGCGAACTTTGAGATCAACACAAGGTGTAGCAGGGTTAAATTTAGAGGAGAAATCTCAGATCCATTTGAGATTGTTACGGGTGTAGGACACAAGGAGATAGCTTATCACCGATGCTTTTTAATTGTATTTTGGAAAAAAGTGATCAGAGAATACTGATGGATGAAGAGGATAACAAACATAAATTCAGACTTGGTGCTAAGAATAAAGGAATATTATATATTGACTATTCGGCCGTCGCGGATGATTTAACTATCTTTGCCAATGATTTAACGTCAGCAACGAATAAGATCAACCGACTAATAAAAGTCTCGGAATGTGTAGGCCTTAAAATAATATCTGTTGAAATAACGTAAGTACATGACAAATATTAAAAAAAGCCCAGATTATTATTTTAATACATGTGCTGGAAAAATAACGCGAATTAAAAAGTTTAAATATCTAGGGGAATTTAATGGACTAGAAGAAGAAGCAATGAATAGTAGAATATGTAAATTAGGTCGGGCATATCACTTGGTGAAGAATGTCTACGATAAAAAAGCAATGCGCATAGGAGCAAAACTAAGACACTCTATGGTACAGTTGTAAAACCAGAAATATGCATCAGAAACGTTAAATTTAAACAAGAAAATATTAACAAAAATAAATTAGAAATAAGGGAACGGAGAATCCTGAGAAAAATTATAGGAGTTAAATGGGGAATGATATAGACACAGTTCAAATGGTTTTCGAACGATAAACTATATAGCAAGATTTAAGTCCATATGAATAAGGACAAGAAGATTATTATTTTACACGGGCATATTACCAGAATGCAAGAGAACAGGTTAACCAAGCGAATTTATGAATTCATGAAAACGAAGAGAAAATAATACCTGCATGGTTCAATGAATATGAAAAGAGGATATGGAATTAATGGATGTTATCGAAACACAGATGTGTTTAATAAGGGGAATGGTTTCTCATAAAACAGTTGCGACGTCAATCTTTAAAATAGAACAAGTTAACCGGAAGTGGTGTCGCTTTCGATAAGTCATAAAAATGCCTTGATGGGGGGGAGGGTCTCAAGAAATACTGGAAAGATGTTAAGGAAGGAAGAAGGACACGATGTAAAATGAAAACTTAGTTGTTTAGCGTAGTCCATAGAGGCTGAAATCGAGGGAAAAACAAAAAAAAATTAAAAAATATGCAGTTAAGAATGTTACATTTCATAGTATAATTTTCTAGTATGAAATTTATTTTAAAAAGTCGAAAAAACTTAGACTACCGCATTTCGATAAACCGTAATCGTTTATTCCGTTTTTCGATAAACTACGATACTGTGTTTTCACTTGCAAAGGGCGTCGCCAGCCGATGAGCCAGGGAGGGGCAAGATGAGTTTCCAGCCGTCAGGGTGGGGGGGGCAAGATGATAGAAGGAGGATATGAGTTATAGGAAAATTAAAATTTATAAGTTGTAAAGGCTTAATATTTTATTAAACAAGAATAAAATATTAATTAAAACATGTTTTCCAAATTATCCATGCTTACGCGCCTATGAATACTCATCAATGCCAGTTGATTAAAAAGTTTCAAGGCTCCAGGGGGGGCAGCTGCCCCTCCCTGCCCCCCGCTGACGACGCCCATGTTCACTTGTGCGTATTACTCTGAACGCACGGAACACGACGGAACACATTCTTGAACACAGCGCTCATTTTCTTTCGAGCAATATTACTAACTAACCGACAACAGATGGAGAACATTCCGCGCGTTCGTGGTGTTTTTAGGCATTCTAGCCCGTGCTCGATGAGTTTATTTTGATGCGTTCGTAAGTATTCGCCTAAATGAACACATATATAGTCGATCAGGTCATGTAACAAGACGGAAACAGTTGTTATTAGTTTAACTTAAAATACGACTGTTTATAAACAGACGAATGTGATATGCGTGTGAGCGTGGGAAACAAAACGTAAACAATAAAATTTTGGAAGCGATTTAAGATGCTGTAAAATGGCGTTGGCGAGACAATAGTAACAATAATCTACTTCAAAGCTGAAAATGTTAATTGGCTTTTTTTTGTTTATTGGAATGCGAAAGGATAATATCGCATTTGAAATGTGGTAACATTGGAGATTGCTGAAGATTGCATGGGGTAGAAGAAAAAAGAAAACCACGTAGTCCGAAATGTTAAGAAAAGAAAATTGAAATATATAGCGCATAAAATACGAGAACACTCACACTGGCGTTACAGAGCAAAATACTAGTAGTAAAACTGATCAGAGGAAGAGGAATTGATAAAATTACTAAAACATATCGGCTAAATCATAATTTAAAAATCTAAGAGAGACCATAAACGAAATAATAATATGGATGTACGCAATCTCTTGACTCAAGAGAAGCGACCACGACGTCGACGATAGAGTATAAATGTGAACTTGTATAGGCCGTTTGTATATTAGTGTATTTCGAATTTTTGTTCGGTAGATGTATGTCGCTGTTAAAATGTGAATGTGAACACCTGTTTATCAGATTTTCCGACATAGGTATGAAGGTTTAAACTCTGTGTTCGACATAAATTATTCGTATCTATCTTTCATTTATGTTTCTGTTTCATTACTCAAAATCAAAGTTGAGATAGCTAGTTTCGAACTCGAGGATGTTATGTAGGAGGTTACAAACGCGATTGCAGTACAAGTAAGGGACAGTGTGCCCTAGTGGAGAACGACACCCAAGGGTTTAAAAAAAAAATGAAATAAGAACTACTTCAAGAAATGTAACTTTATTTACGAATTAACTAAGTCGACAAAGTTTAAAATTAAAGTAAACGATCAAAAATGCAAACTTCTGCATAAAATTATTTAGAAACCTAAATCAAACTTTTTGGTAGAGAAAAATGCAATCACTGCAACTGGCATCTAGCACCGGATAGATTTAACTTCAAACCCCAAGACACATTTTCAAAACGTCCCTTATCAAATATATATAGGCGCATCTGTACATTCAAGAACGTCTGCACATGCTTCATGAGACTATCGATTTCAGCTAGAGTATCCAGTCGTCGTCGTGCTCTGCTAAGTACACTGCGCAAGTAGAGTTCTTCCTACGGAAGATATTTTTGAGTTAACGGTTCTTTTTTCTTGACTTTATCCTCACTTTTATTTCGTCCTTCACGCTTTTCGTTCGTTTCCCATTCTCTTCTATCGCTGTTTTGAACTTAGTTCCGATTCTTTTCTTTCTATTATTTTTCTTTCGACGGCAATTCTGTACGGTGATGACGTGAGAATTTCACTTTTCACATTTTCTCTTCCGAGTCGCTGATCACTTTTTAGCAGCATTTGGAAATGGCAACAATTTTTTTTTTTTTTTGCAACGTCACTTCTTCTTAACGGCTTAATGCTGATGTCTTTAAAAAGTAGAGTACTTTTTCGGATGTTCCGGTAGTGCGAAGAAGCTTCTCTTAAGTTCATTTCTTTGGGGACAATACTTTATCTACCGTAGTTTCTAAACTTTGTTGGTCTCATTTTCCTTTCCTGTATGTGTCTCTTCTATTTCGATTTGTCTCCGTTTTGCTATCCACTGAAACAACGTACAACAATTATCACAGTAAGTTATATGAATATTTACAAGAAATGTGTCCGGTGTTAAGAGACAACTTTGTGTCCGGTACTAGGGGATGCAGGCCCATGCACAGAATTTTGAAAAGGGGGGGTTTTGAAAATTTTCTTCATATATTTATTTTATAAATAATAATACATTTTTCACTAATATTCATACTATTATTACTAATTTCCTATTAATAACTTACATAAATGAATTACCTCGTACAAACATATTAATAAAAATTGCTTATGTTATTGATTATAATCGTAATAAAAAATTTTGCATATAATATTTTAATGAAGTACTTAAAAATATGGAGCATATTTTTTCTTTTTTTCTTTTTTGAAGGTGAACACACAACCTAAAAAACTCATCAATATTTGTTTTAAATTTTTGCTTTTTTTTCAGATTTTTATGTATTTATAATGACTATTTCAGTGTTCTCATGGGGAGTTAATCCCCCTTCTCCTGTGGGCACCGGCTTGAGGAGATGTGTTTTATAACAAAACTGTTTTGGAAATCAACGAGAACTTACGAATAATAATGGAACACTAGTACCACCTTCATTAACAATTACCACAAACACTTCAACACAAAAACTAAGTATTAATGCTCATTTGAATCGAATATGATTTTCTTGTCGAAAATAGCAATCGACCGTTCCCGTCGTGCGCTTTGGCATCCCACCGATGACTCTATATATCAGTACCTCCTCCTCGCATCGTTATCACCCGTTCTTGGATCGAACGTGTTGTGACTCGCCGAGATAGCGCAATCGACGCTAAGTGCCGTCCGGCGTTACACAAGAAACTTCCCCCTACATGCTTTTTTTTTTTAACAAGGTGAGGATAGAAAGCTCAGGAACCTTCTTCTTTCGTGCTAGTCATCGCCGAAGTGCATTTAGTACGCGTTGTATGCGCACCGGTGTTACATACTGTCGATGTAGTTTTTTGATTTTTGCATTTTTGTACAAAATGTCGAGTGTTGAGAACGTAAAACTGGGGAAAAGGTCTAGTGAATGTTTCAGTGAAACAGGTTTATGGCAAATCAGTTAAGCGGTCTTCCGTCCATTTTCGGTATGGAAAATTCGCTGACGACCACGGATCAATCGAAGATGACGCGGGAATCGGTCGGCCTATTATAGGTCGCTTTTCAGAGGAAATTTTCGAGTTCGTTTTTCGACGCGTTTAGACAAACGTTTAAAAATTTGAGAAGCTAATTCTTCCCTTAATCACAAGACCGTTCAAGAAAAAAATTATAACGAAGATATTAAAATTTATTAAAAAACATGCGAAATTTTCTTGTGGCCGCTAACGGAAGAGCAGAAGCGCAATTGTATGGAAATTTCTTAATAATTGTTGTTCATGAAGATTGAAAACGACTGATCCTTTCGCGACAGAATCGAAATCTGGGTATACGATCCGGCGATGGAAGGCTATTTTCGCAATGGATTACGCCAAAAAATTCGCCAAGTGCCAAAAAGATTTGTTTACCGACCAATCATTTTTATAGGGTTATCTGATGATGAGTTATGAATTTTTTAAGGGTGATTTTTGAGGTCGTTCTAAATTCTATATTATATATTCTAGGCGGTTTCTTGCGGACCAGGGTAATCAGTTAGCTTGAGGTTATAAATGTGGGTTTAAAGAGAAATTTAAATGTAACTTATGACCACCCAATTTTGAAGTTTATAATAAGTGTCAAGCCGTTCTCGTGAGCTATTGCATATTTTAATTAAATATTTTTGTCGTTTCTGAACCATCTTATCCGGATTATTCCGTACATTATACCTTCTTCTTCATATTCTTCGAGTCCCGACCGTTCTCGATCGTAGGTGACCTTATTATTAAAGAAATCTTTCGTATGCAAGGTGGACTAATTATTGTTCGGTATTCATCCCCGGCCATGCCTTGATGTCGCACATCAATGAGCGCCTCCTTCGTCCGACCTTCCTCTTGACCGATATTTTTCCTAATAATATTATTCGTCGCAACAGTGAGTATTTGGATCCACGTATAAAATGGCCAAAGTATTATTTCCTCTTCCTGTCTTTTATGATGCCTATATTAGTTCCATATTCTTATTTCCCATCCTCTGCAGCACTTCCTGATTCGTCTTCTTTGCTGTCCATGGGATATCCTTCGGTAGCACCACATTTCGAATGCCGCCAAGCGATTCATATTGCTCTTCTCTTTAAGGTCCAACATTCGCATCCATATAACAACGCACTCCACACGTAGCACTTACGCAATTTTAAAACGCAGTTCTAAATTTAAATCGTGTGTTGCGAGTGTTCTTCTCATTTTGCTGAAGACCTTTCTTCCTTGTTCAATTCTACACCTAAGTTCGGCATCAGTGTTGCCCTTTTTTATTCACTCGAGTACCGAGGTGGTACCTAAATTTTTCTAAGCTGTCTATTAGTCCGCCGCGAATAGCAACATTTGGAACTGCTTCTTCTTGCTCAGAAACAACCATTATCATTATTTTAGTCTTGATCCCATATGTGCAGCTGACATCATTTTCAACTCTTTGAAGAAGTGCTTTAAGATCTTGTAAACTTTCTGGAAATGAACACACTGTATCGTCGGACTATCGTATATTGTTAATTTTAACTCCTCCTATTTTGATGCCCTCTTCAGCGCTTTCCAAGGCTTCCTTGAAAATCTGCTCAGCATAAATGTTAAATAAAATAGGAGACACATCCTTGTCTGACACTCCTCCTTTTATAGCCACTGGGTTAGTAGTAAATTTATTCTCATGCGATATTATAGCGGTTTGATGTGATATACATACGTATACGGAATCCTAAATCTCTTAATTATCGCTTCCCCTCCTATCCTTCTCCGACGAGGAAAATATTTCTCATCGATCGAACAATTTTAAATTCATCGTCGATTTAATTTAACACCTTTTTACGAGAAAAGGGTTTATTTTAATTTTTTTGGATACACGAAAATACAATTACTACGTTTTTGCCCTATCAAAACATTACGGCATTTCTTATCGGACTATAAAACGTAATAATCTTAAATTCTGCGTAGAATTGTGGGTTTTCATATAAAACTTTTTCAACTTTTTTTCGAAATACAAAAATAAAAAAAAAAATACAAATAAAATATGATTTATATCGAATACATATACTGAATAAATACCGACTTATATTGTAAATTTATTATAAAAATTGTACAATTTCAGGAAGGTGGCGGTGGAGGAGGCAGCGACTTAAGCTCAATATTAAGTTTACTTGGACCACTTTTGAGCAGTAGCAGTGGAGGAGTAAGTTGTTTCAAAACAAATTAACATCACTACAGTTATTATTATTTTAATTATTATTCTAATTATTATTATTACTATTTTTAATAGTCAAACTTCGGGTTTTTGAAACTTTACAAAAAAATCGTGCGAAACTTTTCATAAACTTCTTCCGAATATTACAAAAATACAAAAAGTTTGAAAAATTTTCGGTGCGCAATATCTGCTAGAATCAAATAGATGCCAAACGGAAACAAATGAATCTTATCTGTAGATTTAGAATACTTGAGGGGTCAATGTTAATGGTGGAAAATAAAGTTCTGTTAACCAAATTTCCCTGAAAATTGCCTTACGAAATGCAGTTAGTGACCGTCTCGATCAAAAATTTTAAGATCGATAGTCATCGTGCCGCGACTGTGGCATGTATGAAACGATGAGATGCATTAGGCCACTTAAAAATATACCAGCAATTAATGAAAAGATCAGAACAGACCAACGTACGATATCGACAACGGCTACAAAATCATAGTAATCACTTAGCACATGTAAACCTATATAAAAGATGATATTCGATTTTGGGCGATTAAAACGATTAAGTATAATCAAAATCATCTCCGAATAAGAATATTCGTAGTGAGTAAACATGATCGTATACTGAGAGCAGTCATTTCACAAAGCTTGTTTTTAATTAGACAGATTGTAAACATATTTTAAGAAAAGGGGCATGGAGCTAAATTAACGAGAAATAAAAAGGATTCTACGCGTTAATATTACCGATGAAGAAACTCGTTAACTTGAATTATTTTTTTTATTGTTTTCTTTAGTTTTAGAAAAATTATTGCCCGTCATCCCCCCCCCCCGGACCATTTTTAAAAAAGCGTGCGGTCATTTTCCTTTAATTACTTATTTTTAGGAAACAGTAAATTGGTCATGTTTATTAAGCAGAATTATTATTTTATTAATTTATTCTCTTTTTAAAATACATAATTATACTGATGTCATTAGTAGCGATGGTTTAGTAGATTCCTTTTTGTTACGGTCATAAGACAGGAAAACAAATTCTACAGAGGTAGCTAAGATTTCACCGAAGGAAGAGAAAAATTAAATTTGTCACTCTAGAAATTTCAACTAGTTGCGGAAAAGATTAAATAATTCGAAAAAAAATAGAAACTCTATTATAAAAATGTGCATATTTCAGATCTCACTACAAAATTATTCGTATAATTTAAACAATTTTATTATAGGTAATTACGATATTGAAATTAAAGAATACATATAAAAGAGAGGAAAAAATAAAGAAATTTATTAAACGCTTAGGATTTTCGGCAAGCCTCTAACTCTTACCTTTTTTTTTTCATCCGAAATACGAGTTATTCGTTAAATTTACTTTAAGCGATTCTCATTGTTGGCCAAGTTTTTAACGGGTCCTGTGTGAAACGCTAAAAGACCTTTCAATAGCACTTGTCGAACAAGACTGTACCATTGAAATCATTAAAGCACTTCTTCTGCGGCAGATGTCAGAGAATTTTAAAATTATTCTAGCTATTTTCACATGTTCTAAAATTTTTTTATTGATATCTGCTCCATATTATATAGAGGTATATGGGAGGACCGTATAATTAAAATTCAAACTAAACCTCTTTCAAGCCGCAAAATTCAATAAAAAAAACATTACTCTTTGTTTAAAATCGCCAATGGACAAATTTAACAAGTCCAGCAAAAGGTCGATACATTTTTTTGAGAAAATCTATTCTATATTAATAATATCAACCGGTGGATTGGCCCCCGCTGGCATGCAATACTCAGTAGCTGTGAAGAGGTGTAAGAGTGTTTAAAAATAATGTTGTTTCACTGTTTCAGGTAGTTCAAAGTGTATTTGTAATTTCTTTGGAATAGCATTCCATAAAAACATCAGAAATTTAAATGTTCAAAATGTTAAGAATTTTTATAATCACACATTGGAGATCTTTTTTTTTTCTTCTTCTTCTTCTTATTATTATTATATTACAGTTTATGTGCCATCTCTGTAACTGCAAGGCTATCACTGTACATGTACTATCTGGCTTATATACGGACTTGCCTAGTTTTGCTTTAATTAATTTGAGTGTTCGTTGTAGTTGAACAGGGTCATCGGACAACATTTAGATAAGTCAGACACATTCATGCTAGAGCAATGTCCAAATATATGATTGACTTCTATGAAACGAGCTGCAAGCAAAAAGGGCACGCTACAGGAGTAGAGGCACGTTCAAAAAATGTAATCGTGTGACACAGAGAAGTGTGTCCGATTCTAAGCCTGCTCGGAATCGAAAATTCCCTGCGTGCCATTTCGAATAGAGGTCACCACGACTCTGTGTTTGGTTTGATGGCCTTTAGCCTCGTTGTCTGTGATAGCCAAAGCTGTTCCCACTTATTTGAATAATATATATGCAGGGATTTGGATATAGTGCACGACATTTACATTAAGGGGGATGGATAGCATTCCTCTAGCAGCCAAATCTGTCCGCTTATTCCCCGGCACTCCAACACGTGCAGGAACCACAAGAACACCACCACCTCACAGCCTAATTATGTGAGAGCTGTCTTATTGTGTAATTCATCTTTGCCCACAGAACACTTTTGTTGGAAGAAGTGAGGAGTAACTCGATTGCCACTAATCAGTTCCTGTAATCACAAGAGCGTTTTGAAGTGGTGCTTTAAAGAATTCCATAGATTTCAGCCTCTAGAACCATGTATAAATCGTGAAGATGAACTGCGTGGGGACTCCATCATTGCTTACATAGGCGCACGAAGTAGTTGACGGTCCCGGCCCTGTGGGGAGAAAATCTATATAGTGTTTGTAAAACATTTACAAGCTAAAACAAAAGTGAAGAAAAAGGTTTCTTTCTTCTTCTTTTTTTTTTATTCGTACCATTATTTTCTTCTTTTGCAATTTTTTTCGAGCTTTTAAACTCTCCACAATTGTCACCAGACCTTTTATAGAAAATGTTTCGGTATTTTTGGAATTACTTCTCTTATATATTTCCCCCCTTAAAATTGATTCTCAAAAATAAAAGCCTGTAATTTATCTATAACTGATACGCAATTCCCAAGTTTTTTAAATTTAGTGTCTTATATTTCCATGCCGGTTGTTTTTGTATAAAAAATGTTTTTCACTAAATGAATTGTCCTGTTTAAATTTACTGATCTATTTTTTTATTTCTCCTGATAAAATTTTTAACTCGTTTCACTTTCTGAACGCTTGTGTTTAAGGTGTCTGGACTGATCTTAATAATCGTCGTATATTCGGGTTTCTCAAAATAGAAATCTTATGTACGACCAAGAGATCTTCAAAGTCTGATAAATATTGTTCATTACAGAATATGCTATTACCGCAAATAGTTGAATCATCCGCAAACGCCAAACAATCAGTATACGCGAATTTATTTTTTATATTGAGTCCATTTCTGCTATCTTCTTTTCCGTTCGATATTTTTCTACATTTTGTAATGACTAGTACCCGAGACATTTTTCACCTTTCTGTTTGATTTCAAACTGATTCAACATTTCTCCTCTACATTTTATCCCGCATATTGTGTTCAAATCTGCTCAATTTTCTGGCCGTGCTGTCCAGTCCGCATTCTTCCGGAAATCTAATAGGCCCATTAGAGCGAGGGATCTGAAATATGGAATGTGAAATGTATTTTTTTTTTCAAATGACTATTGCAGAGAGTTCGCTGAGCAAGAAAATTTCAGTTTACGATTATATTAATGAATTATTTTTAATTTTTTATAAACTTTGTTTTTAATATTTTGATAAATATGTGTAAGTATAATAAATGAAATTTGCCGTTATATATTTTTTTTATCTGGTTGTTTTTACAATTTTCTTATGCTTGCAACAAGCTAATGGCCCAATAACAGCAAGACATAACATATAAACAATATATATATATATATATAGATATGCATAACAGGTTAGTTATTAATAATATTAAATTAAAAAAGAGAGAAAAACTGAACAAATAATATCGAATTACTAATTAAATAAAAGATGGTAAACACAATTATCTGCTGGGATAACATTAGAGTGAAACTGTCATTATTAAGTAAACAAATGAACTGAATGAATAATATTGAACACTAATTGAATGAAATAAAATAAATAACATAATCTGTTACGATAACATTAGCGCAACTGGCGATATACGTTATACTCATTAACGAGATTGACAAATCATCTTTTTAAAAAAAGGCCTTGAAGTATAAAATAAGTCTAGTTCAGGGACTGTAAACGAAATTATAGACCTTCCCATAGCTGCAAAACCGAGAATTCACTAACACTAATTCTTCCGCGATATAAATAAAACAATTTTCTATTCTTAATCATGCTAATTAAAACACTAAGAAAGTAACTTTAGCCGCTAAATCATGTTTCACTATTAAATGATTATATAAGTCGTAGAAAAATAATAACTTGGCAACTTTTCTTCTTGTAAATAGTGCATTGAAATTCCATGCGGTTAATAAGATTTCATAGCGATCAAACTTGGGATATACTCCCCGAGCATCTTCCTATACGATAAGCATCTTAAAAACTAAGATTGCACCTTCTCAAGTATGTGCCCTATACGGATCCCAAATAATTGAAGCATATTTCAACTGGGGGGACGTGCACTAATGCGCAATATAAAATTTTCAGCCTTTGCATATCTCTAAAACCTTAAAGTAAAGTAAGTCACATGGATATCCTTGATAAGGTATCATGAATTGTGAAGTTAATCTTTCCATAGTGGTACGAAGCCCAACGGAATTAATGATAATATTATGGCCAGTTCCTTTCTACCTTTGGATTATCCGCATTTACACTATTTCTAAATACAAAATCCAACGAACGATAAACATTATTACGTAGATGATTAATTTGATAATTAAAAGATATCCAACTATCGAAATATGCACCCAAATCCTGTACTATTTCAACCCGCAGTATATTATATGATTATTGATGGCGTACCTGAATAGGGATTTTATTAGATTTCTTTAGTTAAGTTTTTATGTATTGGCCAAATTTTATTTTATTTTTAAATACAAAAAGTAATTTTGTTTTTATTATTCAAAAAATTCATAATTTTTAACAACTTCAGTTAATAAATTTTAATAAAACATATTAAATACAAAATCACAATTAATTAATATACAAAAACTAGTCGGCACATAGTTTTTATATATTAATTACTCGTGACTTTGTCTTCGTATGTTTCATTACAATTTATTATATTTCCAAAATTTTTTTCTCAAATTTTAGGAACAACATACAACTTCGGTTGAATTTCTCCACTTTTCAGTAATTCGTTAAGTTAAAATAATAATAAAGTAAATTAAAACAATTAAAATCTAAATACTAACGTAAGTTTAAGTAAATAAAGCAATTTTAATATCGTAAAACACAGGTAAGTATTTAAACTATAAATACCTTTAATAAAATATACTAAGGAGCGCGAAAAGCGTTTTAAAGCACTAGCTCAGCTGACGATCCGAGCGAAGAATTATTTTTTCTCGCTCATCTCTTTGGACTATTTTCGCTGCAATGTGTCGTGGTTGCATTCAAATGCACGGCAATCGAAATTTTTAAAAAACAATATTATATCCTACATACTTCACATTCCTCGCTGCAATATGCAACAGGCCTTAACGTTTCCCTCTCAACTTAAACGTAATTTCTAATTGATTTAAACCGAATAATTATTTTTATTTAAAAATTATATTTACAAAACTTTTTATTATCTTACTAAAAAGCGGAACATTTGGCCTTGGAGTTGAAGATGATTCGTTACTTTTTAAACGTTTGCAATGTCTATGCTTTGTCGATTATTACAAAACATTCGACAGAGTACGGCTGGAAGATGCTTTTTCCAGTACAGGAACAAATAAGAGCCCCACAACGTATGTTACGCTTGATTTTTAACATACACACAAACACTTATATATTATAACTCGGTCATTTTGGCCCGATAAGGGACTGTGCCTCTTAACCCCTCTTGGTTTTATTTCTGTCTCTTTCTTTTCTATACTTTGTATAAAATGATCGAAATTTACAACGTAATTCTTAAACCAGCCCCCATTAGATTTTATAACGAAAAAAAGTCCCAATTTTATATAATAAAAAATAAATAAATTTAATTAAACTACCGAAACAACTTAACATACTACATAAATAATACTTTTTTTGCGTTTCGATGGTATTATTAAATTAGCAATTTAGTCTTTACGTTCTTCTCCCTATGGTGGGACTTCTTACTTATCAACCTGCACAGTGATAAGAAGTGTATTCTTTATGTTTCCAAAAACCAAAACCACCACTGAAATTGCAGACAAAGAATTAGTAAAATCAGTCTATATAAATATGAGTTATGCACAAACAAACATAAAAAAAAAAAACGTTCGCAACGAACGTGTATAACCTTCTGCCTTTTTGAAAGTCCGTAAAAATTAAAATATAACAAAAGTTACATAAAATTGGGACATTTTTTTTAATGTATGGTAGCCTAAGAATTATATTTGCGGTTTAGTCACAGTCTGCTTCTGGCTTCCTTTTTTCTGTTTTCCTCTTATTCAATCACCTTTGTGTCCTTACGACCCCCCACAGAGCTTAATTATACCTGCGATGCGAATCACGTCTTGTTCGAATGCCCCTTTATTTCCTCCGAACGTGCTACCCTGTATTCTAATCTGCGCCTTGGCCTCATCCTACTCTCCTTATAGTGCCCACGCCATTGTTGCATTTCCGTCTCTCAATATAGTTCCTTTGTTAGCCTTCTATATCTCCTCAATTTCTAATATTTTTCTTATATAATGGACAATTTTCTGCGTTGGGTAAGTTCCACTGTTGACGTGCCCAAAAAAAAGAAAAAAAAAAAGAAAAAAGGATTATGTTTATAAAAAATTCGCCCTTTTATGCCTCGTATGGGGCTTCGGCTCTTGACTCCGCATGGGGACACCCATAGACTCCCAGCTCTATCATTTCTGTACTCCGTATAGAACGAGAAAAATGGATAACGTAATTTTTTCCGAATTCACAACAAAAAAAATAAATCTTTATTTAATGCCACATTTTGGGACAAAAAAACTAATGGAAGTCGGGCTAAGAATAACGTTGTCATTAATATATATATATATATATATATATACATGGCAAAATATGGACGGAGGAAAGAAAAGAAGAACACCGGCAGAGGTTGAAAAAATATTGGCTGGAGAGGAAGGCGATGAATCGTGCTTAAATTATTTTACGCGATCCTCAGATGTCCAAATTCGAAAAAAAAAAAAAAAAAATATATATACATATATGTATATAGTATATATATATACATACATACATATATATATATATATATATATATATATATATATATATATACATACATATATATATATATTACTTACAACGTAATTCTTAGGCTACCCCCCATTCGAAAAAATGTCCCAATTTTATGTAACGTTTGTTATATTTTTTATAGGATTTTTGTTATTGTTATTTAAAAAATGTCACAATTTTATGTAATGAAAATTAAATGTTAGAACAGGACTTTTGTGGTTATGTTATTTTTTTTTGTGTTGATGCCAGTAAGAATTACGTTGTAAATTTTGATCATTTTATACAAAATATAGAAGAGAAAGAGACAGAAATGAAAGCAAGAGGGGTCAAGGGGCACAGCCTCTTGCGAGGCCAAAATGGCCGAGTTTATATATATATATATATACAAATAAAGAGCATTAGTGGACCGGATACGGGAAATGCGTTTAACTTGGATTGGTCGTGTCTTAAGAAATGGCGGGTTACATCGAGATGTGTTTGAGATTCAAGGAAAACGGAAACATAAAAATCTCCAAGGAATTCGTTTATCGCGACATTATTAAAAAAACTCCGCTGTAGTATGGCGTGATAGCCGCAGCAGTTAAATACGGCAAGCTGTAGCTCAGGCTCAGCCAGCTATAAGGAACTTTAAATAGGAACTGCGGTGGAGAGGAAGTATTGGAAAAGTATCATCATGGCAAAAGACCAGTCTTAGGAGTGAACTACAAAATAGATAGCACTGGAAAAGAACGCCGTTTTAAAAGCTACGAACATTTTCTTCGGGAATGTTCAGTTTAATAAATAAAATTTTGCTGAGAAAATATATTTTTCATTTGAAATTCCTTCAGGCGGGTAAAGCAGAAAAAAAATTCTCACTCGAAAGGTAATTTTATTTTTTAATTTTTTGCGATGAACACAAAGGTAAACGTAGTCTTTTTTTGAAACATTTAGGCAGCGATATATTTTCAAGGCTGTAGGGAACAGTTCAATATGTGTAATTTTGTTTCACTAAATGCCTCCGTGAAGCAGATAGTAAAGTTAATTGGAACGAAGCAGCTGTTGCTATAAACGGTATTGAGAGGAACAGTTGCTTCCTTATTGGGCAATTACTGTTATTATGTTTGTTTCTAGATGACTTTCAGATTCTATTCGGTCGGTTATCATAAGGCCTAGCATAGATAACATGGACGAAACATTGATTTTCCATATTATTAAAGGTAACTTGTAACGGTCGGCGAAGCGACCGCCAACCGATCATTATTTATTTCAGAATGCAGCTTTTCTTATTTACCCGCTCAATCTAATTTTCGACATTTTCTGCGTAGCTCTCTCCGAGCCGCTTTCATTCTCTTCCGGTGCATTACTCATTTCGTTGCATTCAGCATATTTACTGTCTGCTACTTGCGCAGAAAATTACACGTTTCATTCTTACAAGTACATTATCGTATCGTTATCACTGTTCTTCAATGACTTTTACTTCGCTAATATTTGTAATCCGCTAGTTCCGTAACCACTAATTGTACGCATTATTATTTCTTTTTTTTTAGTTCTATCGATTAATGACCTCTTTTGTTGTTGTTTTTTTGATTTTTTAACCTTTTAGTTCTTCATTTAAATGCTGTGTTCTCAGAAGAATGCATTGTTTGCTACTAGAGTACCTTTTTATCTATTTGTCTTCAAGGAAACAGAAGGATTCATCTTGAGCACATTTTGTATATAGCGCTAAATTACAGCATGATAAAATGTTACGCACGGCTCGTGCTACAAAAATATGGACACTCAAAGCAGGAGCTTGTAAGCTTTTTTCAAATGTTTCGTTAGCTTTGCTTACCATGTAGATGGCAAAAAAAAATCAAACATGTAATTATTCAGGGTTGTCGGCGAGTTTCTCCGCGGTGGCTACGTATTGCAAATGTCGAAATTGCTACAAATATCGGTAACAAGGAAAAAATTGATAGGATGAAAGGCTGCTTCATGTCTGTCGGGTATATAGGTCCTTATTTTTTTATAAGGCATCTTTTTCTTTACATTAAACAGAAACGAACCTCCTTTGAAAACCATCGGAACAGCTACTGGTCTATATTATTGAATTGTAGCATAGCTAAATTATTAAAGATACGTACGAATGTAGATGATAATGCAGTATGAATATTCTATCTGTTAATCCTTCACACACATACACACGCCAGCAAGCCTTGTTGTCGGTCATTATTTTTTAATTAATATTTTAATTCTATATATTTGATATTTACGAGCACCGAACTATTTCCAATATAACTTGCGCATTTCACCACATTATAACGGCTTCCAAACATATACATACACATAATTGAAAGCAGGAGAAATCTGTATTAATCCATTCTATTATTTTTCAAATATTACCGTAGTATTTATTAAATCTTAATCATATACATATATGGCGTAACCTGTGGAAGGAGATTAATAAATCCTTCAAAACGATCATTAAAACGGACAAAAATGGTAGGCATCGCTTATTAGAAAAACATTTTAGGACCATGATGAAATGTTTCAACTGTCCTAGATTGTGTTACAGTTAAACACAAACAGACATGAAAAAAGTGAAGATGCATAAAAAATCAATATACAGAGTAGAAAACGAATTGCGCAAATAGTTAACAACTTAATGGAATGAGCGAATCACAGTCTGGTCTCGCAGTTTCGTTGCGAAAAAGTTATCGAGGATTGTCTGCTTCCTCCATTTTTCTATCAGCTTCATGGCCATACTTGGAATAATGTCGTTCGAATGCTTCAGCGTGTACATGTTGGAGAATAGCTTTCTACAAATCGAGATAGAAAGCGCAGATAATTTTGTTACTTGATGAGGGCCGGTCATTCGTGTTCTTTTGATTCTGCACCAGTTCATCCATTAGTACACCACGGATCTCCTGTCCACCTCCTACAATTTGAAGGTGTTAACACTAATCCTCTTTCTAAATTCTTCCCTAAGATATCAATAGATTATTCATATAGGTAGTAACTCTATTTCCGTTTTTCTAAATCTAGTGTCACCAAAAACCATTTCGAATTGTTTATATAATTAGTTATTTCAGGCTTCTTCGCTGAGCGAAGAATGTCAAGAATATATTTCTTTTTGCAGTTTCGTCTGTCTTTGTGTCTGCGCTTGGTTAGCGGACGTGTGTAAGCGTATAAAAACAAAGAAAATTGCTTTGGACTTGATGAGACGTTATTTCATCGTACATTATTACATTCACAGTTTTCCTTCCCCTGTTTCAAATATTTGATTCGGTGTTCCCGTAAGCCCGATTGATTTTTAGCGAATTAGCATATAACCCCGGTGGACCGTTCTAAGAAGTTTGTTTCAATTCTATGTTTTATCTAACCAGCACACTGTATGTAGTAAATATTTTAATGTAATGAAAATAAAATAAAAACATATACTCATGACTCGAAAAATAGAACGTGATATGAATGTAATAAAATCCACGAATCACACAAGCTCGATATATTTATCTCGGACGATACTCGATAAGTAAACGTTAACAATTACGCTTTATTAAATATAGTATAATTTTAATGACACCGGGATGTACATGATAAAGTACTATACATACTTACACCAATTTTTTTCATGCATGTTGGTTTTTACATATAAAAGCAAAACCCACGATAGCATTTAATTTTGTACTAGCGTTTTCGTTTATATTATTCATAATCTCTAGACTACGGAACTTGGTTGATGTTCTCAGTAAAATAAAATTAAAAATATATCAACCTATATATATATATATATATATATATATATATATATATATATATATATATATATATATATTGATACAAACTGGAGCAACTTAGTTTCAAAATTCAAAATTATTTGTTTTTTTGCGTCGTATATTTATGCTGCACTATCTTTCGGTTAATCGGCCATTTTGGCCTCGTAAGGGACTGCGCCCCTCGACCCCTCTTACTTTTATTTTTGTCTTTTTCTTCTATACTTTGTATAAAATGATTCAGATTTACAACGTAATTCCTACTGGCATTAACACAAAAAAAATAACATAATCACAAAAATCCTATCCTAACATTTAACTTCCATTATATAAAATTAAAACATTTTTTCGTTACATAAAATTGTGACATTTTTTAAATAACAATCACAAAAATCCTATAAAATATAACGTTACATAAAATTGGGACATTTTTATCTAATGGGGGGTAGTCTTAGAATACATTGTAATTAATATATATATATATGCATATATTTTAATACGCACGTGTGCGAACAAATAAATATCGCTACATTAGAAACATATTTTCTCATCAAGAGGGAGGTCCGGACGGATCCATCCCCCAGCTCCGCTCCTAATGTCAAGACCGAACTGCAATAAGTTTAACTGCAATCCTACTAATGAGTACTGAAGGATTTCAAGTGTATTATTATGCTGTTGTTACTGTCGTCCTTTCCTGAAGTTAGGCCCGTAGCCAGCATTAACATTCGGGAGGGCTCAGTTTATGATCCTTCAGATAATTTTTAAGTTTTTAAAAAAAGTTTAATAAAGAAATAGCGTCACAAATTTTACTACTTGTTTTTAATTGCCAAACAACCCGACAATTTACTGTTCAAACAGATATATATATAAACTACAACGTAATTCTTAGGCTACCCTCATTAGAAAAAATGTCCCAATTAAATGTAACGTTTGTTATATTTTAACTTTTACCGACTTTATATGTATATATATGTAATTATATTTTGTAACAAAAAATGTCACAATTTTATGTAATGAAAGTTAAATGTTAGGATAGGATTTTTGTGGTTGTTATTTTTTTTGTGTTGATGCCAGTAAGAATTACGTTGTAAATTTTGATCATTTTATACAAAGTATAGAAGAGAAAGAAACAGAAATGAAAGCAAAAGGGATCAAGGGGCACAGCCCCTTGCGAGGCCAAAGTTGCCGAGTTTATATATATATATATATTTACTTTGTAGTAGACGATACTGGATTCGTTTATTTTTTTTTTTTTATAAAAATAAAAAATTATAAATCTACCACGTCTACATAATAAATAATATGAAACATTACATCTCCACATTTCTAGTAATATGTTATTATTAATTCCATGTCATATAGATTTTTTTTGATTTGTTTTGCAAAATAATTTGAAAAAGTTTTGGAAATTGTTTGAACCCCCAGTACGTTCCACTGTGGTTACGAGTCCAGCTTCACTGTTTACTCGTATGTGATTTAACGATAACTGTCTTTTTTAATAGTAGTAGTAAATAATTACAATGATTATACTCCATTTATTCTAATATCAAACAACTACATTGATATATGGAACTTAATACTTTTTTAACGTCGTCAATATTCTGTGCAAACTTACAATTGAAACTTTTTTATAACGAAATTTAACAACACAGGATTATACTGTAAAATATAAAAGTGATTTTACTTGAAAAGAAATATTTCTAACCATAAAATTAATAGTAATGAAATTGAAATGCCGATTATTCCAACTCCGAAACAAGTCGGTTTTTGTAAATTTAGTAATTTTATAACGTACATTAGGTGAATTATTATATATTTTTTGCGTTTTTATGCTTATTTATATCAATATACAGAAAATCATTTATTTTTTTAATATTAATATTAATTTAAAACGCTATATCAATAAATGATATTTCATTGGGAATGGAATAATTCCATTTAAGACATTAAGTTATATATTAAGCTGCAATTGGTTATTCACAGTAAGATTTTTCTTTTTTTAAAATCTAATTCCAGTAATGTTTGCATATATGACTAAAATGGGCCGTATAAATATCGATTAGAGATAATAGTTGTTAAATTAGGCGAATGAGGTTTTTACAAAGGTTCATTATTGCAATTGTTCATCATAAATCACATAAATCCCATTAAACAAAATCTCATTGCTATTTCCGCAATAAGGAGAAAATATAGAGATATGTTCGTACAGTATATTTAATTTTGCTAGAAATTAAAAATTTCCAGATAAATAAATCTAATTCAAAAGCATTGTTTTAAATACCACATTTTGTTACCGTCATGACTAGAGGTTAAATAAGACAGTACTTTCATTTAAAATTATTTGTACTGATCACGCTTAAAGAAGGTGTGTTTTGTGCAAAAATTATTTCTAAAGTATAAAAATAGATATTCACTTATTCGTATTTATTTTTAGTATTCAAACGACTCGGTAATTTCAAAGAAATGACAGTTCCAAATTTTTACATCTAAATTATTGTAAATTTATATAAAAAAACTTCTTCAGCAAACTTTACTAATGAAATCAACTGCTTAATTCCTATATTCACAGTTACTATAAAATTAAGGTGCTCGAATAAAATATTTTTTCAATACTAAATGTGTATAAGCGTATACGTAATATAAACAATCACGGACAATAATAATTTTATCAGCGTATATAAAATTGTAAGTCATTTACGACGGACGAAATTTGAACCGTTCAAATTTAATTAACATATTCAACGCTCGGAACATTTATTATAATAAGTATTGTTACTTTACACTCAATTCTTTAACATAACGGTTTCCGGGAATGTGTATGTCTTCGTTTTTTTTTAATTTGCATTTATAATGAAGAATAATTAAAAAGAAGAGACTTTTTTTTCCTCATTTTGTATTGAAAAACACATTAGACATCGTAATAAACTTTTTAAAAATTAAATGTTACGAACTTAAGTGTTAATTAAGATATTAAATACATATACATACATACATGTACATTTTCTTCTTTTGTATTAAAAAACACATTGAATTCTGACATCATAGTAAACATTTTAAATATAAAATGTTAATTAAAATATTAAATACATATATACATATGTACATGTATGTGTATACTTGTACGTTATGTACAGTTTCATTAATTTTATAATAAGCTAATTATTTACTAACATTAATATCAATTTAACGCATTTTTGAAACATTGTCATTCTTCGTGTTTCAAATTTACATTTGGTTGTATTCTTTAAATAATTACGATAATGATTAAAAGTAACTGTAAACCGACAACTTTTAATGAACCATTATTTTAAAGTTTTTTAAAAAAAATTATTTGGAAAAATAGGAGGCAAGACACCACAATAACTCCCAACCAACACATCTTGGTCATTCTATTTTGACTTGTTTTACATAATGAATTGCTTCCATTGGTAATAATTAATAAAACTAGTTCGTAAAATATAATTAAGTGCTCCATTTTATGTAAATCTGACATCAGTGTTACATATGTAACCATTACTTCAAAAAAAAAAACCTGGATCATTTAATGTAAAATGAACAATTCTCGAACCGTAAAAGCTTTGTAAATTCTATTTATAAACAAATCTAATTCAAAACATATACTAAACTAAAACAACACAATTAAAGGTAATTTGTACGCGACGGTCAAAACTGATTAAGAAAATGTAATAAACTATTCTTGAAATATTACCACTCGATTTGAATATTGAAAACATTAAATTTAGCTACTCGCTATATTTAATCGAACAAAAAATTGTTTAACACGTTAACGGTGAAGTTAATTAAAGTGAAGATATTTTTAATTAAATAAAGAAGAAACTAACCATTTAAATTTTCTGCAACGTACTATAAACAATCACAGTATTTTTTTTATTTAATAAATGTGCGGTAATGTCGCCATTCGATCAATCAGCACTAAAGAGTTTTTCAAATAACGTACTTCGTAGTTTCAGTAGTAGCCAGCAGTTAGACTACATCAGTGATACCCAAAAGCGACATTTGCGCTGTAGAACGATTGAACTGTTTTTATGTTCAATACTATAAAAAAGTGTTCTCAAATGAACCTGTAGGTAGTGGTTAGGTCTGTAGAATAGAGGTATTGTGGGATATACGCAGAGACAGTGAGAGCTGAGCCGAGCCCCAGTGTAATAATTTTGCGGGTCCCCGTTTTTTTGCCTCCAGCGGGCGTCCTTTATATTTTTTTTTTCACTTTGAAAAATTTTCCCACTACACTACGCCTATAAAAAACACATCAAAATACTACCTAAATTTTAAAAATAATTGTTTTATTGTAGGAAAACTTTTATTACAAGAAAAGACCTTTACGGGTCTTTCTTGACGAGAAGTCGGTGATCACGTGCTCGCAGTCAATCGTTCAAGCTAAATCATTTTCGGTACACGGAATTCCGAGTCCATTTAGTCCCTCTTGACCCCTGAAATTTGGCCCGGAGTCTTCGAAAATGTCCGAGCCCGGTGCAGATGCACATTTTGCACCCCCTCTCACCATCTGTGGATATTTGCGTGTTGGGTTTTCTTTTTTTTAATTTTTTGGGCTCGTCAACCGGGGACCTTTACTTAGAAATAATTAGAAAGGGAACTAGTCAATTATATCTTTATACGATATCAAATGTTGTTAGGAGGAAGTAATCAATATAATGGGAATAATGTGTGGAGAGGGAAGAGATAGGGACATAAAAGGCGCAATATGGAGTAGGAATACCAAGTCTCAATAAAATGGAATAGTAAGCAAAACGCTTAAAAATAAGAGATGATAACTTAATAAACACATGATCAGCATTACAAACACGTTCTTTGTTTGTGTGGAGAGGACAATATGGAAAAGCAACTAACGAAAAAGGAAAACGGGAGAAGGATAATATAATATGGCCAGGGCTGGATTATCCATTAGGCAGTATAGGCAACTGCCTCGGGGCTCCGCATCAGTTAGGGGCCCCGCGCCACTAGATTTTTTTTTTTTTTGAAAATGTTTCTTTGTGTGAAAATTAAATTTAAAGATTTGTATGTAGCAAACCCTCTATGACAATATTATTGCCTTGCTTTTTTATATTACATCGTCATATTTTTACTGGTTTTGAGACGATTTAATTGGAATATTTATGCAAAAACCATTAACAGGTAGGGTTTTATGTATTAGGAGTGAAAACTATCTATGTTTTAGGTGTTTGTGCTCTAATCTTCTCCTTATGATGTAATAAAAGTTTCCTATTCATGAACGTACAACGGCGACTAGGAATTATAAGATTTCCATTAAGTGAAATCAAAAATATTTTTGTACACAGAAACGAAAGCAAATACTGTAATTTTAACGATTAGGTATTGCTTGCGTTCTGAACAGACTGGCCAAGATCAAAAAACAGCTACTTTAGTCGATGCAGAGGAAAGTGAGGCCGAGACCGAAGTCCAATTACTCCACCAAAACGTAGTCCATCTGGAAGTAGAATATCAGAATGACATTGCCTTATGGCAAAATATTATGAATGAAATAAAAGATTTTTGGTGTGCTAGAGATCCTAACGAATGCTTGAATGTGATTTTTTTGCTTCAAGCCGACAATACAACGATAGAAAAAGATTTTTTTCGCAATCTAGGTTTTTTCGGAAACATATAAGTGGCGGTAAAATTAAACGAGAATGACTCATGTATTCTTTGTCTACTGGAAAACAGTATACTGTTTTCCAGTAGACGGAGAATAGATGAGTCATTCTCGTTTAATTTTACCACCACTTATACGATATGCGTCGCACCGAATTCAATCGCATGAGAATAATACAACGCACCGCATATGTGTACAGACACTGATTAGTAGACGACATATTCACGGACGAATCGACACCTCTTTGGGAATTGCATTCAACAAAGAAAGAGAATATTAGATGAAAATTCTACAAAAAGTGGTGTCAGTGATTATATTTTTATCATGCCGTGGATTAGCATTTCGTGGTAATAATGAAGTTCTTGATTCTCAACATAATGGCAACTATTTGGGAATTTCAGAGTTAATCGCGAAGTATGACTCGTTCCTTAGTTCGCATTTAGCCAAATATGGTAATGTAGGAAAGGGAAAGCAATCATATTTGTCTTCAACGATTTGCAAGGAACTTATTGAAATATTGGAAAATAAGGGGTTTTAAAATTCATTGTTAATGAAATTATTGAAGCCAATCTCAAATTGATTAGAGTTGACTATAGTTCTGACTTACGTTACATCAAATAGAAAAGTAGCAGAACGTTTTCTTACATTTATTCCTATAGAAAGTCATAAATGGGAAGAACTAGCCACCGCAATTAAAAATTTTTTAAGCCAATATAACATCGATATAAAAAATTTGAGAGGCCAGTCTTACGATAATGCGTCAAATATGTGTCTGGGGTTGTCACAATGGTCTACAGGCGCATATTAAGAAAATAAATCATCTTGCACACTACGTTCCATGTGCAGCGTACTCACTGAATTTGGTTGGAGTGCGTGCTGCGGGGAGCTGCATTGGAACAATCTCATTCTTCGGATTAGTACAGGCACTATACAACCTTTTTTTCGGCGTCAACTCAGCGCTGGACAATTATGCTCAAGCATCTTGAAAAAGGTGATGACCGCAAGCAATAAACGTCATTAGTTCTGAAAAGAGTATCCGACACAAGGTGGTAGTTTGCAAGGGCCGATACGACTAAAGCTTTGTCAAAAGGTTACGTAACAGTTTCCAGAAAGCTTTGGAGTCTATTGCTGGCGATGAGACTCAGACATCACAAGTGATCACGAGACCAGGTGTCTATTAAAAACGAAAATTTCGTAATGGCAGAATTATGGGCTGCCATACTAGATCGAATCAATGGTGCCAGTATATCTCTACCATCAACAACTATTGAACTTCGAACGGCAGTCGATCTTTTAAATTCGCTTTTAGATTTTTGACTTTCACAGCGAGAATTACTTGACGATTACGAGATGAAAGTAAGTGAGATAATTGATACCCAATACAGTGATGAAAATCAGCGTGTGCGAAGAAGGAAAAGGCATCATGATGACGGATCTGCAAAAAACAACCTATTTGCCCGTACTAGACATGTTGTGTACAGAATTATCGCGGTGACTAAGAGCTTACCGGGAAATTAATTCTCTGTTTGGATTTCTGGCAGATTTCGCGATCAAGTCCAACGATGAAATTAGAGAGGTTTGTACAAAGTGTAGGATACATTATTCCGAGGACAAGTACTTCATCTTCCAAATAAAAGGATACCGGAAAAAATAGAATTGTACCTGCCGCCGAGGAATCGCGTATAAACTGATTTTCGATAATATGGCAAAATCAACTTTCCCGAATGTAATGACAGCATTGCAGATATTATATAGAAGTCTGATGATTAGAAACGCTACGGGTGAACGTAACTTGTCGAAATTAAAACTAATCAAAAATCGTCTTCGTTCGTCAATGTCTCAGAACCGTCTAAATTTTCATTGGTGATAATGGCGATTGAAAATGATATATCGGAAAAGGTTACTTTCCGAAGATGTTTTAAATAATTTTTGTAACTAAAAAAGTTTAAAAGAATACATATTTAAACATATTTTACTTTATAAAACGATTTAATAAACAAAAATACGCATATTTTCCTTTCATTTGATTCAATTTTTAACTTGCCGCTAAGAAAATTGAAAATTTTCAAGAATTCGGACAGTTATTGTTTTCACCCCAATTTTCAAAAATCGATCTTTTTATGCTTGAAAACTGCGTCGAATGCTGCAAACCACGTTTCGATCGGTTGATTTGTTCAAAAAATATCGAAATTCAAAATTTTCAAAAAAGTGTTTTATCAAATAGAGTTACCAGATGATTTTTGAGCTCGAGGAGTTGCTCAAAAATGTAAAAGGGTAAGGGGGGTTTTAAAATGTGCATCGCCTGGGGGCCCTGACATAGTTAATCCGGTCCTGACTATGGCTTAAGAATGCAAATGAACAACAGAACGACGAAGTGAAGGAAACGAAGAAAACCACGCGGATTGGAAAGAAGACTAGGTTGAACAGACACATAAAAAGAACAATTTTCAGAAAAAGAGGAAACGTACATATCCGAACAAAACCTAGGGGTTCAAATTTAATTATTTTGCTAATAGTTTCAATTTTAAAATTTTAAATAAATACTACGTAAAATATTATAAAAATAAGAGAGATTATTATTTATTACTTACTTTACATACTTTGTAGAATAACTTTTCACTGATTAAACAAATAATAATTCCCGATGGTATAATCATAGCTGAAGAATTAGATTTGATCTCCAACGCGCGTACCCTACAAGGTTTGCAGACCCAACTCTACTACACTGCAAGCTTATTTGATGAACACTTCTTAGAATACTTCTCTTTATAGTATTGAATATAAAAACAGTTCAATCGTGTCACGGCGCAAATGTCTCCTTTGTATATCACCGATGTAGTCTAGCTTAGCCGTCGTGACACCGAAGTTTCATAATACTATTTTCAAGGGTGATTTTATATTTTAAATGATAAAACCGTTTAGGAACTTTTTATTAACTTAAAGACGAACGGAATTTTCCTTCCTGCATTTTTAATTCATTAAGAAAAAAAAACTCGATGGTTCTTGAACAACATCGTAAGTTGCTCAACCATAGTAGTATTAAGGGGAAATATAGCTTCGTAATTTGTATTTTCCACCTTTCTTTTATTTGCTTAAAAGGTCCCTTAACTATCCAAAAATGATATCCAAGAGGCATAATTTGGGGGCGAGGGAATTCTTTAAGTGGTCCAATAATTCTATTTTTCGAGGAAGGTTTTAGTGCTAATTTGCAGCATCTTGAAAAAATTTCTCGAATGCTTGCTTTTTAAATTTTGAAAAGCCATTATTAGGGCGGCAAATACATCTCATTGACTCTGTCCACTTTTATTAAATTTACTAAATTCAGTCGTTAAATGGCACCGGTACTTGAAAAAGCGACGCCGCGTGTTTCGTGAATAAGGGTAATGACACACTCAGCGATTTTAATCAAGGCCTTTTTTAAATGAGACGATTAACGTATCAATGAGTTTACCATTGACTTGACACATTCGAAACGCCAGGCGGTTTTAAAACCGACTCGATTCGATGTTATTTCTTGAGTTAAAATAGACACAGCGGTTTTAACAGCGTTTCTATTTTTTTTTGTTGTTTGGGACTGTAAGACTTTTAAAACGATTGTCGAGAAAAACCCAAATATACGTAAAAAAGAGTGCGTCGATCATGTACAAAAGAGGATGGGGAACCGGTTCCAAAATCTAGCGAAGAAGAAAAAGAGGAAAGATGAGAAAATAATCCGTTTTTTCCCCCCCATTTTTGGTACCTTGTAAATATAACGGTAGTAATAGAGTGTAATGAGATTATGGGAAAACAACACTAAGTGGTCTACGAGAGTTGTTATGTGCACAGGAATCGAAACTAAGACATCGAAGTTGCTCATTTTTTTTTTTTTTTGTTCTTTTTTTTGAATTGCAATTGAAGCATACATTCTACACATAACTTTGTATAATTAATGAAATACTATCGATTGTTAGATTCTAGATTTTTGTTCGATATGTTACATCACGAGTCATAACGGGTAAATTTGTAAAATCTTTGAGGGAAATTAATAGCATCATTTCAGTGTGTACTAAAATAATAGCTACTTTTTACAAATGTTTCAAAAACAGTGAAAATATTATTTCTCAAAGTAATCTTACTTAATTATTTATCAGCAGTATTTTCGTTTGAAAAAGTTTTCCATATTGTTAAGAAGTATTTCTTACAATATATGTAAAATTATCTTCCACTTTTAAATTAATAATCTATAAAAACAGTCATTTGTAACTGTTACATAACGCAATTTCATAATATTCGTTTTTCACCCGCAACTGTTACCGATAGGAGTCGAAAAATTTCGATCCGTTCACCTAATCATATTTTTACACACATGGTGGTCATGACTATCTTTCGAACGTTGTTATTTACGAATACTAGTTTCGACTTTTTTAGACGTTTACTGCGTTGCTCGTAAATCGCTCAATGCCGCTTCCTGCTTGCGATTAGGAGAAACCTTTACCCCCATATTTTCGGGTATGACGATTAACATTTAAACGAGGTATATAATTATCACTTTTTACAATGAGTCCTCCCGAAGAAGTTTTAGTTTGTTCCAGTCTGCATTGGTCACCACTATGACGGATAAATTTAATTGTATTATTTTATTTTTTTCCGGATATTTCCTCGATTTCAGGAAAAAGGAAAAAAAAATGCACCAAACTGCGTGATCAGTCAGAGCAGAGGGAAGTGTCCCCGTTTTATCGCCGTAAGTAGTAAAGTTAAATCAATGATAAATTATGACCGAACTTACACACGCTAAATCTTTTAAACGTAAATAATACTATAGCGTGTCAAAACTTACATATACGCGAACATAGTACAAATTTGTATGAAGTGACAGTCATAGGCGAGGCAAACTCGATCGATTCAAATATTACATATAGCCGGCAATCTTTATAACAACATGATTAACGAGAAAACTACAATGATTGTTAGAAGCAATTTGTCACATTCCGAAACGGAACTATAGTAATACAACTTAATAAAATTCGAAATTATTGGTATCTGTACCTTCCTCCTGTGTCGTCGCGGTAGTCTCACCGTTAGAGCACTTTGGCTTCCGGTACGGAAATTTTGAGTTACGAAAAATTAAATGAAACAACCGCTCTAATAGTAAAGTGGTAGGCAATGGCAAATCTCCACGGTATACCATGATATGCGCGCCAGTTAGTATACAGCAGACTGAACGGGGTACTACATTTGTAGCGCAGTGATAAACCAAACAATCGCAATATGAGTTTCAAGTGTAGTCTTGCACGTGCATTCGAGTTTTGAATATCAAAATTGCCATAAACGCCATATGTCTGTACATGTAGAATGTACAAATAGATAGTCACGACGCTCGGAATCGAGCAATACGACTGAAGAGAGAGAGAGGGGAGATTTTCCCTCCAGTCGTTTTAGAACAGGCGAAATAATTGCGATCGAAAGAATTTGCCAAAAAAATTCTCTATTAACACCTATCCTAATCCGGTGACTTTAATATACGCAGTAGCTCGTTGGAAAATGTCAACAGTAATTGAAGAATTTCTACTTGCCACGATCGTTGTAAACAGACCTCAACAAGTACACTATTCAAAGTCATAACGGGAAAGACGTGACCGACCTCATCGTGACAAGGGAATTCGAGGCTGCTAGAATAACGCATACAGTCCGGCATTTCGATTTGACCGATCATCGCATCATCAGTGTTGCAGTATTATTAACGAGTGATTTCGGATGACCACACTACTACCAGATACTTTGCTGACTATGAAAAATTGAAAAGAATAATTGACACGCTAATGTACAAGTACTACCATAAAAGGATGCATCAAAAATACAGCAACCGTTCACGACCTAAATTATGAAATAGAGAAATATTGTAAAAAAACTTTTTTTTTTTTTTTTTTTTTTTTGTAAAGATACTTGACTGAGTCTATTACAATTTGTAGCCAAGCTAATAAAAACAAATATAATGACTGGTAGAAGAACCCTAAATTAGAAAAACCTTTTTTTTTTTCTTTTTCTTTTTGGCCTGGCAAGAAACAATTTAGCCATTATTTAGTTAATATAAACACAAAACTAAACAAGATTGTTTACTCTTATTATTACGGGGATAGTAAAGATTAGTGAACACGCATGGGTAGGATCTCTATCCGCCACACCATCTGTCCAAGTTATTCGATTAAATATTACTGCTTACGAAGTAGTAAAAAACGTCAAAAGCAAACATGGCCCTAATTGTGTTAGCATCACCCACGAATGTCAGCATAGAATACTTAGAATAAAAAAAAGCTGACCAGGCCAAGCACGAAGCGGACTATAATCTCGAACTGGACTAAGCGGAACGAAACGCGGAATACAAATTAATACTATAAATTAAAAAAAATAAAAAAAGTTTTTAAAAATATGCTTTTATTTATGAACTAAAAAGAAGGAATAAAATAACTTTATTAGTGTGCGACTACTAGATATTACGCATCTTAACATTAAAATCTGAAACTACTAAGCATTCTGAAAAATAAAAGCGGGGGCCGCAGTTACAAAAATATTCAGTGTGTGTGTGTGTGTGGTACTGTGATGCACAGCAATTAAACAACATTAAATAGTGATTGTAGTTTTAGCTTAGGGGATGTATTATGGTATTAATATTTAATTATTAATCTGCTTTTATTTTTCGGAATATTTTATAGTTTCAAATTTTAACGTTAACATGCGTAATATCTGGTAGTGGCACACTAATAAAGTTATTTTATGCTTCTTTTTAGTGCATAAATAAAAGCGTATTTTTAAAAAAAAAATTTATTTCATTTTATTGTTTTTTATTTTTTAGTCTGAACTTTTTACTATATGTATTTCAATAAACAACAATAAATTTAGAATTGTACTTTATTTTGCTTTATTTTATTCAATATCTTGATTATAGGACGTTTACACAGAAATTTGTGTTACATTTTATTATTAAATAATGGATCATCGCATTCTTTCAATTATATTGTCTTTTGTTTTTCATACAATACATACAGAATCCTCAGCACATGAAACACAATGATTGACTCTAATCTATCCACTGATATATTACATGACCGGAAAAAAAAATATTTTTTTTCTGAAACTTTCGAGCTTTCAGCGCCCCCAAGAGTGGGTCCGATTTTAAAGTTGGAAACCCAAATGTTCCAAAGTAAAGAAATATACCGGAATGTGCATTTTTTAAATTCTGTTCAAAATCTTTAGCTATAATACCTGGGGCTACATGCCGTCTTTTCTGCTTTTTTGAACTTTTAGTAAACTTCCAATGTTTCATTAAGAAAATGAAATACGAGTTTGCTTCCGACAAATAGCGCGCTCTTTCCAACAATATATTATATGCCCGAAAAAAAAAAAAAAAAAAAAAAAAAAAACATTTTTCCCAAAAGTTCGTGCTTTCGAAGCCCTGAGGGGCTAATTTTAAAGTTGAAAACCTAGATGTTCTAAACCGAAGAAACAAACGTGCATGTGCATATTTTCGACCTTGTTCAAAATTTTTAGCTATAATACTCGCACCGAAAAGAGGGAGCTACATATTAGATCTCGCGCTTTAATGAAATTTTTCATAATGGTTTTGTTCTCGACAAATAGCGCGATCTTTCCAACGATATAATATCATATGCCGGCAAAAATAATATTTTTTTTTCCAAAATTTCGAGCTTTCGGTGCCCCGAGGGTCTAATTTTGAAGTTGAAAACCCGGATGTTGCATAATAATATTGTATTGGCATCTATGTATAACAAACATTTCTGCCAAAGGACACTTTTTTAATTGATCGAGAAGTAAGTGAAAAATCTTTCGCAAGATTCCCCCCAGACAGACAGAATGACAAAGCGAGTTAAATAAAAGCTTATAATGATAATGTTCAGTATTTTAAAATGGTAATATTCGTTGTATATCCCCTGAGTTTATGGTTGGAATCGATCACATACCCCAACTGACCTATATCCAAAGTAAAACTTTTTTTTCTTATATATTTTCTTTTTTATTTATTTATTATTTTTATATATGTACGAATATATATTTTATTCTTTTATTATTTTTTTTTTTTCTATATATATGACTATTTTTAGCATCATTCAACACGTAAGGGAGGAATTACTTTAAAACTAAAATTTGATTTTTATGAATAAATTTAAATACAGCCGGAGGTCCCATATCGCAGCAAAGTATATGATGTATACAATATGGTGGGTAAATCTGTGCCAACATTAAATCATTAACGAGAACTGATCTTCTAGCTTCAAATAATTCGAAGTTAAATAATATATGATTAATGTCCTCTCTGAATCTGATAGACGCATGACTGTTACAATGTTGGTTGGATCGATCTACGTTTTGAAAACTTAAATACACTCTGGGGATGGTTTCATGCGTAACCGACAAATAGTTGTGATAAATTTACAAACTTGACTAATAATAAATCAAGTAAGGAAAGAGAGAGTACCGTGTTTAACGTATAATTTATAAAATTGTATTAAAAAAAGTGGAATAAGAAGTACAAAAGAACAATCGAGTCGACCAAAATTACTGGATGGAGAAAATTCGTCGAAAACTACGAGCCTAGGAGTAAACTCTATAAAGTTATTATTGAAAAATTTGAAAAGTTCCAAACTTTAAAAATATCCAATGTAATATCTAACAACGTAGATAAAAATTTGGTACAGGACTGGTGGACCACATTTTCCCTAAGGAAACGAATGTGTATATTAGAAAAACTAAAAATGGACGTAAATATCGAAAACTGTTTCCCCATAATCTGACCGTTTTGGTCTAACAAAAAGGAAAACGCAGTTTCTTCTCATCATTACGGGTAGCTCTGTATTAACCAACACAGGTTTAATTATGATATTTAAGCGGGCCATCCGAGTTAAGGGGCCATTTTAAACTATTTAATTCGAGAACACTTGTTAATTGATTATCTTATATTTTAATTACAAATTTTATTTAATTCTAATTTTTTTTTAAATTAATGCAACGGGTATCTTTCTTTTTCAGTTTTTTTCAACGGGGTTAATCTATTATGTTTATGCCAAAAAGGTATTTTTTCTTTCTTGAGGGGTATCATGAACAGCCTTGTAAGACACATACCATATACATGTGAGTGCGGAAAGTGTATATAATTTTTTTATTTATTTACAATATAGTACAATACAGTGCAATACAGAAAACAGACACAAATACGCAGTGTTGCGTGAACAGTGGTTCCATAAAATAGCATAAATACAGAATAGTATAGTGAAAAAATAAAACGTATAAATTAAAAGCTTCCGGATAAGAATAAAATAAAAATAAAGCGACATCTAGCTCATCCTACGAAACTATTGAGTAACTATTACGCGCTGATATAACTGCATTAATAACAATATTTAATTATTTAAGAACGCGATATTTAAAGAGATTTTTCAACTGAATATTTATGTACGCGTGACGTAATCGAAAAATGTTTCCTTATCCTTCTGATCTAATGCAATCCTATTCAGAAATTTTTAATTTATTTAAATATACTTTTAAAAAGTATCGCGCGCAATTGTAAATTGTACATTAAAAATGTTTTAGTACAAACATGAGAGATTACTAATTCCAACGGTGGGAATAAAAAAAAAATGAAGAAGAATGCACAGGAACTACTATCACAGGGGGGCTACTCCTTATCACGCGTCGTTTGATATTCGTACTTACTTAAAATTTTTCAGCAGCGTTAATTTTTTTTGTTACCGTAAATAAAATTTCGGTTTTCGCAATTTACGTTATTCTAAATTTTGCGCGCCAGGTTGATTTTATTTCTAGTTAGAAATAAAGGTCATTATGGATTTCAAATTCAAATTTGGACTAATTCCATGACATAGGTAATTCTGAATGTTCTGTAGTTTACTCCACATCACTGGGGGAAATAATTGATAAAAAATACTGTTTAACGGCGGTATATTAATAATCAGATTTTGGCCAGTATTAGCTACTAGGGCGCCAATTTTATGCATCCTCACTTCATAATGAAACAATATTAAGCCTTACCGTATTTCTGGAGATTCCTCCGAATTAGGAGTGTAAAATGAACACTCTTCACAAATTTAATGTCACTGAGTTGATTTTGCAGCACGCTCAACGATATATATATATATATATGTTCATCAATACCGGAAAATGTATCTCCCCCTCCGACATTATTTCCAAAACATATATGTATGAGTGGACGCAAACGGAAGTGGAATTTTGAGTAGACATCGCAAACAACTTTCCTCAGAGCTGTTAAACCAACTACTATCGATGGCCTCAGGATTGTACCGGCAGAGAAGTAAGTCGCCTTCTTCGGACAAGAAAGTCGATTTATTTACCAACACAGTCGACAAATTGTCGTCCCCTATGTGTAGGCTGCCTGCTGAACCAACTGTGACTACCTGATTTATGACTCTGTTAAAAGAGGTTCATGCTATATCGGATGATACATAAGACCCTCTATGCAAGGAGGGATTCTCTTAAATACTTCTATTGGTGTAATTAAAATACTGACTTTTGCAAAGGAAAACGGGCCCTGTACACGTGTAATAAAATTAGCAGTTAAATATATGCGGTAGGGGTGACGGAAATACCCCAGACGCGCTCCCTAGTATATTATTTTCTTTTTTTTTTTTGTGTACGGCTACTGGCCAGAAACTGCCCGGTAGAAGATGAATGTAGTATTAATGAGACTACATGTGTTGGTATTGTAATGTTTTCATGTGACATACTGCCTTTCTTTATAAATAATTTTCTCTTTAATGATTAATCACCGACGACTATCATTGGTTTAAAAAATGGTAAGGATGTCGTAGTCAGTGGAAACATTGTTTTTCCGCAGGCGCGTCTTCTCTTATCGGTAACGTGAAAAACAAGTATTAACTGTGATTAAACAATTACACAAACTGCGTTTATAAATTATCAAATTAAAAGTGAAGAGAATCATCGGAAAAGCAAGAATTCTTAACATATTAAAATCTTTTAAAGCAAAACTACTCTACTACTAAATAATTAAAAGTGATCACGTTAGCATCACTGTTCTTGGAACATTCGTAAGAAGTAACCGTTATTTTAGTAGCACACGCTGAAATTCTGTCATTAATTTTCCTTAAACATTTGTGCCTGCAATGTAACATATCGCATAAAAATCGGGAATGTAATTTTAACAATTAACAATGTTAATATTTGATTAATTACACAGAATTATTTGCAGAATGTTTGCTTCAACTCTAATTAAAGATAAATAAATAAATAAATAAATAAATAAATAAAAAAAAACCGCAACTTCGATTCCGATCGCCTCGTGCCTATAAGCATCATAGAGAAACCAGTATAGTTGGCAGTTTGCAAAGTCCGAGGCCGAGTTATATATATATATATATATATATATATATATATTATATATTTCGCCATTACAAAAAATAAGAAAAAAACTTAATATTGAAAACGCCAATACATTTTCCCATTAGAGATGTTAGGCTTATTCCGGTAGATTTGAAGGTCACCGGAAATGGGCTATGGGTTTGATAATTCCAAGTATTCCAAAGTGAAAATCAACCGCCTACGTAAGGAAACTCGTACCATACAACATGTGTGTAACAACATGTTTTAAGTGTATAATTCCGAGGGAAATTTAGAGGGTGGAAAATTGAGAAGGGAAATAGCTTTCAGCCAGTGAATAATTTATTCGAAATTGACAACGTTTTTTACTGCACAAACAGAAACTGCCTGTTGTAGCGCACGTAACCGAAGCGCTAACCCTATCAGACACAAGCGCTCCCGTTAAATCTGTCTCTTTCTCATCGAGGCCGTGCTCCTTTTGAAATATTCTTGTTCTTTTCCGTGTTCCTAACCGGCGCTGGTCACTATTTTCAATTCCAAAACGGCCTGTCATAGAATCTTATAATATTCCTTTGCCTATTCTTTAGTCGTTATCATCTGCCGCAGCTTGTAATTATCGAAAGTGCCCTCCCACGGTACTCTATCATTTGCCATTTGTATCGTTTCCTAGCTCCTCTCACCCCCCCCCCCCCCGCCCTTTTCAGCCCGACATCATACATTCATCCACGCATTTGCCGTTTTCATTCATTTCGCGTAAACTAGGTAGTATTTTTCCACAAAAGTCGATCAAAAAATGTCAGTACATTTTTCCGATTTTCCCAGAGTATTGTCGACAGCTTTTCTTCTTTCGTTTTCCTTATACCCCTCTGTGTCGTACACACACACACACACACACATAACGAAACAACGATAACGTTTTTCTGTAATCATTTCGAAGGATTTTTGCTTATAGAAAACTGATGACGGTAATTTTCCTCTGCCATAATTTTTGGAAACCTATTCGACGCGGCCACAAATTGTATGGAACGCGTTACGGTTGAATGAAATGGAAAATCGCTCTCTTCATTTTACTATAGTTTGTAGAATTTAACCCGTGTTTTTCTTCTATTATTCATCGGAATAATTATTTTGAAGCTAGTAGTAGGGTGCAAATCCCAAGCACAGCCGCTAACTGAAATAAAATATTAAAAGGAAATGTGTGTATCGAGTGAAATCATTTCAACCTAGAAGAGACAAGCAACTACCAGTTGTTATTTTTTACATTTTACACCCATCGAAAAAAAAACATTTTAACATTTTACTCGTAACCTATCTGCGCCTAAACATAAAACAACAGCTATTTCCCCCTAATCGGATCACCTATTAGATCAAATTATGCGGGTAATTTCTTTCCTCGAACAGAGACTATGGGGCCCTCTGATCATTTGATTACAATGAGCGCCAACATCTAAATACCGCGCACAGCTAGCTATAATTCGCGGAACCATTCCGACCTCTTATTTTCCCATGTAGACATAGCACAAAAGTCCATCCAGCTTCTAGTTCATCGCCAATTGCTCTTTTGAGCATTTCTAATATGACTTGACAATTGGCACGATCGTGAACGCAAACATCTGTAGAGCGTTTTTCTGTCTTCGGTACTTCTTCTATCCGGGGGGAGGGGGAGCTTATGTCTCAGAAAGCGCTAGAGGTACTTATTTGCCCTTCATTAATTTCAAAATCGCCATTGCCACACGGGGGGGGGGATCCCCCCAGGGAGAATAAACGGATACTGTTAATAATGGCCAAATTTGTTATCGGTAAAATTTTTGACAGTAAAAATTAGTATTTAATAAAAATGTAAAGCTGTTTTAAATAACACATTTTACACAAAAATAAATATATAAATGCGAGAAGAGAGAGATATATAGATATACCAGGCATGTTCGACCTACGCCTTTACATTTCTCTATATCCTACTCCTTTGATTATGCTACTCCTTTGATTATGCTACTCCTTTGATTATGCTACTCCTTTGATTATGCTACTCCTTTTATTATGCTACTCCTTTAGCCCCCCCCCCATCCCGGACAAATCCTGGGTGCGCCAATACGGGGCGCCAAGTATAACTTTCAAAAGTATCTATTCTATTTTTACTCGCTGTCTTATGAAGATTTAATTACGTGTGTTATCAGGAGGATGTCACTTCATCATCTTCGTACTTTTAATACCGTGGTCTTTTCAAAAAACGAGATTTAATTTGTTAATTGTGCTGATTTCTCCATTGTTATTTCTTCTTTTACACGCAGCAGGTATTTTTTCGTTCTTTGCATCCTCATTCGTAGCAACCATATTTCACCGGTGTCACATCAATACCGAATTAGTTTCATAGCGAAACTGTAGTGTCTATTCTCTTTGGTTGTGTTGGCCGTTTATGTGTATTATATACCCCGTATATATGGATGTGTCCCTAAAAGGGAAAATTAAAATATTTTTTGCGTAAACGTGGTACGGAAAATGTTCAACTCGCCAATTGTTTATATTACGATTTAAAAATTAATTCGTAACAGCTACTACACATGAACTCACTTGCACTAAAGAATTTCTTACTTTTCCTAATTGCTTCAGCCCCCCTCCCCCCAATGGGCGATTACCCAGAGCTATAAAATCGAGTCTAGCGAGTTGACATACGCTACAAATTACAGTCATCCGTCTCTCTAGTTTTGACCTCTCTTTTAAATACATTAAATGAAAAAGTTTTTGGGAAAGTTTAATTGAAATAACGTATTTCAATCTCTTAAGGAGAGGGATTTATTTCTATTATAACGGGTGTGATCGGTGATTTTCCAACAGACGAGACGAAATTTGCCGGTCGTACGGAACTGTTCCTCTTGCCTACACTTGATCAAAACGGCGGTCGATTTGCGAAACAGGCTAAACTATATTCTAAATTTAAAAATAAATAAATAAACTAAATCGTAATTTAAAATTTCACATGAAAACAAACTGTTTTCTATTCACGTTATTATTATGTTTGAACAGGGCGCGGCTGGTGGCGAAAAATCAGATTCAAGTGAGAGCGGTCAGGACGGAGCAGGTGGTGGCGGGGGACTAGCTTCGCTTCTAGGCTTACTTGGGCCGTTATCAAGCAGCAGTAGCGGGGTAAGTAGATTTATTATACGCTATACAAATTATGTTGTTAATTATTTTTATTATCCGGACGAATTAGTAGCAGTTTGATCGAATGGTAAAAACACTACAATTTACGCACGGAATATGTATTATTATAAAACGTACAAATTCAGAAATAGATATATATATATATATATATATATATATATATATACTAGCTCCAAAAATAACGTTCATAATACGCTGTGATCATGAACATCGCAGTATTTTTGATTATATTATAATATACGCGTATTTTTTGTTATAGCTTTATTAAAATATTATACCAAAGACTAAAATAGTTTGTGTGGCATTATTAGATATATTAAAAGTAAAATCACTTATTATATAAGTAACATTGCTAGTAATCGCGTGCAATTTGGCATTAACGTTAAAAATAAAACCATTACTGGAAATATAGTTTAATTCCGCTGCGAGACTAGCCTAGCCTTTCAATAAAATGGATCGAAGGCGACTCCTCTGCACCACGATTTCTAAGTTTCAATAAATACGGAGGTTTTGCCGATTTTCTCTTCTCTTTACCGGAACTGACAAGCACAGTATTGTGCCAGTATTGCTAGATCCTCGAATAGAGTGGTAACTAGTGCTCATTGTGTTTTTCTTTTAATAGTACTGACACCTAATTTTCATTGTAAGTGTATGCGACTTCACCACGGGTGTCCGCAGAATTTTTATTTCTGCGAGGGGAAGATTGAAAAAGACACATTTTGGTAATAGAAAAACATTAATAATAAATTTAAAATAGGAAATTAGGTTTTTTAATTAATTTGGCATTGATTTTTAAAGAATTTTTGACATAAAATTTATATATATATAAAAAAAAAAAAAAAGAAACAAGATAAAAAATGACATTAAGAACGTTATATAATAATTTTCGCGCGAAATTAGTTGCGAATGATTGTTTATTTCCACACCAAAAATCAACTTATATACATTAAAAAAAAAAAAAGTAGATTTTTTCCAAGTTTCTATGTTGCAAAGATTTTATTATTACTAAACAGAAATTCGAACTTAATCCTTACTAGTTTTCCGCTACGGTTTGTTTTTTTTTTTCAAATTTTCGGAGTAGGGGCAACGACCCTCTTTGTAGGGGGCGTCCGTGGATAATGCAGTTAGTAATTCTTGTCAAAAACATAAAAATCAAAAACATTTCCAATTATACATTTCTCTTCTGGGTGAACTAAAAAAAAAGGTAGTCATAATTGAGGCTTGAAGAGAAAAAAGTGCGTTTTCAACGGGAAAAAAAAAATACTCCTTTTTAACAATTTTGTTAGTTCACATAGAAGAGAATTTAATACTGAAGAGAATAAACATTTTAGTTCAATAGGTGTCGTTTAGTTCTTTTTGCTATCGCGCCCACCAGTTCAGAAAAATCGGGAAAAAATGAAAACTCCACAAAACGCGTTTTAAAGTATTCAATCTAAGTTGGGCTGCTGTTCCTACATATATATATATATGGTAACTCTTTTAAGTCTCTTCTGTTAAGGCTTGACCGCATTCTAAATTCCTGTCTTCGTCTTTGTCTGGGTGCATGTAAATCTGCTCTAATTCCTTCTATCCTTTCCGAATCAAAATCACTCCCTTTGTTCATCCGCAGATCCTATCTGGCTATCATTTCCTAATTAAACCTATTCCCTCTTTTTCCTCTAAGAAGATTATAACTGCTTACTGTTCAATCTCTCATAACTATACTCCCAGCAGAATTTCAATTTTATCTTTCATTTCTGTTCGTCTTGCTAATTTTTCAACCTATATTTTCCTCTACGATAAATCTCCGTACTTTTCTCTTCGATATTTCAGTCTTTTACATCCTCCTCACGTATATTTCATATGAATCAAGTACTGTTAAATTTCTTCCTCACTCTGTAGTTAGATCTGAATTTCACATGGTTTTAAAAGTTCTTTATATGCCAATCATTCCGTTATTGACATGGATATGTCTTACCGCCGGGGGTCAGCCAAATTGTGCTTCACGCTTTTTTTAAGAGCAAAAAATGTAACGCTATTTAATTAAAACATACGAGTGTTATGTCAACTGAACCGTGTGATATTAATTATATAGGTGATAAAAATAACTGCTGCTACCATCGTATCAAAATAACTGTTGCTACCATAGTAAGTACATAGTAGCAACGACTACTTTGCCGACACTGTTATCATAACAGTGTTAGTTACAATGTCTTCCACTGGGCATGTTAAACGTCTTCATCACTGTCAACGTGAAGAGAGAAATTCACGAGAATTTAATGAATTTTTAATCAATACGCCTTTTTCCTAACTGTAGAGGAGAAGTTTCAGGCATTTCAGCGGGGGAAAAAAGAAGAAAAGAAGAGAAAGATTGCTGAACAAAATAAGAAATATTACCAGAGTAAAAAGCTCAAGAGGGAACAAGATGTGCACCTGCTGTGTCGTCGACAGAAGACCAAAAGAAGGACACAGAGCGTAGTAGGCAGTATCGTTTACGTAAAAAAAAAAAAAAAAACGCGGTAAGTTGAAGGAGAGCCACAAGATGAATCTCAACGTGAACCAGTACCAAAGACATTCATTTGCGAGAGTATCGTTGCCGATGTGTGTAATTCACTAAAAGGGTTTTCATGAAAATCCTTTCGCTGTTGCTTGTACAGTTTGTGATCTTTAGTAGTTTGAAAGAGATGTACATTCTGCGACGCAAGAAAGCATAAAACCCTTCTTACTGCCGAGTTTCCGGATGAAAAACACGTACCCTACATTCAAAGTCTCCCAAACGTGTTATAAATCATTATGCGAAAATAAAATTCCGCGTCCCTCTCGTTCAAACGGATTCTCGTACCTTCCTTATCTGACTCACTTGACACCCATCGATGTCCAGTCTCTGAACGGTTAGTGTCCCCCCGCGTCTTCCGGTCATGCAAATTCGTCGTCTGCGTTGTGTGCATGGTTCTAAAGGCATTGTTGGTCCAGTGATTAACATTCCTGTGGAAGTGAACACGATGCTTTCACAACTGTCACGTCAACATGTTCACATTAAACGGCATTTAATGCACAAATCAACCTACTTGAAGGGATACATAAAGAAGTCTGTGTGGTAAAAGCGTGGCTACGTTTTTTCGTTACTAAACCACTGTACTGCATGAACGGCATTCGCGTTGATGAGTCACTGTATCGCGGGTATGATAATTCGCCTGCTTTGGCTCCTGTTCACGAGTCAGAAGCAGATGCGTCCGCTGAACCCTTGATAGAACCTATCATTCGTGAAGACTCGTCACACGTTAATGATCTCCTACTCGTGAAGCAAAGAAAAATACTTCGAACTCGCTACTGGGATGAACAAACGTCAATTGTCGCTTCTCTTTGACGAGTACGCTGAAGAGCTCTCGTTCGTCTCCGTTTACCTGGGCGAACCACGCAAGTTTACAATCGAATATATGACGCCTTACATGATGGCTAATAGCGAGATTCGCCGTTCTGATTGCCGTGGACTACTGAACGACAATGAAAGTGATGCGTATGCAATTGATAGAAAGCATATACTGTACATTCAAGGCTAGCGATAATTTGAAGAAATTGTGGAGGGAGCAATATCCTCCATCGTATGTACACACGGTGAAACGTTGACCAACCCATTAATCCTAATGTAAACTCGTAAGATAATAGAACTTTTTTCGAGATTTTTCAAACGCACAATTGCCTCTTTAATACGTTGCTGATCACAAGAAGAAACATGTGTCTCTACTACTCGTAGCAATGTAATAACCACGGAGTATCGGTTCGTAACCAGGAGAATGAAGACCTCCTGGAATTTTACATTGGATAATCTTTAAGCTGAGGAAAAATAAGACATATCCATGTACCGATGTATCTGCATGTAGTGTAGATACTTTACATTTTTTTTTACTGATGGGGATCTAAGAGGGCTGGTGGGGTTAGTGCCGCCTTTATTTTTCCTTCTCATAACTACTTTGAATATTTTAAACTTCCTTTCTGCTGTTCTATATTTACTGCTGAATCTGCTGCCATACATCATGCAATTATTTTTATTTCTTCCTCTTCTATCCTCCTCTCGGATAAATTTCTTTTAATAGCTGACTCTGAAAGTGACTTGCAGACGATTTCTTCTCCCTTACTCTTTTGAACAACCTTTCGTTCTTCTTATTTACAATATCTAATTTACGAATTATTCCTGTTCCGTTCAATTCAAATTGATTTATTGTGGATTCCTAGCCATGCTGGAATTGAGGGTAATGAGGTAGCTGATTCCTTGGCTCGCTCAGGAACCTCCAACGGACATCCTCTTCATAAATTTCCTGCTCGCAATATTGATCATATATCTAGATAGTTCCATATTACATTATGGAATGACATTTATTTTTCCCTTTTCTCCAATCCGAATTCCTTTTATCTTTCCGTCCGTCCTTTACCTCCTCTGACCAGATGGTTCGACATGTTTCCTTCCCTTTGTCGTCCCCTGATCACCGCTATATGTCGTCTTCGTTTCGGTCATACCTTTCTCCCTTCGTCACTTTTCCGTTTTTCCCTTGTCTCTTCTCCGTCGTATCGACTTCACCCAAAAGATTCCTTTTTTCTGTGTGGTCAATATCATATTTTTCGAATGTTCCTCACTTTCTTCAGAACGTTCTCTCTTCTATTCTCAGCTTTTGGATCTTGGTCTTCCTACTCCATATAATGATACTCTTATGTTCTCTCATTTCCTTCCTTGTCGCAGTTGTTCCTATTCTAGCTTCTTTCATTCATTCAACCTCGCACCAGATTAAAATCTGTTATGCTCCTTTTGAACTATTACTTAGATTCCTTGGTTGATTGGGCTGTTGCTCTTTGTTAGTGTTCCCATAATAATAATAATAATAATAATAATAATTAAAAAAAAAGAGTATTTAATAAGAGAAAATATAAATTTTTGTTTTTTACTATAATGAGATAGGCTAATCAGCTATTCCTGGTCCATACAGTCTTCCTCAAATAACTCATTCTGATGCATTTGTTTGAGTCTACAAGCCGTACGAGCCCCATAAGCAACTGGCGCCGCCTGATCTTCCTTTCGATCCGTTGCATGTCGGCAGTGTCAGCGAAAACATTTTGCATTACTGGACAATAGTCAAATGCAACAACTGCATAATATTCAAAATCGCCGAATACGTTTTATTGAACATGCCTGCAGCCAATTAGTTAGCTATTTCAACGACTTTTTGGCTGGAATGCAAGTGCTTCGCGAATTGATGTGCCAAACCATTGAGTTGAACGACTCGTTTGAATTTTGCGTGTGACCGCCCACACATCTCGCCGGAAGGTCGTCATCTGATGGTTCCGCTCATAAATCGGGCGAACGTGATTCTTAATTTTTTCATCAATTAATCGAGTAGGATGCTTAAAAGATCATAGTTGATTGGTGAATTCCGGTTTGCGTCATTTATACCAACTATCGATGTCTGTTGGACAATTTTGGCGTCGAGGGGATTTGTGTCTGTGGAGCAATAATGATCTAGCGTTGCTATCACAGCTGTTTTCATTTATTGGACAGAATCGGTATTTCTTCTAATTGCCAAACCGTAATAAATTGTTAACTTTTTTACGATACCGTCCGTCAGCCGCTTCTTACCGAGGATAGAAGGACGGCGAGAGCACCTGAGCCTCCTGGCTGAACAAAAGTTCAAAGTAGAAACGCGTGTACAGATAATCGTTATTAACGGAGTAGAACAGGCAAGGTCGGGAAAGAACGTCTGGCTGAGTGCTCGACGATCTTTTTCGTACAGCTTTGTATCATCTTCAGAAGTACTTTGAATCGTGTGACTTTGTGAATATATTCTTGGATAGTTTATCTGTCGATTTAGGAAATTTAAAAAAAATCCATTTTTTTTTTCTATCCTCTAAAGCAGGATACCCCCTCTCCTTAATGTGATAATTTTTCGGTCTCAGAATGCATTTAAATATAATAAAAAGATATCTAATGTTAGTTTTATATTTTCTTTTTGTCCTTTTTTTTTTTTTTTACATTTAAGTAAAAATAGGATATTCCTAAATTAGCGGTAATGCGCCGATGGAAAAAAACCATATATTTATTGATGATATTTATGTTGGTAAAAAAGGGGGAAAAAGCAATGTCAGAGGGAGGTCCGCGAAAAATATGTATACAAATGAAAGTGCCCGTTTTACAAGAGGACAGCGAGTCAATGGCGGGGGGCAAAATCTTTGTACGAAACATTTACCAAAATAATGATTTGTGGAAATTGTAAAAACATTAGCCTATTTTATATTTTTATTTGTTGTGGGTTCCCAGCCATATGGGCATTAAAGGTAAAATGAAATGAATGATTTTTTGGCTCGAGTTGCTGCTTCCTCTTGTTCCTTTTCTTAATCAAAATTCCATCCTCTAACCTGAATTCCCTATATAATACTAAGTTACATCTCAAATTTTTGGTCAGATATTTTCCGCTCCTCCTTTCGTAACGATTAATCCGTTTATCTGTCTGTACAGCCGAATCTTCCTTCTAATACCCCTGGTGTTCTTGGAGTTACACTTTAATTTCCCCGTTCTGTTGTCATTTCTATGATTCGCTTACGTTTTGGTCATTCTCCTTTCCTCTAGAACCGGTGGTTTGCGACGCCAATCACATCTTTTTTGAATGTCCATTCCTTTCTGTCGAACCTTTTTATTTGTTATTCTCGTCTGCTGAAACTCAAGTTCCTTATTACGCATCTTATATTTTTTCCTTCCGCTCGCCATCCATTGAAATATTCATTAGTTCCTTTATATTGGTCTATATCTGACCGAATCAAAATTTAATTGACGGCTGTTTTCTTTCATCCCGTTTTTGGCTGTAGGTCCTTAGCTGACGTGTCCAAAGGAAAAAAAAAAATATATATATGTTTTTATTAGTGTTTGTTACGTTTGAGTATTTACGGATTAATTTACTTACAGTTCGATTTAATTGAAATATTCTGTTACCTGTTTATAAGTTTTCTCATGTAGATCTAATCACAATGATGTTTCGAAGCGAATGACGGTGCAAAATGTAAAAAAATTAGGCGCGATTAACGTAGAATTAACGCTATTAAAAAAATGGCGGTTTCTCTATTTTCAGAAAATCCCCGTATAAGTGAATAATTAATGTTAATCGTAAACAATTTTCCATACTATGTGAACATTAATAAAATACCAAAAGACGAAACATAAAACCCTATTAGGAATTAATTTATAATTACGGAAATATAATAAAGCACACTGATTAGTCATCAACGATATCCATATTCATACGGTGTTTTCTGTGATAAACGGCCTTTTACGTGTAAATCGTGGGTTTTGAATAACCACGATTGCCGCTTAGCGAATTCGAAATTCGTCACTCTGAAAGTTTTAATCGGAATAAGTGACGTCTAGTGCCGTCTTTACCCATAAGCCGACGAAGCCCGGGCTTAGGGCCCCTTAAGATGGAATAAAAAAAATTAATTCAGAATATATATATATATATATATAAAATATATATATATATATATATATATATATATAAATATATATATATAAATATATATATATAAATATATATATATAAATATATATATATATATATATATATATATAGATTCTCAAAGGTCCTATAAGGATCAAGGGGCCGCGTTGCGGTTCTTTAGCGGTCCACTGAATCACTAACGCATTTTTTCCATTCCAACCCGAGATTCAAACTCGGGGTTTCAGATTGCTAGACTGGCTGCGTAATTCAGAATATTTAAAATTAAAATTAGAAATTTCAAACATAAAATGTAAATACTTTATTTTAATAAACTAATAATTTTGAAATTGAAAAACACATTGTCAGTATGAATAAAAAATTCCATGATATTTTACATAGTGTTTTTGAGCAATATATTAATGTGTTTAATTAATAAAGATATAATTAAAGGAGTTTTTATTACATTAAAACATACAATAATTTACAATTTTCTTCTGCATGTTTTTAATTGCAAATTCAGAGATAATTAAAATTTATTCTTTACAAAATATTTAATCCAATAAACATTGTTGCTAAACTATTTAGTCTTTTATTACGCTTCTATGCTGATTTTTTAGAAACTTGATTGCTGAAAAACTTCTTTTCCCAGTGCAATTTGTAACCATCATACTTGAAAATATTTGAAAGAATATTTCTATATTAGGAAAGGTAGAAACTATAAATATCCTTTTTTTATTCGGATGTACAAGTCCATTTTAGATAAATCGTGCTTTTCTTTTCCGATGATTCTAAGTAAAATTTAAAGTGAATATATTCAGATGTTATCCGCATCTATATCAATATTTGGTCGCCACACTGGTAACTTAAAAAGCAAGACGTTGAAACTTGATCAGACTGATTCTCGTGTTGATTGCAAGTTCACACTTGTTCTTTAAACAGACTAAAGCGCCACTATGTTATAAGATAGCGGAGGCAGGGAGGGAAATTCAAAATTTTGAAAAATCTAGTTTCTACCGACAAACAGAAGGTATGCTCTTGTATTCGGGAGAGTACCTCTTTCGACTCCCGAAAACAAGAATATGTCCTTTGCGAAGTTAGCGGGTCGGCAACACGGGCCAATGAAATAGCTTCCTTTTTGTTTCGATGGGGATGCATGTCGGTCGTTGTGCCGAAATTTGTATTTTTGCATAAAATTGTTTTCTTCAAGTGGGGCCCCAACCGGCGAGGCTTATGGCCCCTGACTCTTAAAGACGGCACTGGTGACATCGATTGCGAGCCTTTTGGTTAATTCGGTACCGCTGTAATGTGATTCCCGTTATTTTTCCTTCGATCGAATTAATTGGATGTATTTTATTTCTAGGGCGGTGGTCAAGGGGATTCTGCAGAAGGTGGAAACGCTGCCGGAGGGGGTTCAAATGTCCTCAGTTTAATTACAACATTACTGGGAAGCAGTAGCGGCGGCGGCGTATGTATACCAAGGGGAAAAGTGTTGCATTTTTCCGCATTTTTACGTTAAAAATTTTCAATCGCTGAAAAACTATTTGAAAAATCGACACATACGTGACACATTAATTAATTGTCTTTCTTTGAAATATGTATAGATGAGGAAATATTTTGTTTCTTTTTCGCGATCAGACTTTAGCGTCTATATGTATATTCGGAACCACTATCGGAAGACTGCCCACATCTACAACTTTCTTTTTTGTTTGTTTTGAAAAAAGACGTCCCCATTAGACCGGCTCACCTAATTTTTGCCATTTCTTATTTTCAAACTCCGGTGTAATTAAGGATGAGAAATTTAGTAGGGTAAAATTCAAAGACCAGAGAAAAAAAAGAGCGAAAATTAAACGAAACGAATTGTATAATAGGAAAAATAAAAAAGATGAGAAAAAAGGAGGAATTACACAAGGAAAAGGAAAAAACTATAAAGGAAGACTATATTTTAAGAGAAGATTAATAATTTGTAGGCTTTTCAAGAATAAAAATAGAGAAATATTAAAAGATAATCGTTAAAAATAATATAAAAAAAGTATATTAAAAGAACGTTATAACTTTCCTGCAACACTGTGACGCCTGTTTTTGTTCAGAAAGCATATTGAGATGTACAAATATCACAAGTTTGGTTAACATATATATAGGTTGTGGAAGATATAGTAAAGCCCGGATGTTAGAATTAGAAAAGCAACAGTAAAGGATGGCGAAAAGATGTAATAGAATTTTATAATTAAGAATAATGAAAAAAATTGAAACTTAAAACTGACTATTAAATAAAAATGGTTATGCACATCGCGCAATTGAAAGAATTCGTATACCATATTGTGTTGCTGTAAAATTAATTATTATAAATATGAAAAATTATTCCCATTTTTCGTAATTTAATAAAAAAAAAAAAAAAAAAAAATGTCTCTTTCTTACAGGGTAATAACGATGCAGAAAATGGAGGCAGCGGTGAATCAGCTGGAGCCGGTGGATCAGATTTAGGTTCCTTATTAAGTGTAAGCACCGGATTAAGCAACAGTGGAAATGGTCAAAAAAAACGGTAAGATGTAATTATTTGGCGCGGCCAGCGAAAGGGACCAATTGAATTTCTAAATGTTTTAACAAAGTTTCGGAAATATGTAAAAAAGTAAGATAAATGAGTGTCTCTCTCTGTCGGTTTGTAGTTGGAAATAAAATGTATTCATTAAGTCTTTCATATAATACACATATGTATATCGACATTATGATTGGGTTTTCCGGTTAAATTTGGAATATCAAGCTACCAAAACTAGTAATAATAATAATAATAATAATAATAATAATAATAATAATAATAATAATAATAATAATAATAATAAAAATAATAAAAATAATAGTAATGTTATCTAAAATGCGGTCAACGTTTTAGTTAGTTTTTTGGGATATTTATTTTTCGTATTTCTTTTCCTCGAATAATTCCTTTTTACTTTAGAGGGTTGAATTTTGGTAATTCTTCCAGACGGGCAGATTTCACAGTGAATTAAGTAGATCTTGTAGTTGTGACCAAAGTAATAAGAATGGGGTGCAACCATATCCTATACCGCCGATTACAATTCACCATAATATTTCGCACATCTCAATGATACTTCCGTACAGCTATCATTCTAATGTAGATTATATACATATATAATTTTTCTATTATTTTTATTATTATTTAGAAGTTACAATTTTTATGCCATATTTTCCCAAAAACAGGATGGTCGAAAAATAGTTTATTTCAACGCCGAAATGATAAATTTATTAAATAGAAAAAAAAAAAAAAAAAAAAAACAAAATAAGACAAGCTAAGGATTTTTCTATTTCTGTAAAAAAAAAAAAGAAAGGAATAAATATAAGTTGTTTTTTGTAACTTTAATGATAAAAATAAGTAAAAGCTACATTTTTTCGATGCTATTAACGATTTAGCAATTGGGTCGGCGATCGTTCAGTGTGATTTTATAAACTGCTTTCCCTTTGTTGTTTTATTGACTTTCTGAACTTTCGGCAGAGTATCGCTAAATTATTACTATTAGCACGCTGGAACGTGTATTTCGTTTACTGTTCGTATTTCAATTATTAATAAAGAACTATATTTAGTTTCGACCCGATTGTTATCAGTGTGCGCAATAACGAAAAAGGAAATAAATAAAAGGCAGAAAAGCGAAAAAAGAATTATTGTGCAATAGTGGAACCTAATTTTCGTTTTGGTCACTGTTTTATTTATAGACAAATTGTACGGTGAACTTTAAAAATATGCACGTAAACTTCTAGAATAAAAAACCGAAAAAACAAAAAAAAAAAAAAAACAAGATACGCCGAAAAAATATTCTTTTTTTTTTTGAAAATACGAAAATATGTGTTCCAGGAACATAATCACATTAATATTCTTTTTCCCCCCGAAAGAGACGTGTGGGAGGGCAGTTCATAGTCTAATATCGATTCTGTGAAATAGGAATTGTACATACAGTTTTTCAAGTGTACATTTTGTAGAGCGAAACTAATTATGAATAAAATGTTTATTTACAAAATATGATATTCCTATTTTTAATTTTTTATTTAAAAGCAATTGGCGAGATGAAACCCCATACATGGTGACAAGAAAGAGCAACCAAAAAAACAGTACAAATTTAAAACAGATTAGGAATTTTTGAAAGACGCATTTTGGAGCTATAAATATAGAAAAACTGGCAAATTTTTAAATATTTTGCAGTTTTTTTTTTTTTTTTTTTTTTTTTTTTTGATTATTATTTTACGCTATGTAATTAGAAAATTAAAAAATATTTTGGTCGGTGTTGTATTAGGGCACGTCGTATTTGCAATGAATTTAAATACGTAAACCAAATAACGGATTACTTGATAAAGATCACACGTTGCGAATTGTTTGTTATGAAAAAAAATGTCGTATTTATCGGACGCACTGAGCGGAAAACATTTTCCCATAAGAACAACCATGCGAAAGAGATCTTAATAAACTTCCCCTAGTGAACATTGGGGTCGCTGGTTTACAATACTCCCGTTCGAAGATAGAATCTTTTGAAAGAAATTCGCACGTCGCGTAATATTTCTTTTTCTTTTGATTCGGATTGTAGTATACAAACAGCGAGTACGATAAATAAATTAATAGAGCCATTTCTACATTTAAGAACCCCCTCTCTCTTACTACCGAAGCTATTTCATACAGCGAAATACCGTAACTATACACAAAACTTTTCTTTACACTTGTATAAGTGTCCTCTCTCAAGCCAGGTGTTTTCGGCGACCTCCTGCCGGAAGTAGTGGCTGCCTTTCAAGGCTACGGGATCACGTTGCTAAAGAGGCCAATTTCCAGCCCAATGAATCTAATCCCCCCCCCCCTGAAATAAACATCGGCATATCGCTGAAATCGAATCCAAGGATAATAAATCTCCTATGTATAACGGAAATGGCAGTTAGAGCAATTAGCAAATATGTGGACCACTTGGTGTCTATTACACTGGTGGAGCTAAGGCAAAGAGCGGAGCAGGGCACTGCCGGCAGCCTGCGCCTTTATATAGGGCAGAACATCTCACATTAAGCCAGAATTAATGATGCCTGCGAGGCCTTGGATGTAGAACTGCACGGAATTTCTTACCATCTCGATCACCTAGTCATTACAACAAAGCTGTAAAAGTTCCCATAGCCACCGATTCCCTACAAGTATGTATGCAGTTGGAAAATCAAAAATACAGAGCAACCCGCTAATATTGAAAATACGCTGCTATCTAAATCAGTTAAACCAAAGGAACAATTGGGTGACGTACATTTGAGTCCCTGGACACATCGGGGTACCTGGTAACGAGAGGGTCGATGTGGAAGCGCGCTCGTTCTCGCCAATGCCAGAGAATGCGGACCTCTACCAGCCTCGATGATGCATATTTTTTTTTGAGGAGTGCGAGAATCAGTTTAAAACAGAATAAGCAGCTACTAAAAAAATGTTCCTAAAAAAACATTAAGCCCACAGTCGAACCATTGCGGCCACCGAGGAGGGAAAGCCCCGGCACGATATTAAGATTCTTAGCCGGCTGTGAATCGACCACGTTACTGTCTGCCACAGACATATAATTAGCAAATCTTCGCCTCTAACTATGTGATATCGACAGTTCCACACATATACTTCTCACTGGCTCAAAGTTCACTATGTTTCGGGCGCAATATGGCCTACCAAGTCTTAATTGCTACATTCTCCCATCTATAATTTTCTAAAATTACCGTTTCTAACTTGCTTCTCCTGCGTGAAAAAATTCATACTAAACTCTGGTCAGATTTCTTTTTCCAAAAAATTTTCACCTATTCATTCAATCGAGTTTTCCTGCTCTTCTCACCTTGGTTTAATGATTTTCATTCATTACGCACTCCGCTGTCGTCTCGAGTATTCGTTTACGCCTTAATTCTGTTACCTTTTTCACGATTTGGTTTTTTTTTTTTCTTTCTTGAACACCTTTCCGAAAATATTTTTATTCTAATTACAAGCTATTTGTAAATCTCGTGTCTTCTTTGGATATCTCTTTCTTTCGGCTGAATACTACTCTGTGTATTCTAATTTGTTGTTTCTTTAATTTTCTAATTATTACTGCGACCGGATCACAGTATTTGCAACCCGTTTTTTAATCGCTTCTAACCGGAAATCCTCTGTCGATGCCCCTACCGCACCAGATTAAAAAAAAAATATGTCATTCTCCATCATCGACAGTTCTCTTGATGGTAGATCTTTTGAAACCGTAATATATGCCTCTGTCGAAAGTCCTCTCGTAGGGAAAATTAAGGTCATCATGAAAAAGCTGACTGCTCTATGAGGGTTACGTTTGAGAATCTCGAAATGAAGAGAGTGTAGATTCGGCAGCTAGGGACGCACTATCGATTTTAAGAATTCACTTACGTCAGTAAAAATCAATAATTTTATTTGGTCATCGGTCAACTCGATTATAAGTAACTTAAGCTGTTTGTAAAAAATGACAACTTGCCACAACGTGGTAGGCCCACATTGGAGGGGCCGGTTGATTTTTCTCGGGGACGCCTTTGCTTTCTTTAGATCACTTCTACGACACTTGAATCACTATTTCAGACGTAATCTATAGATAAGTCCATACCTGTTTGTTAATATTTATAAAAAATAAAATAAATAAATACTTTAGTACTAAATAACTTTCTATTAAATAAATTAAAATAAATACCTCAATTTAAGGAAACATTTTCTCGGGTTATATTATCCAGCTGACAATATAGAATTCATTCAGATAAAACTAAAATCAAATGTTTTATCTGAGTATCCTCCGTATTGTTAGTCGATTATATAGTTCGAGAAAACGTTTCCTTAAATTGAGGTATTTATTTTAATTTATTTAGTAAGGTATATATCTTGGAGGGAGCGACTAAAATAATGAGAAGAGACACGAAACCTCCGGTTTGGTGAACAACTCGACTATTGGGCTATCCATCTAGTTATCAAAGTTTTAATTCTTGTTGAATATATTTTTGTAGGATCGCTAATATACGTACGTTATTTTAGTTTTTGGAACGATTCTCTAATCTGAAATCCGCTTTTACATTAATAATTAATCGCGATATGAACTAATCTTATCTGTTGCAGACATGTTGTCGTCAGCCAAGCAGTATGACAGGCGCCGATCTTTACACATATCCGTCTTACTAGTTTACAAAAAATCTGGTTACCAAATTTAGAAAATAATTTCCGCAACATTGTGGTCTCGTAACGTGTAATTATAATAATTAGTCTTTTATTATATTTTCTTTATGTTCTAACGTATAGTCAAATTTTTCCTCGTCTTCGACATTTTTTTTCCTAAATTTTTTTTTGTTCTGTGCCGTCATTACCTAATTATCATTTTTACTTTCATCGTATCGAATACTCTTTTTGTTTCTCTTTTGTAATTTAAGAAAACCCATTGTAAACAATCGTTTTTACTTTTCAATCGGTGTGTAATTATATGATTTTAATACATATTACGTATAAAAAAAAAATGTTGTATATTTCTTCCTAATCTTCTCATCGTATAAATAGTCTAATGGCTACATTTTTGTTAACTTCACATGGACTCTTAATCCCCATGTAGAAATTAAACTCTCCAGCTTACTTAACACATTTCATAAAAAAGCTACTGAAAAAACAATATCCTTTTATAGGCTTCGGTTTAGTATTTACCAAAAAATACCCTGGTTCCCAAATTTTAATTCTCATTTTATATTTATCTAGCTCGATGATTGTTCTTCCTGCCGCCCATGGTCTCATAAACAGTTTTTTTTACATCGTTAACGCTGAAAATATTCTTTTGTAAAATAACTCTCCTTGCCTGATGATTTATACTCAACGAGAAAATTTTGTAGCGACATGCTTTCGTTGGAAAACTTAATTTCCTTTTATTAGGAGAGGGCTCGTCAAGCAAGCACCTCCGTAATTATATAAGCAACAAATTGACTGGAAAACATTAATATATTAAAAATTATAGTTTCGGGGACACTGCTCCATATAATCAAGGGGGAATTTACAACTAAAGTTAACATGGAAACAATATAAATATCTATATAAAGTTGAAAAAATCGAAATATCGAAATCATTAAATTTATCGTAGTGTTCAAAATCAAACAGTAAAATATTAATGTACAAATTATAAAATTATAAAATAAAAATGAAATTTTTAGCTAATATATATATATAAAAAATTCACAAATATAAAGTTTAGTTTTGTTTTTTAGTATTTTAAATAAAGGATTATTATTAGGTATATGTTTATTTAACGTAATATGCTTACATTATTACGTTCCAACGAATAATGGCGCTATAATTTTTAATATGTTAATGTTTTCTAGTCAATTTATTGTTTATATATATAATTATATTCATGTGAAAACATGTTTATAAATAAACGCTCTTCAAGGGGACCTTTAGCCAAAAACAATTAGAAATAGAAATGAAAAATTACATAATGAGCCGATCTGACATTGTTGGTAAAAAGGAACAAATAGCACAAATGGCCGGGATATAACGGTCACAACAAGGAGCAGGAAGCTTAAGCCTAAGTTAATAAAAAGGAACAAATTGCACAAATGGGTGGGATATAACGGTGGCAACAAGAAACAGGAAGCTTAAGCCTAAGTTAATAAAAAGGAACAAATAGCACAAATGGGCAGGATATAACGGTGGCAACAAGAAACAGGAAGCTTAAGCCTAAGTTAATAAAAAGGAACAAATAGCACAAATGGGCAGGATATAACGGTGGCAATAAGGAGCAGGAAGCTTAAACCTAAGTTAATAAAACGGAATAAATTGCACAAATGGGCAGGATATGACGGTCTCAACAAGGAGCAGGAAGCTTAAGCCTAAGCAAATAAGAATACACAAGACTGAACGCCTCTACCGAAAAAAATAAACACTCAAAGAACATAAATCAGTGTCGCAAACAACTGCGTCATTTGAATGGAACAACAGGCAGTGCGGGGAAGAAGCCAGCTCAAAGCGAAAGCGATAGGAAGACGCAGTAGAGAATGGTCAAATCGCAGGTGAACACAATGAGAATAACAACAGAGCGTCGAAGTGAGGGAAACAGAAGCAACTATGGATTGAAAGGAAGACTAGGTTGAACGTACAAATAACAAGGGGCGATTGTTAGAAAAGGAGGACGCATATATATATATATATATATATATATATATATATATATACAACCAAAGTTTGAAATGGAAATTTTTACATAGAAGCGGCAGAAGATTAGGAGATGGGATTTTTTTGAAGAAGAAGAAAGAAGGAGCAGCAACGCGAGCTAAAGAATCAGCCGTCGTCTCATTACTAAAGATGCCAGAATGGCCAAGAAACCCATATCAAATATCGGTATGAATCGCATGGGGAGAAAACAGAATATAAATAATACATATATGTTATGGGGAATAATGAAATTACAGAAATGATCAGGAAGGGGTGAACAGACGACAGGACATTCATGCAGTCAGAAATAATCGAAAAATTAGAAGAAACACGACGAAAGGGAATGAGGATAACGTAATCAACTCGGCAGTAAATATGGAACAAAGAGAAGAAAGGCAAAGAGATTCAGAAAAGTTAAAATCTGGAAGAATAAAAGAAGCATCGACACCCGCAGGTCCCTTCAATTACAATTCCTTCGGTAGACATGTGCAAAGACAATCGGTACTCCTACAAATAGCTAGAGACTTTACTAATCATCTGAAAATGATAACTCTACGAGAAAATTATAACAATTCTTAAAACGCCAAAAAACCAAAGTTCAATTTAAAGAAAGTGTGTAGCTAGAAAAAAACACTTGCAGCATACATTCACATCTAATAATCAAATGTGACAGTTAACGTACATACAGTTTTTTATCATGGAATCGTAACAGCTACTGCCACGATCTTCGGAAATCTCACTTTAAAAACTTATCTCTGTATTCCGCTGAACTATGCGACGCGGGATTTAAAAATACCAGGAAATATAGTTCATGGAGGGCTTCTTCCGACGGCAATACAATCAGATATTCATTTCGAAGAAGCCTAATTTATAGACAACCATCTAATTCTTCTGTAACCCAATTTTCATCAAGGAAACCATCTAATTCTTCTGTAACCCAATTTTCATCAAGGAAACCGACAACAATCTTGCTATTTCCAGTTATTTTACTAGTATTCTATATTCGCATGTAACGCGAGAGGGTTGCCGTTCCTTCGCTGGGGATTCATTTAGGTGGCGGATTTATTAATATCTACTTCTCATTATTCAATTTTGTGTTATAGATTCGATCATGCGTTTACTGTTTTAATTTTATCCTCTTGTTTATCACGTATCAGTATATTGTTACATAGTTAGCAACAATTGGTTTTTTACCTTTAATTGTTTACACTTGCATGTTTTATGGTTTTCACTATATTTAACACATCGAGAGAGTTTTGTACCGTACGTCTTTTTTACGCGAATATAATTAACATTTTATTTATTGGATACAAGGGTTCTGCTTCTTATTCGAACAGTTTGGCATTCAATGAAAATATAATGTTATAAATATTTTTATTAATATCACTAGACTTTAAATCTACGAACGGATGGCAGTAATAAAAACAATAGTAAATTACGAAACGTTCAAGTAAATTACCTTACTTTAAATCTAACTTTGACAAAGTTCTCAACGTTAAAGTAACTGATGGTGGAAATAGAATTGAAAAACTAAAAGAAATTATACCGGGAAAAAAATCATTTCAATCTTCAGCAGAGCTCGCTGAAAACATTTTGAAAAAATGTATAAAACCATCGGGGAACTTAAATTTTTACCAATGTTGCACTTAAAAAACGGTTCTCGTTAATAATTAAAACAAACCCGTGCGACAAAGAAAAAAATCGTTAAATCGATGTATAACATTAGTGAAAAAAGGACTTTTTCTATTACAGAAACAAAAAAAAAAAGATCCCCCTATATATTTAAAGGTAACCAACTTACATGCTTCGTTTCTTTTAATGAACAATGAAGAAATTAAAAAAGAATTATTTCAATCAATCCAACCATACTGTGAACAAAAAAATTGAATAAATTCGGATAATTTAAAACTAAAAGAATAAACCGGAAAGTTAAGAATGACAGAACATACGTAGAAGCAGTTATACAAGTTTCGCCTGGTTTATGTAATAACTTAATTTTGGATATATCCCTACTGAATGGAAAATCTATCGTGTTTATAAACATGTAGACGTAACACAATGTTGTTTTAACTGCGCTGGCTTCGGACACAAGGTAAGGAATTGTAAACTATCCAAAGAAAAAATAAATCTCATTAAAGAAACAATAAATAGAAATCGTTGTCCCGACTGCGAATACTGCAATACAACAAAAAACACAGAATTTGACGCAAATCATAAACATTATCAGCTAATACTTTCTCAATTCAAACACTAATTATGAATGATGGCAGGTAGAGCTCCATTAAGGAAAAATTTCTATAAAACTAAATTAATAGAATTAAACTGCTTAATATTAAAGATGTGGGTCGAAGTAAATACTAGTAGTCAGGAATTTTACAAAAAGTATGAAATATGACATAATTATAATAACAGAACCAAATAATGCAAACAATAAACTAACAGGTTATATTAATAGTTACGACAATATCATACAAAAATATCTGGTAATTGCGGTGCAGAAGAATTATAAAGTAGAAACTATTAAAGAAATGGGAAACATCTTACTACTTAAAATAGAAGATTTTATTTTAATAGCATGTTACATCTCACTAAATAAACCCCGATCGAAGATAAACTTGCAATATTACAAAACTATTTAAACCTAATACGAACGGAAAAGATTATAGTGGCTGGTGATTTTGAGATCATCGTTATATGAACAGACAGATCATAAAAGTAATAAAAGAATTTTAATATTTCGGAAGAATTTATAATAAGCAACCAATTAAAAATGATTATAATATTAAAACTTTCCGCAATAAAAATGGGAGTACTTGTTATAAAAGAAAGTTTTAACGAATAAATTAACCAGATAGTTAAATCGACAGATGAACTATTATTGAATGAACAGGTGAACGAAATCACGAATAAAATCCGAAAGAATATTAGAAATATAAAAGCGAAGAAGTGAAACTGGTAAAAATATGGTGGAACACTACATCAGAACAATACGAAAAAGAAAAGTGAAACACAACTGACCAAATTAAAGTATACATGTATAAAAAGAAAAATAATGAACTAAATAAAACACTCACATTACTGAAAGAAATCACAGGCTTCAGCGATATTCTTTTATTACCATACCGTCGTATACTTCATTGATCTTTAAATACCCATACTCACATAACCGCTTTAAGTTACAGGTAGATTTGGATTCTTTTCAGTTCGTTAATAGGCACAACGCTAGCAGAGTATTCAATGCGATAATTTCAGACCATTGGCCGAATTTCCAACCGATTTTTACTGATGGTTCTAAATCTTCGAATTCTGCGGGTGCTGCTTTTTTTATACCATGTCTTAACTTAACTAAAAAATTCTCTCTTCCTCGTTTTACCTCTGTGTTTAGTGTCGAATGTGCTGCGATTTTCAAGGCTTTGTGCTTTTTAAATTCACATATCTTCTCTGAATATATCATTATCATGTCTGATTCTAGGAGTTGTTTATCAGCTTTGAAACTCTTATCGTGCAACACAAAATCCCATCCATACCTCTACCAAAATCAGAAGCCTAGTAGTGTCCCTTTCTGAATCTAGCGTAGTAGTTAACTTTGTTTACCAGGACATGCCGATATCTACGGTAACGAAGTGGCAGACATGGCTGTCAAAGATACACGGATGAATGGTTGTTTAGTTCCATACTTTCCAAACAGAGAGACCTATTCGAGCTCATTAGATATGCCCATAAAGAATATTGGGAGGCTACATGGGCAAATCCATTTTGCGCGCAACAGTACAAAAGAATTCAACCTAATATTCCTGACGTTCCTTGGTTCAACCACATTACGACTGTTTCGATGAGTACCAGATCGTACATTGTTACTTTATGTCGCCTCCGGCTGGGTATGAACTGCCTTCCTGATTTTCTTTGTACAACGTGGGTTTAATCTCTTCTCCCTATTACCAACATCCACTAGACTCGGACAAAGTGGCGGACGCTGATCACCTCATCTTCGAATACAATTTGCACACGGCGCAAAGAATTATTTTGTATAACTCGATAATAAATTTCCAGATCCCTCTGCCATGTAGTGTCAATTCTCTCCTGGCCACCGGGAGTGCTGCAATATACAAGTTATTATTTAATTATATAGTACAATGCAATATTACTGTGTAGCGTTAATTAGTTAATTAATTATATTACATTGTCGATGGGTTGAATTTTGGACTTCCCGAAACAAAAAAAAAAAAAAAAAAAAAAAAAATCACCGCAAGATATAGAAGAGAAACCGACAAAAGCAAATCAGAAGCGTGGAAACAAATGGGGCAAACCGTATAAAATTGTTATGAAGAAACGTAGCAATTTAAATTTTCCAACATTAATTATAGGCCAAGGTGAAATTATTACAGATGAAAAAGAGAAATATGGATTAATAAGTAATGTACTTTTTCTTAAAGTGATTGATGAACTTAGGGCAAGCGATACGATACGGAATTATAAATTAGACAAAATAAATGAATTTTAACCGTTACGAAAATAATTAAAATGTGCAATAATAAAAAGGCCAATGGTATCAGACAAATTTTTAACAAAATGATAAAAATTCGAAATATCTTATTACATTCATACCTACTATGGTCAGTTTTCATATTTTAATATCTGTACTTTTCCGGAAATATGGAAAAGTGAAAAATTCATCCTGCTAAACAAACCAGATACGGAACCCTCAGCACCAAAAGTTTACAGACCGATAACTTTACTTTCTAACATTGGAAAGATGCTTTTATAGTAGATTCTGAATTATCCGACCTAATCGGGGCTGAAGGTTGGCCGCATACCGGAAAAGTCGGATAATTCGGAGTCGGATAATCGGGAGTCTACTATATTGCAAAGGAGCGACACGATGTAAAATACGGACGAGCTGGGAAACATATTAGCTGCAATTTGTATTTTTTGTCAGCCTTAAAAGGGGAACTATCACGGTTCACGTCGATCCATTTATCATTAATATCGATAAATTTTTTATTTCTTTTCGGTTTTCATTTATTCTCTTTTTTGTTTTTAAAGCGACATGATCTATAGATAACATTTCGGTGTCTGTTGCTTATTTCTTTATTTCCAAGAAAAGTTCATTTAAAACAGCCATCAGGCGTATTCGTTTATTATAAAAAGATAATGAACCCATTAGAATGTTTTTACAATATGATGTTTTTTAATGCTACAATTATAATTAATCATTTTAAAATCAATTGAGAAAGCATTGTTGTTTATAATCGGTTATTTTACTTTGGAATTTATCATTCGAACGTGCTTTTTCATTATTTTAAATTACATAATAAATTATTTTTTACATATTTGGTTTTATTTAGGAATATCCGGAAAAAAAATGTTCTCAGTAAAAATATGAAAAAAATCCCTGCCCCCACCCCCAAGAACATAAATTGCCCCCCTGCAAACAGATTCCTCAATTCATCCCTGTTTCGGTTTCCTATACATCTATGCATGTCATATCAGGAATTATGCCAGTGGATTTACAGTTGGAAATGATTAACGAGATAAAAATAACTAAAAAGAACCACAGTAATAGGACAATGGTAATACAGAAAGTAAAAGAAATGAAATCGAAATACCTGGAGAAGTGGCAAAACGCTTATGAGCAAGAATTAACAGGAAGACGAACGTATGGAATATTACTCAGAATGGAAGATAGATTGAAAAACAAATTAATCAGTCCAGATTTCTTTCTCACCCAATTTCTATCGGGACTTGATAATTTCGCTGAGTATTCGAAAAAAAAAAAAAAAAAAATGGGCATAACAAATAATGATAAATGCAGAGAATGTAATATCGAAACAGATTCACCCCGGATCATACTTTTCCATACCATTCCAAATTCGAGCACACAAAAGCAGAACACAACATCGGAGGAAACTACAATTGGTGTTTAGGAATAAAAATAATACTATTAAGACCATAACTAACATACCAAAGCATAGGGAACAGAATATAATGTTGAATAATTATAGTCTAACTAGAAGTACGGTTTCTTGTGTTTAGCGTGCGATTTTCTTCTTTTTTCCGAGCTTTTTCTCTTAAGTATATTTTATAATGTAGAGGAGATACGGAAAAACCATGGGTCAAACGGTCTCCATTTACAAGAGTTTATAAATCGCTATTCGTATTGTATTTATTAAGGTTTTGTAATTTTAAAAAAAAAGAAATCTACGAAAAATAACATACAAAAGTTTAACTATGTCGTTAAAAAGTTTCCATAAACTATTCTTAAATAACAATAATTATTTTAGAATAATAATTTATTTAATTATGTATTAACGAAAACCAAAACCTCTCAAATGCAATAATATAAAGAACCATATTAATTACAACGTAATTCTTAGGCTACCCCCCATTCGAAAAAATGTCCCAATTTTATGTAACGCTAAATGTCCCAAAAAAATGTCCCAATTTTATGTAACGCTAAATGTCCCAAAAAAATGTCCCAATTTTATGTAACGTTTGTTATATTTCATAGGATTTTTGTTATTGTTATTTAAAAAATGTCACAATTTTATGTAACGAAATATGTAACGAAAAATGTAATGAAACAATATCTTAATTTTATGTAATTCAAGTTAAATGTTAGGATAGGATTTTTGTGATTATGTTTTGTTTTCCTTTTTGTGTTGATGCCAGTAAGAATTACGTTGTAAATTTTGATCATTTTATACAAAGTATAGAAGAGAAAGAGACAGAAATAAAAGCAAGAGGGGTCAAGGGGCACAGCCCCTTGCGAAGCCAAAATGGCCGAGTTATATATATATATATATATATACTCGTATATATATTGTAGAAATTTCGTTTTTTTCTTGTTCATAAGTAATATGTATTTTCTTTCTACCGGAAAACCCGTAATAAGGACTGATGATTTGATTAGATGACAATTTTTTTTTTTTTTATTAGTAGAACATTAGGCTTTTGATTTATTTAAAATTACTATAAAAACCCGCTAACAACCGATGCCGTGTTTGTCACGGAAACCGCGTAGGAACAATTTTAAATTACTTCGACTCACCGTTAAATAACACGCGGAAATCATTTTTCTCTGCAACTGTTCATTCTAAATTATTGATTAGGTATTATTCTTCTTCATTCTCAAATTCTGATTCCTATCAGTCTATTCACCCGGATCTTCACCCTTGGTTCTTCAACTTCCCTTCGTTGCAGCGTTCGCCTCTCTCCGTGCAGTCTACGCTTTGGACATAATTTGCTTCCTTCACCGCTTCTCTGTTTCTCATTTATATCTTCTTCACTTTGTCCTCTCCACCCTTCTGCGTTTCTCATTTATATGTGGTGCTGATCATATCTTTTTTGAATGTTCTTCCGCCATTGCTGAAAGTTTCTCTATCTACTTGTCACTTTTACCAATAGGCTTCACTATTCCTTACAGTGAGTTCTTCATCCTTTCCTTTCCCTCTACTGTTGATATACCGGTCTCCGTATCCTTTCTGCCTACTATCTTTGATCCCTTAAAGATCTAGTTACACTTTTCTTTTCTTCCTTAGTTCTCGAGCTGATTTCCACGTTGACGAAGCCATAAAAAAAGGTAATAAAAACTTCAACTCCACCGAAAATAGATTCAATAAAATAACGCTCGGAGACAAACGGATGTCGATAAATAAACGATTTAAAAGAAATTATAAAACCGTAATTCTCGATTAGACTCTGAAAACTTTTACAATGCACGATGCGGATAACAAAAACTTTTTTTTAAACAAAAGGCAGTTCTGCCGAGAAAAATCGTGTACATCACAAAACGTAAACACGAACACAAAATTACCCGATAATTTAATGGCTAGTTTCGTGGAAAATTTCAAAATTTGTCTTTGATTAAGCCAGTGTGACTATGTCGAAACATAGCACACGCGCGATAATATACCTATATAGAATAGATCGAACTAAAAGTAAATAAATACGTTTTCAAGAGATAGAATTACCTGATCGATGCATAATCCGCTTTCTGCAGCTACATAAAAGAACGAGATAAAGGCTAAGATCGACCAAGAAATAACACCAAAATCCTGTGTTAAGATAAATCGCGCTGCGGATACAATCTTGTCAATATATATATATATATATATATATATATATATTGATAGGATGACTATTCAGGAGATCCACCTAACAAATCAAGCTTCTATTTAAAATAATTTAATTTATAACTTTACAGAAATATAATTTGAAAAATTTTATAAAATCACCAACGTGCTTTGGACATGGTCCGGCATTCATGGGTATACTACAAGCAGCGGCGGACGATAATTATGTATTTTTAAAACATTTTTAAATTTCTCTAAAGGTTGCTATTTGATTTTCTTTATCAATGAGTATTTTTCAAATCTACTGCCTACCTCAGAAGATTTTACGTAATTATATAATCCCCCTCCACCAATGTCCTTCTTATACCCCCTCCACGCCAAATGTTCTTCTGGATCCGCCCCTGCTACAAGTAATATTAAAAATTACAATATAATATATGAATTATGAAGCATGAAAAGCACGAAATAAAGTCGATATATATATATACGTTGACATTTTAAAAGATATTACTAATTAATTACTTTTAAACATAGGAAAATTGTATGTGTATATGTATGTATATTAATTACAACGAAATTCGAAAAAATGTCCCAATTTTATGTAACGAAAGTTAAATGTTAGGATAGGATTTTGGTGATTGTTTTTTTTTTTTTTTTTTTTTTTGTTGATGCCGGTAAGAATGATGTAAATTTTGATCATTTTACACAAAGTATAGAAGAAAAAGAGATAGAAATGTAAGCAAGAGGGATCAAGAGGTAGAGCCCCTTGCGAGGGCAAAGTGGCCGAGTTATATATCATATATACAATCAAGATAAAAATAATAATCGAAACAACTAATCAATATAAAAAAGCTATAAAAATCAATAAATTATAACATTTTTTAAAGCAATGTAAAATTTAACTGTATTAATTTATATTTAATAATGAATTATTGTATGGCGTATTTGTATTAATAATATTATATTTACGTTTATTTATATAATATATATTTCATCCGAATGTAATGATTCATAATTAGAAATTCTTTTTTATATTCTGTTCGATATTTTTAGTAATTTTGTTTTTATTAACGGTAATATATACTAATAAGATCCAGCTATTTTATGCATTTTCCTAAATGTATTAATAATATTCCGAATCAGTTGATTTTTTATATATATATATATATATATATATATATTAATTACAACGTAATTCTTAGGCTACCCCCATTAGAAAAAATTTGTTCCAATTTTATGTAACGTTTGTTATATTTTATAGAATTTTTGTGATTATGTTATTATATTCATATGGACCGATTTAGAATTACGTTGTAAATTTTGATCATATTATACAAAGTATAGACGAGAAAGAGACAGAAATGTAAGCAAGAGAGGTCAAGGGGCACAGCCTTTTGCGAGGCTAAAAGGGCCGAGTTCATATATATATATATATATACATATATTTTATAAAGTTTCAAGAGAAAAAATCCTACACCCCGTTTTATAGTAGCTAGAGAGTTGATTATTTTTTCAATCGACGTATTTTTTCCGTGAGATCATAAGAAAATTATAAAACCTTCAAAATTTTAAAATTAAAGGGCCCAAATTTTTAAAAATGTGAAAATCAAGTTTTAAGAAAAAAATTCCACAGCCGGTTCTGTATGAGTTAGATATCTGCATACTAAGGTCTCTAGAACACAGGAAAATAATAAAATTCGAAAAATTTTGATATTTAGGAACCACAATTTGGAAAATACACACTTAAAGCGGTAAGACTGGAAACTAAACAAATGTTCACAGCTCTATCCATGGTAGCTAGATGGTCACTCTTTTTTTTAAATGATGTATTTCAATCGCTGGAATATATGAAAAATGCGAGATCATGAAAATTTTAAAATTAAATGGTCTAAATTTGAAAAAATTTCATAGCCGGTTCTATATGAATTACGGTATTGATTTCCTTTTTAACCTACATACTAAGGTCATCAGAATAAACCAAAATTTGTGAAAATACACGCTTAAAGCGGTAAGACTGGAAACTAAAAAATGTCCTCAGGAGGGTCACTCTTTTTTTTAAATTATGTATTTCAACCGATATAATATAGAAAAAATACGGGAAGCCCAACATTTTTAATTTAAAGGGCTCAAATTTTGAAAAATGTGAAAATCAAGTTTTAAGAAAAAAAATTTAAAAGATTCCAGCTCACTTCAAACATTGTGGGCACTGTTAATACAGATGCAATCATAGTGCGAAATGGCAAATCTTTTCTTCTATTTTCCATTGAACATTATGGTCATTCCTGATGCGAAGATGAAAAAAATGCAGTATAGAATTCCATTCTTTATTTTTCCGTGAAGTATTGTTGGCGGCCATAGTGCTGGATGGTGATTATTTTACTTTCCACTGAGAACGGATAACTATTCTATGCTGTAGCAGTTATAAAGCTAAACAGTGATTATTTTCTCATATTTAAATTAATTCTTTTGTATTATCTGTTTATCACCACTTTGCTCTAAATCGTTATGGTAACTAAAATATTATTTAACAACCAACTGCGCAGGTTATTCTTAAACTATTTCCTGATTAATATAATCCCCTTCAGACACTGTGGTAACAGGAGATTCCAGCAGTTATGAGCAACTCAAAAATCAATACATAATATGTAAAATAGAATAAGAACAAAAACCTTATTATGATAAAATGAAAAACAATATTTCTATATCTACAAGTACATTATTGGAAAAAAATTTAAATCCTGTTTCGTAGAAGCTAGAGGATTAATTTTTTTTCAACTGACATTTTTTCGTCATTAGAAAATATAAGAGAAATAAAAAACCCCACAATTTTAACATTTAAGCGTAAAAATTCTGAAATGATTATAGTAATGGTTAACAGTGCCTTAATATATTTTCCCTTAGATTCTAATAAAGAAAGCAATATGGGTCTGGCCGGTTAAGGGGAGTAAAAGTGCCTCTGATCCAAACTTTATATAAAAAAAATGTATACATCTAGGGTATGAAAAAAGTAGTTGATGCTGAAAGTTTCAGACCCCTAGTCCTATAGGGGGCGGCTGCTGTAGTCACCATTTTGTGATTTTCGGTTTTTTACAATATCTCACCCATTTTTCAACCGATTTTAAAAATTCTTGTTGGAGCTTAAAGATAATAGAAAGTACTCAATTCAACGGTATGACAGCATTAATGATTATAAAGGAAAAAATCAGAAATGGAACATACGAATGAAGCTAACAAAGGAATAACCAAGGGAGACGGAAAAGAAAGCATTAAGCGCTGTGAGGCGTAGGATAAGACGCAAAAGACCGGAATACAGTATCGCGCGTTCTGAAGAAATGGAAGGACATTCAAGCAAAATGTGATTTGCATCACAAACAAAGTTTGCTTCTGAAGGATCAAACGGGCGACAAAGAGGAGACTGAGAACTGAAAAACCTAATAATGCTTTTAAGTAATAAAAAAATATAGAGATTTTGCACGAATTTAAAATTCCCATAATAGAAAATTAGGTAACACAATGACAAATTATGTATCTTTTTTTTTCTTTTTTTTTCTTTTTTTTTTTTTTGTTTATTACTTTAAATCCACTATACCTTTCGACTTCTCAGCTAGAGTTTCTAAATGTTACTGCTATTGTTTATTGCTAATTATTGTGTTTTGTTGTATTAATCATTACATAGTTAACAAAACTGATTCAATTAAAAAAGTCTTGTTTATGATTTTCCGTTTTTGTATTTCGTTTTTAAACTTTTTGCATTCAAAGATCAAATAAAATTACATTTTATAGTTTGCTTCCGGTTAAAGTTTTAGAGGTTTTTCAGCAAAAACGCATGTTTTAATTTTTTTTTGGACTTGTTTCATCTGTTCTAAAAATCCGAAAAAATTCTTAAAAATATTTTACTATAACATACGTAACATATATATCGATTTCGTTGTTGTTAGTTGAATTTCAAAAGGTTTTTCAATCGAAAACGTATGATTTTATTTAATTTCGTTCCAAAAATCTGGAAAAATTCAGGAAAACTTGTTATCTTAAAATACGTATTCCGTTGTAGTTAGTTGAATTTCAAGAGTTTTTTCAGTCAAAAATGCATGTTTTTTTGTTTTTTTTTGAACCTCTTCCACCAGTTTTAAAAATCTGAAAAAATTTCAGCAGATAGTTTACATTACAATACATGTTATATACTTTTTTCGTCGTTACTGAATTTTTTTAATTTTTTTTTTATGACATTTTAAAAATTTTTTAAATTTTAATTTAGCGTCTAAAAATCTGAAAAAATCACCGTTATAGAACTTTCTATTATCTTTACGTTTCAACAAGAATTTTTAAAATCGATTGAAAAATGGCTGAGATATTGTAAAAAAACCGAAAATCACAAAATGGTGACTACAGCAGCCCTCTCCTGTAGGACTAGGGGTCTGAAACTTCCAGTTTTAATCACTTTTTTCATGCCCTAGATTTATATATTTTTTTTTATAAAGTTTGGTTCAAAGGCACTTTTACCCCCTTAACCGGCTAGATTCTTTCATCATTGCATTTAAAAAAATAAATATTCTTAATATCCTACTTTAAAAATAATCAAATGAAATATTCATATATATATATATATATTACCCTGCCAGCGGCTTTAGTTTTTGTCAGATATTTTAATCTGAATTTCACTTTTTTAATTGACGTATTCGTGTATTTCTTTTCTTAAAAAAAATAAGTATATGTGAACGCTGCAGTCTTTATGAAAATTTACAAAGTAAAACAATTTAAAGTCCGAAGGAACGGACCGCGAAGCGGACAGCGAAAACAATCCCACTTAGTGTATATATATATATATATATATATATATATATATATATATATATATATTAATTACAACGTAATTCTTAGGCTACCCCCCATTCGAAAAAATGTCCCAAAAAAATGTCCCAGAAAAATATCCTAATTTTATGTAACGTTTGTTATATTTTATAGGATTTTTGTTATTGTTATTTAAAAGATGTCACAATTTTATGTAATGAAATATGTAACGAAAAAATGTCTTAATTTTATATAATGAAAGTTAAATGTTAGAATAGGACTTTTGTGGTTATGTTATTTTTTTTTTTTGTGTTGATGCCAGTAAGAATTACGTTGTAAATTTTGATTATTTTATACAAAGTATGGAAGAAAAAGAGACAGAAATAAAAGCAAGAAGGGTCAAGGGGCACAGCCCCTTGCGAGGCCAAAATGGCAGAGTTTATATATATATATATATGTGTATATATATATATATATATATATAGAGAGAGAGAGAGAGAGAGAGAGAGAGAGAGAGAGAGAGAGAGAGAGAGAGAGAGATATTTTGTCTATTTTCTGTTGTTAATTGCGTTTTTTTCTGTTTTTGGAAGAATATATCTTTTTTACATTTAGTATCTAAAAAATCTGTAATATGTGGTATGTAGTTATTTGTTGCGATATATTTTAACGTATCTGTTTCTGTTCTATTTTTTAGAGGAATGCTATTTAATCTATATATAAGCCATAAAAGGTGTACGTTTTTGTATATTCAGGTGATTAGATTTGTTATTTTAATAACTGTATCTAAGTTCTCGAAATATTTCATCGTGTCGGTGTTTTTTTTTAATTTTTCAAATTACATTTCTGAAAAAGTTATAAATTAAATTAATTTTAAATAGTATGCGTTTAAAAATTGACATGAAAAAGTATAATAAATCAGGGCTCTATTTAAATTGGTGCACAATAACTTAGTATTCCATATTCCTAGTTACGGCATGAATTTAATATAAAAAAGCTATCTTTAATGTCGCGATGATTTTCACCCATTCCTATACTCATACCAAGGGTTCGACTTCGATAATTTTGAGTTCCGTGATTTTTTCGGACGGCATAGCCTTACAAAATACATGTCCCAAAATTTATTTATCCTTTCCTTTTTCTTTATTCGTCATAGTGTTTGTTCTACCGTGAGACGGTTTATAAGAAAAAAAACCTCTGATAAACCAAAAATAATTTTACAATTAAAATTTCAACGAATTCTCGGTCGAGCTCAATCCAGGTGAGAATCGTAACGTCGTTTTCGAGCAAGCTGCAGGCTGTCCCAAAACCATTTTTTGGGAATCACTGATCTCACATTGGAATCTCGGCTTACATGCTAGCACCATCAGGCCTAAAACATCGATATTATCCGAAATAGGACGAATGCATAAAATGGTTAAAGAATCTGGTGAACGGCAATGAAGTAGTAGTGATTAAATATATATATATATATATAACGTAATAAAAAAATAATATTAATTATAATTTTAGTCGTATGATAAAAATTTTATAATTTATATTTGTAATTTATAAATGTAACTTTAAAAAAATTATTATAAAATAACACTAATCATTTACTAAAAAAAAAAAAAAATCGTAATCAGTTGTAATAGTATTGATAAATGATGGTGATAACGATAAACATAATGATGATAACAATATTAAGGCAAAATTATACAGTGCGAACGCAGTTGAATACTTTTTAAGTAAAAGAGGGGTTGAATGTTCCAAACTGCCAACCCTGTGAAGGGTTTAGACAAGATAATTAGGTAAACAGTCGATATAGTGAATATGTCCTGGACACGTCTGACGATTTAGTTTGTCAGTTCTCAACTGTTTGTGCTGTACGGTTAAGTCGTTTTGCCGAATATAAATGGTTTAAATGGGTAAGTTCAAAAAGTTTACTTTAAATTTTTAGTTATATTCTTTTTTCTCGCACGATGAACTACAAAATTCACGTACGATTTTTATTTATTTTGACTTTTCGAAAATCGGCTAAACTTACAATTACGTTACGATGAATTTAACTTAAAACGGGAAAATTAAATGAAAATAAAGTATTTTTCTAATTACGTTTGAAACCCCCGTTAGAGACGATTAAAAACTTATTGTCGCTGTAAAATATTTATGATTATGTGCCCCATTGGAAAACCTCGATCGCAAAGATAACGCAACAGTTAATTACCGCAAATACGAGTATATTTTAAAAGATGCGTCTCATTTAACAAATCGCCGTGAGTTAAGTTGACGTGAAAGAATTTAGGACACAGAAATGCAACTCATTTACTTTCGGTTTCATATTATTAATTTTTATTGTCGTTACTTGCCTATCATTTATTTAGGCGTTTTATACGACTTGTGAGAAAATATTTAATAAACGCCTTTTTTAAGTTTAATATAAAGAATATTTATTTATAAAAGTATTAAAAATTAAAAATAGGTAACATTTAATAAAACAGCAAGTTCGGTGTGGCAGTTTTAATTCCGACGAGTGTATCACCTCGATTATTATTTTACTAACACTTTCAGCGAACGGCATAAGTGAATTTAGACGCATTAAATAATAATTTATGGATAATGTGAATGTTTAGTGGTGTATAAAGAAGAGAGTCTTCTTCTTCAAGCAAGGTCTTCTCTGGCACCAATATTTGTCTTCGTTGGCGTACCTATAAAAAAAAAAAAAAAAAAAAAAAATATTTGACGTAGGCCTCTCTCAAATTCACTTTCACCGTTGTCTATCCGGGAGCCGTATCCATGAATAATAGCTGGTTTTATTACATTATCTGACTATCTTCTTGGGGATCTTCCTTGTTTCCATTTTCCTGTGTATGGTCGCGCCAGTTCAGTACTTCCTTTGTTCATCTTCCGTCCGTTAGTCCTGCAACACGCCTTGCCCAGTTCCATTTGTTTGTAACGATTCTGGCGCTACAATATCTTCAAACCCTATGCTCTCTTTCGTATATATTGGATCTTTCGATTGCATTATTTAATCTTATTCCCCTCAGTAAAATTCCATTCGTCTTTTGGCCTTTCCGATGCTATCCACTAATTCTCTTGTTCGAGACCAGGTTTCCGTAGCTCAGCACTGGTACGATGCACTAATTAAAAACAATTTGACTCGGTTTGCTGAATTGATCTTACTTTGTAAAATCTTTTTCATTCTACCAAACGCTGTCCGTAAAAAAAAAAAAAAAAAAATTATCCTTCTTTCTCTTTTTATCTACTTATGGTTTTATATTTATTTCTGCCTTTAACATAAATATATATATTTTTTTATTTCTCACAATCGCCGGAAATTACTTCGCACACTTCCAGGCAATAATCTAACACTTCGTTTACTAATTTTCTTTACATATATTTAAATCACTGAGACACTAAACGACTGTGAGATGCAGCTGCATAAAAAATAAACACAAATTATTAAAACACATATACTTTGTCCTATACTCATTCAGATCACAACAACAATAAAACAATATAAAATATTAACGAATAAATAATTTGCGGCTTTACGAAATAATTTATTATTGAATTTCTCTCAGACCCAGTTATGGTTATAACGCCATAATATGAAGGTGTCCACTTATTCTACAGAACCTTGTTCTAAATTTATGTTTATGTTGTTGTTTTAATCTTCTTTACCATAACCTTTGTTTTTTCTTCCAGGTTTATTCTTAATTCGATTTCTTTCAGTGTTTTTTCTAGTTCAAGCATCATTATATGAAGTTGTGTTTAATTTTTTATTAGTATGATGTCATCGGCAAAACGAAGATGATTTATGTACTACTTCTCATTTATATCTATATCGGTTTTCTATTTTGTAAATTTCTTGTGGAAAATTTAAGTATAGCATTAAATAATTTTGACGGAATAGTGTCACCTTGTCTCACTCACTTTTTGATATCTGGAATTTCTCTGTTACGTCGCGTAGAGTCGTATTTGCGATGTGGTCGATTTATACATTTTCCCTGTATCCGGTCTAGATGCATTATATTTGTCTTGTTATTTCCTAATGCTTTCGAAATTCCCTAGATTTGCACAGAGTCGAAATGCTTTTTCCAAAGTCACAATGGTTTGTATTGTTTGCATTTTTCTAGTTATGACGTTAACGTTTCTTTTTTAACCCTACCCTGCCTTGACCCAACAACATGATAATTCGATAGATAGAAAGCCAGGCGATTAGAAATAAAACTCAGAAAGGACAACAGCAGCGGAACAACTGAAAGCAATGAGAAGGAAAAGATATATAGCTACTATTAAAGGGAGTAGGAAGATTCAGAGCCCAAAATTAGGCGTATAGAAGGGAGCATTCGTTAAAAGGAGTGCAGAACACATTCGAAAAAGAAGATATGATTTGAATTACAAATACAAGGAGGCTCATGAAGAGAGCAGAAAGGAGAAGAGAACAAAGTGAATCGAAAACGAGAAGAAGGGAACAGAGAATGCTTGATCCTGAGTCCAATTAAGGAAAAAACAGTGGAACGACGACAGGCAGGAGTAGAATGAAACCAAGGCAGGAAAAACCGGTTGAGTAAGACGGTAGTATGCATAATAATTAGAGAATAAAGATGGATACATGTCCAAAGAAAGTGTCTGGAATGATTAGAGTGTGATAGGGAAAGAATGTCTGAAGAAGGGAAAATGTTAATGTTCTACAATCTGTAGTTCTGTAATTTTTTCTAAATCTTTCTTGTTCTGTTAATCGTTCGTTATCCAGTATTATTTCAAGCCTGTTCGATGTATATAATTCGAGTAAAAAATTTAATAGAGGGCAGATAGTAAACTTATTGGCCTATAATTTTTTTGAATTCTTTTTATCTCCCTTTTTTTGTATCAGGATTGTAGTCGAATTCTTTCAATCTTTCGGTACACTCTTTCAGACATCTGCTGTGTAATTGTTGTATCTCGGATATTACAGTTTCTTCGCCTTCTTTTATCATTTCAGGAAGAATTTCATCCATACCCTTTGATTTCAATTGCTTTATAGCGTGTCCCATTTCTGCTTCCAAGATAATCTCTATTTGTTTGTCTACATCTATGTCTAAACTATTAATTTGCATTATTTCCTAATTTTTCATCTTTATTATCACGCAGTGATTTGTAGTAGTCATGTATCGTGCGCAATATCTCCGACTTATCTCTTACTTCTCTTTGTGCCTCATTGTATACACAGATATTATCTGATGCTTCGTTTCTATTAAATTTCAACCTATGAATTGTTTTATATTATTTCTGTCACTTTCGAATTTTCATATTCTATTGTGTCTTCTTTAATTTTTATTATCATCATTTTATTAATTTCGACATGTTCTACAGAATGTCGACCTTTTCGATTTATAATATCCTTTCGCCTCTCTATTAGATTTGGTGAATTTTCTTGTCCGTCTTGTTTTGTGCGTAGTTATATTAATACTTTCTTCTCTTATTATTTTTGTTAGTTTTTGTGTCCATTCGTCTATTTTTTTGTTTGTTGAATTCTTTAATCCTTCCAGTTTTTTATGTTTAATCTTCTGTTATACTCACACTTTCCAATTATGAATGTTTACATTTTTCTTTTTTTTTTTTTTTTTTTTGAAGCCTTTAAATCTGTGTCTATTTTTTTGTTAAGGACTTTCTTACATCGTATTAACTGACGGTTACTTGCTATTCCCGTTCTATTTAGTACATCGGAGATTTTGATAATGTTGATGTTTAAGTGTACACATAGTCAATTTCGGCTTTTAGTTTGCCGAAATCTGCCGACATATTTTCTTTCTCGTTTCTAAGTACGTTATTACTTATATAATTACTTTTATCCTCTGGGTTATTTACACCCCGAGCCTTGAAGTCCCCCATAACAACTGTACAGTTCGTTTTCTCTAAAATTGTGTTCGCGATACTTGCATATAGTTTTTCCACTTCACAACGTCTTCGCCAGCAGTTGTACCGATGTATGTTTATCTTTCATACAAATTTTGTAATTTTATCTTTAATTGATTTGTGTACTACAAAGCCCATGTTGTTTTGTGTCACTGTCTTTCCAGTACATTGCATTACCATCATTTTGATATTATACCAGTCGACGATATGATCTCCGCTTTGTCATCGGTGTTCCGAATTCGTTCTATTTCATTAGCCAGATCGATATACTATTTTCTTTTCTTTTCACTTATAGTTTTACCGATATTTTTAGTGAGTTATACTGCTTCATCTAATATTTTTGCTTGTCTTGTCTTAACCTTTTTTCTACAACAATTAAAGCTGGCCGATTTTCAATTATCCTCCTATCGGTGATTATCTTTTTTTTTTTTTTTTTATACAATAATTCGATGTCTTTATTATCTATCGAGGTAGTTCCGGTACATAGTTATAATATGGTTCTGTTACCATTATACGATATTTTTTTAGAAGCCCTTTGTGTAATATTTTAACGACATTGTTATGTCAGTTCATATAATCTCTAGGTGCCATCATGCTACAATGCTCTGTTTTTTTCTTTATCCACCCCATACATCTTGCAAGTATCACTTACATCCTTTTTCATGTTATCTCTTTGATAGTTTTTTGTGGCAATTACACTTAATCTTGTATTGCTAACATGAAGCGTTCTGTCTCAGACATAAATTGTCCGATATTCTAAGCCACATGTTCGATGCTTGAGTATCAATATCAGGGTTTTCTATTTCACCCTTATATTTTCCATGCAGTTGACTCTCTCTCCACTTTTGTTTTTTTTTTTTTTTTTCATTTACTGCTTCAGCTACAGGTTGTATTTCCTCCTCTGTTTGCATCAGATTCAGTGGAGTCAAACCATTATCATTTTTGGTGATCAGTTTGTATAACAATGAATTTTCCGCTTTCTTATAGAAGAAATTTTCAACTTATTGACTTGGTGTTCTCCCTTAAACAGCTTAAGTGTAAGAGGCTTCTACCATCTTCGTCCCATGGTAATTTTGTTCTGGCTACTGATGCTCTTGGGCGGTGTTTTTTTTTTCTATTTTTAGAGATCATGATTCTTGTTCCGGTTTCTATTTTTAATTGGACTGAGATATTACTCTTTTAATCTTGATGTTATTTACTGAAAACCGGCTATTTTTTTTTTTTTTATTTTTTTTTTTTGGACTTGGCCGACTAAGGGCAACTACCCGGGACAATTGGACTAGATTAGAGATTAAATTTTAATCCGGTCAGAAATTGATGACAAAAAAGAGACAAGAATAGGAACCACCTTTGAAGACGGAGCAAAGTTAAGATATAGGAAGTACTATAAACCGGCTATTAGAAGTGTTTACCTGTAATGTTGTCGTTCAGCTTTGCATGCAGACTTCTATGAACTTGGACACTTACGGGTCTACCTTTTTTTTTTTTTTTTTTTTTTTTTTTGTTTATTTATTTATTAGTGAATAATAACATAAATACATAGTAATTGAAACATAGCCATGAGTATCTCAGTTGAATGAACACCTCATGGATTGGAAACAATAAAAAGAAAATGAAAAAGACAAAAATTAACCGATATAAAAATTAAAATAAAATTATATATTAAATGAAAAATCTTCAAGATCCGAATATTTGGAAGCCATGATAAAATTCGCCGCGTGCAGGAATTTTGATAAATTATCGTTGTTTAATGGAAAACAATTTACGTCTTTAAACAAGAATTTCCATTTGGCGCACTCATTAACGATATGGGTGACAGTTTCAGGAGCATCTCCACAGGAACACAAATCGGTGTCTGCTAGATGGAAACGGTGCAGATAACTTTGAAATCTACCATGTCCAGTGAGAAATTGCGTCACATACGTATTAATATTATTAATTTTGATTGGATTGGTTTTAACCTCGGGGACAAAACTAAATGTTAATCTTCCAGTTGAGCTATTGTTCCAGCTATTTTGCATTTCAATAAATCTATTGTTTAGATCCAACTCCAAATTGAGATTATTTAACCCTTTGAAATACAATATTTTATGCTGCAATACGGAATGCAGTGGCAATTGTCCTGCTATTGTTCGCAACGCATCACCGGAAGTAGTTCTATGCGCGCGGAGAATAAACAAAAGAAATTTCCTTTGGGATTTAACTAGTACTTCCTGAATGCTTTTACGCTTTAAAGCCTCTTCAAACATAAATACGCAGTACGTGAATAATGGAACAACTAGCATATTATAAATTATTAAACGGTGTTTAGTGCTCATCCCATACGTGCGTCCAGACACGGAGTGCAATTTATTTAGAACCGTTGTAGCTTTACTGGACAAATTTTTGAAATGTTGATTAAAACTGTAGCGACAGTCTAATGTAATACCAAGATATTTCAGTGATTCGACGATATTCATTTTAAAGTTCGGTATAGAGAGATGTAGCGAATTGTAGTAGTCCCTTTTTCGTTTCCTGTGCATGATTAATAAATTAGTCTTGTTTTCGTCCAACTGTAGAAGATGTTTTTCCATATAGGTTAAAATATTGTTGATTGTAATCTTGAAGTATTTACAAATGGAGGGACGATGGTTAGAAGTGACCGCGAATGCTAGATCATCTGCATAGAAATATCTGGTTACTGCCGACGGGAACTCCATCAACGATAAGTATGAATACGGGTCTACCTTACATATATTTTTAATCTATGTAGTAGCTAATCATGCGGCGCACTATATCATAGACTTTTTTATAATCTATGAGGCCATACTAATGTTTCTTTATTTTAGCTGTTTCGAAAACAAACTGGACAGTCACTGGCTGGTTTTTGCATCGCATGTGTTTTTTCCTTTGTTGTTCTGTCATTATACTATTTTCTTCTTCTACATGATTCTCCAATTCAGTTATAATACATGAAGGTAACAATTTATATAATGTTGATAAGTAAGTAATGGGTTTTTAATTTTCTGGGTTTTAGCGTCACTCGTTTTCGACTTCATATACGTAACCCTTTGTACTAAAAATGTCGGTATTTTTTCGGGTCTTTCAATCAAAGCATTTAGACTTCTCAAAAGCTCATGCATACTTGTGAAATATTTTAGCCGATAGTTTTGTAGTCCATGATGGCTCCAATGATTTCCAGTTATGTAACCTCTTTACACAACTTTTCATTTCTTCTATATAGCTTAATTTCATGATTGTTCTTCGGTTTTATATTTCTAGCTTCTTCCATTTCCGTTTTTTTGTTATATTGTTTCTCTCCTGTTGTCAGATATTTTCCTAGTAGTTTTTCATTAATTGTTCATTTAGTTTCCCGGTTTCATTCGTGTCGTCAGCCGTATTTAAATTCTGATAAAATCGTTTTTCATTTACATTGAAGTTATAGTTTTCTTCCTTTCTTTTATTGCCTTTTTCTGTATTTTGCTAACCTAGCGTCTTCCACGGCTAGTCTTTGTTTTATATATCCTCGATATAAATATCTAATTGATCTGTCTTGGTATAGTTCTTCCATACTTGTACCTCTTCTCTTGTCTTGTAATTGCGGTATTCCTTTGTTTATTGATAACGCTAGTTACTGTGTCCTTTTCTTCCATATGCTCGTTATTTCTTTTATCTTCTTGTGTAGTTGAAAGTCACTGCGCAGTTTTTGTAATTTTTCTGTCTCAATGCATTGTTCTGTTAAACATTTTTTTTTAGCTTCCTTTATTTTCTTTTTTATATATTTTCTGCCCCTCCGTTGGACCAGCGCCTTAACGTGTGGTCTCGGATTAGAAGTCAGATTAAGAGTGGTGGTCCCCTGATTGCGGCAGCAGCACAACCAGTACTACTCGTGGGTGGAGAACAGAAGTTTGATATAGGGGCGGAACAGACACTTAGCAAGCACGGAGCGCATACTGCTGAAATAGTTCTAACATTGCGATGAGGAAAGCAACGGAAAACTATCTCATTATTTTTTCTTAGTCTACAGTTATGGAGTGTCAAAAAAAACAACAAAAAATGGATACGCTATGTGACCCGGCTAGCGCCCAGCGCCGAAGCTGCGGTAGGGCTTGCGGTGAGAAATATGTGTGGCTACCCGCACAATAGTTGCAAGCAGTGTGCGAAAAAAAAAATATGTGACTGATAAAGAAGGAAAAGCAAAAAAAAAAAAAAAAAGATGCAAAAAGTGAACCCAACAATACCAATTATGAATATAGGAATATGGATTGTCGGATCTATGAGGATATGTGGAAAATTGGAAAATACCAAACTTGAAATGAAAAGACACCAAACGGATATATTAGGGATATCAGGAACAAGAATGAATGATAAAAACGAATTTTGGATCTATGATTATCGAGTAATACACTGGAGACAAGACACCGGTAAAAATGGAGTCGGGATAATATTAAACAAACGATGGGGAAATAAAATTAAAACATATTTACAATTCATTAGTTAAAATAGAGACATACCCAGTAATGACAACAATAGTACAAGTATATTAATGGAGGTTGGCGAACCAAAACGTCTATTATCGGTGAAGTACGTACCAGAATTGTGCGGTTTTTCGGCCATGTGGTCCGGGCAAATGGACTGGAGACGCTCTTCGTCGAAGGGAAACTACCGTATGGAAAACGAGGTCGTGCGCGTGTACCTCTAAGATGGTCAGCTGGGATTCACCGGGAAAAACTTCAGTGAATGTATTCATGAAGCGTACAATAGAGACAGATGGCGTAAACTGCTTATTCAACGATATAACAGCATTTGTGTACCACGATGTTCCTTTCAAAGGATGCATGATTCAAAGAGAGAGTGCCAACAGATGAATATATACACATGAAGAAGTAGAAGAAATATACGCACAAATAGAAGAGGTTTTAACATACGTGGTTCCAAAAGAAAATCTGATAATACATATTAGGTGATTGAACTGCAGTAGTGGGAAAAGAAAAAAACGAAAATCGATAGGTAACTATGGACTGGGCAAACGAAATAAAAGGGGAGAAGGTTGATAAATTTCTGAAAACAAAATGAAATGATGATAGGAAATACACTATTTAAACACAGCATGCAAGGAGAATTTACACTTGGAAAATGCCAGTTGATATAGGGAGGTTCCAGATAGATTATATTTTGGGCAGAAAAAGATATAACACCGGGTAAAACAAATCCAGGGGCCGACATAGGCAGCGATCGTAATCTGGTGTTTATGAAAGAGCAGTACTAAAATATATAAAAGCAGATAAGAAAGAATAGGACCAAGTAAGGTGAAGAAAACTGTGAAAGAGAATAGTATACAAAAAAGAACTAATATATAATTTAGAAAAACCACGCTGACATATACAAATATAATATTAACGAGAAGCGGTATCAAATAAGAAAAACATGCACTCTGGCGACTGTTCTTTCATTTATGATCCTGACCACGTGCTGTTTGAATGTTCCAGTCCTTCCTAGCTGAATTTTCCTGCTCCATATAGTGCTTCCCATATATCTTAGCTTTTTACCGTTTTGAAAGGTGGTTCTTATTCTTGCCTCTTTTCTTTCATCAATTTCTGACCGGATTAAAATTTAATCCTTAATATGGTCCCTTTATCCTGGGTAGTTGCCCTTAATTAGCCCCCCCCGCCCCGCCCATCAAAAAAAAAACAACAACCCCATAATAGAAGCAGTGGAAAAAACATGAGAAAAAAGCGGGAAAATATACAGAAAACCATGAATTACAAACAAAGAAAATCGATTTAATGGGAAAACGAGGAAAATTTAATAACATACACACGACAGAAGGGCAACAAATGTAAAAAAAAAAATATAGAAATGAAGTAAATAGAGAAGCAAAAATGACATATGTAGAAGAAAAATTTAAAGAAGTGGAAGAAAATAGTAAAAAAAGGAAATGTAGAAAGCGCATATAAACAGATAAGAACACAATTTAGTGATTTTAGAAACAAAATAAATTGAAAACTAGTTATAGATGAAGAAGAGATAACGGACAGATGGAAGAGATACATAGAAAGCTTATTTAAGGAAGAAGAGAGTATACTAAGCAAAAACCAGAAGACAAATCTAGTCGAAAATATAACAGCAGATAATACATATATAGGAGTACGAATAATGAGAATAAAATTTGAAAAGGCGCTAAAAGGATAATGAGAAAGAGAAATAATTTTAGGTTTAAGGTTAATAATAGAAAAAAGGATATGGAGATTAACTAACCTGTGTATATTGCTTTCGTAGATCTTGAAATGGCCTTCGATATATGGAATTGAAACTTACTGAGAAACATACTGGAAAAAAATCAATACCGATAAAAGAGAAATAGAGGGCTTATAATAGATGCACTACATCGAAAACAAATAACAAAAATTAATATAAAAAATACAGAAAAATAGAAGAAAAAATAAGAAAAGGGGTAAGACGTAATCTGTCACCCACTTTATTTGACATAGATTTAGATTAGGCGATAAAACAATAGAAAGAAGAATGTAATGCTGGAATTACTATTGGTGGAACGAAATTGCAGATGATGTAGCTATAATAACAGAAAACGAACGGGATTTGAATCACTCCTTAAATTAAATGAATCAAGTCTTACAGATGTATAAAACATGAAAATAAATTAAAAAAATGACAAAGGTTATGAGATGCAGCAAAAAAGGAACTCGACAAAATAGTAAACATCAGTGCGGCGACAACTCCGGAGACCTTGATATTCCTTGCGAGTAATCCGAACGATAAAGTGAAAAACTTTTCAGTAAAATCGATTGGGTCGGGGTTTCAAATGCGTCTCTTGCAGACAGATTATGCTCGACCTCCAATCATTAATTAGAAGTTTAAATTCTTCTGCACTGCAGAATCGCTGTATGTAATTGGCGACAACTATTAATTTATCCATTTTATAAGTAATAAAACTTAGGTCGATCCGAGGGGTTCGTACCCTATATGAATCATTGCTATTCTCTACCGCATTACTTAACCTTTTTACAATCCGTAGAATCCTATATTTCACATTTCTGTATTTCAGAGATGACTTGACTGGTAGTATATATAATAGTTGGCCTCCTACATTCTTGGTGAAGGTCATTGTGAAAAAGACATAAGAGTCAGGGCCGAAACAACGCTTAGCTTTTTCAGTCCTTCAAAATCCAGTGCAGAAGTTTTTTTGCTTATCATCAAACACAATGGTTTCACCTTAGCACTGTCGCTTTGTGCAAGCGAAAGTGTGTCTTCGGGACAGCCATTGTTATAGGTTAAACAATGTCGGCACAAAACACACCTCTGCCTAACACCGCGCTCAATTTTAATATTATCCGTAATTTCCTCACTATTTAGTATCACTGTTGCCGCTTGCAAATATAAATTCTTTTATTCATTTTCCATCTGCAATATCAAGCCAATTTGTTGCGGTATGTTAAATACGAAAACCTTTTCAAAATCTGTAAAACACAAATATATTTTTGAAGTGAAAACTTCTTTAGGCGTGTTGGGCATTTTTTGAGATGGGAAAAAACCATTGAACTCTCGACACTGTTACCGTAACCGACACCTCTGTATATAAGCATATGTGTATATATTGTGTATGGTGCGGTATAAGATAAGGGGTGGGTCGCGGGTCGCGCGCCGCATGCTTGCCTGTGCGCTATTGAACCCGTCAGTCGACCTTTGCTCTCCGCGTTGGGTTCACGCTACTCTCGTTCCCGAAATACACGTACGAGAGTTAGAAAAAGCGAATGCTTTCAGTAGTGCTGCTATACAATTCAACGCACGTTTCTATTAATTCAACATAGGATATTATAATTGCGACAATTCAATAGCTAATTGTAATGGTTGCTGTTTATATTTCATCGGATAAGTCTTCAAGTGCAATACGAGAATTTGTTGTAGGAAAATTTATTAATTTATTCTAAAGACGCTTCTGCATTACTTCAAGATAAAATTGGGAAGAGATTTGATGATTTGCCAATGATTTTGAGTGGGTATTTCAACATCAACTTTGCGGATGATAAAAATCTACCATTAATTGAATTTTTAAATAGAGAATTTGATTTAACGATTACCCCAATGATCGCAATTTTAGCACAACGAGATATAAAACTACAATTGATGCAGTCTTTACAAGATGTTTAAATAGATTCGAATCGAAATTGTTTGTTTCCTATTTTAGTTACCGTAAACATGTATTATCAGTTCTGGAATATAATGATAATAATGATGATGATAATGATGATGATAATAATGATGATGATGATGGAAGAGTTGTTGAAATTGTGGATGAAAATTCACAAGTTTCATTGGTATTCATTTCAAAGAATACCAATTAATTTCATATTTCATGTATTTCATGTATTTGTAAATTCACGTTTTAAGCAATAGATTTGCAATTTTTGTATGTAAAATAATATGCGCATTATTTTTCATATAGCGCATTAAATGAAAATTGTAATATAATTTTTGTAGTAGTACTTAATAATAATGAATAAAAAAAAAAATTTCACTTAAAAGTATTTCCTGCACAATAAAATATTTCCTGACGATTCAAAAAATATGTCCTAACGATTCAAAAAATATGTCCCGACGATTCAAAAAATACACACGTAATTGTTCAAGTTTTCCCTTCTGTCGGCACTCCCGGAGTGCCACTGTTTGTTTTTTTTTTTATTAACTTCATGCGAAATAATGCATCTCTAATTCCCAACTCACATCGAAAACTAAATCGTTCTTTATTTTTGTCGTCAGCTTATGCTATTCAGGGTAGTATTTTTAACGTATGATTAATTAAGCTTATTGGTCGTCTGTATTACAAAATGGTTGGTCTCTGTTGGTCATGGGAAGTATAATTAAATTTGAGAGGAGTCATTATTTTTGGGTCACAGCCTCAATACTTTGATCATCAAATTTTTGACACTAATACGCTACTGCAACATTACTTGGTCCTGGTGTTTGCGTATTTCTGCGCATCTTTAACTACTTTATCTTCTACTGTACGGAGAACAACCTCATGTTCACAGTATTCAGCGTTTAAATACCATCTCTGTCGTCTCTAAATACCGAAGTAATGTGACTTTTCCGCGTTTTTTTTGATCTCTTCACTTTTTTTTTAATGGTGACTGATGTGGATTATATTTTAACATCATCGGTTTTTTATTAAAAATTTTATCAAAAAAACGCGTGGTTTATAGAAAAATTATACTTTAAAAAGATTAAAATAAAGCCGACATGTTCCGGAGTCACGTACTATCATGGCATTAATAAATAAAATGGAAAGTTAAATAAACGATATCATATGTGTGTCAATCTTATAATCGAATATAGTATATATCGATAATGATTGATTGTTAATTTTTAAGTAGTGGGTTACTATTAATTAATTGTAAGATTATTATTAATTAGTAATTATCCTTAAATTTATTAATGTAATATGTTTCGGCGCTATTGAGAAAGTTATAATTATTGATATATTTTATTATTTTTACATTTTTTAATCGATGTTTATTAATAATAATATGTTCCGCAATTCTGTAACAGATGATTTATTAATATGTCTGTGTTTAATAGCAGCAATATGCTCGTTATAACGGATGGTGCGACCGGTTTTCTTATTATATTCACCGGCAATTTCTTTTAATAATTCGTTTAGTTTAAAATCCGTATGTTTTTTTCGTTGGTTTTTAATTTCGAGACATTTTTCTTTGAGTACTTTTTCTTTTGCATCGTGATTTTTCGCGTCATTTTCAACAATCTTCGCTTTACCGATAATTCGTCCCCGGTATCTGTTCATTCTTTTTTTCTTTTTTTTTTTTGGATAACCAGCCGAAGAAATGAAAGATGCTGTGATGTGAATGGTCGGCGGGGATAGAAGTGAAAGAAAGCATTGTACGGAGCAGGCAAACCAAGATTCAGGAGTTGACTTAAAAAAAGAGAGCGTCCTATGGATATAGATACACACGCATTCGAAGAAGATGTGATTTGAATCGCAGAGTAAATTAGAATCATCAGGATGGAAAGAACAAAAACAAAAGGAGGATGCAGAAAGTCGACTATGATCCAGACAAAGCCGGTAGACAGAAGAGATAAGAAAGCGTGAAAGATGAGGGAAGTCCAAGGATAAGGTGAAAAGGTTGTACATTACGATAAAAAGATCCAAGGTTATTAGAGAATAAAAGGGAGGATAAATATCGTACCATAATCTATGATGACACTCCCCGGGGGAAATAATATTAGAAGAAGAAAATTCGGATAGAAATTAACTGATCTGCGGATCAGTCAGCCAGTTTATTACCCTTAATGCGCCGACACGGTTGGGGATCCGTAAGAAATCGACTTGTATAGAACGAGCGCCGTCCAATCTAGCGACAAGAGAACGGATCGGAAGAATTATGAAGTCTGAGGAATGCTGCGAAAGAGGAGATGAGGTGGACAGTAGCAGCCCTATAGAATGCGAGACTATTTCTATTTTTTTTCGCAAGCTATATTTCTTATCTTTTGGATTACCTTATTTATGTATTTGCAACGTTTTTAATTAACCTCCGTTCATCTACTTTATTTCTTGCAAATGTTTAAAAATGTCTTTAGGTTCTCTTCAATGGATGGACCAGGCTCAGAATTTATGAACAGGCTTTTCTTTTGAAACCTTTCCGGTCCGCTTTCTGGAACATGTACCTTTGCACGGTCGTGTAATTTCGGCGAGCGGGCCAACAGCTAACTATGTCAGCTGAGATGATAATGGAAAAATGGTCACTGGAGTGGAGGTCATCCAATACGCGGGAAGAAATTACTGGGTAAAGTGCGGTGGTGCAGAGAGCTATGTCAAGTATTGAGATTGTCTTCGCCGTGGAGTCGAAATGAGTAGGATCGGTTGGCGGAAAGACGGCATAGTCGTTACTGATGAAAATATCGCCGAGTCACAGTGATTTATTGATCCCTAAATAAATCGGAAAGTAGGCATTAAAGTCTCCCAAAATTACTGAAAGAGAAGTAAGTTGTACGTAGTGGCGCTTAGCTGTTGGGTAGCTCACGTTGCTGCGCGGGGGTAAATAGAAATTGCATATCGTACTACTAGAAAATACTGGTAGTAAGGCAGATTTAATATTGATAAACTATCTCTATAAAATTATTTGTAGAATGCAATCCTTAATGCTGATACCGTTTATTATAGTAACAAAAAAAAAGGCATGAAGTTACACATCACTTGTTTTGTATTTAAATAATTACAATATAAACTTTTTTGGAAGTACATATAATCGGTAATCCGACAATATTTAGCAATATCCTCATCTGGAAAATTTATTTCGCATTAAAATTAAACTCTATTCCACGATAAAACGTTACACAAAAGGAATATTACGAAAGATCAACTATTCCCCGTTCTTTCACATCATTGCTATCGGAAAAACGATGTAGTTATTAATTGTCCCTCATTTTCGCATCGCGCATTTTACTAACTGCAAGTCACCTTAGAAACAAAAATGTATAAATTTATTTATTTCAATTGTTTAAAACAGGTGATGCGGCGTCGAAAATTTGACGGGATGTTGTACCTGGGCTCGCAATGTAAAAATGCGTAATTCGATTAGAGGTAATTCATACAATTAACTTTATCCGTACAAAATTAAATAGATAGAATTTCTATTTAAAATTATCGCACGTTTATCACCACACAGTTTTTTTTATTGTAATAATTTACCAAACGAAAGAAAAAAATAAATTTTAATTTTCGTTATCCCAGGATACATATATGTATGTTAGGTATTTCCAGGCATTTTTGATTTTTCACGATTATTGCAATAATGCTCTCCGCACTCTATGTTCACTATATACAGGAACGCGATCCAATCATTTTTTTGGAGTTAACCGCGTCGGTTCTTCCTTTTTGTTTTTATTTTTTTTTTATAATTCTCCCATCCCACCCGTTCTTTGTATTTCCTATATTCTTTTTGTTGCGTTTTCTTTCATTATTATATAAAAAGTTAGGTCATATTAAACAGTATGCTGTAAGCTTCATTCTCACTTATCCGATTTTAATTAGTCACTTTAATCTTTAACAAATTGTTTTTTCACATTTAACTCACTTTCAAATTAAACGGAGGGACACGTTGATATTGTTCCCGTTTGATAAAGTTTACTCACGTAGTGTTTATTTCGCCGTTAGAGATCATTTCATTTATTTAACTCTAATTATCTGCTTTTATTTGTATGCCTATTATGTTATTTTACTTCACTCATTCTCATCGGTACCATGTCCCGCTCCGTCGTTACTTCCTTTTTGCCGGAATAAACAGAAGGAAATGAGAGAATATAAAAAGCACACTAAAAGCGTTAGAGATACCAAGGGTTTTTAGAAGGACGAGATTGGCTAGCAGAAAAGGTCGAACATTCAAACAAAATACGATTAAAATCAAAAGAAACACACGTGTGAAGAGCAGAATGAAAAGGAGAAAGTTCGGGTAGATGTAGATCGAAAAACTAAGAAAATTATGCAGGAAGAGGAGACTGCGATTAAAACGAAGACGACGGAGATTGTGGTACGTTAAAGAGTGGGGAAGTATGAGATAGCTAGAGATGAATAGAGAAGTAAAACAAGTCAGAATTAGAAAATTAAGAAGAATAGGATTTAAACCATAGTCAAAAATTAGTAATTTAAGGAAAGAAGGGTAATACTATGTGTAAGGTGAACATGTGGTCAAAAATCTGCCACCGGAAGAATATGCAATATCCACTAATTTATTACCCTTAATGCCCAAATGACCAGAAATCCACAAAAGATCGATCTCGATCGAGTGAAGCATTATAGAATCGGAAAAGAAAAAAAAAAAGGATAAAATATGATGGCTTGCAAATTTAGAATCCTGCATTATGAGCACACTTTATGAAGAGAAAACCAGTGATGAAAAAACAAAGAGGACATTGCGTAGAATAGCAACAGATTCAGAATAGTTCAGGACAGGACAAAAAAAAAGGCAGAATCAACTTTACAGTATATAGATGTTGACATGTTGAAAGGAAAGAGAGAGCTTAAAGGAAAATTCAATTCTGATGACACGTTGAGGAACAAGTTTAGAACATATCGGTAAAGGAAAACATTTAATAGGATAAAGAAAACTGGAAAAACTGGAAGAGAAATAAGAAAGTTTGCGCTGAGTATAAATATGTGATGAAAAAATTGAAGAGTGCAAACAAGAGATGAAATTGATTAGAAGTAAATTGCCATTTATAAATCTATCTTTCCATCTCTCCGGTTAAATCTCCTAAGGTTTACTCTTCACATCCTCTCCTCTTTAATTAATCTTACCGTAAAAATATAATCCCTCTTTTCGCCATATTTCAATATTTAGGCACATTTTTCTGGAAGGTTGTCTCCACAATCACATCACTTTACTCTCTGAAAAGGCTCAGCCTGATGAAGTCCTTCCAAATTACTGGACGCGATCCTTCAACTTTACTCGTGTTTTAGAAATCCTTCATTCTGAGATTATCGCTGTTTGATCTGTAAAAATTCCTCCAAATCTCTCTACTTCTCAATATTTGTCTTTGCCTTTGTCTGGGAGCTAGAAAATCTAATCCAATCTCTGTCTTCATGCTGAATCTCTCACCCATCCGCTTTTCATTCGAAGTTCTTATTGAGGCTAATGCCTTCTCTATTTCTTCTTTGTTAACTCTTACTCGTCTATTTATCATAGCCAGCGTTTTTCTAACAACAAAACTACGATACTGTCTCTCACTTCCCCATTCGCTTCTCTCAATTTTCTTAATTTCACAATAATACACACAAAAAAAAAATGCAAAAATCTAAGCAAAACAAGACAAAAAAACACAATGGCAATTCGTTATATGAGACTTGCTTTACTCTTTACTTTACTTACTTATTTCCACAAGAAGCAGCCGTACTTTTTCAAATTAATTTCCTTTACTCAACATCATCCTTACAAAGTCGATCTCTCAGCGTGTTGTTAAATCGGACTTTTTAAACATCCACTACTCTCATCTTGCGGACACTTGACGATTATCACTGACGGGTGTGGACACCAGCTAATACAGTTGGTTCAAGCCCGACCCTAAATTTTATTTCGAAACATTTAAACTTCCTACCTTCTCTTCTGTTCCCGCTATGTCGAGCTTACAACTACTCTCAATATAGGACATTTATCACTTCTTCTTTTGTTTCTCATTAAGTTCTCGTTATATCATCTGCAGTGTCTTACAAACAATCTCATCCCTGATATCAGTCCTACTGATCATGTGCGACTTCTCTCATACGTTCCCTCATCCACAACATGTTTCTTTCTCATTCTATGCAGATTGGCCAATTGCGGATTTCTGGTTGCGAAGGTAACATAGTACAACTCAGGCGACATTCTAAGTTGTATATTTTCTTCTACCGGTAGATTAATCGTATTTACATTCCACAATATTTTTCCCTTCTCCACAATTGCTGAACTGTGTGAAAACCCCTCATCACTCTTCATTCTAAAATCCTGATTCCTTTTATCTCTCTATTTATTCGACTTATTACATTTTATTAGCATGATCCCTTTTTTCGCTTCCGAACGTTTTTCGTCCTCATCTTCGCTTCGGCTTATTAGTCTTCTAGCTCCACTCATTACGTACCTCTTTTTTTTCTTTACCTTCTCGTTCGGTTTCTCTGGCTTTTGGAATTATTTAACTTGTACATCTAATCGTGCATTCTCCGGTCTTTGGAATTATTTAACTTGTACATCTAATCGTGGATTCTCCGGTCTTTGGAATTATTTAACTTCTACATCTAATCGTGGAAACACTCTTTTTCTTTCTTAGTTTCTTTCTTAGTTTTTTTTTCTTCTTTCGGGTTCTCACTTCGGATACTACCGACGAGGCAAATGCACTTTGTAAGATTCATTACATATATGACAACAAAAGTTAATGTGCCCCACCCGATTAAGTTTATTAGGTCACAATAATTCTGTTTTACAAAGTGTAAAGGTAAGTATAATTCTTAAGAGTAAATTTGTAAGATTCATTACATATATGACAACGAAAATTAATGTGCCCCATTCAATTAAGTTTATTAGGTCACATTAATTCTGTTTTACAAAGTGTAAAGGTAAGTATAATTCTTAAAAGTAAATAGTGTCTTGCTATAAATGAATATTAACATTAAGTATAATTCTTAAACGTAAATAGTTCTCTTGTTCCGTTGTCTATTTCGACGAGTCTAAAAAACAGAAAAAGATTAATCATTTTCAGTTCTATATGACACGTTTTCCTGCGGAGTTCGATTGAAAGGTTAAAATTCAAAATGTGTATCAAGTTCAATAAAGTTCATATAGGACGGGAAAAAGACACCATTTATTACCTACAAAAAAAAAAAAAAAGTATTAATATAAAAAGCGGAGTTGTCTTAGGGCCACATTGGGCCTCAACTATATGTTAACTTTTTTCTAAATCCGTATAAGGAGAACACAAATGCACGAGACACAATTATAATTGTGTTTTGTGAAGACTTTTTTAGGATCGGTAAGTTTGCCAATTTCGGCGGAATTGACAGATAAAAAAACTTTTTCCGGCCGTTATTAACAATAAACGTATACCTGTAATTGTTCCCGCGCGAGTTTTATAATGGCCGCCGCCGCGTTGGCAAGGTTGATGAAATAGTAGCGCTTGCAAAATAATTTAGCATTAGTGCGATTTGCAACTCTAATGATGCGTCGATTCGCGTGACATAAAAATAAAAGTAACAATAATAACTGTTCTATTCGATTTGTATATGTGAAGACCATTATAGTACAGCGAAATCGATCGTTCTACTAAAAAGAACAGCGATATCGAAAAAAAAAATTCGATATCGCAACAAGTGAATAAAAATTGTCTATTGCACCGACCGCCCTAAGAATTTAGAATACCTTTCGGGCTTAAATTTGAAACTCTGGCGTAGAGTCTTTAAGAAAACAAAATGTTTCTCGGCAATATCTTCGTCCGGAATTCCGTACTGTTTCATTTTTGCCTCGGTAGATTTAGAAATATATTTAATTTTCATTACCTTTATTTCCCCGTTCGCATTAAACAAACATATTTATTTCGCGCGTAATTTGTAATTTTTCAGGTATAATATTGAAAAATTCGTCGAATTTTATGACGCTCATTTCTCGTATTTTATCTCTAATCGCGGTTCCAATACTTTTTTTTAACCGATGTTATAAATACTTCCTTACTATCTTGTGTTTTTCAATAACTCAGAAGGATAAATTAAATCAGTAATTGCAGGGTATAATTAAAAATAAATGAAAAACAAGAACAATTCATTGACCAGAGTTTCAGATCAAAATAATCGATAATCAGATTTACATTATAATTTTCAGCGAAAAAAAAAAGAAAGAAATTTTTTTGCATAGCTGCTTATTTTATTTCCTTATTACTTTTGTTTAAATGTAACAGGAAACACCATTTCTGATGATATTTTGACTACTTCCCTTAACAGGTAGGCTGAATTAGATTGTGTGGGTACGCGCAGCTAGAAATAATAAACAGGCGCCCCGAAAAGGATACTGTGCCATAGCGGAAATGAACTACTCAATAATTTAGCTAGAGAGATGTGAAAATATTAAATATGGGCACATCGGAATTGGGCACTGACTGCCAATGGTTAAAAAAAAGTCCACTAATCTCTATCCCGCGAGATTTCCATAAGCAAATAAAAAAAAAAAAAAAAAACTATTAAAAATAGCCTTTTTATTTATTCACTAAAAAGAAGTACAAAAAAATAACTTTCTATTAGTGTGCGACTACCAGATACGCATTTCTTAACATTAAAATCCGAAACTAGAAAATACTATTCTGAAAAATGAAAGCAGCGGCAGCAGATCAATAATTAAGGGGGAGGGGGATACCCGCCAGAACTCAAAAATTGCCCCCCCCTCCCTCCCTAGAACTTAATACAAGCTGTTTAAGAATGCGGCAATTTAATGGGAAATGTGAAATTCTTTTTATTCGCTTTATTTACACAGTTATGTCACAAACGTTGCTACCAAAAAAAAAAAACATTTTGAAATAATGGTTCAATTAGTTTCGTATATTTCAAAATTTCAAAATTACGAGACTTATGTTTGATACGGAAAAATGAAACTTCATAAAATATGACAATAAAAAAATTCCCCCTTAGTATGATTTTTGAGAATGACACTGTCGATGCAGCCGGCAAAGTCAGCTACCAAAACGCAGTAGTACTTTTCGTTCCTAAATTTTCGCCTAGTGATCTTTTGCGCTTCATTAAGTATGCTCGCAAGGAATATTGGAAAGCTATTTGGGTCACAACCCTTTTCCGAAGTCCACCCAGCTTAATATTCCGAACGTAGCCCGCTATGCACATATGAGTCTTAATGAGACTACCTGGCGTCGGTTTAGTATATCCATTTGCCGATTTAGGCTTGTAATTCGTAGACTTCTGTTATCACTCTACCTACAAAACCTGGTATATAGTTTCCATTCGGTCAGCGCGTTTTTGATACTGATAAAGTTGCACAGACAGACCGCATATAGTTTTTGAATGTTTCTTTCACACTTTGCATCGTTTTAAATTACATTCAGCTTTAAAGAATCTCCAGGTGGCGTTATAAATCAATATCAAGTTAATCATCTACAATTGCCGTATAAGTTTATCATCGAGACAAATATTTTAATACGATTAATTTGGGTACCGGGACGATGGGATGTGCTATAGAAGCTCGGAAAAATAAAAAGGAAACAAAACATCCGAGACACTATCTCTTTTTGAGCAGTGGTTGCGCACAATACAGCCAATAGTATTGTTTCTCATTAATAGCATTATGATAATTGAATTAATTATTGTCATTTTGGGGTTGCGCTTAACCGTCAAACTTGAAGGTAATAATATACAAACTTCTCAGAACAAGATCCTTCGGTTGATAACCAAGACACCCCCTGGTATGTTACTAATCTAACTAACCCCTTACATCGAGATTTGTGTATAGATTATTATGCAGCTGATGTCATCAAAGTTCACGCTAAAAGACACGCAGACAGACTCGATTCTCATCCGAACACCCTTGCTAGAGGACTGCTAGATGTTACCGATGATAGTAAGAAAGACTGAAACGTCGGAAACCCTGCAGGACCCCTTGTTTAAGGTCGGTGTAAATCGGGTAGGTGCCATTGGGTCCTCCCTTCGTGTTTAATTTCATTCATACATATTGCTCTAAATGTCCTTGATGGACAACTCTCCTCGTAATAGTATATTATATTAAAAAAAAAAAAAAAAAATTGTAATTACGTTTATCTTTCATTGAACACAAAAATTTTTCGAGTATAATTTTATAAGCCTCGTCATTATTAATTCATTAGTATCCTGTTGTATGTTATTTTCCTTACGCTAAATACATGCAAAATATATATATATATATATTAAATAAAAAGCGATTTTAAATATTAATAAGCCGTTATTTTAAAATAATCACAGTATATCTTCATATTATTATTTGAAAATTAGCAGCCACCAAGTACAAAATAAGATAAACTTGTGAGCAAAGTTACCGAAAATTAAGAATACTTTTAAACATTTTTACGTAACTATCTCTATTTTATATTAAAAAGTAGCGTATACCTTTTTTTTTTGTAGATAGAAAATAATGAAAAAAAAAAAGAAAAGAAAAATGTTCTAAGTAAACCACAAAAGAAAAATGTTCTAAGTAAACCACAGTCGTTAAACTAGTTGATTACATTAATAACAAGAAAAAAGTAATCTTGATTTTAATTGCTTTATTCCAAGTATTTCAGTATTAATAATTTTAAATATACTTTAAAATATGTATTTTTTTTCAAAAGTAAACACACACTCGCTACCCCGTGTATTATTTATCCCATTACAAATCGAGAATTAAAAAAAAACAAAAACAAAAACAAAAAACACTTTTTAATTTAAAAAATGAATAGAATATTTACATAAAGTTCTTCTTCTGATATATTTAGGAATACTCATCAACGATCAATATTTACTTATTTCCTAATGAACTATATGGTGATTCCTCGAAGCGGAGCACTATGTTTGGACATGTGCACGCGTTCTCGCATACGCGAGCAACACTAATTCGTTGCGTACAGTACACACTCCGTACACAATTTTATACTTTTATTTTCAGCGATCGGAAAAATGTACATTTTCAAAAACTGCTAAAAGTATTTTAAAATCGATACGTAAAATTTAAATTTTAAACGACTTTAGCTAGGTGCGCTTAGTAGTTCTTGCATTACATTTTTAAACATTTTTCGTTTTGCTTTTTAAAACTATGTATATGTGTTTCGGAGGAATAAAAAAAGCTGAAATCTAAAGTTATATACGCTTCGAATTCTCTGGGACCGCTAAAAATGTCCGAAACTTGACACTTAGAACTCAAATTCTTACGTTATTTCTTAAATTTTTGAATTTGTAATCGATAAATAAGACGGTATATGTATATGTTGTTATCTTTTGAGACACATCAGGATAGGAAATGTAAGAAAGTGGGGACGTAAGCTGTGTTTATTGCATTAGTCGACTTTAAGTTTATTCGAAGGACTACTAGTTTATCGTTATTTATCTAAACTCGTAAAAGTTGTATGTGTAGTGTGATGAAATTTAGTTTGAATGTTCATCGATGAATACACATTTAATTACTCTTGCCAATATTGACGACAACAGACGTGAAAGAGAAAATTATAGCCGTAATTCTCGTTTGAACTTTTACCTCCTAAAATCGACGTGTTTTGCCGGTGTGTTTCTCGTTATGGAACATTAAATTCTGATTTTTGCTTTTTCATGTAAAACTACTTTCCGTAGCTCGAAATGATAACTCGTTGAATTAAATGAACCGAAATTCAAAATAAATTTATTTCTCTCCAATTTTTGACAAAGCGCAAAGGAAAATTAAAATTATTATGAATTCCGTGGAAACGACTATTTTTTACTTGTTTGTCCAAAAATATGACATATACAAAATAATTGACTACAATGCTTTAGTGTATCATTTATAAATAAATATATTTCATGGTAACACACACACACACACACACAAACATACATATATATATATATATATGTATATTTATAAAAATATTTTCGTAACTCCTCCCGCCGAAATTTTGGTCTAGATACGGCCCTGATTTTTTGGTATATAAAAAAAAAATCGAGAAAATTTTTCTTAAATTCGTTTGTAAAACCTTAGTTCTCGCTAGAGTGATAACTTTTTTCTTTCGAATCTGAATTTTTTTCGTAATAACCGATTTTCGCTGTATTATAAAAATCCGTACTATTCGATATGAAATATTATTGTTACAGAATTGTAATTTTTTTCTTAAAATTAAAATCAAAGAAACATTTTCTCAAGCAAAGCTTATCTTCAATTTTGATAGGCCGAAAATAATAAAGCACACTGAAAAACCTTTTTTTTTTTTTTTTTTTTTTCTCCTTAAATTTATATGGTCCATGTGCTGTGTGTAATTGCCGGGATTATTACAGCGCATGGATCAGTGCAGGATCAGAAGTGTATTAATATGTTAGCCGCTCTAAAATATGGTTTAGTATATCCTCGACCTGTTTTGGTTCGTTTGACAACGCAACCGTCGGTAAGTTGGAGGTGCCTGCAGGCAGGCAATGTTCCAGAACGTGTTCAGCGGTTGGTGAAATTGGGGAATTGCATATGGAACAGGCAGAGGGAGGAGATGTTCCTTCCAGCAAATAGTTGTGGGATATTGCTGTGTACCCTATGCGGAGTCTAGTTAACGCTACAAACTCTCTGCGCGACATGGATATCGGTGGCCACTAAGGCTCAGTGCTCACCTTAATGGATCGCAGCCATGATATATGAGCCGACCACATAATTTCCCATGTCTCTGCCTTATGTTGCTGGAAAAAGAATGGCCGTAATTAAGGAAGAGGAGTGCTTTCGGGCATTGGACTATATGGTTGTTGCCTTAGCAGCCAAGTTCACACGCTCATTCCCCGGCACACCGGTATGACCCGGGACCCACAAGAATGTTACCTGTGAGCCAGCCTGGAAAAGCACGTTAATGATGCGCTTTATTTTTCGAGATAATGTGTGAGAGGTTTTAGGTGTCTGGAGTGTCCTAATCGATTGCAAGGAATCTGTGATTAGAAATGCATTTCGACGTTGGCGGTAAGACTGCAGACATTTTCTCAAGCAGAAGAAAATACCATACAGCTCCCCCTCCAGCACTGAACAGAAGTCGTGGAGCCGAACGCATGAACAACTCCCTCCACCTCGTAGGCGCAAGCCACCGGCGAGGACCCATTGAGGGAGTCCGCTTTGGCACCATCTGTATACAGCTGTCTGAGTGTTGATTTGTCGTCGAAAGTAAAATTATTAACAAATTTCAAACCAATTATTAATTATAATTGATAGTATTTTCATTATTTTTTTTTTTTAAATCTCAAATTAATTAAAAAACTAATTTCCCAGTTTTAATGTAGTAGCAGTGTGAAATGGTTTCTGTATAGCCGAAATATTCTTTTCAATTTTGTCTTCCCCCTTAAGAACGATCCCGCTTATGCCTATGTAATAATAGGATTGTAATGTTAACTGCATTGTTAACATCGAATTTAAACACGCAACAGGAAAGTAACATTATTAATGATCAACATTTTACATTTATTATTGTAAATATTCATTTAACATATTAACGTAATAAAATAATATCCAAATCCCATATTACCAATATATCGAAGTTTCATTTATATCGTGTCGCGATATATACCAATCTGAAAAACCGATTATACATCTAAAACATAAACAACAATCATATCGCGGCTATTTCTTAGCAGAAGTGTGATACTTATTATTGCAACAGGATGATGGAAAATTAGTTTTTCTTAATAAAACGATATCAGCTCTATCTGTCGGGAAATAAAAAAAACAAAAACTATACCATAATAGTACAATTCTACCGCTCTAGTTCAAACAATACCCCCTTTTCTTTACGTTATTTTTATGAAGAGTACTTTTTTTTTGTTTGTTTTTTTTTTCGGATGAAAAGGAGGAGGAATACTTAAAGATATTGAAAAGAGATAATACTAATTAAAACGTTTAAAAAACTTTCGCAGTGATTAACCATTATAAATAATTTACGGTCAACTGCGTTTAGAATCGCTGTATTATTCAATTAAATACATTGTGCATTTTCTAACGCAATTATCCGTAAGTTTATTTCACCGTGAAATATATATCCAAAAATACAACACTTAACTTTTTTCAGTCAGCTTATACTGACCCCGCTTCTGATGATTTATTTAGCCCTAGAAGATGCCACGCGCGGAAGAAAATCAAATTTATGGTCGCCTAGTTCTATTTATTATTATTTCTTTAATGGCCGACCGCTGGAAACAACGTCAGTGGACAAATGCGCCAATGCAAATACTAAAAAAAAAAAAAAAAAAAAGCATTATCGAATAATTAATTAAAATAAAAGCAAAATCGTACGGATTAAGGTAGCGGCAGACTGCTGTCACGTCACGTGAGTGTTCATTATTTCTTCCATGTGATTATGCTGATCACACTGCTATCACATTTTATCAATATCACGGTATCATTGCACTGTGTTATCAGTGTGGTTTATCTCTATATTTCACTATGTCCGATTATTTTTGAATACAAAGCATATTATATTTCATACATATTAATACAAAATACTTTCGTATCAACTGATTAATTTACAAGTCTCCATACCAGACTATGGGTTGACATCTACCCTTCCGTTTTTGCCAATCGCTCCTCCTTCTACCTCTTCCTACAGCCTACTCCCAATTCACAGCCTTAGTACCAATTTCTTCCCTTTTCTCGTTTTTCTTTTTCTCTTTCACCTTCTCCCTTTTGCCCTCTTCACCCTACTGATCCTCCCTTTATATGCAATCCCAACCATATCCTCTTTGAATGCCCTGCTCTTTTTCCTGAGTGCTCTCATCTATACGCCGAACTTTTGCATCTTCCTAGCCCTTTCAATGCTTCTTTTATCCTTTCCTTCCCATCTCCAGCCGTTCTCCTTCTTTCCTTTATACTCCCTATCTCCGATCGCCTCAGAATTTGAGTAGGTGATCTCATATAGTTGGGTCAGTGTTAACACCGAGCCCATTAAAAAAAAAAAAAAAAATACATAAAATACAAATACGACCCCGTATAAAATTTTCGAGTTTGACAAATTAAGCATCTATTATTATAATATATAGAGTTATTTAGAGTTGGAAAGAACCGAGTTTTAGGAAATTTTCAGTTATGATTATTTTACACATTTTTTTAAATATATTACGCCATATAGCAAAAGTTAATTAACCCGGTGGTATTTCTAATTCATTTCCTATTTTCTGCCATAAACTGTTTGCCATAAAACAATATCACGTTAATAATCCATCAATTTATGATCATATAAAATTGGATATTTTCTAACTTTTCCAATTAAACGTTCTTGAATTTTAAATAAACGCTACTAGTTTAGGTAAAAATGCAAATAAACTATTTCAAAACAATACCAAGAACAAGTGAAATTAAAAAAAATATATCAAAGCATGACATCATGCAGGAAAGGAAAATTTGACGTGACTGCAATGTGATCAAACAGCATTAAAACAACATTCCAGATTTTGGTTTACACGTGAACGTACGTGCCGTGACAGCAGTCTGCCGCTACCTTTACTTTCTCGTTCACGTGGTGATTTCCTAGTTGTTCTAGGAAGGCGCAAAGGTTGAATTATTTAATTAATGAAGATACGATAGTCTTTTCCTGGCAAGCGGTTCAATTCATTCACGCTGCAGGTTCGGACTCTCGATCAACTCCTTTTCGCTTTCGTTATTCGAAGTGGCACGCTTTCTAAATTTGACTGCTCACCTAGCTTCACCTAAAACCAACTAATTATGAAAAACTTCAATCGGGGATCTTTCTGCTTTTCTTATTCATTTTCCAACCCCTATCGAAGATGTATGATTTTTCCCTCAGGGACGCCACCACGATCTCGTAAATACCATGGACGTAAAGTGATTATTATTATTATTATTATTATTATTATTATTACTATTATTGAGAATTTAAAAATTTAAGAAAATATTTTTGTTCTGATATTTTATATTTTTCCGTTACCTACAGAAATATTTCTCGATGAAAATACACAATTATATAATTTACGCGAATACGATAAAACGATGAATTACTAAAACATAATATGAAGGTGAACAAATATCACTGTTGATGGCAATCCGTTTGTTCTGCAACCCGGCGGCTTTTGCGATGGTCGTACAGCGAGATCCTTTAACCTGGCGTGTCCAAACGGAAATTTTCTTTGACGAGCCTTAATTTGAATACCCCCCGATATAGTTTTTATATCGAACGACTTTTATAACTACGCTATCGAACTCTACTTTTTTACTACACGTGTGTTATTTCATTCTCATGGCAGGTAAAAACAGCGACACTCCTGGCTACAGTGATCCAGAGGAACTAAAACCAAATCTAACTGAAGCGAGGTAAAACAGTAACTAACTGTCCGGCCAAGATTTTTTTGTAAGAAAGACCATTATTTTCCCATCAGTTTTTATTTATTTCCGTAACGATCAATCATAATCATTTCTTTCGACGGGGTGGACCTTTCACTCGGCATGACCTTATGGTAATATCTTCGGTGACCGACAACAGGATCTCACACACACACACACACACAGTCAATTTACTCTCTCAGGACATTTTTTAATAGTTTTTATGTAATTTTATAATGCACATATTACACAACCTTTAACTGACAGCAAAATCTCATTCGCACGCACATTTTCTTTCTTGCCCGTGCGAAATTGGGTGTTTACTACGAAAAGCTACTCATATTTATTTTATTATTAAAATTTATTTTATATTTTAAATCCTACAATGTAATAAACACGTTACATTATGATGACATATAATTTTCCACATTCAACGGTATAGTCGTTGCCAAGGGAGGGCAGAGAAGGGCCGTTGCCCCCCCCGCTCTGGAGCTTTGAAACTTTTTAATCAACTGGCCATACAAGCGCGTATTCACAGACAATTTGGAAGACTTTTACAATAAAGTAGTAGAACAATTTACCAGAAACCCGCGAAAATTATGTGTTTTAATTAACGATTTTATTTAACCCCTATAAAATTAGAAATTTTATTTTTCCTGCATCTCATATGCTCTTTCTGTCATTTTGCCCCTCCCGCTGAATCGTTAATTTGACAATGCCCTTGCACAACAGTATTGTCTCATATCTTCCGCAATCGACCCATCAGTATTTTTGGTTGCTACATATGAACAAGACACACCAATTTAAATATTTTTCCTAACAGAAAAGTAACGTTTTACCGTCATAATCTCGAATGTACCTGATAAAAAATTTTATAAAATTCCGAAGCTAAATATCGTGTCTTATTGCTGTGTAATATGATATTTTACAGACTTTTTTTTTTTTTAATTTCACGCGTGCTCTTCCTTTTCTTAATTGATACCTTGTTCGTTGTGCGTACGCGCAATATCGGTGGTTTTCGAAGTTACTCTAAACCGTCTGATAAAACATTTTACATCGAAATGTGCAGTGGCGGTTTGCATATAAGCACCATATGGCACTGCATCGACTACAAAGGAAAACGGAAATTATTTTGAATAATAATAACATTACATATAGAGACATGTTGAAATTTACGTGAGATTTTTTTGAATAAATAATAACTTAAGACATCTGATGATACATGTGTCTTTCTCTGTGAACTGTATACGGGCCCGGATTAAGTGCCAGATAGGCCCGGGGCTACGAAAATATTAGGGGCCCTTTTCGCAAGTGACAAAACTATTAGTTTTATAGAATAACTAAATTTTCTTTAATTTAATTTAATTATATTATTTCGAATATTAATGTAAACTAAACTAAATATACAAATAACGGGTAGAATTTTCGATGCAAAAAAAAATATATATATATACAGGATGCGGCAGCATAACTTCCTTTTCTTTAAAAATGCGCGCCACTTTTTTTCTACTAAATTTTGTTAAAGAGAAATAATAACAGAAAATCGAAATAAAACTGTAAGGGAAAAAACATACATATTGCCCCAATGGGGAATCTAGAGTATCTGTTATTTTGATTTTCTGCTTTATTATTTCTCTTTAACAAAATTTAGTAGAAAAAAAGTGGCGCATTTTTAAAGAAAAGAAAATTATGCTGCCGCACCCTGTATATACATACACACATATATATATATATATATATATATATATATGTATATATGTAATTTTAAACAATGAATTTTTCAGCAAATTTTAACCAAAGATTTGCATAAAAGGATAGTGTGTGTTCGTGTGTTGCGCGTGTACACACGCACACACATTCGTACAGAAATTTCGTAAAAACGTAAATCGCCAAAACTTTAAATCTCAACAATAACTAGAAACCGCATTAAGTGTTCCCGTACACGTAGAAAATGAGTGATTGTGGGGTGCTGTTATACTAATATCTAATGTGAAATATTGTTGTAATTTGAGAATTTGGCGAACCGAGAATGCAATTAAGGTATGAATGTTGTTTAATCAGAATTATCCCCTTTTTAAGCATACATTTTACTGCAAAATACCTAGTTTTTTATGAAATAGTTACTTTTAATTTTCTAACGCATTTTTATTATCGTGTGCAGTCGGTATTTTTTTAAACTACACTTTTTTCTTTTCCATTTAATTACCGTTTTTTTAACTATTTTTACTAAGGTGGCTATCACGGTGAGAGCTGCCTAGGCTACTTAAAGACCACCCGACAACAGTCCGCCGTCCTGAATGTACTTCTTCAAAGTGTGTTATTACGCGAATATTTTGTTGTTTAATGTATTTTAGCTAACGATATGAAAGTGCTTGGGCGGACTGCATTAAATCTGTAGCATTCAATTAGGATGTACTGACGGATATTTTAATTCGGCACAGTATATTGACACACGATGTTAGGAAGAGTCATCGTTTGCAGTATTTAGTCATGGCTTTTATATGCCCTATTCTTAGCCGGTTGATCGTTATGTATTTGACACGTGGGCTATTGGTCGGCGGCCACCATGGCTCGATCATCGACTTTAAGAACGTAGTCTTGGACATACTTTCTTTTTGCTCCGCTGCTCAGTTATTCTTTCTCGTAGAAACGTGCATCGAGCGTTGTTGGACCTTGAGATTTATGCCGCATCGGGGATAACAACATAGCCGAGCTTCTAGATTCGCGCACTCATTCCCTGCGATCTGAGTACGTGCAAGGACCCGCCACAGAAACTCGAACCAGAAGAGTCCCTCTGATCTAGCAATAACAGAGTCTCTTGAATTTTTTGCGCGATTGATTCTTCTGCGTTATTATTTTGTAGACTTCGTACAGTGGTCAGAGAATTAACTGATACCTTTTTCTGTTGAGCTTTAGAATGATAGTACTCCTGGAGACAGAGCAGAATTGCAAACATTTCTGCATCCAGTGCCCCGAACAAGCATCATTTAAACATTTAAACGGCCCCTATTCATCAATTTCGTAAGCGCACGCTGCTAGTGACAATTTACCTGTGCACGTCTTAGTATTTGATTGTTTTTTTTTTCTTTCCGCTTTTTTATTGAAATTGTCGTCGGACAAACGATGTAGAAGGAAGCTCAGCAGTCGCTTTGATATTTTCGCTGAATTTGCAGTTAGTATTGAAAACACGTTGTCGATTAATCTTGTATTGTTGATGAGGATCTTTTTGTGAGCGCTGCGCAACAATCGCAGAAATGGATAAAAATCCATTTCTTTTTATGCTGGTCACATCGCGCATTTAATTTAAATAGATATAATCATGGGCGTTGCCAGCGGGGGGCAGAGAGGGGCAGCTGCCCCCCCCTTGAAACCTTGAAACTTTTTAATCAACTGGCATTGATGAGAGCCCGTAATCACGGACAATTTGGAAAACTTATGTTTTAATTAAGATTTTATTCTCGTTTAATAAGAAAATATTAAGCCTTTACAACTTATAAATTTTATTCTTTTCCTATAACTCATATCCTCTTTCTATCTCATCTTGCCCCTCTCTAGCTCATCAGCTGGCGACGTCCTTGGATATAATATATTATAATCAGGTATAACGGCTAACAAGACATAAGAGCTTTCCTTTCCTTTAAGGTATGATCCTGTATATTTTTTCGTCTACACATTTATTCCCCTTCGAACTGCTAATTGCACGAGTTCTCTAGTACCGATCTTTTTTGACTCCCTTGCTGTCTCTCCATAGTAGTTCTGGCCGTCTCCACCTTCCTCGAATAACTTTCTTAGTGTCCTCCTCAGTTTCCTTTTGTCGTCCTACGTTCTTCCTTCTTGATGGGTAAAATCGTCCGTAGCTGACAAGCCTAATAAAAAAGTAAAAAAAAAAAAAAAAAGGAATTTTGATGACCCAAAACGAAAAATCGGTTTATCTCTATTCCGCTATATTCAAACTATGAAAAACATCTGCCATTTATCAGCTTCAAAATGAGTTAGGCTCAATATTGAGTTTGTGCAAACTAAAATCGACCGAATATAGTTCGCTAAAAAGAAATAATTATTATACGTTAACAATCGCTATTAGGGAGCACTGCGTAAGTTTTGGAAAGTTTGTTTAGATTTTTGTGTCCCGGTTAAAGGGCGGCACAAAGACGTCGACGAATCGGGGAGAGGTAATTGAAATCGAATTTGTTTCGTTTTTTATTAATCCTCCGTAGTGTCGTACCCGTTCCAGTCGATTTTCCAATATTCCAGAGTAGACTGGTGGACGTTGGTAATAGTATGAGTAGATTTATCGGGAAGAGTGCGAAAAATTCAAAGTCGGCAATACGTCGATTACAGTGCGCGATAGAATAAACAGGCTAAAATGTTATTTTTCCTCGATAATTCTTTGACGTAGGTGAACACAATTATATTCTTCCTTCGTCGATAATAATTATGCGTTTGCTGAAAATAGGCCAACTTCATTTTTAATTTGAAAAAGCCGCACGCACACACTCTTAAACAGTCTCACGTGGAATAACAATAACTGTTAGTCAGCCCCACCCACATCGATACATTGACCGCTTATCAACTGTGTTCCTTTCAGTTAATCTAAAATTCCAGTAGGCGTCACCAGACGAGGTTTAAATTTTCATCTACTACATACAATAAGCGAATATGAATCGAGTTGTAAAAAAAATGCCGATTTTAGTTTGTGTTGTATGGTTTTTTTTGTTTTTTTTTTTTTTTTTTTAGATCCCCCCTTTGGGCAGCACGTTAGCTAAGGACCTACATCCAGAAACAACAAAAAAAGAAAAGAGCCGTCAGTTAAATTTTGATTCGGTCAGATATGGACAATATATAAAGGAACTACTAATGGATGAAATAATGGATGGTGAAGAGAAGGACAGAATCTAAGATACACATTAAGAAGCGGGGAGCTTGACCGCGTTCAACAGAAAGAGATGGACATTCAAAAAAGAAGATACGTGATTGGCGTCGTCGCAATTCGCCGCCTCATTAGGGTGAAGAGGATAATTTGGAGAAGAAACAAGAGAAAAGCGAAAACGAGAGGAAGAAAGAGCAGAATGGCCAAAAAACGGTACGGGGAAGTGAAGGAAACTCAAAGAACACCAGGTACTAGAAAGAAGACTAGGTGTTGTACAGACAGATAAAAGGATTTTGATCGTTACGAAAGGAGGAAGGGTAAATATCTGACCAAAGTTTGAGATGAAATTTATAGTACATGGGGAATTCAAGTTGGAGGATGGAATTTTTCTTAAAAAAAGGAACGAGAGGAAGCAGCAACTCGAGCCAAAAAATCATTCATTTCATTTTACCTTTAATGCCCATATGGCTGGGAATCCACAGAAAATCAACACAGATGGACTAGTGAGAGGAAAGAAGATGGATAAGACAGCGTATGCGAAGAATGATGAAATCGGAAGAGTTATCAGGAAAAGGGAAGCTGATCGCTTGAAGAACACTCATAGAGTCTGAGATAATCAAATAATTAGAAAACTGACGACTGGAAGAAATTAAGATAATGGAGCGTAGGCTAGTCATTAAATCGTTTATAAAGGTAGAACAGAAAGAAGGAAGACAAAATGATTCAGAGAAATTGAAGTCCGGAAGAATAAAAGAAGCTCCAACACCATGAGGTGGTCCCCTGGAGCCCTCCTGTGAAGATCGGTACATGCGATGGAAATTGGGAATTGATAATGTTTCCTGAAGACTCTGCCAATCCTTTAATGTAGGGTAAGCAAATTGACCCATCGATTCTTTGTTCCATCTTACTTTTTCCTTTCTCAATGCCGTAATTTTTGCTGAACTTCTTTATATAATATACTTTGCCTCTTTTCTACTGTAGCCATTAACCGTCATCTGCTCCATTAATTTTTCCAGTTCCGGTCCTATTTTGAAGACACACGTTTGGCTCTAGTCACCGATGTTTTTAAAACTCTTAATTTTTGGCTCGGACAATGATGAGAGTTTTTATGTAGATATTTACTTGAATGCGATGTTTTACGAAACACTGCAGTGGTCAATTCTCCATTATCCCTTTTTACTAAAACGTCAAGAAATGCCAATTGCCCATCATTTCCCCTTTCCATGGTGAACGTAATATTACTGTGAAAATTATTTAAGTCGTTCCAAAATTCTTGTAGCCAAACCTCCACAAGCTGGCACACAATAAACGTGTCTCGTTCACATACCGAAACCAACATTTTGGTTTCTACCTGTTTAACACATACTCTTCCATAAAAATATTCGCATACACCGGAGCCAGCCTAGACCCGATAGCCATATGTCATTCTCTTGCTTGTACAATTTACCATCAAATGAAAACATATTCGCTTTCGGAACTACGTCAATTAAACTGGCTAATTCGTCTTTAATAGCATATTTTTTAATAATTTTTATCGTATCTTCAATCGGAACATTCGTAAACAATGAAACAACGTCAAAACTAACCATTAGATCATTTTCTGTAACAACCGATTGTTTCACCTTATTGACACAAACTCTTCTGAATTTTATATGTGTGAATCAACAGCACTAATGTCTTAAGCTGTTTGGCAACGTATTCTTCGAGGAAATAGTTCGGACTGTTTATTGAACACACAATAAGCCTCATAGGGCACCCCTTCTTATGAATTTTCGAAAGGCCATATAACCTTGAGATAGTAGGAACATGTGACACCAAACTTTTTTTTAGGAACCCATCCAAATTTGAACTTTTAACCATTTCTGCAACATTTAAGCACATACCTCTTGGGGGGGGGTATTTTCTTATCTTAGTGTAGGGTCCCTTATTTAACAATAATTGTTAATGACACACCGATTATCGAAAACCCGGAAATGATTTGGATTGGGATTGATGCACAAAAAAATATGGGTGACGGTGGAAATAGTGATAGCGGCTCCTTTGAAAAAGAAAAAAGGTATACTTTACGTAGTCGGCTGAAACAGGCGAGTTAGATTTTTAGTTTAGTTTCTGATGATGGAGTTTTCGAAACATTAAAAAGTTGTGTTAATGTTGACGTGATGTTTACCGAAAATTGTGATTTTAATAAATCATGTTTTTCAATGATTTCGTGTAAAATTAATATACTTATAAATGTACTTTTTTACACGTTAATGTCAATAATAAGTTTCATTTCCGAAGCTAACTAATTGAATTTTTTATTTTACACATAGTAGAAATATTTAATTTTCAAAATTCAGCTAACAAGTCAGTTAGTTTCGGGAATTTTATACAAAAAAAAAGTAAATATTTCTGTTGCCCATATAATAACAACGAATATATGTACATGGGGGGTACAATTCGTTCAATTTCGTTCACTAGAAAAACTTTTTTGCCATTCCATACTATTAACGACCGTTTTTATTTTTAAAAAAAAGTCATAGATTTGCTGTTCTACCTTCGCTGAATACCACGCATTAATAATGGTAGCAAATATAAATGTTATATAGATGACGACATAGAAAAAACTGTTTCTCTTTATCTAATTTCTCTCTTTTCTATGATATGTGTAACACTAAAGATAGCAATCCAGTAGAAATAACAACCGGCTACACCCCAGACATTGTCGCTTTAATCGACTTACTTAACAAATGTTACCCCCTACTACAACGGAGAAGTCCTAAAATAAGATTTACAAAAATCATTAAAGCTCTCTCAAATCACCGATAACTATAAATGGATATATTAATTCTTAACTGGAACTGCAATGGTTTCTATACACGCTATGAAGAGTTAAAGCTCCTGATTTCCACTTATCAACCAATGCAAATCTCTCTTCAAGAGACTCGCCTAAGATCTGACCAAAAACCGCTCCTTCCGTCCTACAATCTTATTTATTCTACTCCCCCTACAGGTCATCATGCTCACGGCGGCGTTCTATTAGCAATTCGCAAAAATATTCCTTTCCAACAGATCATGCTCAACTCAGATCTTCAACACGTATGCGCTCGCCTTCAAATGGAACAACCCTTCACCCTCTGCTCCTTCTATCTGCCTCCGGATGAAACCGTAGAAGAAAACCACTTCCTCAACATCATACAATCACCTAATTCACCTGTAATTCTAACCGGTGACTTCAACGCTCACTCTCCAATACTCGGAAGCAGCCGTACAAACCCCAAAGGCCGATTAATAGAAAAACTACTAGACAATCTCCAACTATGCTTATTAAATTCAAACGAACCTACTCACTTCAGCTTTGCTCATCGTAGTTGATCAACTCTGGATTTAATCATCTCTTCTCCGAAATTATCCAGCAATTTATAGGTATTTCTTCATAAAGACTTAGCCGATAGCGATCATACCCCTGTGCTAGTTAAATTGATTAATCCGCCGCATACCGCACATCCTACTGTGCCTCAATGGAACTATAGGAAAACGGACTGGGATAGATACTCTTCTGACTGCTCTGAACTATCAGTTGACATGGAAATGAATATAGACATCATCATTGATACTTTCACGTCTTCTCTAATTAAAAAGGCACAATCATTTACTCCCTTGCCAAAAACGATAAATCGTAAAGTAGTTCCGTGGTGGACAAAGCAATGTGCTGAAGCAATTAGAATACGACGGAAGCTGCTACGCAACTTGAAAACAACACCATCATTAACTAATCTCATGGAATTCAGAAGAGCCCGGGCCAAAGCCAGATGGACTATTAAGCAAGCTAAACGAAATTCTTGGTCTGAATTCACCTTAACGATCACAGCATCAACGCCGTCCAGAACGGTGTGGTCTAAAATCCGATCCATAAAACAGTCCCGTTCCTTCCTATTTCCAACTATGCTTAACGTGGGTCAGAGGAAGGTATTCAAACCAGACGAAATTGTTGCTACGTTTGCAGACCATTACCAACAAACTTCAAGATGTCCTAACACCTTTACCGATCTTCAATCGTTCAATTTCCCTACAAGAAGCTTAGACTCAGAACCCTACAATAAAGAAATTAAGCCTCATTTGAACTACATTAAATCAGTCTGTACTCGGAAAATGAACATTTTAAAAAAACTAGCTCACACTTCTTATGGTGCTGACCGAACCTCTCTACTGCGAATCTATCGCTGTTTGATCCGGTCTAAAAGTGAATATGGAGCTGCGTTATATTCCACAGCGAACCCTTCTATTCTCAGCTCCCTAAACGTTGTGCAGAATTCAGCCCTCCGGTTGGCTACTGGTGCATTTCGCACTACGCCAATTGACAGTTTGCACTCTGAATCATCGGAATGGCCTTTGGATATTCGCCGCTGGTTTCTCTTGGCCAACTTTGCAGTACAATCTAATGCCTCCGGTTTTTCTTCACCACGGTTGTTTTCATCATCGACCCTGCCTTCTCTAAGACAATCGCAATCGGTTTCGGACATTTCCAACAACATCATGTCAAAGATAAACGTTCCTAATATACCAGTACTTAGGTTCTCTAATGCATTAATTCCACCGTGGGATGACAATCCAATCAAGATAGATCGCTCAATGGTTGCACTGAGAAGGGATTGCGCATCCATCGAACAACTAGAGGAAAACATTCGAACACGAACCTCCGGTTTGTCTCTCTTCTACACCGACGCGTCTAAATTCGATACGTTTGCTGGCTGCTCAGTCGTCTCCGATGATGTCGCTATAATCCGTTACTCACTGCCGGAACCGTTTTCCATCCTATCCGCCGAATTATATGCTCTCTGGCTTGCTGTCGATTTCCTCATGAGATCTGACTCACATCAATCGTCCGCAGTATGTTCAGATTCTCTCTCAGCACTCAACGCCTTGTCCAACGTGTTCAGCCACGATCAACATCCAGTAGCCAAAGAAATTCTCAAATTAGTATCGTCGAGACTAGATCGGACAGTAACGTTCATGTGGATTCCTGCCCACGCTGGTATTCAAGGGAACGAATTGGCAGACTCGACTGCAAAGGAGGCTGCTGTTACTCTGCCAGTGACAAACATTCCTGTTTCAGCAACCGATCTTAAAATTCATATAAAACATAGTTTAAAAACCCTATGGCAGAGGAAATGGCAGCAAACATCACAAACGAATAAGCTTCGAGTAATCAAGCCGTCAATATCACCGTGGAACATATCACTTCCAAATTGAAGAGACGACGTAATCATCACCAAACTTCGATTGGGTCACACACGCCTCACCCACGAATACCTACTAAATGGAACCGAGGCTCCTCAGTGTACCATGTGCAGTGTTTCCCTCACCATTCACCATATCCTCACCGAATGCCCTTTATATTCCTTTGAAAAGAAATTTTTCAACCTACCTTCTTCTCTTCCCCTCATCCTTAAAGACAACTCCTCTTCATTATCTAGTTTAATCCTTTTCCTTCATAAGTCAGGACTCTATTCACTGATCCAATCCTCCTTCTCTTCCCGTGTCTCTAGCCATAGTTGCTGCACATGGCGCGTAAAATTTAATTTAATAATAATAATAATAATAATAATAACCACAATTTCCTTAAACGATATTACAGACTAGAAGAATTAGCGATATAAAAATTTATTGTTTTACTAAATTTCCAGTTTTATTAAAGCAAATAAATTCTAAGACACATCTACCACTTTGGAGGAACTGGAACAAAACAGAAAAATTATTAACCTGCGATTGTTCGCGTTGTTAGAAAAAATCTAACAAACAACTTATTTTTAAAATAACTATAATAGAGTAAATGATAAATAATCACCACTCCACCAATACTTCATCTACACAATAATGCGACAGGTAACGCCGCAACTGTTGATTGAATTTATTGTCAACTATTTCCCGTTTGTAATCAACGCTACGCGAATTGTTAGTAAAAATCTAACGCGCGAGTGATTACGACACGTGAATTGTTAGCAATAATCTAACGGGTGGAAGGGTAGATGAGGTCGCAAAACTACCTCACCCATACAGTGTCTAGTTTATATATAATGCAATAAATATAATCTGCATGAAAATATAAATCATATTTCTATGAAATGAAGTAAATTAATAGATTTCTAGAAAAAATCTAACACGCGAGCGATCACGTAAAATAAAACACGCGAATGATGCCGGGTTAATTTAGCGATGTTACGAATAATCGAATTCGCATTTGCTTATGCGAATAATTCGCATTATTTCTAACATTCGCATTCGCATCGAAGGATACGAATATTTTGCGAATCTGCAAGTCGCTAAATATTCTTACGAATTTTTTATTTAGAATTTCGACGTTTTTGGATCCACGGTACAAGCATAAATTCTTTAATGATATTGTAAAGGGCAAAGTAAATGCTAACGTTGTTGCACTCGCATTAAAACTGTATAATCGAAATCGAGATTCTTTTTTTTTTTTTTTCTTTTTTCTCTTTGGCCCGAACGGAACAGTTTATTTGGCCAGCAAACTACGCCACGACTAGATATTAAAAATGACTAATAATAGAAAATTCAGGAAGAGAAATTTCGAAATTTCATTCTACAGTATGGTGCTAGCAGTGCCCACAATGCTCAATGAAACAAAACAAACACAAACAAGATTTTTTCATTCTGGAAAAAGGAGCAAAAGAAAAAATAGATATATAGATAAATATTTCTATCTCAGATTATGACCACAGTTGCCCGGCAATGCTCACAATGCATTATGAGAAAAAGGAAGTAAGCCACACTGGACAAAGACTACAATGTAAGACAAAATAAGTAAAAATAATGGAGGGAAAAAAAAAATCAAATAACAATCCTGTTTCTTTCAATAAACCTAAAAAGAACAAATAAAATATTCTTCAGCTTCAACGTTTGGTACTAAAAGGCCGAGGGAATCAATACATAATATCAATGAGACTTCAACACGTTCTGATTGTTCTGCTAAAAGCCTTATTAGCAATCTAGCCGGAATTTTGGAGTCTTCAAGCGAAGACGAAGGCTTCGCCGATTTAGAATCTAGGGGTAGTAGAGACACATAAGAACATGGAACTAAAGCTTAATCGAAGGCATATCTCAAAGAAAAATGAGCCTATGAAAACCCTCTGGACTGCTGGAAAACTAAATTGAAATACGACAAGTTGTCAGATCTTGCTCGCAAGTATCTCAGCGCTCCTCCAGCCAGCGTTCCGAGTGAGCAATTATTTAGTGCAGTCGGCCTTATATACGAACCACTCAGAAATCGCCTCATGGGAGAAAAGACCACTAAATTGCTATTTATAAAATATAATTTGCCACTTTTAAAATTTGATTATTAAAACAAAACTACATAATATATCGATTCTATAATAGATCTTTTCTATGTTTCGAGTTATTAATACTGTACTGTATTAATGTAATTATTAATAAAAATGATTAAATAAAACAATCTGTTTTAATGACTTTCCCAAACATTCGCATTCGCATTCGTATTCACATACGCACATTCGCATTTACATTCGCACATTCTCATTCGCGAATAGTAAAAATATAACATTCGTAATACCCCTAGGTTAAATACTAGTGTGTCGACTAATATACATATATATATATATATATATGTGATATGTGTGTTCTAGTGTCGCCGTTGGATAAAAATGAAAAGTCGAAAATGCAGCAACAACAAAAAAACTGCGCCTCGGTGCGACTGACATCTACTTTCCTGAGTAGTGAGACGAAAGCAACAAACTTCCATACACAGGTTCCGAGTAGTAGTGACAGCGACGCATCACACGAAGGAATGGATCACCCGGACCGGCCGTTTCAAGAACTCAGCGGAGGCTTACCTCCGGAGAGTACGAAGGTACGGTACGATGATTTGTGCCCCCGAAAAAAAGATACCTACAATTTCACATATGCCATAAGATTATTTTATTTAATTCTACATTATTCGAATCATTCTCTGATTTAAAATATTTCAGGATTCGAAAAATATGCTTTTCTTTCGAGATGGCAAAAGAAGAATAGATTTAGTACTGGTTAATCAAGATGATAATTTGGAGATAGGAGTTTTGAATGAAATTGAAACGTTTAAGATCGCAGACAGGAATAAATTCGAACAAAACCTCTTAAAAGAGGGTTTAGAATTAGAAATAGAAACTAAAGAAGTAAGACCGCGAAAAATAATAAACTTTGAATGTCGAGTTAAATATTTTGTTTATCGCATAAAGCGGAGTCCGATTAAAAATTCCGTATTTTTTTTCGACCAAAATCGAAATATTCAAAGTCTAGTGTACTTCGAGGCGATTTTCAGTTTTTCGATTTGTCGTTTCGAGACAATTTTTTACTTTTTCCTCGACATTTGTAATTTTTGATTAGTAAAATTATAAAGACAATATTAACTTAAGAATAAATATTAACGCCTTTTTATCGAGCTTTCGGTACCATAAAACAGAAAGAAATGAATTTGGTTTACCACGTTGCAGTCTGAAAGACAGATAATTCATATTTTGATTTAGGAAGGAAAATAAAAGAATGGGAAAACCGGAACGAAAATATTTTTGATTTTACCCTGACAGAGATTTAAATCGTACCGAATTAGAGAATAGAAGTGCAGTGTAATAATACGTGTGTAAAAAATACGGACAATTTGTAGGAATAAATATGTCAGTAAAATGTGTATATATTAAATACGAGAATTGCGGTATTTATATTGAGTAGTATGAGTTTAGCATGATGCGGGAAACTGATTAAGTTAGAAAGGGGACAGTAGATTCATCATCAGAGGGGATATTAGGAAAGGAGGAGGGAAAATTATATGTTGATCTGAGTGGGAATTGAAGTGAAGGCATTCTGTGAGGATATGGGGAACGGAAAAATCGGAGTTACATATGCTGCAGATTGAAGCCGGGGTGTCCTTTGCAGTAAGAATACGTGAATTGTATATTTTCCGGCCGGAGTCCGGTAACGATTGAATCATCTAGACTTCGGCTCAGACTTCTCGGCCTATCGGCTAAGATCAAAGTGTAATATCAGTAAAGACAAATTTGTACGCTGCTGGATTATTTTTTTTATCTTTTTTCTTTTCATTGACCCGATAAAAAACTTCATAAACTGTGCTGGGAAGCATTAATTTGCCCATTTTCAGCTACAAAAGAAAATCAGAGAAATACTATTATAGATGAACAACGCGCTTATTTTTTAAAGCCACGTCTAAAATAGTTGTTTTTTTTTTTTTTTTGTTTTTAATCAACGAGGACATTAACTAAAGAATGAGAAAGAGGAAAAAAGTAAATTTATATTCCTACGCGTTTAAATTCGAGGACAGAGGAATAACAGAAACAGAAGGAAATGAGAGAATATAAGAAGTGCCGATAAAGGGATTAGGGATAAGTTAGATTAGAGAAGAGTAGAAGGACGATTGTGCATTAGGCAAAGCTGCTCATACAAATAAAACGTAATATCAAGATCACAAAGAAAGTAATTAGAAGTAGGTGAAATAGAGTACAAGCGGATGAAAACCGAGAAAATGATGCAGGAAGAAGACTATGATTAAAGCGAAGGCATCCCCTACTTCCCTTTATCGGCTTGCTATTATTTCTCTTCCTCTCTGTCCCTTATCCCTTATGTGTAGATAACACATTCGATTGTGACGCTGATCACATTTTCTTCGAGTGTGCATCTTTGTCCTCTGAAAGATTTGTTCCATAGATCTACTATTCCTTAATATCCCCACACCGTACTGTGCATCCTTTATTCTCGCCTTTCCTTCACTGTCAGTTGTTCCCGCTCTTGCTAAATTGTTGTCTTTAATCAGGCGATCGTATAAACATTTAAGTAAGTCCTTCATCCTCTTCTTATCTTAATATTTTGATTCAACCACCGCCTTTAGCTGGTGCATTGTGGGTCTCCTTGTTTGGATGGTGGCCATAGTGGTACTAGGTCAAGATGGTGTGTATCTTCCTGGGTCAGTATGAACACTGCGCTATCTTCTAGTGATCGTGCTGGCCTCCTCCAATGTAGAGTTGCTTTCTTTCTTCTCTCCTTAATATTTCGTAAGCTTGTCGTCTGCAGTTTCCGTTTGAATGATGGATAAACAATCACTTTGATTTTCTTGTAAGGGAATTGCGAGCACTGCTTTGCAGTCGCAGCCGTAGTATAGCGATTTCTTGTTCTTTTTTTCATCGGACACTCACTGCTTTGCAGTTGCGTCCATATTGTTTTGATGAGGATCTTTTTGTGGGCGCTGCCCAGTAATCGCAGACATGGATAACTACTTCTCTTTTGATGCTGATTACATCGCATCTAGTGTTATATATAGATAAGACATATATCTTAAACAGGTAAAACGGCCAGCAAGACACGAAAGCTTCCCTTTCCTCTAGGACATTCCTCATATTTTTTCTCTATACTTTTTTTCCCTTCGGACTGCTAGTTGTACAAGTATCGAGAATGTTCATGTCATTGAAAAAAATGAAATAAAAATAAAACATAAATACTACTAAACATTCGCGGCGTATCCAATTTCTTAGGAATTATTAATAAAAGACCAGTTTCGGATTTTCGTAAGAATAATATTATCAGTTAATAGCGAATTTTTTATTTTATCAATTATTAATTTAATTAAAATGAAAATGTTCTAATTTCAGGAATCAAATGTAAAATTAATTATTATTTTTGGTTCAAATGATTGTGTTTATTATAGGCATCATACGATCACAGAACGCGTTTCGTCAAACTTCACGTACCGTACCACCTTATCACGAAATATGCAAAAATAATGCATATGAAAAAACATCTGAAGGTAATATTGTTAACACGCATTCAAACTTTTCTGTATAAAAGTGGTGTTACCTATTATTTGATGAATAAATACATTTAATTACAAATTCGTTAACTTTTCGGTCAATCAAAATTCGTTAACAGTTTTCCTCCTTACTTCGAGAAATCGATTAAGCCTACCCTTATAACAAATCCTATTCAGTCGTTTTCTCCCTAAACGTCTTTTTCGCCCATTTCTGTCTTTCGATTTCCAGAAAATTGCTTCTAGAAAAATCCCAATCTTATCTTTTATTTTTCTTCGTCTTAATCTCTTCTAATAATTTTTCCTTTACTTTTTTTCGTTTTTAACTTGGCCGGCCTGCACCATCCTTTTTTAAAAAATTTATTCTACCTTTACTTTTAAAATTTCTTCCCTAATTCGTGATTAATGAGGAATTCTATAGCGCCAATAATGCTTTCTTTCCGTTGTCCATTAATGCTTCTAGGAAGCCCGAAGGTAGTTTATCCTTCCAGATTTCAACTTGCTGAAATCTTTTCTCGTTCCTTTTTTCAGTTCTATCTTTTTAAAGAATTTATCCCGCGGTGTCCGTTGCTTTCATTTTTTTCTAATTATCTTTCACAGTTATCTTTGATGCTTTCTGTTATTTTTCATAAGCATCATTTAAATCTTCTTGTACATTTCTGCAAACTTTATTATTCGCCCGTCTATTTTCTTTTTTCTTTCTATATCCATATTGATATTGCGCTCGTACCCTTTCGCGGGCACCCTTGCGATGGGTAATAAAGCGGTTGATTTTTTCGTGGCTTGGATGCTTTTAAAAAATTCCAATGTTCTAACCCTGAATGAGTTTTCATTACACAATTCGTTTTGTCGGATATTCTAACATGTTGATTACACTTCATTCTTTTAGTTCCCGATTCCATCAGTTCCCTTTCGCTGTTCTGTTATCGTCTTCGCTATTTACCCACGCTATTTTAACCATATTCTATTATCTTTTTCTCTCGTTTTCATATTTTTCTATATAATCCGCAACGCTGACTATGCGTTCTTTGAGTGCTGTTTTCTTTATTTTCAGCCACTCTTTGTCCTTCCATTTGTCCAGACATAAGTTTCTTACTTCTTATTGTGCCTCTCATATCTTACGTCCAATTTTTCAGTCACTATTACACTGCTACATTGACAATTAACGCAATGTCCGATCGAATTAATTTTTCATTGTAATTTCTGAGCGCTGACCAGTTCAAAGATATTCCCAGATTTAAGAAAATGTTATTACCATATTGAAATTACCGATTATTTTCGCTGCTAATAATGTCAAATAAACAGTTATTATTATAGTAGAATATTCGGTAATTCCGACACGCTTCGCGGCTTAATAATCATTGAAGACAAATATTCCGTTATATGAAGTTCCTTGAAAGCGGTCGGGATTATACGCTAAATATTTCACTTTAATAAGTGTTTATTCATTATTATCCGGTCGTCTGTCATTTCGACTTCACTAATTAATAGGCGTTGCAAAAAAATAAATAAAGTAATTAAAAATATTTAAAATGTAAAGCGATCGAATTTAAGATTCTAATGATAATAGCATATTAACAAGTACAATTGTATAGCGAAAATAATATATACGGCTTTAGAATAAAATGAAAGTGATTGTGTAGGAAACCTTTGCTCACTATAGGCCAAGGAAATTTTTGATATTTAGTTAAGTAATTTAAGTAATTCGGTTTATTATGTAAAAGTTTCCTCGGTAAAAGTTTATTTATTTATTTTATTTGTTGCCCATCGAAACAATTTTAAAGTAAAAGCCAGCCACATCGTGCAATGCCGATTGGAGAAGTTAGTATATATAACATAAATATGCAATTTTCTAAAATATGCAACAGTAGTCGAAATGTATTTCAGCAATGTTAAGCACCGCGTGGTTTTCAAGATCAAAAAAATGAAAGTCTTCGATGAACCAGAAAACCAGAGGGGGATTTCGTAAATGAAATTTATCAGCAACATGAAGAATTCGAAAGAGAAAATAATCCCTTTTTCCATAGAACACAATTTTGTTTTTGTTTTTTGTTTGTTTTTTTTTTGTTTTTTTTTTCACCGAATACCGGCAACAAATCTTTCTGATATTATAGTAACGAAAAACAAAAAAAATCAAAAATTAGATTCACGAGGAAATTATTGAACGGGGACTGTTGACGGATGAGGAAAGTGTTAAAAAGGAAGGAATTACATAGAAGGAGATAAAAAGCGAAGAAGTTGTAAATAAAACAATAACGTTTGATTGGTATCCGAAATATCAGGTTTAAACCGCGTTACCTGGAGGATGAAGAAATCGAAGAAGGACTATATGGTAGTAACGGGGGGGGGGGTAACGCCGTTGCAGTTGCAGAGTGAGGAAGGTAGATCGGTTAGACAAATAATCAAGCTTTTGCGCCATTAGGAAGTTAATTAAGAAACCGACCAGCATGAATGAGCCTGATCAGGTAATAACGATACGACCATAGGAATGCGTAACAAAAAATCTCAATTTGTATCGAGATAAATTTGAATAAGAAGGACTGCGGCGTTGAAAACATTATAGTCAGAACGAACAGAAATTTACTGGTATACAGTGCAGGGAGTAAACAGCCATCTTCATCCTGATTACGATGCTTTTTTTTTTTCTTCTTATCTTTAGTTCGTCAACCAGGGTCCTTCACTCACAAACAAATAGTAAAGAAAGAAGTCGGTTATGTTTTAATCCGATCAGAAAAATCTTTGCTAAAAAGCAATCAATGTAGCAGGAATAATTAATTTGGGAAGGAAAATAGGAAGCAAAATAAGGAGTAGGAAGTCCACAACAAATAGGAATACAAAATGCTCCACAGAAAAAGATGAACACTGCATGATCGGCGTCGCAAATAACTGCATCCTCAGAATGGAGAGGACAGTATGTGGAGGAAATTAGGAAAAATCGATATATCTAGATAATGGCAGCAAAGAATAGCCAAAACGCATACGAACAACGGAAACGACATCAGAAAGTCGAAGAGAAGGATGCAAAAGGAAAAACGATGAGAATAGGGAGGAAGAGTAGTCTGAACAGAGAGATGAAATGAATAATTATTAGAAAAGGAGGAATCATAATTATCCGATATACCGTTATCTGATATAGAGAAGCTTTTATGTATTGATAAGCGGTTAGTGGATGGAATTTTTTAAAAAAAAAGACAGGAAGAAACAGAATACCAAAGAATAGCAGCCACTTCATTACCAAATATGCCCCCGGATGGCTAGGAACCAACGGTAAATATCAATATAAATGGAATGGAGAGAGGAAAGATTATGAATGAGTGAATGGGTATACGGAGAATAACAAAGACACACGAATGATTAGGAAGGGGAGAAGATATGGCCTATCTGTGATCCTTATTTTCCTTGAATTTTCAACCGATCGCGCTACTCCCTTACATCTTATTTATTTCTGCGCATTATCCCAGCTCTTAGTTTCTTTATTCACATAGTATCTGACTGGATCAGTGCTTAACTGACACCTTCTTCTTTTAATCACCTTCTGACGGCGGTCAACGTGTCGACGTGCCGGGGAAAAAAAAGTGGAGAAGAGCAAAGCTGTTTGAAGGAATTAGGAAAAATAATGGAACAGAGAATGACTCTAATATCACGAATATGGGGCAAGAGTAAATTAAAAAGTTCTTTTTATCAAGTTTCAGAATTAAAAATGTTATATTTTTTTGAATAATTTATTAGTCTGTAGATTTTTTTCTTTTTTTTTCGTTTATAAACGGCGGAATAAAATTTATTCGATAAACTTTTAATGTAGTCATTAACTCATTACACCGTGTTTAATATCGGAGAATTTCATTGAACCACTTTTATTATTTACATGGAATCTAAATTACACCGGTAATTTTACGAGGAGGTTACCACCCCGGGGGTTTTCTTTCTTTATTACTAACTAAAATGCACGAGCATTCTTATGTAATTTTTTTACCGATATTTATATTTTTAATTCCTTTTTTTTTTTTTCGTTAAACTTCGAAAATTAACCTGGCAATTTCTTTATTTGTTTGCAGAGATTCATATCGATATCAGTTGACGCCTGGGTAAGAATAGAGTAGTTTTATTTATTTACTTGCTATTTTTTTCAAATTATTTTTGAAGAATAAAAATAAACAGCGAAAAATTTTATACGTATCCGAAGTAAACCCTAAACGTGCTAAAAATTTAGTCAAATATTATTCACAGTTGAAGTATACCAGATACATAGAGTTTAACTATAGTGGTCGTCTCTTCGCGTGTTGTTAATTCGTAGCGTCGATTTTTATCTTGTCAGTTTATTCGATGAGATTGTTTCATTTTATTATCTTAGCTCGTCTACTTTATGTTTTAACATTTTTATCTCTTTTCTTTGGCACATAAATTTGAAAAGCGTTACGAAATGGACCGTCACGGAAAAGCGATACGAAAATTTTATGTCTTTACTTGGATACGACTGATTACTAATATTACGTCTATGTTTCTACTTGGACACATGAACTCGAAAAGCGTTACGAAATTGAGCGTCGCGCCATAAATATTGAATCCGAATTGATGCATTGTATCTACGAGGGTCACGCAGAAAGTACGGTTCCAAAACCCGTCGCGTTGGCGTAATAATGAACGAAAATTAAATAACTTACATTTTATTGCTTGAACATTTTACAAAGTTTTTGGTATAAGAACCACCAACTTTTCATCACTTACCCTATAACATTTTCCGTCCGGTCCAGTGACTCGATATTTTTAATCAATTCGTCATCCGCCGGATGTATATATATATATATATATATATATATATTTTTTTTTTTTGTTTCAATTGAGAAAATAAAGCGTTAGCATTTGGGCAAGGTCCGAACTGTAGTCAATTGACACAACTCGGCGGTAAGTTTTTGGGTAATGTTCGCTGTGAATGACCGTGCACTGTCATGCAACAGTTGAATTGCTTTCTAAATTTTTATCTCTCTCCTTAAATTGATGAGTGTTTCCAGTAGTTCAGGCCGTTAATGGTCTGTCCACGCTCCATGAATTACACTAAAATAATGTGATCCCTTTGTTGTCTCAAAACATCAACATTGGACCGATTTTCTATAAGATGAAACTCTAATAACGGCGCAATAACCAAACTAGTCTCGTTTTAAAGGTAAAACTATTATATTTAATAATTTTTTGTTGCACAGTGGGAGAGAATGACGTTTTTTCATGTCTTTACCACAAGAACTCGAAAAGCGTCACGAAATGGAGCGTCACACAAAAGCGTTACGAAAATTTCATATATTTACTTAGATACGACTGATTACTAATAAGAGAGAATTTAATGAGACCGATTTCCCACATACGCGAGTATGCATTCAACAGAGTTGTTAAATGTATATTTTTGCGCATACGTTGTGATAATAATATGTATAAAGGAAATCACAGGTTGCACGGCGACATTTTCATTTCGACGAAGGCCGTGAAGCGAACGACATTCTAATGTCGATGGATACCTGAATGGCTATACAAAGCCCACTTTTAAGAGAAAACATGAATATTTCTCACTGTGTTATTGTATGCAAGCTGATTTCAAAGATTCTAGAAAAAGTAGATAGTAGACTTTTTATTTCATTTGTCTCGGTTAATTTGTTGCTTATTTCGGAGGATACACAGCTCTGTGCTGCATTGGTGATCCCTACTTTTATTTAATTTTAATTTTTATTTATTTATTATTTATTTATTATCTTTCTTTCTTTGTTAGATGACCGCGTCTAAAGGGGGCCGTTTTAGGCCCTCCTTCCCAAGTCCAGCTAAAACGATTAATAAGCCACCGTCCACAGATTGTCCGTCTGTATGGACGTGGATAGTAACTACAAACGTAAGTCGGCCAAAATTCCATTTCGCCTATTTCCTCCATCGAACCGAAGGAAGTCAAACTCTTTCAGGTTGAACTTGTTAAATCCTCTACTTCGTGTGTCCCCGAGCCTGCACCAAAAAATATCCCGTTCGACAGCACTAGTACCGGCGTAAATATATAGAGGAGAGAAATATTACGTTAAAATCAAATCAAATTTCATTGCTCTAACAAAATTAATATGAAAATACAAGAAGAAAGAAATATATAAATTCCACAAATGCGCATAAGTGCGCGACTATTTTTCTTTTCCCCCTATTCCCGAAACGTCGGGTAGGATATATATATATATTTACTGAAATATTGATTTATTATAATAACTGAATTAATATAACCCATATTAAGTATTTGGTATTATATTAATTTTCATTTTACAATTTTTTATAATATAATATACTACATTTTTACTATTTAATTAATACTAAATTATGTTTTCGGAATTTTATTTCTTCAATTGCAAATTTGTTAAAATCAGTAAAATAATTTTGTATAAGTTGTTTTATATCCTAATTACAGAGTGTATATTATTAGGTATTATTATAATTGCATCCTTGCAGTACGATATGAAAAACATCATCTTTTTTTTTATTATTATTATTATTATTTTTATATTGAGTGTTTTTAATTGCTATGATTATTACACCCAGTGTCAGGTAGAAGTTTTAAATGCTGGTTGTTAAGTTTAGTTTTCTAATCAGGGTAAAAAATTTTTAATTTCGTCTTGGTTGTCAAGGATGATTGTATTATTTAAGGGGATTTTTAGTTCTAGACGGATTTGATTAATGTTAAGGCATATTCGTAAAGAAGGTGTTTGATTGTGATGGGGGTGGAGTTGCAGAACTGACAGGGGGGTTTATGGATTTTTCGGAAGAGGTGTAATTATGGGTGAGTTTCGTATGTTCAATTCTAAGTCTGGTGATTATTAATTCTTCTTGACGATTTAGTTGGGAGAGGTTTTTCTAAGATAGATCTCTCATTCGGAGTAAAATTGAATATGGATATCCAGCTCTCAATAACATATCCGACAAAACCTTGGCCATCATAAAACCAATACAAAACGCAGCCATACGAATGTGTATCGGAGCTCTACCATCCTCACCAATAGAGATAGTATATTCTGCGAAGCAGCTGAACTTGCCCCACAATTTAGGAAAAATTTGATCACAAACAAGGGTTCCTCCTATCGGCTGTAACTAAAACCCAACAAATTCAATACAAAACTTGATAAATATTCTCGTACATTAAAAACCCTTTCGCGGCAGACTGAAAAACCAATCACCAATTTCCTGTCTTTTCTAAAAAAAAAAAGCAATGAGCTCAATTTTTCAAACCTGAACCAAGAATATCGAAAATTTCCATTCTGGTTATTACAAGCCCCAGACATAGATTTTTCTTTAATAAACCATAGTAAATCCGAAGTCCCTTACCATATAATTAAAAATCGTTATCACGAAAAAGTTACTAATTTTCCAAATTACGTGCCATGCTCTTTACAGATGGGTCAAAAATCGGAAATCAATATATATATACTGGATATGCTTTTTCTATCAATGGAGAGGTTAAAAAAACTTCCAAACTTCATAAATGCTCTTCCAACTATACGGCCGAATTAATAGTAATTTTTCACTGTTTGAAAAGCATAAAAACCGAAAGAAAAAAGCAAAAATTATCTAATCCAAAGCGACTCTACTCAGTAAGCTCACTAACATCCATCCTGCGAACATTTTTTCAACTGACAAATTTGTCCAAGATATTCACCAACAACACTAAACAAGCTAAAATCTCGAAACATTCAATATCAAATTAATGCATATATACCCAGTCATACCGGAATAATCCAGGGAAATATCATCTCTAAAATTACATATATTACACAGTTTTCAAAACCAGAAATCTTAAATTTCTAACAAAAACTTTGAACCAATCACATTGAAAGGTTATATTTTTTGACGTATCTCGCATTTTTCATTGGACATCTCTAGGAAAAATCTTTGATATTTATATATTCAGCGGTGTGTAAAAGTTTTATCCGAGTACAATTCGCGAAAATTTCACAAGTTACTTGTTCCAAATTATGGCTCAACTCCTATTCTTCTCTTCATTTTCTAATCCTGCCTCTATTTATCTTTCCATTCAGCCATATCTTTCTCCTTGCCTATAGTTTTCTTGATACTTGCCCTCTATTAAACGCTCTACAATCTTTGCTATTTGTCGTCTTCGTTTCAACCATAGTTTCCACATCCTGTATCATTTTTTCGGTTTTCATCTGCATCTACTCTATTTTGTCCTTTTCACCCCCTTTTAATTACTTTCCTTGCGTGACTGTGATGATATCGTGTTTTATTTGAATGTCCGATCTTTTCTAATGCATAATCGTCCTTCTACTCTTTTCTATTAAAACAACTTGGTATTATCCCTACTCCCCTTATCGGTGCTTCTTACATTCTCTCATTTCCTTCTTGTTATTCCTGTCCTTGAATTAATTCTATCCCCTGTATCTTTAAATGTTTAAAAACATAACATTATTTTCTCCTCTTCCCATTTCTTGGGCTAATATCCTCTCATTGACAAACCCATTGAGGGGTTTAAAAAAAAAAAAAATCGTGTATGCTCCCCTTTTACGCAGTACCACTCAGAGAAGATCTTTTTTATGTTATTCCAAATTATCTGAGAATGAAATTCCATTTTTTATTTTCATTTTTTCAAAACAACTTTCTAGTAATATTCTTTGAATGTTTTGTTTTTCTCTTTTCGACTGATTAGAGCTTTGAATTGTTTTCAACAGTCATGGTCTCCTTCCAAAAACCTTATTTCCTGTGAGGTATGTGTAATTTTGACAGCTATATTTTACTTAAAATGTCCAACGTGCTCGTTCAGATGCACTAAATAAAATCGCGATCTTTAAATAAATATTCCTCGAAGATTTGACGGACGCATTAATTTTTAGATAACATTTCGGCAAACGATTTCTCGCATAACGCATTTGTCGCATTATTTATAATTCCCCGATAATTCTTCGTATTTTTATATATAAAGATTTAACGATCGTGCCGCCGCTGGAAAAATTTTAAATTTTGAAGTGCAATTTAATCAATAAAAATATCACTTACAGGAAGGAATCGAAGAGTCAACGGCTGAACAAGACGTCTTTTGTTCTCCCGTTCAGGATATATTTCGATTGAATTCCAGCTATGTTCACGACGATCCGAATTTATATACGTCTTTTTTCGGACACGATTACGAGGACCAGTAAGTTTAACTTTCTCCTTTATTTCGCCGCATATACGCACTCACGTTGTACTCTATTTAACGTCAAAGACTGTCTGCCGATACTGAATTAAAACGATTTTTTTTCTCCAAAAATTTAAACCTAATCAAAATCTTAAATTATTTTTCGCTGAAATTTTATAAAGGAATTTCGAGTTGTTTAAAAAAAAATAATAGTTTTTTATCACTTTAAAACTTTTTTAAACATAATCGAATTTTTAAACTATTTTAGCTTAAACTTTATAAAGGAATTCCTCTCTGCTTGGTATAATCAAAAAAACTACTTGGGCCCTGTGGACTGTCAAAGTTTTTTCCCGAATTAAAAATCTCCGAAAAGAGAAAGAACCTCTTGATTAAATTTGCGAAACATTAAGCTGAAATCGCCAGGAGCAAACTTAATATATAGGGAAACGGAAATTGAAAAACATGTTGTTTTTTTTTTTTTTTTTTACTTTTTAAAAATAAGTTGTGGGTCTCACAGAGCAAATAAGCCCGTTGTGTGAATGCCCAACACTCTTATCATCGTTTATTAGAACAGATATAAAGTACAAAAATTACAACTATCTTAACTTATTCCATAAATAACAATGTTAATAAACCTAGCATTATATTTAAGTGTAAAAGTATATATATACGTATGCCAATACATAACTTGCCGCGCAATACGCATCTGTACACTAGTACATCCAGACAGATTAATATTTAAAATCGAAAAACATGATTTGTGAGAATTTAAAATTCAGGAAGGACACGATAAAATCAAAACCAATAAACCATAAACCAAAAAGAACCATTAAAGAGTAGCGAGATAAAGGACGTAACTTGGTCTTCAGCCATTTTTACACCTCCTTTTTCCACACACTAATTTTTTTCCCCCCTCTAGTATATGATTAGGAATTATACCTATTTAAATTAATTAAAACTGCTGAGTCATCAGTGTTATCAGTTCGTAGATTTACACCGTGCGGGGATAGATGTAATATGTATTACTTTGGTTTCTTGTTAACCGAATTTTTTCCTTGGATGGTAATTTTATGACGTTAAATTCTATAATAGAAATAGTACATCTTTTTGGGGGACATTTCATTGTTTTCCTGATCCAGAGTCGGTTTGCTTCCAGTAGAAGAGTAAAAGTTCCAAACAGCTTTTCCGCATTTTGCTTATTTTATTTATTTCCGTTTTCTTAGCCTCACATAATATATTTGAATTCCATATAAAATTCTAAACATTATTATTGAATTATAATACATAGTGTTCGATAGTACCTGCTTTGTTTTTATAAAGCTGGAACTGTCTGTCTTATTTTCGAGTTTAAACTTCACATGTGGGTTTTTCCAGTTCAAGGATTTACAAATATATGTACATACATATATATACCTAGATGTATTACCTTATTCAGTATTAAAAATAATATTCGTTTAACTAATGAGTTTTTAGTAGCGTAAAATACATATTCATAAAAATTACCTTTCATTATAAAAATCAATTAATCAGGGTAAAAAAATTTAAATGTAAAATTTATCGACATTTATTAAATACATAAATAAATAAATAAATAAATAAATAAATATCAGTAAATTCGGAATAATTATAAAGGAGAATGGACAATCACAATTTCTCGTCGAATGCAATGGAAAAAATAAAATAATGAAACTTGTAGCCCAAAATTTTTTAATGTATAATTTTAACGGGACACGGAATATTTAAAATTTATTTTTGTAAATATATTATCGCAGAGCCCGAAAACTTTCGACAGTGCAATTTTTAAAATAGCTTATAATTTTTAATTTTTAATTGTAACATAAAACAGTTCCGGAAATAATTAAATTTTTATAATTTTAACAATTCTCTACAATTCTTAAAATGATGTCGCAAAAATAATATACATTTGTATTAATAGAATTGCGAGGTAATTATATTTAACATTCTACAAAAGATAGAATTAGTATGACTGATAAACGTAATTTTGCACGGGGTATATTAATTTTTGTTACTTAAATACGGCAATAGTGAAATATTAAGAAAAAAGCAATAAAAGAAAACGAGGAATTGTTAAAACTATTTTTACGAACTCCTTTCTTCCAAAAACATTACAATTAATCGAGAGACAAATTTTTAAAGTGTATTACTGTTTTGTTTTGTTTTTTTTTTTTTACATATAAGAAAAAAAGGAAATTTTAAGTAAAGTATTTAATACAGTTTTACTCGCCGAAGATTAATTTGAAATGTATCAAAAAAACGGATATTACTGACAAACAGTTTAACTAAAAGAAGATTGAAATTCAATAAAAAAGGAATATGGCAGTCTTTGTGTGGAATTTTTTTTTTCTATAATTGGGCGTACCCCAAAACTAATAATCTTCGTCCAGATGTGATACATTTTTTAAATCCATTCGGTTAAAGCAAGAGGAAATTCAAGAACTTCAACGATTGCTAATAAGAAATGAAAGATTTAACAGAAGGAGGAAAAGTGCCTTCTAATTAGAATAAAATTGTATCATTTGAATGGAGAGGGCAAGGCGGCGAAGAAGCTAAGGATAGACAGAAATGAGAAAGATCGATGTTCAAATGTGTGTAAGTTAATGATAAAAATAACAACAGAAGTACGAAGTGAACGAAACTAAGGGAAGCGCGAGAATTAGGAAAATTATGCTGAATTAGAATGCAGAATGTAAAACTTTCCACAAAGAAGCAGAGAATACGAGGACATTTTTAAAAACAAAAACGCGAGCTAAAATGTAAACCGAAGTATATTTCATTACGGTGCTTATGTGACCAGGTTACCATAAGCGTAGCTAGGAATTTTTCCCAGGGGGAGCTGACCAGCTGAATATATTAATTACAACGTAATTCTTAGGCTACCATTCGAAAAAATGTCCCAAAAAAATGTCCCAGAAAAATATCCCAATTTTATGTAACGCTAAATGTCCCAATTTTATGTAACACTAAATGTCCCAATTTTATGTAACGCTAAATGTCCCAAAAAAATGTCCCAGAAAAATGTCCCAATTTTATGTAACGTTTGTTATATTTTGTAGGATTTTTGTTATTGTTATTTAAAAAATGTCACATTTTTATGTAATGAAATATGTAACGAAAAAATGTCTTAATTTTATATAACGGAAGGTAAATGTTAGAATAGGATTTTTGTGGTTATGTTATTTTTTGTGTGTGTTGATGCCAGTAAGAATTACGTTGTAAATTTTGATCATTTTACACAAAGTATAGAAGAGAAAGAGACAGGAATGAAAGCAGAAGGGGTCAAGGGGCGCAGCCCCTTGCGAGGCCAAAGTGGCCGAGTTATATATATATATATATGTGTGCGCGAGAGAAAGTGTGTACAGGTGTGGTTCTAGGAATAGTTGCGGATGGTGTGTTGTTGTATATGTGTGTGTGCGTAGGTGTTTGTGTGTGTTTTCTGGGTTTGCGAGTGGCTTTTTGGTTACGGTGTGTGTGTTTCGGGTTGGTGGTGTATGGTGGTTTGATGTAGAGGTGTGCGGTGGCAGGGTGGAGGCGGTGTGAACAGTTTAGGGGAGAGAAAAGGAAAGAAGATAAGTGGGAAGCGAAAAAAAGACAGTAAGCGAACGAAGGAGCAAGAATAAGAGAGAGAAGCAGATGTGATAAGAGATATGCAAAGAAACAATGATGAGGAGGCAGGTGAAATAGATAAGATGCGCAGACGTGCATCCACCGCGCCGCTGCAGGCCTCTAAAGTACGTTTTAAGTTATGTTTATATCGTAATCTAAACTATCCGTTTAAAAATGTTGTTAATTTCTTGTTTTCAGTCTTGGTGCGTTAAAAACTAACAATCTAAAAACAAACAGATAAAGGGGAAAAAGAGAGCCAAGGAAAGGAAGGAAGAAAGATAAATATAAGCTACGAAACAAAGAAAAAAGAGGTTAAATAAGTAAATAAATAAAATATAAAAAAAAAAAAATAAATAAATAAATAAAAAATGATTACAAAATTAAATATAGCACACATAAACATTAGATCAATGAGGAAAAACTGGGAGGAAGTAGAGATATTAGAGGGAAGACAAGAATATGATATATTAATTTTAGGGGAGGTAAATATAAAAAAGGACGAAATAAATTTATATAATTTAGAAGGTTATGAGAAATGTCACAATTTAGATGCAGAAGGTGTAAAACATGGGATTGTGATATACTTAAAAGGGGACAAAAAAATACAAACTCAAATTAAAAACAAAAATATGGAAAATGCGGAATGTGTAATAATTGAAATAACTTGGTATGAGGAAAAACTATGTCTATGAGTGTTATACAGATCACCATCAGGAAAAGCAAACAAATACATTAAAGAAATAAAGGAGATTGACAAAAAATACATGGAAAACTGTTCTACTATATATGTATATAGGAGACATAAATATAAATACTGGAAAACATAACTCAGTAGCAACAAAATACATGAACACAATGGCAGGAATGGGATATGAAAGCAATTTAGAAGGATATACAAGAGAAGAATGGAGAGAAAACCGGTTCACACAAACCAAAATCGACCATATATACACTAAAAAGAAGAAAAGAAACATCGACTTTGAATATTACAATACAGATATTAAAATAGCAGATCACAACATGATAGTGTGTACAGTAAAAATGGAGATGGGAAAAATCGGAGGAAAACAAATGGAATCAAACAGAAGTTTTTTAATGGAAAATAAATTGAAAAACGAACTAAGACGCATAAAGTGGGAAGGGAAATCAGATAAATTGAACGCTGAAAATATATACGAAAGCATAAAAGAAAAATTTGAAAAAGTATATACAGAATGTAGGCAAACAAAAAATACGTCAGGAGAAGGGAAAATACAAAGGAAGAAAGAATGGATGACGCAAAAAATAATTGAAATGATAAAAAAAAGAGACAAACTGTACAAAAAAGTAAAAAAGAATAATCAAAATATTGAGTTAAGAAGAAAATACAATAAATTCAGAAACCAAGTGAATGCAGAAATAAGACGGCAAAAAGACATATTTGTCGGAAAAAGTTTTAAAGTGACACAGGGGGATATCAGGAAAACTTGGTTAAATATAAACAAGATTATAGGAAAACAAAGGAGTCTAGGAGTATATGAAACCATAAGTAAATACTTTGGCAAGGAACAAAAAGCAAGAGAAATTGCAGATAAATTCAGTAAAGAATTCAAAAATGGTATAAAAAAACTAGAACACAAATGTAATAAAGTGCTATTAGGAAAAAGAGAAGAAGATGAAGTAAAAGTAAACATGTACTTACCTAAAGCAAACGTAGAACAGGTGGGGAAAATAATCGATGGATTAAAGGAAACAAAGGCCACCGGAATCGATGGAATAAGAATAAAAGATATAAAAACAGTAAAAATATATATAGTGAAGGAAATTACTAAGCTAATTAATCAGACGTTAAAAGAAGGGAAAATACTAAATGGGTTAAAAATATCAAAAACGAGACCAATATATAAAAAAGGGAAGCACAGTGAATATGAAAACTATAGGCCAATTGCTGTAAGCAATGTAATTGCAACAATATTAGAAAAAAACGTAGCAAATAATCTAACGAAGTACCTACAAAAAAATAGGATAATTGACAAAACACAACACCGATTTCAAAAAGGAAAATCCACATCGAAAGCAATCGGCGAGCTTACTGAAAAAATAAGAGATAGCTTTGAAGAGGGAAAGAAGGTGCTGATAACGTTCATAGATCTTAGTAGAGCATTTGAAACGGTTGATCATAAAATAATCATAAACACATTAGAGGAGATAGGAATAACGAATAATTTGAAAAAATGGTTTCAAAGTTATTTAACACAAAGGAAAACATGCGTAAATATCTTAAATGTGCAAAGTGAAAAAGAGGAGATGGATGTAGGAGTTCCGCAGGGTAGCAACCTAGCGCCAATACTGTTTATTATATATACGAATGGTCTATATAAGGAATTAAGTTACAGTGAGGTAGTCGCGTACGCGGATGATATAGCAATAGTTACGTCACATAAAGATATGAAAGAGGCAGAAATAAGGATGCAAAAAGATCTAATAACAATAAGTAAATGGGCACACGATAAAAGTCTAAGAATAAATGTAAAAAAGACTAAAGTAATGGTACTGCGGAAAAAAAGAGACAGCTCTGATTTGTATTGTCCAAATATAATAATGCACTCAAATGAATGTGTACATTCAATAGGGGAAAGACGCGAATGCGAAATGAAAAAACTGTCAAAAGTTAGACATAGTAACGCAGTATAAACATTTTTGGACAGTAATAATTGACCGACACTTAAGATGGGACATACACATATGGGGAATACATTGCAAAGAAAATAAGAGCAGTTTTACCAGCTTTATATACATTAAAGAAATATGCAACAAATGAAACATTAAAAGTAGTTTATTATGCGCTAGTAGAGTCGAGGATAAGATATGGAATTCAGGCGTGGGGAATGGCGAGAAAAGCATACTTGGGGAAAATAAATAAACTGCAAATTAAATCCTTGAAATTAATAGGAAATCATAAAGGAGAGACCGATAGTGAAATAATTAAAAAAGAAAACGTAATGAGCATAAGAGGAATGTACTTATTACTGAAGATATGGGAGTACATATCAGCAGAAAAGAAAATTGAATTGGAGGAAAGAATAAACACAGAATACGAGTTGAGGGAAAAACTTTCGTACCAATTGCCGTTAGCAAGAACAAAGATGGGGGAGCAAACGGATAAATATATTACAACTCAGATGTTGAATAAAATACCCAAAGAAATAATAGAGAAGGAAAAAATAGGGGAAAGAAAAAGGAAAATAAAGGAATGGCTTCAGGAAGAAGAAAATATAAAAAAAATAATAAACATAAAATAAGAAAACAAAGCGCAACAAAAAAGCTAGGAAAAAAGAAACAAAAAAAAAAAAAACTGAATATAGAAAATAGAAATAGATTAGTAATTATTGATAAGTAAAATAGATAGATTAAGTAAATATTACACGATCATGTATATGTATAAGTTAATTTAAGATGGTAAAATGTCAAATAGGATAATTCGTCGACAAGCGTTTTAGCTTGACGAAAATTTTTGTATGTAAAAAATTATAAATACATATTTTTCAAAAAAAAATATGTATATGTGTATGCCCACATATAATCGTATTTTATTAAAAAGTTGATATAAAATGAATAACTTAAATAAATATATAACCGAAATAAATAAGAGCTTATTTAAAAAAGGACTTTATTTACAGATCACTTAATTTTCAAATACTAATATACACATAAAGTCACTAGGGATATCTAACTTTGCTCGCTTTCAATTATTTAAAAGTCCTCTTCTCTTAGCGACTACGTTTAGACGGTGCAACTTACTCTAAAGTTAAGTGAGTACGGGGTCTGAAGGTAGTCACTAGTGAGGGGGAGCTTTTAAATAATCGAAAGCTAATACACTGATGTGTCTACTTAGTCTACTTAGTCTGTAGTAGAATAGTGTGCAAAGCGTCGTCTAATTGCATGCGCATAGGAAATTATTGTGATAATCACGGTATTCAGAAGTACACTGTGCACTTTAACACTTTTCAAATTTTTCTCCGTGTGACATTTAAACGATTCTTCTGGAGAGGGTAATGAGTTTTCTAGGGCGGGTAGTGCCCACTCTTGCCCCCCTCTAGCTACGCCAATGCAGGTTACATAAATTATCATGTAGTCACGTTTTAACGATTCATCCTTTGCACTAAGCTGTACGTTGTTACATACGTATTTACTAATAAGCCGTATTCATTTTGTCGTCATTTTCGTTGCAACTTCGTATCGCTTAATATTTACTCGTTGCTTAATATTGTTTTAGGTTACTAGTTAAAAGTCGAGAGAAGTATTACACTTCAGCTCAAAGAAGTCAAATTGCTTGGCACATTTTACTGAAGACGAAGTTCGGTGACGACAATAATGTAAATAATTCATATGTATATATATATATATATATAAATAGGTTGTTATTAGTAGTTTAGATAATTCTTTAGTACGAGACATCGAAACGAGTTTTAATTCATTTAATACGTGTTAAAGTAGTGGCCGATCCACGGGGGGGCACCCCCCGCCCACCAAAAAATAACCAAATTATTGATAAAAAAGTGTTTTACAACAGAGAAACTTATACTATAAAAAATTTGTATACCTAAATGTTATACCTATGGATTGTAATAATTAATATTTAATATTGTTTTCTAGTAAAAGTATTGATGTTATACGTTTTTTTATTCTATTTTAAATGTAATAATTATCGATCTGTTGGTTTTTTTTTTGTTTATTTTTTATTTCGTAATGTAAATGAAAATAGTTTAATGAGAAATATACATATATGTATATTTAAACTTGCTCACGGGGACCGAGAAATCGTATCGGATTACTAACAAAAATAAAAAAGAATTAAAGTCTAATAAAAATACACTATCGTTCTATTTTTTCTAGTAATTTACTATTCAAATTCTAAACTATCATTTTTTGAGTAAAATTTTATAATTTCATTTTATTTTTCACCGCTAAAAATAAAACAAAATTTAAATTTAATAGTTACCGTATTTTTAAAGCATTTTTTAATTTCTAAAGAGGTTGCTGTTTGATTTTCTTTATGAAACAAGGGGTATTTTTTTAAATTTATTATCTACCGTATAAAATATTACGTAATTATATATCTCCGGATCCGCCCCTGGTTAAAATAACAACTATATATAAGTGTCCCCCAATTTGCTCCAGCACCGGAGATTAGGCCAGCTTATCCCACACCAGGGAGTCGAATTTACAACTGTGCAATTGCTAATTCATCTACATATTATGGCCGTTCGGATAGAGAACCGTTTTTATTTATTTATTTTTTTTTGGGTTTGTCTACAAGGACATTGGCCCAATAACAGAGGAAAAAGGACGAAGAAACTTAGATCTTTATACGATCAGAGATAGCCGACAAAAAGGAATCAAGAGCCTGAACAACAGAAGGAGAAGGAAGGGAGAGAATGAACGAAGCACTGTATGGAGTGGGAATATGTAAAAGGGAGAGGTAGAAAGCAGCTTGATCGGTTGCAAGCGATGCACACTACTCGAACATTATACGATCATCGGGATCGCACACAAATTGGATATTGGAGGGGTGCAATGGACAAAACGGAGACGGCACAAGAGAGTAACGGAAAAGCGAGGAAGGAAGCAAACTCAAAGCGCAGTCGGAAAATCGCAGAGATGTTGGAGCGACGCATGGCAGAAAGGTCAAGAAACCAGGGGAAACGAGGAAGGCAAGGCTGAATAGATAAGAAAAAGGAATCCGGGTTGGAGAAAGAGGAGACGTAAGAATCAAACCATAGATTGGAATGAGCAGCAGAAGACAGAAAGTTTATATTGGAAGAAGAGAAAAAAACCTACCGGAAGAGGAAGATAACCGAACGAATGAATCAATCAACTCATTACCCCAGCGTCAAGGAACCATAGTATATAGGAACACTAGTCTAGCAGCCCAAGAAAGGACTTCGATAATAATTTGTTATATTTAACAGTGGCCCCATTTAAGGATCTAGAGACTAGACTAACGTAACATACATCAAGAACGAATTCCAAATACAAGAATAAGATCCCCCGATCTGTAATAAAAAGTATTTTCCTCGGTAAGTAATGCAAACAGCGATGCTTCTAACAAGTAATAATTGTTCATTACCAAGATTTAATAGTCCTTTTAAACGTCGGTTCTCAACCATCTTGATCAGAATTAATTTGTGTGAATTGTCTAGAATGAACTTAAAGAAATCATAATTCGTTATCATTACTAGTAAATAAGAAATAAATGAACTAATCAATAAATGGAACGATAAAGTTGTATACATTTAGTTACATCGAAATAAAAATAGTTTTATTTAAAATAGAAGTAGGTATTTATATATGTATGTTCTACGTGAACTTTGGCTTGAACGAAATCATAATTTCGATATTCTTCGGTACGATATAATTATATCTGACTGAACTGGCAAGAGAGCAGAAGGCGCATCATTTCGTCGTTTATATTCTTACAGAACTATCCCCAGATATGCAAATTTAGACAATACAATACAATACATTTGTATATAAATGCACCTGTTCCAATATTAAACAAATAAACTAATTAATATATATTAATTCGCAGTAATACAAACAACAGAAATTACACTTTAATATATATATATAAAAATAAAATGACATCGACATGTTTCGGTAGTAAGTACATCATCGTCATGGTGTAACACGAACAATTATACATGATTAATATGAAGCAAAAAGAATTTGTTCCAAACGTTTTAGGTTATAACAATTTTGTCCTTTACTCTATATATGAATTGTTTTATATGGAACAACTGCATAGTACAAAAACTTTGCTATTTACAATATAAATGTGAAGTATCTTTTTCTTTTTCTCTTTTTCACTGTACCGGTAAAACCATAAACAGTGCTCGTGATCTCAGTCTTACATTAATTACATATATTACTAACCTCGGAATATATTATAATGACCTAAGAGCTAACCCATCTCTCCAGTGAGGTACTAGAATCGATTATATTAATCGATTATAACAGAGCAGCAAGGTCATATTAATTGTAGCCCATGAAAAACTGTGCTAAAATCTATTAGGGAAGATTAAAAAATGCTATTGACTATACAGGACGTTTATCTCGGTACGTGATATATAATACGGCAAGCATAACACGGTAACACGATTAAGTATGGTCCATAAAATCCTGCTAAACTATGTCACCAAGTATAATATTTCTAATAGCAATGGGTACAACCGATACGGTCAAGTATAGCTTGTTGACTCCTGCTAATAGTATTAGAAGGATACGATGTAGATCAGATCACAATGTATTATGCCTAAATCAATGACTACTGTTATGTTCGTTACACATTCCCTTCGTTTTAATCTCCGCTTAGGGCCAGCCGACAGTGTTCTAATGTGCATTTTATTCTCATAATGATTTCTTATGGAACTTTCCATAGTGTCTGATATGAACGTCTTTGACGAAGGGTCTATTATTTAAATCATTATGCAGAGTCATGTTTGAAACGTATTTTGTGGCTGCTGTAATTATACCGAAAATATTTGACTGTTTTCGTTGAATTTTTAATAGGTTACTGCCTACACGTATTCCCATAGAAATCCAAATCATATATCCAAATTGATGCGCGATGATGATGGTTTAATAGATAGATCTTTTTAAACTAAGACCTAAAGTTGATTTTTTCCGTAGCAAACGGTGCAACAATCCAACACTAGTAGCTAATTTTTTAACAAGTCCGAGCAACACGACACGTCAGGAAGTATATTTAAAAATCAATATTAACCAAAAACAAATAAAAATACTTGTACGAAATTATAAATAGCACATTTTAAATCGCGCTAATTAAACAATAATATAAAATATCAGTTTTATGTTCGTTAACATTTCTGTTTGCTCTAAGACCCAGAAAGATAAAAATATATTAATTCTACTTAGCAAAAATAAATAATATTATACTTATTTTAGTGGCAACGTTTTCGGGTACAACCCATCTCCCCAGCTAGAAACAAAAAGAAATAAGACAAAACCAACAGATGGAATCTGAAAATTTTCAATTACCCCGTGTTAACACGAATATTTCATATGATTTACAGAAAATCGGAATTAGAAAATTACTGAATAGCGGTGCATATCTGTCAGTCTTTCCGCTTCATGAGGGCAGATACAACAAAGATTCCGAGTATGGAGTCATGTATGATCGCCGAGTAAGTTAATGAAAATTTTTCAAAATTTTATAATTACCTGCACTTGATTTGAAAATTGTCTACAAATCTGCAGTGTCCGAATTTATTAACCGGGCCTTCGCATGGACAAACAGAGGTCGTAGTTTTAATTTTCGACAAATCATTAGTTCAAAATAAAGTGACTCGATATAAAGCTAGCAGTAAAGAGGCAAGAAAAAAATCTTAAATTATTTCAATTTAATAACAAACTTTTATACTTTAGCATCGTGCTTAGATTCCACAATTTAGCTTATGTTTCGGTTACTATTATTATGAAATAGTGTTCGAAGCGGGAAATTTAAATTGCTTTTATTATAATTATAATTATTATTATTATTATTATTATTATTTTAATAAAACATCTTTCAGGTTAGACAGATTATCAGTAGAGAATTGTAGACTTTTTATTAAACCGTTAACTTGTTTATTTAATCAATCTGTAAAAAGAGAAAACTCCCTAGCATTTTAAAATTGGTTATTCTATAAAGGGAGAAGAAAATATGGCATGGAAAATTATAGACCAGTTTACATATTACCTACTCTATGTCTAAAATATTTGAAAAGTGAATTTATAAAAGAACAGTGAATTTTTTTAACGTAAGTAAATCAATATGGATTTTTAAAAGGGAAAGGAATTCTGATACAGCATTGTTCAAACATATATATATATCATATTACTAAAATTCTAGACAGTGTGCTTAGCAGTATGGTTTGAAATGAGAAAAGATTTTAGTTTAGTTGACTAATAAAGTTCTCATAGCGAAACACAATATTTTTCTGGTTTTTGGGGGAAATATTTATAGCTGTTTGAATCTTACCTAATTGACAGGAAATATGTCACTAAAATTAATGAAACGTGTAGTGAATTTATAATACAGCAGTTTGGAATAGTTCAGGATAATATACTGGAGTCTGTTTTGTTTCTTATACATAATACAAATATAAAATATATAATATGTATAATATAAACAAATTATGTAACTTAAATCTGTTATATGGAGATGACATAATAATTGTTACAGTCTCTCGGTATAGTAACATCTTTTCATAGTTTCTTTTTTTTTTTTTTTTTATTTAGCTCATTAAACAGGGGGACCTTCACCCAGAAACAATTACAAAGGGAAATGAATCAATTACATTTTGATGCTGTCAGACATTGCTAGTAGGAAGGAACATTAGTCTACACTTTTAATGAATAAAGCGGCAAATGCTAATACAGATTTTTTAAATGCTACAAAATGTACCTTCTTTTACCATTAAAATTTTTCTTTTTTTTTTTTTTTCGGAAAAAAAAAGAAAATGGGCTCGCGTTAAGGAAGGACCTTTACTCAGAAACAATTAAAAGAAAACGAAAGATAGTGAGACGATCGGATATCGTTAATAAGAAGGAAACAATGGGAGGGATAATAAGTGTAGAAGGAAAAGGCAGGATGTAACGGGCACAAAAAGGAGCAGAAAGCCCTAGTCTCAGCAAGTGGGAGTACAGAGCCGAACGCTCCATCGAAGGAGCAGAGCACTGTCACAAACAACCGCATCATTTGAATGGAGAGGACAACACGGGGTAGAGGCTAATGATTAGCGAAAGCGGGAGGAAGGCAGCAAGGAATGGTTAAAATGCAAACGCACAATGACGACAACAACGAACGAGGAAGTGAAGGAAACAGAAGGAACCAAGGATTGGAAGGAAGATTAGGCTGAACGGACAGATAAGAGGAGCGACAATTAGAGATTTTGGCTTTGCTTCGTGTGTTTTTTGTTCTTTTTTTCTGTTTTTTTTTTACATTGCCTTTGTACCTAACTTTATCAACACTCTTTTATTTTCCCAATAACACATCAGCCAACTTTTACCTGCACTCTCTTTTTTTTTTTTGGATCACATAAAGTCCCTTCATAATTTTTTTTTCATTCTTAGAAAAATCGTGTTCTTTTCTTTTAACTTTAAGATTTTTTTCGCCTCATATGAACTATATCTTTTATCATCATCGAAGAAATGCCTACTTAAATCAACAAGGAAAAAAAGTTCATACCTTGTTTTTAGAATGTAATATGAGAGTTGTATGCCGACAGAAGCAGCATTTAAGAATTTTTTACTGACAAGCGACATATAAACGTCCGATAGAAACGTACTGATTCTGTTAATCACGTCCAGGACAAAAACTGAACATATTGTTTTCAGTAACGGATTGCTGTGCTCCAGTCACCGAACGAGACGTTTATTAATTCAATTTTCCAAAAAGATTCTTAAGACACGAAGCAAGAGAAATAGGGGAAACGAGCAAGAATACAAGGTTTTAAGAAAGGAACAATAATAAAGTACAAGCGAAACCAAAAACAGAGTTGAAAATATTTTAAAGTATCTGGAAAAAGAAATCAGAAAGATTTTTAAGAACAGAAAAAGTGACATGCCTTCTAAGTCTGAAGAGGAATTGGAAGAGTTGATAGGAAATGAACGAAGTTATGATAAACTAAAAAAGAAGAATTAAGACGAATTAATAGGAACGAATAATAACAGGATTCCTGAGAACATAGCTAGGATAGAATCAATAAAAACCGGATTGGCTTTTCTCAGGAGGAAAATTTTAGTTAAAAAGACGTTAGGTAAAAGAGAATTTAATGGCCTTAGCCATCTTCCGATAGGAGTGGATCGAGAAAAAGAGGAGCGGAAACTTTTTCGTGAGTTTTTCTTCGCTGTTATAAAAATAAATCTGGCTTTAGCATATTGGTATTCGTATAAGCCAGAAGGTTGGAAAAAGAACAGGAGCAAAAATGTCTACTTGTGTTTTGTTTTTTTTTCCCCGTTAAACATTTTTTTTTTTTTTTTGTTTTTCCCTGGTGGCGGCCATGCACGATTTTTAACTACAATGGTTATTACAGCACATGGGCCAGGGTAAAAAGCCTATTTTATAATTTAATTATTAAGTTGTTGTTCCTAAGAAAAGCGAGTAGCATTTGTATGCACGCTGGGTCATTTGACAGTATAGTTGACAGAGGAATACTGGCAAAAGCGGAGCGGTCGAACGCCGTACATTATAGCAGTAGGTGTTCTACCGAAGGGTAAGAAGGGCCGGAACAGAAAGAGCACGTGGGTGGGAGAGGGGTACCCTCAAGTATATAATTGTGTGAGACCGCCGTATGCCCAACTCGCAACCGATTTAACACAGCATATTCTCGACGCGTAAGGTAAATAGGAGAGAACCATGAATCAGCCGTAAACTTTATGCTCTTCATAAAAGATCGCGATCCCTTTGCCACTGGCTGATCCACTCAGCCATCATACACGCTCATGGAAATAAATCTTCACTTTGCAGATTGGTGGCGCTGCAAACGGCATTGGTGCGCGCAGAGCTGATTTGGACGCCATGTCAACTCGCTCGTTGCCTTGAATTCCTGCATGACTCGGCACCCACAAGAGCGTTACCTGATTTCTTGCTTGATGTAGCAACTTCAACGTATAATTGACTTTCAGGGCTAAGATATCCATGTTGTTCTGTGACGAAATCGATTTTAGAGAAGCCGAGAAGAGTCAGTCATTAAAAGTATGCTTCTATCTATACATCCTGACTCCAAACAAGTTACGAGGCTACTGTATACGGCGTACAATTCTGCTTCCTGTACCGAGCAATAATCATTTAATCGCAACGAAGTGATTTCACCACCGATTTCATACGCGCACGTGGTTGGAGATGGGGAAAAAACATTATTATTTTGATTGTAATTAGTTTGCTGTCGGTTTTTGTGCATGCATTATTTTTTATATTTTGATACTTTTCCGTCCGATTTTTACCAAAATTTTCTTTTCCCCCCGGGTTTTTTTTCTGTTTTAATTATTACTAATTTTTACGCCTATTTTTGTTCATCATTTTGCTCTCGACATACGTCTAGCTCTCTATGATGCGTGTGCTTCGTTCGTGCTACATATTTCCATTTTCAGGTTTTTCAAATTTTTATAATTTCATTTGTCACATATGTTCGGTTTTTGTGTTTGCTTGTCCAGTCGAAGCTGAGCTTTGCCTGAAAACGTTTCTGAGGAAAACTATATATATATAATATCTTTATTTATCGCTTTTGTTTGCTTGCTATTTGGGTAAAATTTCAAATAATTATACTCTTTTACCAATACCCAGAGCTCTGATGCCGAAAGTATCATCATTTTAGACTGTAATCTATTCATATTACTACTCGAAAAAGTATTATAGTAAACATTTAAAGAAATAATACCCATACTTAAAGATTCACTTCAAAAAATTTAATAAAAACGTAATAAAGAGTAAAAAAGTATTTACCTCAAAATATATTAGGAGTTATGTAATTGTGCATAGTTTCTATTCTTTTTTCATGTTGAAAAATTAGTTAGATTAAGTTGTAACACCGTTTTAAAAGTAGTGCTAATTTATTTACTATAATAAGATTGTACTAAAATATAGGTGTAAAAAAATAAAAGACAGTAAGATATACCTTAAGGAAATATATTATGATAATTCTCAAACAACATTAAATACTTCTATTAGGGTTAACACCAAATTCCCATATTGCAACATTAATTAAAAACTGCATTAAAAATATTCCTAATAATGTTTCTAATAATATTCAGCTTATAGAAAACGAGTGATCGCATGCGTCGTTATACTAATTAAATTATTTCTAAATATTATTGAAATTTGTGAGTTTTTGGTGGCGACTCTAAGCATTACCGCTCTTTTCGAGAGTAATCATAATATTGAAATATATTTTACTGTGAAATCTATTAACATTTAACGGGTTATTAATTTATTTTTTCCTGCGTTTTTATTAAATTTTTTGAGTAAACTGAAATCGGTATTTAAAAAAAAAAAAAAAAGAAAAAAAACATTTTATTTTTCATTTTACCAAATTTAATCATTTTTAATAATCATTTTTACTAATTACTTTTACTAATTACTTTTACCAATTGTTTTTACTGATTACTTTTAATGATAATTTTTTACTAATTACTTTTACTAATTACTTTTACCAATTATTTTTACTGATTACTTTTAATGATAATTTTTTACTAATCACTTTTACTAATTATTTTTACTAATCACTTTTACTAATTATTTTCACTAATCACTTTTACTAATTATTTCTACTAATTATGTTTACCAGTTGTTATACTTGGAGTGGGCGCATCCGAGTCGATGGTATAAATTTCAGCCACTTTGGTTAGTGAGAAAATACTTTGGCGACAAAATAGCCTTGTATTTCGCTTGGCTCGGCTTTTACACACAAATGCTCATTCTACCATCCATAGTCGGATTAGGCTGTTTCATTTACGGCTTGGTAACAATGGATTCGACTGAAAATACACCAAGGTTAAACTTTTGTGGTAATAATATAATAATTTAAACTTCTATTTAAAGTGAAAAAGAAAAAATAGCGCATAAAATTTTATCTCAGTGTTAACCCCCAAAAAGGACGACGCGATTGAATGATATCATTTCAACCGCGCTGATACTCAGCAGCTTACGCAACTGCGGAATCATCGTATTTTTATAGTTTTTTGCCATGTCTGCGACAATATTCAGGCGGGGGGGGCACACACACGAGCGTTAATTTAACGCGCCTTATGCTGGACGTTGCAGCGTTACTAATAATGATCAAGTAGCACGAATCACAAAACAACGCGCGGTTAGAGTAATACAAAGAGAACACTTATAACGCACACACGCAAAACTAAACACGCGTTTTAGCATAATACACGCGTGTCGGATTATTCAACGTGCGTTAATGGTTGCTTCGTGCCTGACGCTACCTGTAATCATTATTGGTAATGCTGCAACCGCTCGTGTGTCCCTAGCCTTAATGTTGTGATTTTTTGAATTAGAAAAGATAGATTCTCGATAAAAGTATATAAATTTTATTACCGTCTTATCGGATGCGTTACTCAAACTTACGTAAGAAGTAAAATGTTCACCACAGACGTCATCGTCAAAACTGAGACACACACTTGTTACTTCTGTATCTCTTGTAGCACTACTCCATGTTCAATGTGAATCACTTTACACACTATTTCGGGGGTGGCCAACTCAAATGATCTTACGGACCATTTTGGAAATGCATCATAACTCCGCGGGTCGCATATAAAATCATAAATCCCCCCATATTTTAGATTTAGACCCACTCTATAGATATTTGTTTATAGTGATACATTGAACCATAATGAGTTATTATTATTATTGTGTTTACTATTATTCTTACATGTAAACATAAAACGTGTTGTATTAAATGTTCCAACATGCGCGCGCATTATGAGTTCGCGGAACATAATTTCTTACTACTTCAGCTGTCTCGTGGGCTGCAAAAATGTTCAAGGCGGGCCGCCGCGGCTTGGCCACCCCTGAACTATTCGAATAATAGCCGAGAATGATTTAAAAAAATAACGATACGTCGTCATTTCTTCGACGCGTTTTCATTTGAGTGGCAGTTTGTTTGTTTGATGCACGCATACCAAAATTTTCCAAAACATCAACCTCAGAACCGTTCCCGCTTGTTTTCTTCTAGAAATCAATTGAGAATTCCTGTAAATTCATTTTCTTCGGAACAACTGATCCGCGGGGCTCGAGAATTCTAGCGTCGTAGTCGATGGAAGAAATTGTATAGACCGCGAAAGTCGATCGGTTTAAGATACCAGTTTCTTTAGCCGTTGACTGCTTGTGAGTTTCGTGTACGTCGATCAATATTTCCTCCTCGTATACGAAGACGCGGGGCATTGTTCTATAATAAGTACACAAACTTTTATTTGAATTTTTTGAATGTTATTTGTTACGCGAACTTACATGTTGTTTATTATCGGGGTGAGCCGTTCAACACTTGGGTGTTACGATTTGTTAACGGAACATAAAAATAACTGAAATAGTTAATTAAGGCATATTTTTATTATAGGCACGCAATAAAGTGTATATTGCCTTGCTGTTTACATTAAAACGGATATAATCAACATAATCAACTTGTATAATTAAAAATAATTCACGACACGTGATGATCAGCTGTTTGTGTGCATAACTAATTATCGTGTGCTGAAAATAAAACTAAAAACTTTTTCCACAAATTTAATGTAAAATGAGAGGCTCTACACAGCTGGAATGTGAATGAGTGCAATATAATAAAAGTTAGATTATAGTAACAGATGGCGACCAGTATTATTTTTTTTTTTTTTTGCAAATAATAGTACTAAAAACCTGATAGTTATAAATTGTTAAATATTATTAAATTCTTCGGACACCTGCTAGGTCCAATTGTAAATCTAAACCATTCTCGGACCCACCCAAACACATATAAAAAATTTCATTAGAATCGGTTCAGTCGTTTAGGAGTTCAGCGACTAACACACGGATATAGAAGAATTATATAAAGATATATTTTAGAACTTGATACTTGAAAATTTACCGTGGAACTGCAGTTTAGTGACAGTATTTCACAATTTTTATAGAAGAATCGCTTTTAATTGTTCCATTTTTAAACTGGCAGATAATCCCGATACAAAACATTACACAAAAATGATGGTGTATATGAAATACAAAAACGTTTTTTTAAAAAAAAAGACTGAATGATTTTCTTATACTCTCGGCATGAAAATGACAGTCAATAATGTATACGATATTTTTATTTATGCGCGATATATTTATAGGTATAATGAACAAAATTATTACTGTAAATGCTTTTATTAATTTAAAAATAATTAAATAATGTAACATTTTTTGCTGTTTTAATATAGCAAAGAAATTTGCGATCTAAGCATAGCCGGAAACATAACGTTATGCCCTTTATGCGAATCCGGCTGTAAATATCAAAAATTAAGTAATTCTTGCGTGTTTTCGAAACTGACATATCTGTTCGATAATCCGTCGACGGTTTTCTTTTCGGTATTTATGTCATTTTGGGGTAAGCAATTTTGTAATTTTATTATCGTATTCAAATATTAATAAATAATTAATTCTCAGCTCTCCACCTATGTTCTTAGCGCCATTTCATCGCACTGAAATAACGTCAAGTCGAACTTGATTTAAATGTACGCGTGTCATTTTTCTTAAAATACTAATTATATGTTTAATTTTATATTCCCATTACCGTATTGTGTTATTGATGGTCCCGTTGACCGTGCGTTCAGATAATCTTTTCTATTGCGTATTCGATCTCGATTCACTTTTACCATTTCGGGTTATCCACGTTTCGAGGCCTATAGTAGTGTGTGTGTATTAGCTGTGCCCTCCCGCACTCTGCGTGTGGATGATGGCTTCACCGCCGTTCTACCTTCCGCCATGAGTACGAGACCGGGTCGCAGACATGAAACCATCGAAGCCCCTGCAACCAGCAAAACTGCAATCATGCAAGGACGGGCCATCTGCTACCAGTAAAACTAATACGCATGTTCCTTCCTTATTAATAGCGCGATCGGCTGATGCTTCTTCATCGCAATCGTCTTTTAAGCTGAATGACTCTAATAACAGCGATTCAGGTAATAATATCCTATTACTTACTACTAAAAATAACAACATAAACGCCCCGCAAACCAAAATTGCTTGTCCGCTAATATTGTAATTCAAGATAATACCTCTGTAATACATGAACACGGTAATACAATAAATGACGTAAATGTCTCTTCCATTTTCGTTACATGTCAAGAAATGATAACCGATGGAAAATAGTGCCAAACAAAATAAGAAGGCCGCATTATTCATCTATCACCTCATCAAATGATGCACCGCGTCAGCGAATACGTAAGATTTGCCAATTTTTAAGTGTCGAAAGTACCGAAGAAGAGGAAACGGAAGAATTAATGCAATTAGATAATAATCTTACTCAGGATAGCGGATACTTCTATTACACAACCATTTAGAGTTGTGTTTTAAGAAACATCCACTAGTCAACCGACATAACAGATATAAAAAATACGATACATGGAAACGGGTTCGAAGTTGTACGAATAGTAAACATATTAAAACATAAGACAAAATTATCCCTTCCCTTGTTTTTTATAATCATCCATAAAAAACGAAGACATATTCAAAATAATAAATTTACTAAATACAGCTATAGTCTTTGAAGAACCTGGGAAGAATTTAGGTGTTATGCAGCGCAAGCGTTGCCAACTTTTTCGATACACACAGCTAATTACTGTAACTTACCCTCTTGCTGTGTGAAGTGCGCTAGGAGACATGAGAATAATAAATGTGGAAATAATCGGGAAGAACCGCCCAAATGCGCCTTGTGCGAGGACGATCATCCCGCTAGTTACAGAGGATGCCCTATGTATAAAGAGAGCAGATACATTATCAAAATAAAGCAACAACGCGATACAGATTTGACTTAAAGAAAATCGTTTCACACGCTTATTCTGCAGAAGAATTACCTCCTTTAAAGGGAACCAGTCGCAAACTCGTATGCCAGCAGAGTAAAACTCTAAAACATCAATCAAGCTAACACAAATTTCATGGACGAATCGGCCTGTAATCCACATAGTAACATCTCAGATATACTTACATCCTTCCTATCAGAATTCAAATTAATGATAAATCCCGTAATATTATCCCTATTAACCAAAGATATAAATCACATAATACCATAAATGCAGTCAAATCGAAGCATTGTCACACACCATTCCCTAGTAATGTTAACATGGAATGCAAATGGTATTGCACAAAAAAAGAACGAATTAGAAATATTCCTCAATCAGAATTCCATTGATGTCGTATTGATCACGGATACTCACTTTTGTTATGGAAAAAACTTTAGGATGGCTGGCTACACAAGCTACGGAGCACAGCACCAGGATGGAACGGCTCACGGAGGTTGTATGGTCAAAAATTCTCTTAAACATCACCTTCATTTCTTTTACTGTAAATATGCATACCAACTAGTTTCAGTAAACATCAAAATACGAAAAAAATATCTAACCACAACTGCAGTTTATTGTCATCCTGGGTATTATATACCAGAGAGTGAATATGCCCTAATGTTTAAAAAATTAGGTAACATGTTTATCTGTGGTGGCGACTACAACTCCAAGCACCACGCTTGGGGTTCGAAAAGAACTAATAAACAGGACCGGATATTATATAAAGCAATACAATGAAGTTCTTTATCCATCCTATCACTAATGACGCCTACATACTGGCCGCAACATTACAGTAGAATACCGGACATACTATATGTTTACATTTGCAAAGGTCTATAAGGATATTATAAGTTGTGCACAACTAACATCGATCTATCGTCGGATCATATACCGGTGTCATTGCAAATCTTGATATACAACCTACAAAAGAACAGAAGAGCTATCATTTGACCAATAAATCCACCAACTGGAATAAATTCGTCATGCTTACCGAGGACAACATTGATCTAAAAATAAAGCATAAAGATGGAAATGATATCCAGGAGGCTATTAATAACCTTACTGCCACTATTCAAACTGCATGTTACAGCTGTACCAAATATGGCGAAGATAGATATAGTAACAAACCTATACCGGCCACAATTCGCAATCTTATTAAAGACACAAAATCAGCAAGGAAAAAGTGGCAGCAGTATCGGTATCCTTCATATAAAACCAGGTACAATCAACTTCACAATAAATTGAAAAATGAAATCAAAAAATATAAAAACTTGTTTCACAAATACTATATGGATTCATTAAATATAGAAGATAACTCCTTATGGATAACTACAAAAAAACTACTTCAGGATACACATGCAACATATAATATTAAAGTTAGTAACAGTGAGTGGGCCAAAACAGATTATGAGAAGGTAGAAGCTTCTGCTGGTTCCTTAGAAAGTGCCTTTACTTCATACAGCTATAATGAACCGTTTTCGGAATATGAAATAAGCTCATTGCAACAACCGCTTCAACTAGAGCTTCCAACCAAAGAATTCTCCCCAAAAGAAGTATATGGATGTCTCAGAAGGACTCCTAAAAAAAAGGTACCGGCTGCTGATAAACTAACAGAGGAAATTTTGTCACAACGCCCAAAAAAAGCTGCAATCATTATTTGTTACATATTTAATACAATCATCCGAAGTGGATATCACCCGGAGTCGTGGAAGAAAGCAATTATCCTAATAATTCATAAACCTAACAAACCTGAGTCAAATTTATCTTACATTGCCAAAGGTCATGGAAAAACTCGTTATGGATAGAATGTTTCCAATCCTAGAAAAAAAGAACATAATTCCATCTCACCAATTTGGATTTTGGGCCCGTCATCCAACAGTGCATCAATGCCACAAGATCGTAGATGCAATATCAACGGTGTTGTAAAGAAAGGAAGTTTGCTCTGCAATGTTCCTGGATGTGTCTCAGGCATTCAATCGTGTCTGGCACTCTGGACTTCTTTTCAAACTAAAAAGAATTCTTCAATCACATTTGTACTTATCCTTTGTCTCATACCTGAGTAATCGGGGACATTTATAGCTAAAGTCAACGACTCAAACTCCGAAGAAAGGAAAATTCGTGCATCCGTTCTGCAGGGTAGCCTACTTGGTCCTATGCTGCATACTATTTACACAGCAACCAAATAATATTAGCTACGTTTGCTGATGATGTAGCCATCTTATCATCCGATGTCAATCCAACGTTCGCGACTATGGCGGTACAGCAACAAGTAAACAGGATCCAGGAATTGGCCAGAGATTGGCGTATCCGGTTTAACGAGCAGAAATGCAAGAAGGTTATGTTTACAAACAAACAGGTACTGTATCCCAGCGTAAAAATTAACAGTATGGAAATACAACAATCGGAAATGGTGAAGTACTTAGGAATCATGTTGGATAGGCGGCTCACACGGCGATAGCATATAGCACATGTGCGAACGAAGATGATGGTTCGTGCCAGGACGTTATATCCACTACACTAAATCGTTACTCACCACTAAGTCTAAAGTTAAAAAGGCAAATATATTTAACCTACATTGCACCGATACGGAAATACAGAATTGGTACAGGTAGTGCTAGCAGATCAAACTTGCAGCGAATACAACGACAACAGTCTAAGATTTTGCGAACGTTGACAGCAGCCCCAGAGTATATATCTAACTAGACCACCCCACAAATATCGGTAATATTTCGAAATCAAAAGGCTCCTCATTGGAAACATTTTAGACTATCGTACGATGGAAGCGACGATTTTTAATTTAAAAAAAGGTCAAATTGGTCATTAAGCTTTGAAAATAAATCTCATCGTCTGGTGCGCGGATTTAGGCGGAGTAAATTTATTTTTGTAATTTCCGCGTCGTAATATTTATTTTATCGTATGCTTTGTTTCTGATCGTTTAGCTACATCGTTTTTGGAGATGTGGAAGCGCAAACAAGCGGTATTAGCGTGGCAGTGGGACCTTCATCTATACATCGAAGAAGAAGACACCAGGCCAGAATACGATACGTCTGGTAATCTTTTTAAAATTAATCCGGTTACCAGGCGTAAAGAACCTTTCATTCCAACGTGGGAAAAAGTGAAACCTATATGTATAAGTGGAGCAGTAGTTTTCGCTATGGTAAATAAATCAGAGTATGGTGATTTACGAAGCTTTAAAGAAAAAAAAAACCGCGGATATGCTGAAATTCATAAAACAAACCTAGACCTGTGTATGTCTAACCCAATTGTTCACGAGTAATTGGCAATATACGTATAACAAACAAAATAGTGCTAGATGCTCGATGATCCATAACATTTTTTGATGATTCGAATTTGAACAAACAACAATTAGACACTCTCTATAGGGAAAATTATATACACGTAAGTTTTCCATACATTGAGGTTAATCGTTGTTTGATCAAAAAAACCAAATAGTTTCGGATATTACAATAAATAATTTAGCGATAACTTTATTGTATGTTTTTTTATTTAAGTTAGGTAAAAGTAATTAATTGTGTGTAAAAAATTGAATACAAATAAAATGAGCTCGTATTCTTAGCAATGTAATAAATTACTGAACAACTTCAACTAAGGTAATAGTTTTTACTGACGGCTCCAAAACACCTCAAGAGGAACAGGTTGTGGAATAGCATCCGACAAAAAAAATTATTCTTCGTTACTCTCTTCCAGCACTATTCACTATTTTTTCGGCGGGACTATTTGCTATAAAACTTGCAATAGAAAATTTAATAATTTCCGATCCTCATTCCTCACACCGATCACATCAATTCAATAATACAACTCTTCTCACCAACACCCAATAGCCAAGGAAATTATTCGCACTCATTGTAGTACAAGTACCCGTGTTTCGTTCGCATGGATCCCATCACACGTTGGAATCCAGGAAAATTCATTCACGGATACTGCGGCAAAAGAAGGATCATTGTTTTTTCCGGTACCGAATGTTGAAATTCCATCAATGGATCTGAAAGCTCATATATAGTGCAAAAATCACTTCAAACGTGGCAAAAACAGTGCATCCCAAACACGAACAAGCTACGTTCAGTTCGAGATACTATTCGACCATGGAAAACCTCATTATTCACCAATAATCGAAGAAATGAAATCGTTGTCACAAGATTCCGCTTAAGTCACTCCAAAATCACTCATAGTCACCTCCTGTCCAAACAACCTATTCCATACTGGGTTCCAGTTGCAATTCTCCTGTCACAATCCAACATTTACTCGTCAGCTGTCCAACGTATAATTCATATCGAACACCTATTCTCCAGTCGTCCAACCTTTCTGAAATTCTGTCTGATCGCCACGTCAAAATTGAAAGACCACTAACCTATTCCACTCCATCTAACTCTTATCCTATCCGTGCCTCTGGCCTAGACGGCAGTACACGGCACGTTAATCAAAGAAGAAGAAGAAGAAGAAGAAAAAGTTGTAACTCTATCTCCGATACAAAAATTCATATTTTTGTCAAATATCACACTCCTTATAAATTGATTTAACGAGCGCACTGGTTAATATAAGGAGTAATTTAAAAAGATAATCTTACCTCCATGATATATATTATCTATTAAGTGAGACAGCGGATAAATTATTTATCAAAAGTGTACGCACTTCTAATAAACTTAACTCGTTTAATATTACATAGCTAAATTCAAGCGATACAAGGCAGCTTTAACTATTGTTTAGTATTGCTTAAATGGCGCAGTTGCCAAAAATTTTCTAAGTGTGATGGGTTCATAAAATTATTCGATTGCACTGTAAAATCTTTTGAAAGTGCAGAGATACTGTGGTTGAATTTCATTGAAATAATATTCATATGTTGCCGGTTAATAACCAAGGGGAAGTACTCTGTGAATCTACAAATTCAGGTGATATCGTTGATTACTCCGCTTTTTGGACATTGGTCACTAATTAAGTTAAGCGTAATTCGGTGTATTCACTATTTAATGTTGTTGGTACAACTACCATCGTTTAAATAACAAATGGAACTATCCTAACATAACTCACGATGTCCTACAGTCCTTGCACCTACACGACTAATTCCACATATTATCGCCTATTTTTGTGGAATACGTGTATTCTGTATAATCTCTCTGCATACTACGGTGAACGTACACATTTACATTTCTTGTTGACTGAAATAATAACTGATCTGTTTTGTGTTTTCAGTTCTTCCAGGTATATCCCCCGTGTGTATTCTTATATAACTTATTTTCAGAAATATCTGGCGGTGTTTATAAATACGGTTCATTACTACTTTTTATGCCGTCGTGTACCTTACATATTTCTTTACATATGATTTTGAAGCCATTATTATGTCTGTATATATATATATATATATGTATATATATATATATATATATATATATATATATATATATATATATATATAGTTGTCTATGTGCCAATGTAAGACATTCTGCAAGTATATGATCTGCGTTTTTCTTCGGATTCCCATTTCGTTTTCTACCGTTTTTCTTTTTTTGACGACATTTTTCCCTTTAATATCCTTTTTCTGTAAACGTCTGTTTTCCATAGGCCTCTTGTAATAATGCCATCATAAAACTTTTAGTCTCTGGATGTAATTTATCGACTGTCATATGTGAGAATATTTATGATGATGCCTTTATTTATATTTTAAGGCGCATTATATGTACTTCTCCTGATCAGCGATCAATATCTGAAGAATTTGTCTTTTCCTTTTAGATGCTAGCGATAATAGTGTTACTGCAATCTATGAATATCTTATATATGTTTTGTTTTGATGTTTTTGTATAAAAGTATTTTCTTAATCTGTTTATGTAAATTACTAAGAAATATTACTCCCCCCTTTCAAATTTCGTGTTCAAAGAATTCAAGGAATTCAAGGAACGATTAAAAGTTCCATAGTAAAATTTGGGTAATACATTCGAAATTCTGTTAAATATACGTTCGTACTTTATGTTGCAACTCCTCCGTCTGAGCAGTGCCACATTTCACACCGCCAAATAAATATGTAAGTATTAAAACTGCCAAGGTTTTCATCGCTTTTAATATACACTTTATTTTGTTTCCATCGATTCGAGCACCTTTTGATTATATACTAGTGACTACTGGTGACGTTTTATACATTTTTAGAACTTCATTCAGTCTGTAGAATAACTAGATGGTATGATATGTAACACTTGTTTTTATGGACTAGTTGTATTCAACAATTAGTTGATCCTAAATCCCGCTGCTTCCCTTTGTATACCTATTTGTTCCTAGTGTGTTTACTATATACTCTGTTAGTACTGATGTGACTATTTTATGTATAGGTTGTAAACAGGTGACTGCTATATGCTTTGCTGGATATAATCATCCTTCAATTTTAAGTGGTTATTTCACTCGTGATAAAATGTAGTATTATATTTTTCCCATACACAACATTATCAAACATTTAGACAGAAGGAAAAGAAAAGAAAACTACGATAAACTTTTCTTATACCCCAAGTTATCCAAGTTAAGGCTTTTTTCTAACGCCGATGACTTTCAATTACCCATTTTTCTATATTGCTTGCTGCAGTTCTTTAATTGTAATATCATCTCAATTCGTATTATTTAATATTATTATTATTGTTAATATCATCCCAGTTCATATTATTTATTATTATTATCGTTAATATATGTTATGCATTTTGCAGATAGTGATTGTACTAAGCACAGTTATGGCTACTATAAATTTCCGTTTAGTATTATTAACGTTTTGTTACAACACCGATCGTCCATATCTCAAAAGCCATGCGAAATTGATTACATCGATATTGGCCGCACTGATCAACTTAAATTTCATAATAATTCTTACTAAGGTAAAAAACTTCTCTATCTGTTACTCTACACATTTTCTATCTAGTAATTAATCAGATGTTAATTAACAACCAAGTGTTCAGATTTGAGAAAACAAAACCGACAAATAATGTTTGAAATTATTCTTTCTCTTATCAACTGTAACTTTACACTTCATACGTTTTGATAGAAAGCGTTTAAATGTTTGTATGCTATTCGTAACTGTGATAAATTATTTGGTTTTTTTGGTAGTAGAAAATGAATAATCAATTCGGATAAATTTTTCAATTCTAAAAGTGCATTTGTCGCTGCACCAACTGTTTGTTCGATTAATAGATTCTTTTGAATTATCTAAATAACCACTCATTTTTTCAGCGTCATCAGAGTTGCACCAATATGTGTAATGTTAAAATTCGTTTATTTTTACTAGCAATTAAAAATTTTAGAAATAAATATATTTCGTTTGCTTACATTTAGAACCAATTATAATATTACGAGAGTACTGCAGCATAAAACATGGAAAAATAAAAATAAAGAATGCGTTTATATAAACTATTAGAATGTTGGATTGCATTGTCTATATATTGAATCAGTATCGATTCCCCCTTTATACTCCAACTTTGCACACACAGTCATATACAATAGGCTGTCGCAAAGAAGGTGAGACTTAAATTCAGTGCCGACAGCCAGCGCTATCTATCGACTGGAAAATATACTAGGATGAATATTTGGTTCATTATAATTATCTATCAATCAAAAGCTCTTGAAGCGCTGGCTATCTATACTGAATTTAGTCTCACTTCTTTGCGACAGCCTATGTACATATATAAATATGAACTCTATATAATAACAAAACATAATTGTACTTTATACCCTCTATACTGGAACCTAAATCACGCTTCATCAAATAAAAAAATGGTCATAATTACAGGCAAAGCACAATAAACAAATTAGTGTTGGAAAATACTTCTGAAGAATTATTTAATTACCCACGTGAACATGAAGTGTTAACTTCGAAACGGGTAGGGGATAAAAATTATATATAATTGTTTTAATTACGTGTTAAAAATTTATTTGTTGTGAAAATTAAATATATGAATTTTATCATATGTTCACTTTAGTTTAATGTCAAAGTGTAATAAACACGAGAAATTATTTTATAATTTCCATTTTTTTGTGAATCAAAAAAAAAATCAATTAACGTTTATGACGTTAAGAAATTGCAGCTTACTATACAATAAAGCGCTATCTTATAGAAGTCGAACTTCCCTAATTGAGTCTGTGATCTCTCGTTTAATATAATTGTTCATAACTGTTTTCCTTCTTTCTGCGTTAAGTGACTGAATTCAGTAACCGGCAACTGCTAAGCCGATGTCGTACATGACGTCTTTGCAATAAATTTCATGAAACAAATGTTGCTCCGCTACCAGCGTAAAATTTGTCGCACTTTCAAACATACAATTTTCAAACCGTTTTTATTAACAGTTTCTTTTTTTCTTTTTTTTTTTCTTTTCTTTTTTAGATTTATCATTATATTGCTATATGGCTGACGAATTGTGAAAACCCGAAGACAGACACTGATTATGAGAAAAGTTTCATCTTGAAGATATTCATATTTGAATTTATGAACTACTACTCATCGCAGATTTATATAGCATTTTTTAAGGCAAGGAAATAAAATTTATTTAATTAGTCGGATTCGTGCTAATATCCGTTCATTATTTTTTTCCCCCGAAAAGTCGTTTGTCCAAATTGACTTTCTAAGAAATATGTGAAGTTAATAAAATGATTCACTTTATATTTTCTGGACGGTAAATTCATCAAAAAATCTTTTTGATGGCGGTAGTTAAATGTTCCAAAATGCGGTAGAAAATATTGTTCAAAAAAATTCACAACAATCGTGTGTTCGCTTTATGGAAATATTTTACTATCCGCTTTAATCAACCAGGACACGCCTACTCCTTTGAATATTCTCTGCCATTTAGCCTAAATTATAATATTAAGCTGTTGCCATCACAAAGTAGCACATGTAAAAGACCCCATTTTCATTTTGCACATTTCCAATCGAAATCATATTTATTATATTCAGTGATGGGCATAATCGACTAATTAGCATTAGCAATTTTTAATAAATCTGCTAATTAGCAGGTTTCCGAATGATTAGCAGGTTTTCGAATGATTAGCAGGTTTTCGAATGATTAGCAGGTTTTCGAATGATTAGCAGGTTTTCGAATGATTAGCAGGTTTTCGAATGATTAGCAGGTTTTCGAATGATTAGCAGGTTTTCGAATGATTAGCAGGTTTTCGAATGATTAGCAGGTTTTCGAATGATTAGCAGGTTTTCGAATGATCAGCAGATTTTAGAATGATCAGTAGATTTTCAAATAATAAAGAAGTAGCGTGTTTTTCTAGTGTTGCCAATTTAAATATTACTTTTCCAAATTTACTGGAAAATTATTAAGAAAAGATCTATTTAATGACCAGTTTAATTACTTTATATTTTGATATATAAATAAATGTTATTCAAAAATATTTTCCAGTGAAAATCTTTAATAACTGAACTTTATCAGAAATTGTATTAAATTCCGAACAAAGTTCAGTTATTAAAAGTTCGTTCAAATTGAAACATCAGAAATAGAAATAATTATGAATTTTCACTAAGTTTGGTGCTAATAGTAAAATGTATAATATGTTGAAAACATTAGATTCTTGTTATAGCTATTAAATTAAAATAACTAATTAACTGCTTAACGCTATTTTTAAATAATGATCATTTGAGCTATTTTTGTTATATTTTTCACAAGTTTGAACTATGAAAATAACTTCAATGAAATGGTTTATTTTATGGACTTCTAAGGTAACTTAGGATCAACCATAAAGAAGTTGAATTGAGTATATTACTTAATATTTAAGCAATAAAACAACATATTTCACTAATTCATAAAGAAAGAATTATGCCTCTGCACTAAATTTCTATATATCTTTTTTCGCACATTTACATGAAAGTTGTGCTGGATTATTGTTAAATTAACCATGTTGCAGAAGCATACAACAAATTAATCCATTTATTCAGCGAATTAGAAACACATAGACAACAGTTTAATAATTCTCTTAATTGAAAAATAATTATAAATTAAAAACCTGTAAATAGCTAGAGAGCTTTTAAATATTACACATCATAAAAAATATATAATTTTAAATGAATCAATAATAACCAAATTAATCAAGAACTAGTTTCCTTTCGATATTGTCAATTATTTTTATTCTTGACATATTATTTAGGTATTTAAAGTGAAATTTTGGCATTTACTTTATTTAATTATGCACAATATTTTAAAATACAATATAAGAACAAATAAACACTATAAGAATCTTAAAACTAACATTACTTTGTTTTACAATAAGATATAAAAATTATTATATAATAATGCAATTTTATATTGAAATATTACTATTGCGAATCTTTCAAATTAGGAAACAATAAATTTATTAAGGTATAATATGTATTTTAGATTGTAAGTAAACTATAATTTTATAAAAAAATAAAGTATTTAAAAGTAATGTAACTATTCTTACTAGGTATATCATCAATGATAATTTATAATTATAGTTCATAAATGATATAAGCATAGATAAACTAAAAATAAAAAGAATGCCCCTTTTCCTAAATCGCTTCCATACTCAAATGAAAAGACGTATGAGTATAAAATGTGAAATATGAAATGTAAATATAAAATACAGAGTTCATACCATGGGCGTCGCTAGCGGGGGGCGGGGCAGCTGCCCCCCCTGGAGCTTCGAAACTTTTTAATCAACTAGCTATGATGAGTATTCGTAGGCGCGTAATCATGAACAATTTTCCAGAAACCCGTGAAATTTTAATTAAGATTTTATTCTTGTTTAATAAAATATTAAGCCTTTACAACTTATAAATTTTATTTTTTTCCTATAACTCATATCCTTTTTCTATCATATTGCCCCCACACCCACCTGGCGGCTGGTAACTCCCCCCCCTCTATGCCCTTGGTTCATACTATAACATTTACAATAAAATATCAACATTATTTCTGACAGCTTAAATTATATTAAAAAATATTTAATAAACACTATAAGTTACTATTTAAAAATAAAATTAAGTCTAACTAAATATAAATTCATAAACCGATTATATTAAAAAATTCTTTAATCGCTTTTAAATTGTAATATAAATCGTAAATATAAAACAGCATAAATAATACAGAAGGGTAAACAATTATTTTTATGTCGAAATGTATATCAAAAACTTACACAAAACATTTAAATTTAAATAAACTTTAAAGTATTCAGTAATTAAAGATTATAAAAAAAAATAAAAATCTACAATAGTAAACAAAAACAAATTAAACTCTAAAACTTCGATTGTAATAAAATCGGAAAAATTAATTACGGAAAAGCGACTTACAAAAACCAGCTGATAAGTATTAGTCAGTTTTAGAATCGACTAATGTTAGTTGTTTTTAACAGCAGTTTTTAAAAGCGACTATCGAAATTAGCAGTTTTTCGATTATTCAAATAATCGAATCATTCGTTTTGGAAAAAAGATCGAATTAGCAGTTAGTCGATTATGCCCATTACTAATTATATTATTAAAACTAACGTTTGACGATCTAGACCACTGACGGACTGGCTATGCAGGCAAACTGGCATTTTCCCGGTACACCCAAGCATTTAATTTATCTCTTGAGCCCTAATTTTCTCAAAATTTTATCACCGCCTCCGCCCCTTTGCTGTAAAGCGCCCTTTTACCTCTGAATTTTCCCGGTGCGCCCTAAAAAGCCTGTCCGTTAGCGGTTTGGACACCCGTAATTCTTTTTAACTGATAAACGTTACCGGCAAATTAAGCCCGTCAACGTAAACTACTAGCAGTTGCGAAAAAGTTTTACTAGACGGAGTAACGACATTTTAAATTTAAACTCGTATCTACTTTCTTCCGTTTATTTACGAAACAAATGAATAAATTGCAAGAGGAATTTTTCTGCGAATGATACACCTCTATCGGTTTCAATAATACTAGGCAATGGAATAGTTTTGTTTTTTTCTTCTTTGAAAATTAAATTTGACGGTAGTAAACAATTCTTATTTCCGAATGTACTTTTTAACCGACTTCAAAAAAGGAGGAGGTATTCAATTCGACTGTATTTTTATTTTTTTTATTTTTTAACATTTTTTTTTTATGTGTGTTACCTCAGAACTTTCTTCTGGATGAACCGATTTTGATGATTCTTCTTTTATTTGAAAGGCTGTGTTTCTCATGTGGTCCCATTTAAATTTAATCAAGATCTGACCGGTAGTTTTTGAGTTATCCTTAATAGTAATGCGGGAGATTGAAGCTTTTTGGATGCTTTTCATTCATGATTAGTTTTACAACGTCAAGTTAGATTTATTGACACTTAAAATATTATAAATTTGCCAAAATTACTATGGAAATGTAGCTTTTGATGTTTTCACACCGTCGTGGAAATATCTGTTCTTATTAAAATGTTTTAATTTAATTAAATAAAAATGCACTAAAAATTAAAAAATAAAATGCTTTTTTACAAAAAATACATACCGATACTTGAAGGTTTATTATAAAAATTTAATAAAAATGCACTAAAAAGTAAAAAATAATTACTCCCGATAAGAAAATATATATCAGAGTGATATACCCTTAAAGGTGACATTATCGTAATTCTTGTACAACAGTCAAGGCCGTGTCCACTGGGTGAGTTTTAGGGGTTAACCCCCCCCCCCCATGAGAACTGAAATAGCTTAGGTACTTCATTAATATTTTATGCAAAATTTTTTGTTGCGGGTATAATCAATAATATATGTAATTTTTATTAATGTGTTTATACAGTAATTCGTTTATTTAAATTATTAATATATAAATCAAAATGATGGAAATTATTAATACTTAGCATGAATATTAGTGAAAAATGTATTTTTATTTATAAAATAAATATGCGAAGAAAATTTTCAATCCCCTCCCCTGCCCTTTCCAAAATTCTGGGCACGGGCCTGACAACACTGATACCTTAATTAGAGTTGGCATCAAATTCATATTACAATAATAATTAAAAACTGCATTAAATATAGTCATTAAATTGTTCCTAGATATTGTAACATGAATTTAATGCCGACTCTAATTAAGGTATCAGTGTTGTGTAAGAATTACGATAATGTCACCTTTAAGGGTATATCACTCTGATATATATATATTTCTTCTTACCGGGAGTAATTATTTTTTACTTTTTAGTGCATTTTTAAATTTTTATAATAAACCTTTAAGTATCGGTATTTATTTTTTTTATAGAAATGCATTTTTAAAGAAAATCGATTTCAGAAAATCCATGGATTACAATTTACATCAATCAAAAAGAATCTCGACTTTATTATACACGAAAACTGCACGTTTTTAGAAAACATTAACAGATCCCGAAATTTAAACAGCGATTAAAGTAAGTCCCATACCCTTCATAAGGTATCGTGAATTGTGTAATTAGGCTTTTTAATACTCGCTAATAATCACGTCGAAAGCAACGGCAAACCACCACGTATACCATCATATGCGCACTAGCTAGTACACAACTGGCACACCACGGTCAATATCTTGTGTAAAATTATGAGAAAATTAAGCTCCAATTGCACACTACAACAGGTGTCAGTGCTGTATACAAAAACAATTTAAGAAGAAGAACAACAACAACAGCACTAACTGGGAAGAAATCTTTTCCACTTCTGTGGACCTGGCTATAAAAAATTAAACATCCGCTTAAAATAACCTGTGGAGAAATAAATAAATTACATCGTTTGCTAGCCACATCTTCTCGAAGCATGTAAATATTCAACAAACGTAGTATCCGAACCGCAACGAATTTAACGGAAAATATGTTTCTAATTTACCCGCGCAAATCAAAAAGCTTATAACACGAACAGAGCTTTAAGTGACAACGGAACAAAATACTTTTCTTTAAATGACTATTCAACCATTACCGTAAACTACTGCAAGTATAAATAAGTGTTGATATGAAAAGATCACGTACTTACAAGAAAGTAGCAAAAACCCGATCTCACCGATTTTAATGAAATTGATACATGTTGTAGAACACAAACAAATAAAAGACCCCCATGTTTTTTGACATGTGCTAATAAACATATTAAGGGAGTGAAAACTACCCCTAAGGTGAATTTAAAAAAAAAAAAAACGTTTCTTTTTAAATATCTCGACTAATATTTAATATTTTTTAGTAAAACGAAATAGAGATTACTCCTTTCGGAAAAATAGTAATTCACGATAATTTGAAAAATAAGGGTTGCATTTCCTACTTTATAGCGGTTAAAAATCCATATTTAATTTATTATTTTTGTGATAAAAATGGTAAAAAACCTAAAAAAAAAATTTGAACTATTAAAATGTTAAAATGGTAAAGTGTATTTTCGTTAATTTCACCCCCAAAGGGGTAAACCATCGGTTAACACAAAAAAAACAAAAACAGAAATTTCAAGTGATCAGATTCTGAATTCAATTCGTATGCAGGGGGGTTTTCGAGAGGTCGCTGGTTACGAATCTATTATCAAATTTATTTAAAGAGTGATGGAGTAGGTATTTAAAAAGTTTGTGTTGTGTTAGAGTATAGGAAATATTAAAATTTCTTTTGAAAACTTTTTTTTTTGGCAAAACATATAATATATTTAATGGAAAAATCACTGAAAATAATACTGCAATAGTTTACGCGCAGTCGTTACTAATTATTAATTGAATTTTTTTATTTTTTACGCATTTTTTAATCTATCGACGGTTTTGTGTGTGTGTGTTAAAAAGTGATATTTAATACTGATTATTTATTTTTTGTTTATTTCAGATTAAAAAATTGAGAATGAATCCCAATTAAACGTTTTTTTCTTTTTTTTTTTTATTTTTGTATAAATGGGCTCGGTGTTAACACTGACCCAACAACATGGACTTAGATCACCTACTCAGATTCTGAGGCGATCGGAGATAGAAAGTATAAAGGAAAGAAGGAGGGGAATAACGGCTGGAGATGGGAAGGAAAGGATAAAGGAAGCATTGAAAGAGGTAGGAAGATCTAACGCCAAAAGTTCGGCGTATAGATGAGAGCACTGAGGAAAAAGAGCAGAGCATTCGAAAAGGATATGGTTGGGGTCGCATATAAAGGGAGGATCAGTTGAGTGGAGAGGGCAAAAGGGAGAAGGTGAAAGAGAAAGAGAAAAGCGAGAAAAGGGAAGGAGGGAATGGCCAAGTCTCAGTCTGATTAAAGAAACAATAGCCGAGCGCCGAGAAAAAGGAAAAAACTGGTACCAAGGCTGTGAATTGGGAGTAGGCTGTAGGAGGAGGTAGAAGGAGGAACGATTGGCAAAAAAGGAAGGGTAGATGTCAACCCACAGTCTGGTATGGAGACTTGCGGAGAGGAAAAGGATGTCTGAGGCAGGAAAATGCGGAAGGAATGGACCATTGAGAGACGCTGAGCGAGCTAGGAAGTCAGCTGCTTCGTTGCCCTCAATGCCAGAGTGGCCAGGAACCCATAAAAAGTCAATAAGGATAGAACGTGCTAAGCGCAAGTTGGAGATAGAGGCACGGACAGAAAGAATGATATCATTAGTCGAGTGGGGAGGAGGAGAAGAGATAGCTTGCAGCACGGATTTGGAATCAGTAATAATGAGAAACTTACAGATCCCTCTTGAAGAGGAAATAAAGGAGACAGCACGGAGAATGGAGACTGCTTCAGTAGAAAAAATGGAACAAAAGGAAGGAAGTTTGAAGGATTCTGAGTGATTAAGCGAGGGGGCCGTAAAAGCACCGTCCACCCCGCAATCATTTTTGGAACCATCAGTGAAAATTTTTACATGACGGGGAAATGAAGAATTTAATATGTGGACATATTCACTGACCACTGTGCTCTGAGGAGTGGAGTTAGCACGAAGAGATTAAACGTTACCAATTTATTATTAGCTTATTTCCAAAGATTTAGAAAAATTATGTTCGCAAATTTTCTAATTGATGTAAAATTTTAATGAATTGTGATTTAAATTTACACATTAGAAATCATATAATAAAATTTCAATCATTGGTTCACAACCGATTGTCTTCACCGAGATATGAAGATCTTTTTAAATATTGCTGGTACAAAAGTGGTTATATAGATGAAAGATCGGATAAATTTGAAAATCCTGTAAATTTTAGTTTTGGAGATTTCTGTAATACGCATTGTGAAATGAAGGATGCACAAATGTCGCTATTGTATGTTGTCCTTTTAGTGCAAAAAATCATTGTGTTTTAAACACTTCTATGAAGATTACCATTACTGTCGAAATTTCATTGAATAATATAGATGTATACTTGCAATGAGATAAAATAAAAAACATTTTTATGCAAAAAAAAAAAAACACTATAAATTTGATGTAAACACCTAGAATTAATAAAGATAAAAAAAAAAAAAAAAAAAAAAAAAACGAATGAATATTACATGTTTTACAAAAAAAAAAATGTTCAAAAGAAATTTTAATATTTTTTATACTTTAACACAATACAAACTTTTTAAATACCTACTTTATCGCTTTTTAAAGCTGATGTCAGATTCGTAATCAGCGACCTCTCGAAAACCCCCCTGTATACGAATTGAATTCAGAATCTGATCACTTGTAATTTCTGTTTTTGGTTTTTCTGTGTTAACCGGTGGTTTACTCCTTTAGTGGTGAAATTAACGAAAATACCGAAACAGGTCAACTTCATTTTAACATTTTAATAGTTCAAATTTTTTTTTTTAGATTTTTTACCATTTTTTATCACAAAAATAATAAATTAAATATGGGTTTTCAACCGCAACCCTTATTGTTCAAATCATCATGAATTACTTGCTTTCCCGAAAGCAGTTATCCCCATTACGTTTTACCAAAAAATATCAAGTGTTAGTCGAGATATTTAAAAAAAAACGTTCTTTTTTTTTAGTTCATGGGGGGGGGGGTAGTTTTCACTCCCTTGATATGTTCATTAGCAGATATTAAAAAAAAAAAAAAAGGGGATATCAATTTCATTAAAATCGGTGAAATCGGGTTGGTGCACTTTCCTTGTTCGTTCCCTTCTTCGTTGAATAGATGAATTTATTTTTGGAAAAATTAATACGAACACAACGTTACGGGAAAAAGTATTTTTCTTCTTTTCTTTTTTTGGACTTCGATAACATAACCCCTATCGGCTAAAAAATTTTGTTGCAGTTCGATTTGTTGTAATTTTTTCGAATTATTAATTTTTGAATTTCACTTTTTCCGCCTACTGAAGATACAAATTTGGACCACCAGCGAACGCATCATTCAACACTATACAGATATTTATTTTTATTTAATTTTATAATTTGTATTTACTACTAATGTAGTCCTGGCCCGTGCCCAGAATTTAGGAAAAGGGGGGATTTTCGTTGCATATTTATTTTATAAATAACAATACATTTTTCACTAATATTCGTACTTTTAATAATTCTCATCATTTTCATTTATATATTATTACATAAATGAATTACTGTATAAACATTAATAAAAATTACATATGTTATTAATTATTCTCGTAATAAAAATGTTTGCATAAAATATTAATAAAGTACCTAAAAATATGGAGCACATTTTTTCTTTTTTCTTTTAAAAGAACACCCTAAAAACCATCAATATTTATTTTAAATTTTTGGTTTTTTTCAGATTTTTGTGTATTTATAATAACTATTTCAGTAAAAAGTAAACAAAACATAGAGATCACAAAAAGACAAAAAAATAAACAATTATAAATGTTCCATTTTCATGAACACGTTGAAAAATCAGTAATTTTATATCAGTGTTTTTCAAATTTTTTCATGCCACGACTCCCCTGTGATCGAAATAAATCTTACGGCATCCATATCACAAACATTTTACAACAATTTTTTTTATGTAAGAGCTAAATATGTTTTACCTTTGCCAAGTATCTTATTGGTTACCAATAGATGGCCGTTATATGTCTTGTCGATAACACAAAAAACTGAGCTAACTTTAGAGTACAAGAAAGTCAAGGAATTATCAAATAAAACAGATTTGGATGTTCAAATAAATAAATTGTTAATAATAACTGGGTAACCGAAAGAAAAAATATAATAATTGATAATCCAAGGTTCAAAATGAAAAACTTACCAAATTAACTTGGTTATGTATTCAACGGCAGCGTGGTAGCCTAGTGGTTAAGGCGCTTAGCTACCAAATCAGAGGTGTCATAGGTTATCGGGATTTGTCTCGTCCCAGATCCAAATCGCTCCCAAGCCTACCCAGCCTGAAATAATTGGGTAAGAGAAATTTGGGAAAGTAAAGGCGGCCGAGAGAAAGGAACTGGCCCCAGTATTCTCCTTAGATGCATTAGGCCTTAACTTCGCAGTCCCCGACTTCCTGCTAAGGGTACAGGACTCACTTTATTTTACTTTATGTATTTAACATTGTTAATTGAGCAAGTTTTTCATTTTGAGCCTTGTATTATTAATTATTATATTATGTCTTTCAGTTATCCGGTTAATATCATGGGCGTCGCCAGCAGGGGCATGGGGAGCAGCTACCGCCCTGGAGCCTTGAAACTTTTTAATCAACTGGCCATGATGAGTATTCATAGGCGCGTAATCATGAACAATTTGCCAGAAACCCACGAAAATTATGTTTTAATTAAAATGTTATTCTTGTTTAATAAAATATTAAGCCTTTACAACTTATAAATTTTACTTTTCTTATAACTTATACCCTCTTTCTATCATCTTGCCCCCCTCCTCCCCGACACATCGGCTGGCGACGCCCTTGATTAATATTTTTGTTATTATGAACCGAAACGGATTTAACAAAGAAAGCGTTGCTACAAAGTGATCCCAAAATACTGAACTTTTATGGCCTGTCAAAAAATACAGGAGCTATTCCCTTCTTTGCCAGTACTGATTCGCCTAATACGAGCTGTCCAAATGGTTAGCCAAAAAATTCGTACCATTTGTAGACGGTACTACATCTTTTGTCAAGAACTCATATCGCTGCAATTCAACATCTAAAAATGGGTGAGTTTTTATATGATATCACAACAAACTCCATCTTAAATATAGAAAATTGCAAAAATTAATCGATTGGGAAAATGCAAATATTCCAAGTGCAGAAAGTAAGAGACCTCCAAATAACTTACCGGAGATCCAATGGAGATTTACAAACACAAAAATAATTGCATCAGAGAAGACAGTTCTCAGTTTCAAAAACGTGACAGTATTAATAAAAATTCCAAAAACAGATTCAGAAATCATCAGAAATGTTGTTTACAATAACAACAAAGTCAATAACATCGCAACAAGGGAGAAAAACATCACGCCACATCCTCCCTATTACCAACTACAGGTATTATAAAGTTGACACAAATGGTTAGGCATTTTTTCCTTGTTTTTGTAAATTAGGCGCATTTTTCCTTGTTTTTGATGTGAAATGTTCCACCTTCCACACATGTTGGCCAGTTGTTTACTAACTCTGAGAAGTATTGGTTGTTCGCATTATTTTTGTTGATTTCCGTTAATAGTATTGTAAATTTTATTAATTTTAATTTTGTATATTCTTTAAATTACGAACTTTTATTACATTAAACTAGTTTTCAGTTCTGGAAACTTCATTGTTTGGCCAGTTTTTCATTCTTTTCGCTAGTCATATAGCCAGTTTGTAACTTTATAAGTCGTAAAATTTCTGAACATGGATAAGTTTCTAAAAAGATCCGTGCAACCTTCAACGTCCGATTCAAGTACAAGTGACCCGAAAAACTAATGAAAAACAGACCGTGTGACAGCGAATATTTGGAATTTGGATTTACAGTAATAAATACCAAACTATAATGTGTTATTTGCGGCGACATGTTGTCATGTGGGAGTATGAAACCATCAAAATTGCTTTGCCACCTTGCATCTAAACATCCAAATGAAAAAAATAAGCCATTGGATTTTTTTAAAAGAAAGGTGAAAGCTCTCAGTCAACCGAAAACAACTATAACCCAGGTATTTTATTTTTAATTTTATGCTTTTATGATAAAGCAAGCTGTTTGCATGGTTTTGTGGATAAAAAAAAATGATGCGCTCAAAGGTGCATATTCACGCGCACGAATAGTTTACGTTACGTTTGTGGAAATTTTTCTAGAAACTTAGTGTTTATGCGCACAAATATGCTTAAATTAAAATTAGCACTTTAAGAGAAGTGAAAGGTGAAACTTAAAAGCTTCGATTTACAAATTTGAATATCGGAACGATTATATTACACACAGTAAATATTTTCCGAAGCGATGTATCTCTGAGTATTTGGTGAGTTCATAAACACGATCGTAGCACACATAATGAATGGAACGGGCACAATCATGTGTGTGTGTTCATGTATAAAAATCTCGTTTATAAAAATATCTTTCAGATAAAATAAAAACATCTCGCATTTAAAACTAGTTTAATGGCCAACATATTTCGTTTTGCTCAGGTGTGCCAGAAGAAGTTTCATTTAAAAAATTCGATTTTAAATTGAACTAGGTTCTTCGTAAACTTCATATTTATCCGATTGCGCTTGTAAAGGGGGGGGGGGGGAGGTATGTTCAGTGGCGGCTTTTGTATTATGTGAACGGGCCAATCGCCCCATCGAAAAATATTCAATAATTTAATTTTTATGTCTGCATTAATAAAAGATGAAAGTTAATAATAAATACAATTTTATAAATTTTTGTGTTTCAAATATAAATTTTTTTACCAATTTTCAGATTTCCACTTGAATAGTTGTTACTGACAAGCTATCGAATAGCATTTTGCGTCGCAAAATTAGAAAAGCCTCACACAATTACCAGCAGCGTTAGACATGGCTGAGGTTATGTTTGGCGAAAAAGAAGCAAACAAAACAAGGTTTTTAAGGCGTGTACCACTTTCTGATGAATAAGTGATACGTGTATGGCAGACGATATTATTTGCTACCAGTTGGTAGAAAAAATCAAGAACATTGAAAACATATTGCACTGTAATTTGATGAATCGAAGGCTGTGCACAATTCGTGGCTTTTATTCATTTTGAAGCAGATGGATGCGTCATGGAAGAGATTCTCTTTTGCAAAGCACTTCCCCCTCGAACGCTACCGGATAGTGTTTGTACGAGATGTTTTTAGAAAGCACGAGTGACTTAAACATTGATTGGAAAAAATCTATCGGTATATGCAGCGACGGTGCTAAGGCCATGACTGGATATAAAAGTGGACTTATCGTGAAATTGAAATCGTTTTAATGGCGAATGTAGATTGGATGCACTGTTTTCTCCATCGCGAAGCTCTGGCAACAACGTTTTTACCTTCTAATTTGAACAAAGTGCTTACAGAAGTGATCAAAATTGTAAACTCTATTAAAGGTAAAGAGCTTCACAAACTCGGTTGTTTCGAAAAATTTATAAAGACGTGGGTTCGTTAAAAAAATTCGTTCACCGATAACTTCCATAGAGAAAAATGTGTTTGAGTCATTTCCTTGTGTTGAGCAGATTATCGAAAAGATCTCAAGTCATCAATTAGTGAAAATTGACGTTGAAATTTTTAATATAATTGTAGGATTTCAAAATTCGAAGGACCGACTATTAAGTTACTTTCCAGAAATCAAATCTGAAGATGATGATGGACAAAGATGGATCCCCTTAATCTTTTTATGGAAAAGCCCCGTTACAACTAGCTAAGCTAACTACAATGATGAAAAAAAAACTCATAGATCTTGCGTCTGACGACGAGATGCTTAAAATGGAATTTAATTCACAGAAGATTGACGAATTCCGGATGAGACGAACAGAAAAATACCGAGAACTTGCTAGGAAAGCTCTGACGTTAATAGTATCTTACCTGTGTGAGTGTTCTCATCAATGGTACATTTAATAAATAAATATAGAAATAGAATGGAATTAGAATACAAACACGTTTTAACAAATTAGTAAAAGAAAAAAAGGCACACCCATCTCTCACTAATAATTAATTAATAAGTAACTAAAAACATTTCATCCTTTATTTTGTGTATTGTTTTTAAGATTCGTGTGTTCTTTTTTTTTTTCAATTTATTTGTAATCGGTGACCCCCTTTATATTAATCGTTGCGTCGCATTTTCAAGCATAATAATGAAATATCACTAAATATTATACATTCAGAATGGACAGTAATATTTACTGTAATCGTTATGGCGCAGGGTCGAATTTTTACTTATCCCGCTGATACACAGTCCGATAATTCACTTTGGTCACGGATAAGAGGAGATGTGTGCGACCCAGCCGGATGCTTGTCAGAATTATGTATTCAGCTAGCCATCATTATGGTAGGAAAGCAATGTTTCAATAATGTACTCGAACTTGGCTTCCCGTGAGTATAAGAATTAAATAATTTCTAATTACGATGAAACGAACATATTCGATATTTTCAAAATCATCTATTAATCTAATAATCGAAGTGACGCGTCGTATTTTACACGAACTTTTTAGAAGGAGATTTTCCCTTCTTCCAATAGGCATAATTTTTCAAGCGACTTATTATGCAATAAATGTAAACGTTGCTCGTCTGAATTTTTTATAGTACAACGTAGCATGCTGTAAATATTTTTTTAATTCGGAAGAATTTCCAAAATAAGTTGTGTATACTCTTAATTGTCTTACAAAAATTTGATATCTGTCCCCAATGGGCTAGGAAAGTTTGACCTTTCTACGGTTATTCTTTTGAAATCGGTAAAAAGTTCTACGCCGTTTTTAGTAAGAAATCAGCCCTAGAAAATGTTATAGGCTATACATTCGCTTTTGCGTGGTACCTGCGAACGTGCGCTCGCCAACCACAAACAAAACGTACGCGATGAAGTGCCTAAAAACAGCAAGCAAATGAGAAAGGCGAAAACGCGGGATTTTACTGTTTGCCACCAAAATCATATACTCAGCACGTTATGCAAACTATAACGTGTCATCCTTTATTAAATGTCAAATTTTATTAAAATATAAACAAGATTTTCTCGGAATATTTTCGAAAGAAATTAGATGGTATTAAAAATTTTAATGAAAGAAAATATTACCTAACAAATTATAATCTTGTAATATACATATATTATATTCGTATGTTAATTGTTTTTGCTATTGCGTATTGTCATTACCTATATATGTAGGTACCTACCGCTTTTAACGTGTAATTAAAATTATGAAACATATTTTTATATCGCTTACGTGTATACGCATTTAACTGTTTAAATCGACCGGTTAAAAAAACCTGCATGAACCATTAAAAATCGTTCAAGTATAATTAATAAGTTTTTCCATCTCAACTAGGATATTAATAATTGATTTGAACTAGAGGTGTGTAACTCAGTAACTCAGTAACTCTTTTGACTCACTAATTCAATAGTCTACAGAATTAAAACAAATTACTCTGTGATCTATGATTGTAACAGATGTTTAATTTACAAAGAAATTTTAATTTACAAAACAACAACTAATAAGAATTTTTTAAGTGCTTTAATAATTACTACTTTGCTGTATTAGTCTCAAAAAAACTGAACAAATTTAGAATTTGTTGTTAAAACAATTTAAACAGCCTGTTAATTAGCTTGCAATTCCAAATATGAAGTTGTTTAACTTCATTTGTTCAGTTGTTTTGAGACTAATACAGCAAAGTAGTAATTATTAAAGCACTTAAAAAATTCTTATTAGTTGTTGCTTTGTAAATTAAAATTTCTTTGTAAATTAAACATCTGTTACAATCATAGATCACAGGGTAATTTGTTTTAATTCTGTAGACTACTGAATTAGTGAGTCAAAAGAGTTACTGAGTTACTGAGTTACACACCTCTAATTTGAACAAAAACATGCATTTGCTAAACTGAACATAGTTTGACAATGCATTTGCTATTGCCTAACTAATGTAATAATTTACTAACCTATACGAAGTTTGATATGTTCACATGTTTGTACGTGTTTTTGACGATGCATTTGTTGCAATTTCAACACTTTTCCAATTCTTACCGAAACCTTTGTTTTCGTGTGTACGCTTCTGTAAATGTGTTGCTTTTTCTTTTTTCATATCTATACCCAATGACAATAACTTACTAACCAAATATTGCTATGCATTCCATGTTTATTTAAATAAATATGTCTCCGAGAATGGCTTTAAATTACTAAGCTTTACTAAATGTTGTTACCATTGATTGTGTGTAAGCGTATAATTTGCTGTACACTAACCTATTTTTAAAGCATCTGTTGTGCTTATGTGATTTAAAAGATGTACCAATGTATGTCCAACAAAGTAACTGTGGTAGCATTGTATGTATAAGAGGGATATGTTTCGACATGTAAATTTTTGAGGATGCTTAAAATTCACCTAAATAGCTACAGCACTAACCCTTACTGGGGTTTTATTCTTGATCTGGTCGATACACTTCTAGTGAGATGCTTTGAGAACATGTAACCAGAGCGCATCGATTAACCTCTACTATTCTGTTTTTTTCTAGCAATGTGCTTCTAAAATTGCTACAAAGGATGCGTTTGATGCACATTTCTTACCAGAATTGCTTTTTTGACATGTGTTGAATCTGCTTATTTAAGCTTCTAGGAAATTTTTTGAGGCATAAAGAACCAAAAACTGCAATCACACTGACACGCATGTGGAGTTGGTACACTTTATGCATGTTTGATGTAGTATATGCAGATGTATTTAGCATAATGGTACGCATGCGATGTGCGCTGCTGTTGCTACTGATGATAATGGTATTAATGAAGGCATGTGTATGCGAGTGGTGTGTCATGGTGCATAATAAACATATCAACTAATTTGTGAACAAACCTACACATAACCAATGTATGATTGCACCCCGCTTTGTATTTGCCAATGCGGGTACACTTGTAAATACTTGTGAATACTTCCTATCATAAGGAAGTAATATCTATATCAACTTACCAACCTTTGTAGAACTGTTACAATTCTCGCCATATATATTAATTACAACGTAATTCTTAGGCTACCCCCATTAGAAAAAATGTCCCAATTTTATGTAACGCAAACGTGTAACGAAAAATGTAACGAAACAATGTCTTAATTTTATATAATGAAAGTTAAGTGTTAGGATAGGATTTTTGTGATTATGTTAATTTTTTTGTGTTGATGCCAGTAAGAATTATATAGTAAATTTTGATCATTTTATACAAAGTACAGAAGAGAAAGTGACAGAAATGAAAGCAAGAGGGGTCAAGGGACACAGCCCCTTGCGAGGCCAAAATGACCGAGATTATATATATATATATATATATGCTGTTGTTGTTTAGAACAAATCGAATTAAAAAAACAAATTGTTGACATACATCAATAAAAGAATGTTGACAAAGCACATATGTCTGCCGGTGTGTATGTTTAATATGTAACATCGTAAGAACTAATTTTGATCAATCATAACTCTTTTGTAACGAGTTCAATGACCAATTTAATTACCTAGTAACACTTACCTTTTCAGACTGAAATGCTCACATTTTAAACAAAAAAAATATATTTTAGAAGGGGGAGGCCATTTTTCATAAAAATACCTCCTTTTTAGGTGTAAAACAGAAATTTTACCGCAAAATACGATATTCTTAGGTAAAATCATTAAATTTTTTATTACAAGCACTTCCATTTTAATAAAAGAACGTCAAATTTTATGGAAAGCACCAAATTTTCATTACAAATGTAATATTTAAATTAGAGATAACACACATCACTTCCATAACAATCTGACCAATTTTATACAAACTATGACGCCTTCGTAAATTCATTAAACTAAAGAAATAAACGCAATTGTTAATAGAAAATTTAATACATAGTAATAATTACAACATTAATGTCTCACGCTCTACGCTTAATAACTATACTTATTCCTACATAATTTTCTACAGGTGGATTTTATGTATCCTTCAATTCTAAATTTAGCACGCAGAACGATTTGCCTTCATCTTCCAAGCTAAAAATATTTAATAAACTGAAATAAATTAGTTGATACATTGGAAAATGAATCTAACTGTAGAAATTTTAATCAACTGCATCAGGACATTGAAACTACAACGGATGGAAAATATGGTACTTTAACTTAAAATCTGTGGTTTTGTTTATTAATGAGGAGCAGTTTTCTTACTAAAGATTATGTTGTACCCTACCTTGTTGCGCAACTTGATATTGTCAGTTTCAAATCTCCCGGAAATAGAAAGATCAGTGTCTCATTACCGCCAAGCTCATATTATCCACTGGGTCCATTTCAAGTGCCGTACGTTACTATCTGTTTACGTCAAACAATACTGACGCTACTTTCTCTGCACTATTAAGTAATTTGTTAGGAGTGGCTTCTGGATGGACTCCAGAGGTGTATTCTGTCCTTGAAGTTTGTTATAAAGGACAACTTCAAATTCATATTGCTGCACGCTCGCCTAATAGTCTACTTATTGTACACAATTAGTCGGCTAAAGTTTTTATATTATTTATTTATACATGTGTTAAAAAAAAAACAAAACCTTTACAATCTAAAGGAAAAATCCTTAAAAGACACAAACTTTTACCACGTTAATCAAATTAATTTGGAATTTGAATAAAATTAAGAAATATCTGATATTTACATTTTTTTTTTTTTTTTGATGCGAAGTTTATACACATTAACTGTTACAGAGCTATGCGAAATTGGTGGCGACATAAATTGCACGAAATAGCTAAGAAAGACCCGAACAAGGAATACACGCACTGGGAAGAGAATTACAACCTTCAGGACCCCGGAAAATTAGCTTTATTTGAAGAATATTTAGAAATGGGTAGGTTTTGTGAATTCCATTAAAAAAATTTAATATTACAGTCTGTACAGCGGAACGAAATATGTAACTAATTGAAAATGTAAACATATAAATCAGGATCAGTGAGAGAGCCCGGTCCTCCATGATTACACTTCTAGTTTTGATCAAAAATATTAACTAGTCTCAAAAATAAAAATAGAACAATTTCCTTATTTTTACTTATAAATATTAACGTGCAAACTTAAATATTACCGAAAAATAGATTTCAGAGTTTTCAATCAATATTCCTTGCAAACAATTTCAAATTTTACTGTAACTGGGGATACCTTCTCGGATCTAAACTTCAGATTCTGTTGATATATAATCTGTTCTGAGTTTATGGTAACAAAAGAGTTGTTGGTGTTCAATAAGTGAATTTTTTGAAAATAGCGGACAGTATAAAATTCTTTTTTTAGATAATATTAAACTTTTTTTTTAAATTGCCGAGTGATTACAAACGTTTCTTTTTATTTTAATCAGATTCGTATAACACCACACACCGGCACAACAAACGTATATGTAATGTACATCAGTGGTGATCCTCGGAGGGTGACAGGGGACACCCCCCCAAGAACCAAAGCCTCTATGAAAAAATTTGTTATAACAGAGAAACTTAATTAATGCTATAAAAGATTTGTATTAATTATAACGAATATTTAATACTGTTCTCTAGTAAAACTATTAATGTTACGTTTTTTATTCTGTTTTAAAGGTAACTGTTATCGATCTTTTGCCTTTCTTATTTAGTTTTAATTTTTATTTTGTAATTTTAATTTTAAAATAGTAGCTCAATGAGATATGTATTTAAACTTGCTCACGAACAAAGAGAATTCAGATCGGATTACTAACAAAAATAAAAAAGAAATGAAAGTCTAATAAACATTCTATACTATCTTACTATTGATAAACTACCATATTTAAGGTATAATTTTATAATTTCGTTTTATTTTTCACTTCTAAAAATAAAACAAAAGTTAAATTAAAAATTGTAATAATTATGTATTTTTAAATTTCTATAAAGGTCGTTATTTGATTTTCTTTATGAAATAACGTATTTATCAAATTTATTGCCTACCGTGGAAAAATTTACGTAATTACATAATCCCCCCTCCCACCAAATGTCCTCCTGGATCCGCCACTGATGTACATATATAAATTTGGCATGTCGTCGCGATAGCCCAGTTGCTAGGACGATTCACTTCCGTTACGGAAATCTCGAGTTGTTTCCTGAGCGACGACAGAAATGATTGCGAAAAATGAAATTAAATAATCGCTAGTAGAATCATATGGAAGTCAACGGCAAACTAAAACTAATTCTTCTGCATTTTGTTCAAATTCCTTTGCTTTCTACGTTAAAATGCTTTTCAAAATTTAGTCAATAGACTTGTCTTGTTTGAACAATTTTCCATCCAACAACATTCTTGGTTCCGCTCATGGATTTCATTAGTTCTTCGACATTTATCGGTAAAAAATTTCTTATTGCTTCTTTTGCGGACATCTCCCCGCTACTTCCTCTCTAGCCTATTTGATGTAATGCTCTCCTTAAACATCCAACTTTCTCTTCCCTTCTTAATAACCTTTTTGTAATTTGCAGAACTGACATTCTTTCCTCTCCTATCTGTACAACCATTAGGTTAATATTCCTCGGATTGCATCAACCCTGTTCAACACCTACTTCATCAATACGACTTCCTTGCCTTTAAATTTTGCTTCCTTTTTCTTCACCAACCGCACCCCTCCCTTCGCAATATATCTTCCACTAGCTGCCGACTCCAAAAGTCTTCAATATCATCAGAAGATTCCCTATTAGGATATCCATCTTTCCATCTCACTCGCTAATCCTCTGTTGTTCTTTTCCTTTTAACCCTTTTTAATTTTGTTATCTTAAATAATGATCAAATCCCTCTTTCTTCCTCATTTTGCTATATTTAGGAATTTTTGTGAACAGTCGTCTATCGTTCTATAATAATCACATTAGCAATACCTTTCCTTTCTCAAAAAATTTAATAAAGTCTCTCCCGCATACTAATTGGGGGAAATCCTTGCATCTTACTAGTGTTTTATAAATTCCTAACTCGTTTCATTCTAGACTACTGCTATTTCATCCGTGGAAATTTCTCCAAATCGCTATTCTTCAAACTGAATCGTGTGCAGAATATTTGACTTCGCCTTTGTCTTGGAGCTAGAAAAGCTACTCCAATCTTTGTCTTACGTGCCGAATCTTTCATCGTTCCAATTTTCGTTCAAAAAATGTTATCCAGGCTACCGTTTTCTTTTCAAACGACTACTTATTTCTCCATTTACCTTTGTCCCTCCTACTCTTCTATCAACTACGAACTGTCGTTTTTCTGCCAACAAAACCTGCAATACTGTCTCTTAATTCGCCTTTCTCACTTTTTTCCGGCTATTGATTCTCACAAGAAGCTGCCATACTTTTCTTTCAGCTGCTTTTACCTCAACCATCCTTACCACATCTGTCACTCAACATCATGTTAAATCGGAGTTTTTAAATATCTTTAAGCTTTCTTTTCTCTAAACACTTGACGATTTGCATCGACAAGTCCAAATGGAGTTGATTCAGTCTTCTTTTGTTTATTTATAAATTATTCTGAAACATTTAAACTTCGCCCCTTCTGTCCTACTTTCTATGCTGGGTCTATTGCTCTGTTCAAGCAGATCACACTTCATTCGAATACTCCCGTTATCACTTCCGAACGTTCCCCTATGTTTACTCTTCGTTTCTATCAATCGGCCTTCCAACTCGTTTTTGTGTGCCCCCCTTTATTTTCTCCTTACTGTCTTTCGTTGTGCATTCGAATCCTTTTTATCCTCTATAGATCTAATCGTGTAAACCTCTAATACCAACTCTCTTCCTTTCCGCACTTCTTGAGCTAATGTCTAATTTGACAACGCCCCACCCCCCAAAACAAATAAAAAACTATAAATAAAAAATCTTTCGGAACATTCAATTTTTTTTGTAAACGAAATAACAGAAATTCCAGGTACCGAGAAATTCACAGTATTATAGACAAAAAATTTCGCTTTGTGGCAAATACGCAGAAATTAATGTAGCGCAATTTTAAAAAAAAAAATAATAAATTCACGCAAATTCAAAATCAGATTATTCGTTTTTAACAAAAAATAACATAATCTGTACTCCGGAATGGAAAAAGTGTAATTAAATTATAGCAAGCGATTGGAAGAGAAATTTAATGTGCAGCAATAAAATTCAACATCTAAAAATAGCAAGACGATAGAAATTCAAACAGTGAACGATATTGTCAAAACACAGATCGAACGTTAATTCTTAAAATTATCGTAATATTATTAAAATGGTTAATTTCGTGGAAAATTATAATATTTCCTTACGTGTATATGAGCAAGCATACGAACTAGCCTCTCCCGAATTGCGAATGCATTTCAGTATGCTGCTACCGCTACCATGGAACAGAAGATGTCAATTTCGTTCTTGCATTGCACATTTGATTTCAGTAATTTCACAACCATAGTGGCATATACTGAACACAGTGGACACAGAAAGTGACCACAGCATTATGGTGCGCTGTGAAATTGTAATAAAGAAAAAAGGCTAGAAAGATATAGAAAGTATACAGATTGCGAAAGAAGAATAAACATGACTAGGTTAAAGCAAAACTCGAACACATACTACAATACGATAACAGTATACTGATCAAGGAAAATTCCGAATCAGTAAAACCGATAGGCACAACATTAAATGATACGGAGAAACGATTGAAAAATATGATTAAACATGCGTCCAACATATATGATAGAGATAGCATTAAATCACGGAGACGTAAACTAACAGATAGAACGGTGAAATTACAGGAACAAAGGAAAGATATAATTCAGACATCTGGAAGACATTCCGTACAACACATTGAAATAAATCGTCAAATTAGGAAGTGCATTAAAGAAGACTTAAAAGTATATGAAAATGAAACAATAAAGAAGTTAATAGATGCGCTAATAAGGGACTTGGAATACTAAGCCATAATACTCTATCAAAGGGGAAAAAACAAGTAATAGCAGTCTGCAATGAGCATTAAAAGTATGATAAGAGATAAGAATGATATACTGAGAAAGGTATATACATTTTATAAATCGCTGTACAAAGATAGAATAAATTTCGGGCAGAACAATAACACTACGTCTGGAGAAACAGTGGTACCTGCTATTCTAGAGAGCGAAACAAAATTCGCTATTAAACAAATGAAGTGTGGTGGTAGATCACCGGGTGAAGATGGAATAACACCGGAAATGTTAAAATACGGCGGTAAAAAACTTATATAAAAGAACTTACAATTTAATTTAATCGCTGCATTCTAGAGAAGCAAATTCCAACCTCGTGGAACAATGCAACGATTATTTTATTACACAAGAAAGGAGACAAACGGAAACTGGAAAACTATCGACCTATCAGCCTTTTATCAATGCTTTATATAAATTATTTACAAGAATAATATCATCTAACAGACTCGAACGTGTATTAGATGAACAGCAGCCGATAGAACAGGCTGGATGATTTCGGAAATCACATCCAGACGTTAACTCTATTGATACAGAAATGTAAGGAATACAACTTGCCGTTATAACACCTAGGATTTGTCGACGTCAAAAAGGCATTCGATTCTATTTATACACGTTCAATTATGGAAGCTCTAAAAGCTAGTGGTAAGAAAAGGCATATATCGCGATATACTGGTAAACATATATAACTCAGCAACAGCTAATGTACGACTACATAACGTAACAGCCACATTTCCAATACTAAAAGGAGTTGTTAGACAGGGAGATACAATCTCACCACGACTATTCACAACAGCATTAGGGAACATGCAATTAAATCACTGGATTGGAATGAAAGAGGAATAAATATATATGGCAGATATTTACACCACCTTTGCTCTTTACAGATGACATTGTGATCATAGCACAGACCAAGGATCATTTAGAATGTATGATAAAGGAACTAGAGATAAACAAGGGGTCGGTTTATACATTTATATCCAAATAAAACAAAGTACATGAAATACATATTCAAGAACAACGATCACACGCATAACGATTAATACAAATACAAGCGGGAAACATAGAAGAAACAGACCAGTTCACATATTTTTTTGGTAAAATATTCACAACCGAAAAACAACGGATGATGAAATTAGACCACCTCGAAAGGAAAATATCAAACGGTTGCATCGCATACCATCAAATAAAACACGCACACTCAATACCAAAATCAACCTTACAAAATAAAGCGAAAATTTTTACCGCTACATAAATTAATTTCCGTAAGAAACATATACACGGGTATTAATTAACCGCAATCAATGTTAAGGATGATTTGACACCGAAAACTTCACATTGGATGGATCGTTTCAATCTAGCCATCATATAAAATTGCACTACTGTAATACATAATACATTTGCCTCATCGGTATTATCCGAAGTGAGGGGACCGCCAAAAAGAAAAAAAGGAGAAATAAAATAAATTGTTGAAACGTATCTTTGTGTTAATTTTAACAAATGAACTGCGTACAATGGTACAAACTATGAGCAACACTCGAACATTTTGTAGTACCTCAATTCAATTAATAAAAAATTCGCATAGAAGCAACACCTGCAGAATTAAACGTATAGACAGTATGATGTCAAGCACTTTCAAATCAGCAAAGACATAAGACATGGTTGTATTTTATCACTTTTACTCTGCAGCAGGTACTTCGACTTTATTTGCGAGAAACTCCGCCCAATAACTGTGGGGGCGGGGGGGGGGGAGAAAGAAATTTAAGTAGGCAGCCCAAAAAAAATATAAAAAATAATAATAATTTACTCTATATAGACGATAAAATCATCATTATAGAGCATTAAGCGAAAACCAGAGAAACCATGTTGAAAATTACACAAGATAAAAGTGAGTGTCTAACTCTGAATAGAAACAAAAGTGACAATATGGTAGACTGTAGGACAAATGACAAGGAATAGCAGATGCAAAGCGGTAATTTGGCTCGTTATTAAAGGAGGATCAGCGAAAATTTCCATCGTCCAATCAGCAAAAATCTGCAAGGATAAAAATTTCACATGGAATATTACGCAACGCTGAAAGCACCGATATTTTCAGTTGTCACTTTTGCGATCGAAATTCAGACATTTAATTACGGAAAAAAACAAATTAGTTCTGAAACGTGAGCCTACAATTGAGAATACCGTGGACAGAACTCGATTAGAAATCAACTGAAACAATATATTCGGCCACTGCTTAGATTCTTCGACCACATCAGAAATCAAGATAATGCAAAACGAAATAATGGACAAACGACCGAAGGTTCAGCAGTCTCGGTGAATTGATCGAATTAAACGAAAGCCTGGTTACCAGAGCATTAGACACTTCTGTCACAGAGGTCCTGAGTTCGATGACAAGGGGAGCAACAGAAATTATTACAAATAATCGCTAATAGTACTCACGTGGAAGGCAATAGCAAACATGCATACCATCATAAGCGCGCTAGTTAGTGCATAGACAGACACACTTGAGACTGCATTTTTTATCGATAAATAAAAACGATCACAATACCCCAGCTACAAGTGTAGTCTATGTGTGAACTTACGTTTTGATTATAAAAATTGTCGTGAACGCTACAAGTTGCACAACCGGAATGTACAAATAGGTGTAATCGCCTATCAGAAGCAAGCAATGCAGTTGGCGCAAAATCGGGTTAAATGGAAAAAAGTTGCCCATGCATAATGCCATCGCCCCCCTGCACAGGGTTCAAGGAGCAGCAGCAGATTAGCAACTATAGCCTGTGCTTGTAATATAACAGTAATTGTAGTTTTATTGTTAATCAGATAGGATGCTTTACCGCTTTTGTAAATGTACCGATTTCATTCTAGTAATACAGTACGGTTTCGTGACGTTGTTTGTGGCCGCATTTCCTCTGGCACCACTGTTCGCATTACTGAACAACATATGCGAGATACGTTTGGATGCCTTTAAAATGATCGCACAAGCTAGACGACCATTGGCAGAAAGAGTCGATAACATAGGAGCCTGGTTTCAAGTATTGCGAGGCATCACCTATATGGCCGTCGTATTTAATGTAAGTTGAATTCTTCATCTATTTATTAACCCATACTTAAAACAAAGCCGATTTGGCAGATTTAATACTTCCCACAAAGTCAGCTAGCCCGAGTAAAAAATGCAGACAAATTCGAAGCTGTTAGTAACGCAATCAAGTAATTCGTGAAAACCAACAAAAAAAACCTAAATAGTCGGTCAGCAAAATTAGGTTTCTATTCGTACGAGTGGAAGAATTTTTCGGCAAGGAGAACTTGATAAAAATTCTTACGAGTAAATATTGTTTTAAACGATTATCTCATGAAATTGCTTTAAGGAACATGAAGTAAAGGACAAGTTTGAAATTCTGTATTGGTAGGAATGCTACCAACGAAGATGCTTTGGTCATGCACATACAGAGATCCAAAAAGCCCTCGTTTGAAACGTTAAATTTTAATTGTAAATCTTTGCTGTCATCAGTAAGTTTAAAAAGTTCCGAAAATGGTGACAATTGTTTGCATTGTGTTATCTGATTATCTTTAATTCCCGATATATATATATATATATATATGTATATATATATATATGTCGTTTTAATGGCATTGCTTTTATCGGTAGAATTGCCTAACACAATGTTATTTTTATTATCTCTTTATATTGAAGCTGATGATTCGGGTTAAGAAGGAAAGAAAGAATTTGATAACCTTTTCATCTTACTATAGTTTTGCCAAAGCGATCGCGATTTTGCGTGACATCTTTGAGTCAGTCAACAATATTATTACCTGCACGTTAAATTGCGCGCAAAACTTGAAGCACCAATCATTTCTGTGCGGTGATTTTGGGACCCCTAAAACGTGATACCCTAAACAGTAGCTTACCTTTGTTGATTGCCTAATCCAGCACTATATTACATATGTACACATATATGAACAATTTCGGCTCGTAGGGCAAAGATAAACTGAAGTAATTATCTGCAGACTAAAAAAAAATTAAGTTCGACAAAACCATTCGTCAACGTAAAAAATAGTTCTTTAGAAAATTTTCCGAGGGGAAATAAAATTCAAAGCAAAAGTCGATAATTTAAACAAGGTTATCGCTTGCTACTCGGACTACTTATACGCAGAAGGGGGGTCACAGTATTATGCAGAACGTCCAAAGATCGACTTACAACGATCGTAGAATACATTACATTAGTTGTTTAAAAATAACAAAGCCCTTACCAGAACGGAACTTTCAATAGCTTTTTTAGCGATGTTATTGATATAAACTGGGAAAAACTAGACACGTATGTTAAAAATCGCAACTAAGAGATAACAGTGATATTGAAGGAGCAGCGAGACGGCAACCGTTCTTGGTTATAGTCGTCCGACTAATGCCATTAGAGACACATCTGTAGATGTAGAATAAAAAAAAAAACAAAAAAAACGTACACTTGGTAGCCGGCCACAGGAGTAGCATAAAGTGGACAAAGTATTTTAAAAGACAGAAATATATTGGGGTACGCTAATACTTGGGCGATCAATTAAACAATCGCAAGAAGAATTAACACCGTCATGCCGCAGGCACATACGCGGATTCAAATTCGATGCTAAATGAAAAATGATGTTTTCAGAAATATGCAGATAGTCGAATATTATTCAGAAACATCTTCGTAGAAATTTTTTTTAAAAATCATTTTGGCCTTTAACAAATTTTTGCACACAATGAAATTTTAAATTATCGCAATAAAAATTGTATACAAACAGATTCAATTAGTCACTAAATTACTACCCGGTATTAAATGTTTTCAGTGCATTTGTAAGTTTGAGCCTCACGGATCCAAGGGGCGATTAACTTTAGCTGAGATTTGCTTGGGCTAATTATTATGTTTTAATAAGTACAGTTTATGTAATTCGATTTTATGAAAATGCGGTATGGAATTGTTTACATCGCTCGCGAATAAGAGATGACTTTTAACGATGGTGTGTACTTTAATAAATCGTCGTACTCGTAAGATTCGCGTTTCCCAATGAACCTACTATCAAAAAATAATAGCCTCGTAGATAAATTTTTGGATAAAGGAAAACTGACAAAAAATTTCGCGCGTATCACACACTATTTACCTGACTGGCACAAATCATTTACCGCTGATCATCAGTGAAAATGTTTCGAGACTAGTAAGTAAAAACCACTTCAACTCTATTATTAAACTTGGCCAGTTTTTTATGATTTTAATCTTAATTTCACATAAATGAATCCGGTTTTATTTATAGGCTTTCGTCATAGCTTACACAAGTGATTACATTCCGAGGAAAATCTATCAGTATTTTTATTCAGAAAATTACACTTTGGTCGGCTATATCGATTCATCTCTTTCTGGTACGGTATTTAATTTCTTTTTAAGTTTCCTCGATTTTTAATTAATTATTATACGAACGCGAATAGAGAATTGCTCGCATTTTCGAGTAGTACCGTGCCGAAATTAACTTTAAAAACAAATAAAATGAAAAAAATTAAACCAGTACCTCCTCCTCTCCGTGTACTTTTGTACGGAAAAACATATTACGTGACGAAGATGTTTTTTTCGGATTATGTGCGTGAAGTGTGGTGCGGATTTTCAGTAAAATTATTGATCACAAATTGAATAAAATGTTTACACCATGATGTAAAGGTAAATAAGATTAATCTCAAAACATTCGCTACAACGTTGTGCAACGGGCGATTTTTTTATATACTTTGAATACAAAAAGTATAATAAGGTGTGTATAAATTGTTAACTGATCAAGAATCAATTTTTATGTAAAATCCGTGATCATTGGTAAACGAGAACTTAAATACGAAAATTTCCAACTTTTAAAAAACACAAAACAGATTTGATGCAATATGCCGTCACGTAAGAGCAAAACTGTTTCATTATCTACAATGGCCCCAGGAAGGCAAAAACACACATTATGTCTATACAGAGACGTATATATGTATATATATGCATATATATATACATTCAGACACGCATTATAGACCAAAATAGCAATAATTTTCCCGATTTTTTTTTTTTTTTTTAGGTACCGAATGCTTCGTTATCCTAGTGTCTACATTCTTAGGATTTTACAAAAAAAAAAAAAAAAAAATGAATTTTAAAATACAACTAAATATAAATAAAAAATAAATATCATACGCATATAAGTGTGCCGTATTCGAATAAAAATTTTTTAAATGAAAAAACGTATAAAAACGAAAAAATTAAAAATAAAAGAAATTACAATTACGTCGTACTTCAAATGAATTGAAGTTGCAGGAAGATGAAGCAACCCCGATGAGCCAAATAATCCGTCATTTCATTATCCTCAATGCTTACATGAGGGACCAGAGCAAACCAACATAGACCGAATGGAGAGGGAGAAATATTATACATGAGGGATCAAATACGAAAAGTAACAAAATCGCAAGAGCGAATGGAAAAAAGAGAGGAAATAGCTCGGAGGACACTCATGGAGTCGAAGATAATTGAATAGTTGGAAAAGGAGCAATAAAAGAAAAAATAGATAAGATGGTCTCTGTGTCGTAAAGATAGTGTAGAAGGAAGGAAAACGAAAATATTCAAAGTGATTAACGTGCGGAAAAAAGAATGAGACTCCAACTCGACCGGGTGGTCCCTCGAACCATCCATAAAAACGGTCCTCCGGTGGGAGGAAAATAGAGACTCGATGGTACTGTAAAATTTCTGCATAACTACAGATCAGAGAAGATTAGCAAAGTTGAAAGAAAAGAAGGGAAGGCTATCGTCGAAAATTGTGTATAATGAGAAAGGACTTAGACGCAAAGAAATAGGTGTCGTCGGCATAGGTGTGCCGGTTTTGCAAAATTGAAAGATGAGAAAGAATAAGTCTAGAGGACGACGTCAATGATGGATATTTAGAAAAGAATCGATAGCCTAAGTAGGATCTGCAAATTTAAAGATAGGCAATTTTGCAGGTATTGGGGAAGATTTATAAATGAAGGCGCGGAAATTTTGTGCCGTTGAAATTATCGTTTGTGCAGCCCCATAAGGATCATTCCAGTTACCACATCAATAATAATTAGAATTGAGAAATGGAGTAAGAGGAAAATGACGAAGATCACAGCTAGGAGGAGCATAGATGAAAATAATGTTAAGCGGACGTGCAGAAGCGGAAGGGATGGAAACATGTACCATGTTGAGATGATTAAGACTGGAAGGGAATTAAAGAAGGCACTATGAAAGTGAAAAAAGATGCCGTTCTTAATAAGAATCACGGAGGATCGTCATAACCGTAATAATCGCATCGAATAAACTTGTATCCTCTAATATTGATGTTCATATTCGACCGTAGCCACGTTTCTGGGATAAAGAGGCAACAGTGAAATTGTAGATATGCAACCGACCCTCTGATGAATATTTGTTGCCGCTAAAGCTGTCATAATTTTCCATTGTAAAATATTACGAGAAACAGACATGATGAATTACAGAAAAGAGAGATTTAAAGGGGAAATGCTAAGAACAAAACAGGATGGAAAAAATAGAGAAAAAGCATAAAAATAAATAAATAATAAAAGTACAAAATACATTTTAAAAAAAAAAAGAATACGGGAGAAAAGAAATCGAGGCTAGGAAGAGAAAAGATGAGTAAAGGAAAAGAAGAAATGTATAGGTTAATAAATATATATTGTAATAACCACGAAACATATCATCTTATAGTGCCATACTTAATTCCTGAGCGTCGGCGACTACCTATTCATACATCTCAGCTGTACAGATATAGGCATAGTGTTCATAGCAATTGTTATATGCAGTACGAATGTACACACGCGCAAGGCTTCATTCGGAACAGATTGGTAATCGTTTGATTTTTACCGATTTACACAAATGCAGTCCTATTTATGTCTGCTGTGTACTGACCTAGCGCGCATATGATGTTGTACGTGGTGGTTTGCCATTGCCTTCCACGTGATTATTAGCGAATATTTTATTTTATTTAATTCTTTGTAATAAAAACTACTTATTATTAAATTACCGACTAGTTTCGGACTTCTTCTTCGCACATCATCTCCTGCACGGAGGCTGATGATTCACAGGCTATGTCTTGAAGCTGCTGACCGGAATAATTTTACTGATGAGCAGTGGAACCAACGGCGTAAGTCCCTCATCCACGAGTTTTGCGGATGACCCTTCCTATGATCTTTCCTTGAATGATTAATTTTAAAATTTCGTATATTTAGGTTCTCGCATCAAATAACCTAAATATTTACGTTTTCTTTCCTCTTATATTGCCTACTACTTCCGGTTGTTTGTCCAGTTTATCGAGCACCTCCCCCTATTGGTAGTTTTTTCAACCCATAAGATACGCAACATGCGACGTTATATATATATATATATATATATATATATATATAGTTCATAGACCTGTATACTGTCCATCAGACAGCTTGGCCATAATCATGGTAGTCGACAATCTAGTGATAAATATAGTTGGGTTTTTTTATGTGTTTTGTGTTTATTACAATTTATATTTAATATAAGATTCAAAATACGTATAAAAGTTTTATACAGTTCATTATAGAATAACAGGAAATTTATAGAAATTTATAGGTGTTGAGCAAAAGGAGAAGACGATAGTAATAGATTAAAAATACATCAGAATGCATAATCCTGGTGCCTGAAGCGAATTGTGTAAACGCTGTGTGTATTCGCAGCAGCAGTCTCAATATATTATCCCATCGCGGTATAAAATCGTAACAATGTACTAATTATTCAGCCCCCAAAAATATCACGAGAGCACACTGATGAAAGACAACATTAAGCAGGTGTATTTCAGAAACACAATAGGACCAAATGTGTCGTCGTCGTTTGATAAATACATCATAATATTACTCAATACATTCCTATACGTTTTATTAATTTTTGTAACATTCCATTATAATACGACTCAATATACACATACTACGGAAACCACAGTCTCGAAAGTAAAATTCTACGATTAACATCAAATATCTGACAAAGACTAAAGTAGCATATGTGTGTCCGTGTGTATGTACGCGCGCAAAATATTATTTTAAACAACATATTATTTATAAACAAATCCGAATGATACACAAAAAAAAAAAATCAAAATAACTATGCCTTCTGAATACATTGTTTGATTATGTCTAAAAGGAATATTTGAATTAACAACTTTTGCGAGCACACATTAGACGTCTCATGAAGTGCTCGTTAGACGTTTGCCAATCGGACTTTTCATTGTAACAAAAAACACAGACAGATAAAAAAATATAATGACAGCACCATGAGCGACTACTAATAAGTCACCGTTCATCATTCAAGTCATGAGGGTCAAAAAGGTACAAACCGATTTTTTTCATGCATGTTATGATTTTATGTGCGGAAGAAAAAAAATAAAACAAATAATTATAATTGATTTTTCTTTTTAATGCATAAAACTATTTATAAATTAATAGTTTTACTTTAAAACTACAATTTTACTTTGACCATAATGCGCTACATTAAAAATACTTTTTCTAATCAAGACGCCCCCCATCCCCGAAAATTGGTTGTAAATCATTCCCTAAAAGAATCGGTGTCATTCGTTCCAGTAATTCAGTTTCATTATGATTTACGTTTTTTAAAATTACATCCGGCTGTTCTATTATTCTAAAGAACTCGTTTATTCGGTTAGATTATGCAGCTCCTCTACAACATATGAAAAAAACACTTTTTTTTTCAGAAATTTATTAAGATAAAGATTATAAAATAAATTCGGGATAAGGATAAATTAAGAAGAGGTGTAAAATTTTTTTGCTCTGTAATCACTTTATAGAAATTCTTTGATAATGGGATTTCAGTAATGTTCTAACAATGTTAGAAAACAAAATATATCATCACGGCTACACAAAAATTGAGAAATGGATCAAGGAATTTATTCTTGAAATAAATGTAGATAAGTCAAACTATATTCTCTTTAATAACAGAAAATCTAATAAAAGGTCATAAAATTGAACGAGATTATTTGGTTTAAATATTAGATACACAAATCAAATCAGATATTTAGGCGTTATTATAGATAATAACTTAAAATTTTAACATTACTTTTAATTACATCGTAAATAAAATTAACAAATTTATACCGATTTTTAATAAACTATATAACAACAGCAATAAAAAGGGAATATTATTGTATAATTGTATATAATTTTACACCAAAATATTATATATGATAGTATTATTTATGTTAATATGTTAAAGACAACGAGATTTCAGAATATATACTTAAATGTTTCCAAAGAACCGTAGCTATTAAGCTTATTTATAGAACGATCAGTTGTGTATGGCTCTGCGGTAGTTATCGCAGATATTACGCCCATTGAATACGAATTGAAAAAACACATAAATACGTTTTTCATTAAAAATAAAGTTGAAATCAATCGCACAATTTCAGTAACGTCATTTATAGACATGCCCTTGTTACACTTCCGAAAATAAAGAGTGCTTAATGTCAAAAACAGTTTAAAGTAATGTTTAAATGAATTTTGTTTTAATAAATAAATATCAAATAATCTATGAGAGACAGTTGTAATGGACTAGCGAAACAATATTTTCCAAATAGGTATCATAGAACGCAGAAATGATAAAGACTTCGTGCCCAATTTTTGTTCAACGTACAATTCATATCCGGACACATATTTAGGGTAGTATATTTATGCATAAGTTTAAAATATTATAGATAACGAAAATTGCCAAAGATGTGTAACTTTTTAGATGATATCGGGCATCGCATATTAAACGGATGTAACCATTAAAATATTCGAATAATTTCTACGCTAAACAGAATTAGAGTTACAAATCTGTTTAAAGAGTTTTATATGAATTTGTCGTAGAAGGAATTATATATCGTAAGAAAAATTCAATTACATAACAATAATAGAAGATAAATAAGTTTAAAATACTAGTGTATTTAAGTTAATGATGAAATTTTAATTTAATATGATTGTTCAATTTGGGATTGCAGAAAACCGAAAACTTAATTGGATGGTGCCTGTAATGAACATTATAGTAGTAAAAAATGTAAATTAAACAAATAAATAGCCCTACCCAAAGTTATTAGAAATAGGGGATAAAAAAAAAAAAAAAAAAAGTAATATTCTAAAAAAATCACATTTTTTGAAAATGAAAAAATGTCGTTTACTTTAAAAACGTATAACAACAAGTATTTGAAACGTATTTCAGTTTTTAATACGTCTCACTATCCGGAAAGTGATAAATACGACAGAAGAAGCAGCGGTATGACAACGGAACCAGAAACTTGCCAATATCGTGGTTACAGGAATGGGCCAGAAAATTACGAATTGTCTTTACAGTACTGGCACATATTTGCAGCTAGACTTATCTTTGTCATTGTATTTGAGGTAAATATTGTATCCGTTAATTATACAATTTTCACTAATTATTTCGATTTTCGGTCATTTAAATTGTAGTAGGACACCGATTTTTTTACGTACTCCCGCTATTCCGTTGTGTAATTATTAATACATGATCTTAGTTGAACGATTATTTTTTTTCACTTTTGAAAAAAAAAAAATTTAATATTTTTCGTTAAGATGTTTTAAAATCCACTTTTGATTTATTGACACACACGACCCCATCATACCAACTATAATAATTAAGTTTTTTTTTTGTTTTTTTTTTTCTCAATAACATAATTATCGAAAGAAGCAGCCTCTTTCCATTTTCATACGCTAGAAAATAACTTTTTTTTAAATAATATATTTTTTAAATAGCAAAATAAACAACAAGCGATAACTAAAAGCATACTTATCGCAGAAATGTTACACAGTCTGTATTAATTATTAGTATAATTTCACTTTACGTTCGTGACACATGTTTCTATGTTCGTGTTTTTAAAATTTTCATAATTTCATTCGTGACGGCTGCTCTATGTTTGTTTCTTTCGCGATATATATTTCATGTTTGTGTTGTTAAAATTTTTATAATTTTGTTCTCGGTTTTATGCTTGTGTTTTTCGTTTCCAGATGAAGATGGGCTTACCTGAAAACGTTTTTCTGGGGTTAAATATATATTTCTATTTATCGCTTGTTGTTTGTTTTGCTATTCCGGGTAAAAAATATATTATTTAAAAAAATATATAATTATTAATTAAAACTAATCGGAAATTTTTAGTAAAATAGAAACGTATGCTCCAATATTTATTTTTTTTAAAGGATCTCTTAAAAATTTAACACATATAATTTTTTCAGCTATATATTCTCGTCATCTCGCGCATAAAAAAAAAAAAAAAACGGGAAAGAAATTTGCTAAGTAAAGAAACGTCCAATAAAGGTTCGAGAAACACCGCTTTAGTTCACGCTTACTATTTCAGACCATCTTAAAAAATTATTTTAATTTGTACATTATTTTTCGATTCTCTTAAAAAACTATTTTAAGGATATTTTATTTCGTTTCGTAACGGATATCTCAAAAAAGATAAATGCAATTCATTTAAGCCTAAACACTCTATAAATTGTTAAAAAATAAATGTAACTGTACTCGACTCTAAATCGATTGTTCCACGAGTGCATACTACAAGAGCAAAATCTAACTTTTCAGAAGGGCTTCTCTTTAGTAGCAGCCAACAGTTTAAATTCTTTCCGATAAACAATTTTCAAAAAAAAAAAGAAAAACAAAATCAATTAAGTATAATAATCTCATGGCTGAGTATTGCGTATGTTAAGTTAAAGATAATCACAATTTATGTTTACTTAATATTAAATTTAAAAGAAAGATATTCAATTTTAAATTTGTGTAATATCGTATATATTTGTTTTCACATAAATGTATATTTTCATGTGTTTAAATTTTTTACGACTTTATTGCTTTTTTCTTCGAGATTTTTCAAAACCTATTATGCTTCTCGTTAATGATTTCACAGCCTTCAAATTTGATTATTTTATAACATTACAATAAAATAAATATTATTCCTGAAACTGTAATAGGATGAGTTTGACTTCTTTTAACAGCAAAATTTTATATACATATATATATATACACAACTCGGCCATTTTCGTCCCCCTCTTGCTTACATTTCTGTCTCTTTCTCTTCTATACTTCGTATAAAATGATCAAAATTTACAATGTAATTCTAAATTGGTCCATATGAATATAATAACATAATCACAAAAATCCTATAAAATATAACAAACGTTATATAAAATTAGGACATTTTTCGGGACATTTTTTTGGTACATTTTTCATTACATAAAATTGGGACATTTTTTCTAATGGGGGGTAGCCTAAGAGTTACGTTGTAATTAATAAATATACAATATACGAACAACGAAAACAACCACTATGTATCATCAAAACCATAGATAATAAAAAAAACTTCAAAGAACATATTACCAAATAAACTCACTAAATATGAATAGAAAAATCAAACTCAATTCATTTATGTTACATTTTAAGTGGCCGAAAGCTATAAGTTCATACTTTTTAAACATGGCTAACTCCATATTAAATTTTAAAAAATGAAAAAAAATGGATAAAGCACTTGACCGATTATTAATATTAATCATTTTCATCTGTTTCATGCTGATAACAGAAGTAACGTCATAAAAGTCCGCTTATTCATGTTTCACACCGAAATAGTTACTTCAAAGGATTATTTTATTTTATTTATTTATTTATTTATTTATTTATTTATTTTTTAATGGGTTCGTCAACATGGACATTGACCCAAGAACAGTGGAACAGAGGGGTAAGAGAGACTCAGATCCTTATACGATCAGAAATAGCCGACAAAAAGGAATCAAGGCTAGAATAACTGAAAGAGAAGGAAGGGAGAGAATGAGTGAAGCACAGTACAGAGCGGAAATACCGGTTTGTAAGAGGAAGGAATAAAAAGGAGCTTGTTCAATTAAAAGCGACAAACAACTGAACATTATATGATCGGGATCACAAATAAATTAATTACTGGGAGAGTGCAATGGACAACAAGGAAAAGGTGCGAGAGAATAACGGAACAACGAGGAAGGGAGCAAACTATGCCCAAAACGCAAGCGGCAAATCGCAGAGAGATTAGAACGGCGCATAGAAGGAAAGTTAATAAACCATGGAAAACGTGGAAGGGAAGGTTGAATAGACAAGAAAAGGGAGTTCGGGTTGGAGAATGAGAAGACGTAGGAGTCAGACCACAGTTTGAAATGAGACAAAAGGGTAATATTGGAAGCTGAGAAGGCAGGAAGAAACCTACCAGAAGAGGAACTCATTTTCCTCGATTCCGGAATGGCCAGGAATCCAAAGGAAATCCGTTTGGATCAAGTCGGAAAGAAAGAGATCATGAATCAAGGAACGAATAAGAAGAATCACTTAGTCGGTTGAGTGAGAAGGGAGAGGAGATGTCATAGACTGCAGCACGCCTTGGGCATCCGACAGGATAAGGGGATTGCGAGAGACCGGTGAAGATTTGATAAAAAGAATGGCACATAGGATAGCAGAAGACTCGGTATAAAAGATAAGGATTATCGAGTAACGGTATAAAACAGGTCTCTGTTTTATTTACTACAAATTTGATCACAAGCTTTTCCTATCTCTGTTCAGTTACATCTATTCTGCACTCGCGCTCGCCTTCTAGTATTTATATATTCCCTTAAGGGATCATTACACTTTACCCGTCTGAAAAATAAGAAATTTTTGGGAATTTTTTATACGGTCCCTGTATTAGATGTGAACATATAAATCTTTGAAGGCTTTATAAAAGTTGTGTTAAAATGTATGAAAAACGTTTTTTTTTTTATTGATTTAATATTGTCAGCAAAACCCCTTAAAAAAACTGATGCAAGTGGCGTTGATGTTTTTGAAGAAAATAATTATCTGAAACACAAAAATCAAATTGATTTAGCTTCAGTATGACGATGGCAATAGCCCGAACTAGAATTATTAATTTTTATACAAAATTAACAAAATGGTGGCTGTTGGAACAAAAATTTTCGAACAATAAGGGTTTTTAGAATCGAATATATAAAATCGTTTACCTTGTTAGCTATATATGGGTTTAAATGAATAATAAATACTATTAAACATTTTCTTAACTAGTAAAAACAAGTTAACACTTGTTTACCATGAGCTTTATATCGCTTTTTGCGATGAAAACTTGTCGTTCGTTCCATATTGCAACTTAAAAAGAGATATTAACTTTTTTTAAATAATCAAACTTCTTTATTCGTGACCAACAGCGCAAGAATGTTGACGGAACAGAGATAAGGAAAAAAAGGAGAAGGGGGTAAAGATGAGTACAAAGATGAATATCATAAAGAGCAGAATTTAAGTAAGAATGTGGTAATTGCAAATAGTCGTTATTTCGGTGTGAAGCAAAAGTGATAACTAATAAAGCAACAATGGAGATTTTGCAATGATCCTCGGGTTAAAAATATATCTATGTTCAAAAAGCACACATACACACGCTGAAAAGAAAATTCAGCAAAAGTCTATTCCACATAGCTCTTATTTTTATCTTTTACTTTATTAGGGTATGATAAATGTGAATTAATGGACAAGATCCATAAAATTTGCTTAAGTCATAGCCGGTTTAATAAGCACGCATCGGACAACAGTATAACTCTACTTGTGAACTATTAACTCGATATACCGAGAGCATTATTATTATGCTCTTGTATTTTCGCAGCACTTTCGCTGATCATTTTTCTCTGCATTTTCTTCTGCGTCATAGCTTCTTCCTACACGTGTATCTTCATGATCATGACGGAGAAGATTGTATAAAAGCGAAAAAATAAATCATTTATAAGTAACCAAAGCAAGCAAACGCAGAGTATCATTTATCTTTTTCTAGACTGCTAAATAAACCTAATGACAAAATGTTGACAAGCTGACAACTATTGACAAAGATAGCTGCAATGAACACCGCTATCTCTCTCGATATCCTAAATTTCTCTCCAATTTTTAACAGCATTGACGTCAGTGTTCATAATGTGTGTAGTAATACCTCTTGATAAATGTTGTTCAATTTATACTAGCGCTTTCGTATGAACTTTTCTATTTTTTTAAATTTTAATAATTATTACAAATATACTTTTATGTATCATAATGAATTACGTATATAGAGATGGATCGTAATTTTAATTTAAAATATGATTACAGCATTTTGTCTTTTTTTTGACTGGATTAATTGCTAACATCATTCCAGATGTGCCTCACCAAATTCATCGGCAAATTCAACTGGAAAAGTTACTAGCAAAAGACGCATCCGATGTTAGCGACCAGCAAACGGATAGCAGTGAAAACCAGGACGACGACTACGGCGAGCTTATATCGGCAATACGCGGTTCCAGATATTCGGCTAAACTGACCGATATTATGGAAAGAAGGCGCTTCGTCCGCAAAATCAGCAGGCACTCAGTAATTAGTATTAGAAAGCCGAGCAAAGACGACGAAATTGGTTGATATAAATTTTACACGTTTCAAACACTCAGGTGATGAGTGATATATGATCACTGGCTGGCCATCTAAATCGCTCGCACACGGAAAAGATTTCATAATACAGAATATTCAGTTTTGTAACTGAAATTCCAACAAGTCGCTCAAAATAATCAACAGCCTGTACAAAATACTTTCAAATAATTACTAAAATTATTAAGTTTATATATATTTTCGTACGAAAAAATTAAAATTATTACTCTCTCGAATGGATAATGTTACTGAAGCATTTTCTCAGGATGCGAGTTTCGAAATGATTTACAATATAATGAAATAAAAACGTGTTTTCCAGAGTTTATTTTTCTTCATTTATATTAAAAATATTACATTAACCCTAAATAACTTTTTAAAAATACGATATTTTTTTCACTAATAAATACAAACTAATATATCATTTTAATCGTAAAATGGCACAAGTCATTGAGATGGTAATCATTTAATAAAATTATAAATGAATAAAAATATACAAGAGAACTATAATTAACGTTCACTTATGACTAAAAAAAACAACAAATTTTCATTTAGCATAAACTACTTACAATCTACATACATACATATTTCTTTATAAATATATATATATATATATACCATTATACATACACCTTAAACTCATACTTATGATATGTTTGACCAATATACAGTTGGGAGATTCAATATGAAACAATGTATAGAAAAAATATGTGGTAAATAATATATTATATAATATTTCATATCAAAAGAGAAAAAAATTAAAAAGTATATATTAAAATTTTAAAATAAATCATTATAGTTAAATATAGTTAAAATTATGAACAATAATAATACTACAGAAATACTTATATAAAAAAAAATATTCAGAAATATATACATACATATCAATTTACATATGTGTAGGTGCGCGCGCGCGTGTGTGTGTGTGTGTACAAATATGTATGTATGTGCTGACATCCATTTGTATAAATACACATTTAGATATCTTCTTAAACGTTATTTAAAAAGATTGTAGTCACAAAGTCTCATAATGTTTAATGTTCGTGTGTATGCGCGCGCATTTGGAGTATTAGCGTATGTTTGTGTGTATATAATGTACATTGTGTAACAGATGAATAGAAAGAAAATGTAGAATGATTAGAATTTTCTCAGTACCATTCTTATTTATTTAATAAAGTAAAACAAAATCATTAAAAAAAAGTTTAACCGCGAGTATATTTACGACAATATTCAACTATTTCACTTTGAGCAAGTCGCACTAACATCTGTAGAAATGAAACAATTTTGAATTACTTCAAACATTAATAACAATAACAATAACAGCAGCATTAATATTATTAGAATATATATATATATATATATATATATATATATACATATATATATGTATATATGTTTATAGGAGAAACAAGACAAAGAGCTGATAAAAGTACATGAGATGGTAAAAGGAAAAAAAATTAAATAAATACACTCTAAAGAGTTAACAAATAATATTTCTAAAATGATTCGGTCAGCGCAATTTTAAATTGCAATTAATAGAGGGGGGGGATAAACTTTTAAATCTAGGAAAAATGACCGATAAAAACACTAACAAAGGAAATTGAGCATGTGAGCATGGTTCAAATATTAACTGTTCGGAAAGGGAGGAAATATCAATTTTTGCTGAATAAATATATTTTACGAAACGAAAATATAACACTAAGAATCCGAGGCATAATAAAAAAATAATTAAATTAAATAAAATTTAAAAAACACGAAACTGTTTTGAATCCATTTTGTTGAAATTTTTTACAAAAGATCTGCTGGAAATTGTACAGAAGATAGGAGTTCCCGTTTTCTTGAAAGTGATTAAAAAAAACCGACCACATTACTTTATTAAACTTTACAATAATTTAAAAATAAATTTGCTCGATTAAAACAAAAACAATTCGTTAATAATTTCTCTACATAATAAGCAAGGACTTTAGTAATTTAAACTACTTCACAGAATATAGCACTAGAAGTAAAGCGAACATACTTTGAACCCAGTTTTACATTCTATTTTTCTTCAAATTAAAAAGAAATACTTTTTAAATAATTTTGCTCCAATGCAAACTAAATGAATTATATAAAAGTTAAATCTGAGATAAAATCCCCTGTGTACAATTTATCTACGTGAACTAGTTTTTTTTTCAAATCTAATGTAAATTCGATTTTTATAAAATATTCGTAATATTTTATATGAACAAAAATTCGCTCGAATAGTTGAAAAATAGAAAAGTTACACATTTCTTTATTGGCAATTACAAAATTCTAAAACTACATTCGTGTACACGCCATCAGACAAATATCATTAATAAATTTTAACGGAAATATAATGAAATAAACTATGTACTATAATTAATGGAAATATAAAGGCGCTTTAAGAAAAAAAAAAAAAAAAAAAAACTAACAGAAAATTTAATCGAAAGTAATTTAATCTCTATGACAATATTATCATACGATAAAACAAGACCTAGTTTCAAAACAGAAGCTTGATTCGTCGTTGATTAATGCGATCTTCTATTAATCAACTTGTTGGTCTCTTCGATTATCTTCCAAATTTTGCAAATTTTATCACATAAGTCTTAACACCAGACTTCTCTGTATACTTAAAAGAAAATAGGCATAACATTTCTGTGTCAATAAAATAGCTCATAACACTTCCACATTCGGTACTTAAAATCTCATTCCGAGGATTACTTATCGGAATTTTAAATTATTTTAACAGACCGCTTTTTTTTTCTTTTTTTTTTTCGGAATCGCAAAAACCGTGTATCACTGAATGTACTTAAATCTGAAAACCTTTTTAATTGACCTAATTTAAACGGAATTCCTTTGCAGCAAAACAAAATTCACGTGCGATTCCGAATTTCTCTTTCCAAGAGCCACTTTCGCGTACCTAAAATATCCTGTTTAAAGAGATTTTCCGTAAACGTTTCAAGGAAGGTTACTAACTATATTCGTTTGCGTAAGTGCCCAGTCGTCTCCATGAAACTCGACCGGATGTTTTAAAAAGGAAATGTGTACTTAGATTAAAAACTAACGATGTAATAGAAAAATGGAAATATAACAGCTTACCAACATAGCTATCGCATTCGAAATCATTAATGAATAAAAAACATATTGCCATCCGTAATTCGATATTAATCCGGCTAATAGTGGACCAACAGCAGAACCTAACATATATCAGTATTATAACAATATTAAAATGTTATTCGACCGTAATAATTTCAATATTGATGGTAAATATAATCAACAAAAAATTTATAAATTGGAAAGGTTAAAACAAAAATTTTGTAAATACAAATGTATCTATATAAAAAAAAACAAAAAAAAAACAAGATGTACATGTAAATATTAAATACAGATCTAGTAGCATCTGTATTCTAGTCTAGAAATATGAAAAAATCTAAATTTTTTTTTGCATATTCTAATAGTTTAGACATTTAAGAATATGCTCCTAAAAAGATTTTTTAAAATTAAAATTATTTACGGAGTTATAGCTTTTTTCGTGACGCAGCGACTAAATCGGCTCAGTCGGAGCGGATCAAACAATAGACGGTAGGCATTCTTCGACTACCTGAGGACAAATCGAACTCTTTTATATATTATATATATTTAAAAATCGATGAACTTTGAAGGTCATTCTAACGTATTCTGTTGAAATCTTGTTTAGTGTTCAGTTCAGGTTAGTTTTATTTCAATCTTCAAGCAACGCAAATATGCGTACTCTGTGTACAGTCCAAACATATAAAATTTTGAGTGAATATTTTATTTATTAAGTGTAAAATGGATAAAAAAAGTAACAACGGAAGTGCTGTGCGTCCAGATAGATAAAAAAAAAAGAACATTTAAACTGTCAGGCGGGACACAACTCGGATTGAACGCTCTAAAATCCGAGCTTCGGATGTTTCAAACGAAGCTAGGACTGCTCGTCTAGTAGAAAGAACTTCAGAAAATGTACAATTTGAAATAAAATAAGCATTAAAACACTGCATGTTTTTCTGCGAGAAAGTGCCATTATTTGTACTTTTCGAGGTATAACGATTATTTTTCTTACTTTCCTCCAACTAGTAATTAGCAAATCATTATAATCTTAGATATTTTTCCGCTTTTTTTTATTTATTTTATAGGAAGATATATAATACGACGAATAAAAAGATATTTTGCAATTGTTCTTTAATGCGGAATTATAAAAAACATAGAATATTACTGAATTAATTGAACTTTAACTTTTTTTGTTTAATCCGATAAATACTTAATCATATTCTGTAGTCTACAGACAAAAAAAAAAAAATATTTCACTACTTCAATACTTACCTATCGATCCAGTGCCATCGATGATTGATGTTATAGTTGAAAGAGATCGTTTATTACCTTCCAAACCAAGTTTAGCCGAAACCGAAGTTGTAATTAACGCATACGGGCCATTAACTAATGCTCCGTTAACCATAAGCAACGCAATACTCAGTCCGGCGCACGAAGCACTAACAGCGTAATAAGTGTAAAGCTAAAAAAAAAAAAAAAAAGTAATAAAATGTAACTTATCTACGGAAATTATTAAAATTAAAACCATTAGATCAACAATAATCTTAAAACATTTAAAATGATAGGCTGACACCTGTGTACTCTGTTATTATTCAGAATAATTTCACCATTTTAGCTAGGCTTTTTTTAAAAAGTTCTATTACCTATTTATAATATTTGAGGTAAAAGAGTTTCAAAAATTTCTGGCCGCGCTCGAATTTCGCACCGTTGTTTAAATGGGTCGACAATTAAAAAAAAAAGGTCTAGTAATCTCCACACTCGAATTGCGCACTAGAAGTTTGCAGTTATAAAATTTAAAAAAAAAAAAACGAACGAAAACAACACTGGGACTATGATATTTGTTAGACACAGAGGTTCCAAAACTAATGGTTGCTTCATCGTACTACATTTTTAATGTTCGATAGCTTTCAAAATTTTTACGTATGGTATTTTTAAAATGATATTTAAAATCTGCCAACGAAAAATACTACACCTATTTATGTATTAAACGGTTTATTAAAAAATATTTAAGAATAAGACAGGTTAATTTTAAAAATATACATATAATTATTTAAACTTCCAGTTTCATTTTTAGTTTTAAAAGACTTATATAATTTTGATAAATAACTGTGTGACATATTTATGTTCTCATTTATTTTTTAATGATTAAAAATGCATTCTGGTTTTCGTAATTTGCCAGTTAGCTCAACTTTCAGTAAAATAACATACTCCTAATTGTCTCTATTTACATTTATGATCTTTTATCTTTCTAGTTTCAAAAGAATTATATTTATGATCAAACGTGTATTTTACCTTTTGACACAGCGACAGCTAATTTTTTTTTTTTATTTACAAGTTACTATTTTTGATAAAATATTTCGTTTTCATATATTTTAATATGAATTCCATACGCTACCATTAATGTTAAGCAATTATCAATGTTGACAGTTTTATTACAGGGATGAATATTTCTGGAACAGTTAGAATTCTACAAAGCCGCTGTAAAATAATAATTCTGAAAGATCTTTTTATTTTCTATGATTAGAAGTGGAGCAGTTAATCGAATTACTGTGATGTACCATTGCAAGCCGGATGATAATTTCTGATGTTTTTTTTATCAGGAAAAATTATTACATATTTAAATGTAAAGTTATATGCAAAAATAGTATTAAAATGCTTTTTCAGAAAATGAATAATGTTCGAACAGCTCTTCTAATCCCTGAGCGCTAAAAATCGCGAAAAAAGTTAAGAATATGTAATATGACGAATTTAAAATTATCTAAATATTACTTCAAAATGTATAACTCGCCAGTCGATATTATTATTCCTGAAATTTAAAATATGCAACAAGCAACAAACTTTGCATCACATGAAATAAACATTTCCAATAACTATTTAATTTAAACCCCATTTGGGTTTAAAAACAGCAAACGAATATGTAGTTTTTATAAATATATAAATAGGGATACTTCGGGAAAAAAATATAGCGATATTTTAGCTTTAAATTTAAATTACCGGAAGGTGCTGGAAACTTAAAAGTTCAAACAAATATTTTTTTCCCGGGCGTGTTGTGTATTGATGGAAAACACTACATGGAAGTTGAAATCATATTTCAGTTTCTCAAAATAGAACTTTCAGAACTTGCAATTCAAAAAAAAAACTTTAAAAAAAAAACGATTTCCTTAACGACAAAGTAAAATTATGTAAATAATATACAATCATTATATCAATAAATGAACAGAAAAATAAAATGAACTCATCAGATTTTTTATTAATATATAATAAATAAAAATGTGAATTAAATTAAATTAAACTAATAAAAATTTATAAATAAATATGAACATTATCATAAAATTTAAAATGAAACTATAAAATACTACGGCATAGATTGTTTGAAGGAACCACCAAGTTTGGGGAAAATTTCAGTTCTGCTTATATTACCCATCAATCAGTGTTCAGTCTCAGTTATAAATTGTCATTTAAATTAAAAGAAAATTTGTTTAAAATCGTAATTTTGTGTCATTTAATATGTACCATCCAACAATGTATAGTCTTCTGCTTAAATTTTAAATGACAACTCATAAAAATTTACAAATTAGTGCAAATTGACACACGTATATTAAAATAAATAGTTTTCGATGATTGCAACAAAACAAAAATATAAAACACAAAGAAGGATATAAAACTAAGAAATTAGCCCAATTGCAAACTGAGGAAACAGATAAGTTGCATTTCGCAAAATGTTTATATTATAATAATAGATGCTTAATTTGTCAAACTCGAAAATTTTATATGGTGTCACATTTGTATTTTATGTAAATTATTCAATACGAAAGTATTTTGTCTTAATGTGAAACACACAAGCTTCATGAAACATAATATGCCGCGCGCTGAAAATACTACATATTCAGTTTGAAATTATTGTAATTTACATTCTCTATTTCGTATAATATTCGTGCAAAAAATTATTCTATTTTATGCAACATTTCTTTAAATATGTGGTTCCCTAGAGGTTGTTAAAAATATTTAGAATAAGAACCGTACTACTAACGGGATGATGATAGGCTATTTTTCGCATATATTTAAGGAGGTTTTTTTAAGCAACTGAAATGTAATTCTGTTATTATTCCAAATAGTAAACGTTTCATTACGATAACACATTTTGGAAGTCACTGAAAGAGCGACTTTTACTCATTTTATTCCTTCGTCGATTTGATAAAATCCGGAGTATTTTTTTTAAAGGCAGCGCGGAATTCGAGTTCTCAGCGGGCAGGCTATTTGGGGGGTTGGTGTGCAATTCGAGTGTTCCTAAATTTCTTTACCTGCTTGTTCAGGGGATTATTCCAGTTAAATTTATAATTCAAACTTTCGCAAGATAAATTATCGCATCATCGCTGTAGCCACATTCTGATACATAATTATTACTGAATGCCGGAATCCATTTAACGTTACCATTGAATAATAATATCATTAGCCAAAGGACGTATAAAATAAGTTGCTAAGGTCACATTAATTTTAATAAGTTTTATCGGCATTTTTTTTTTTTTTTATTTCTTTGTTAAAGCTGCAAGAGATAAAGCTTATATGTCAAAAAAATTAAAAAAAAAAAATGTATAAGCCAGTTGACGGTTAATGCTATTGCGTCTAATTGAACACAAATAACACATTAAGCTCGAAGGGGAACATTTTAATTACACAAAGAATAATAAAGAGATAAGTTTTTTTTTTTTTTAAATACAGAATTTATATACCAATAAAACTTCAGCAGGAAATAAAACGACGTGTATGAACTTTTTGTCTGTTATATAATTTAGTTTTACTAATGCATTCCTACGAAAGCCCGACTCACTAAGTACCTTGTGTAACTAAACATATTAAAAGACTGTGTATAAGTTTAGTTTGTTCTGCATATTTCATTCGAGTTAATTTTAGAATTACATATCACATATTTTGCAAAGATAACTCTCTGTATATAATTCGCTTCCTCGCCCGAAAACGCCTATTACACAAAATCATCTGCTTTTATGGTTAAATGAAAAACGTAATTTATGTAATTTACACTGTTCTATTAATCTCGTTACACATTTTAATTCAGCGCTCTTCACAATAGTTTTGCAAAACCTCCTTTGAAAAAAGAAAGCGCGTTCTAATAAATAATATATTTTTACTTAAATTAAAAAAAAAAAAAAAAATAATCCATTAATAGAAAAATTCAGTAAATTGTTAGGTTGTTTTCATAAATTAGAAATCAAACAAATTAATTACGAAAATTCTCGCAAAGTACAAATGTGGCTGTCGAAAAAGCAAGAAATATTTCAACGTGTCGCGATAAAAATTTCTCCTCGGTGCTTATAAGGGGAAAAAAGAAAAGAGAATTAAAGTTTAAAAAAAGGATTAGTTCCGAATACGTTCATAAATGATTTATTATAAATACAATTCGTTCAATTCAAAAGGAAATCTCGATTTACCAGTCTAAGGCTATTAGTTGATTTTTACACGCTTTGAACTAACGATTTTGCAAATTGTCTATTTGTTGAAAAATTTTTATTCGTAATTATTTTTAAGAAAATATAAATTACAATTATTGTTAGGTTGTAATGTTTAGCAGTAAATTTGGAAAAAGGTTCTTTCAGATACGGCACTAGATACAATTAACCGATCATCCACGCTTGCTTACAATACTACTGCTACCGATAAGCTTCTTCGTTGGATGACCAAAAAGTAAAATTAATTATTAAAATTTTTACAATCAAATTAAATTTTTTTTATTAAAATAAAATTATTCAAGAATACACTTACCGTTGGGATAGATATGAAGAGGAAAATAAAACACGTAAACGCACTCATCCCCGTTGAATCACTTAAAGCTCCAGCTATGATGCCTCCAACAATTCCACCAACATCGAATAAAGTTGATATATCGGCGCTTTTCGAAACGCCATAGGTTGCTTTAAGAAGCGCAAAATATCATTGATAATAATTTAGAAAAAACACAGGTAAAAACAATATAATATACACCACTATTTTAACATTTAAATTAAAAAACTTTTCTTTACTTAATTTATGTCACAGCATTATACGTATTTTTTAAAGCTCCCCGTGAAAATATGTTATTTTAAAATGTTCTAAAAGGAGTTCCTTTCCGAAATGTTAGCTTTATTAAAAATTCGAGAAAAAAAAATGAATGTTTATTTTTAAAATATCTTTTTATTTTAAAAAATCTCAATATTTTAGTTTAAAATATGAATTTTTAAACATCAATTAAAGATTCTGAATTTTTTGTAAATAATATACTTCCTATATTTCCGGGCAACTTTTAAATATCGATATTAAAAATTTCTTTTATTTTACTTCCCCTATGCCACCAGTATAAACGATTTGAATAAAAATAAAAAACGTAACATATGAAATAAAATAGGTTTACACAAACTTTTTACTATCATGCTTCTCAATTAATAAACATTTTCGATTAAAACATATTTTATATATCTACATCTTAATATATATAAATTAATATTTGTTTGTTTGTATCTTTGTTTATGCCGCATGCTTTCCTAAAACGTTGGACGGATCATGCTAAAATTTTCAGGGTGTATTTGTAAGTTTCAAGGTACGGGCGAGTTTTCTACCCTCTCTCCGTCACAAAATATGAGGTTTTAAGTAGTTGAGATGCGACAGCGGTACAGAAATGTATATGTGGGAGGAATAGAAAAAAAAATAATTAATTTCTAAAAATTTTTAAATAAAACGATTACCATGGTAAATATAAATTAAACGTAAAAATTTAAATAAAATGATTACTATAGTGTATAATAAACTCATAATAAAACATTTTATTCATTTCTGTCGTAAGTAAATACATCGCGTTCTGTTACTTCTCTTTTTGCGTTACAGAAATAATTATTAAACTTTCATAACACGACCTAAACATACAAGTCGCGCCTACCTGCTGTACTCGTTACGGAGTTTAAAAAAGTAGTATTTCCTATTATTTTTTACAAAGAAATAAAAAATCCTGCAACGAAGTTTTTAATATTTGCTACCGGGGGGAATATTATTTATACTAAAATTTGAAATTTTTGCTCAGTGTAGTTTGCTATTGTGGTAATAAATTAATTTTAATAAAATGCTCGAAACGAAGAATTCGGAAGATATAGTGAGGATGTTCTCTTAAATGTGTAATTATGGGGTTTCACAGTGTGAATAACTTGGCCCCCTCAAAAAATGATGGCTGTGTGTGCTGTTTAGTTGAGCGAAACTTTTTATTAGGTTACGACAGACACGTTATAGAAAGGCCAGGCCCGTGCCCAGAATTTTGAGGGGAGGGGCATTTTTTTGCATATTTATTTTATAAATAACAATACATTTTTCATTAATATTCATACTATTAATAATTTCCATCATTTTGATTTCTATATTAATAATTTACATAAATGAATTACCCCCCGTATATGAATATTAATAAAAATTACATTACTGATTATACTCGTAATAAAAAATTTGTCCTTAAGATATTAATGAAGTACCTAAAAATAATATGGAGAATATTTTTTTCTTTTTTCTTCTTTTAAAGGTAACAACACCCTAAAAAATCATCGATATTTATTTTAAATTTTTGATTTTTTTCAGATTTTTGTGTATTTATATTAACTATTTCAGTTCTCGTAAGACCCCCCCCCCCCACACACACACACCAATTGCAGACACGGCCTTCAGAAAGACCGGTAATCTTCAGCTAAACGTGAAACGTGAAGACCATTTTTTGTTGGACGGTGAAAAACATATTTTCCAAAAAGTGAAAGAATCTTTACATAAATATAATTTCGGATAAAACAAATTTTTTTTTATTAATTTCCAAGTATAGATTTAAGAAACACGGGCGAAGCCGTGAGTAACAGCTAGTATAGCTACATATACACACTTATGATTTTGATCGTACCTATCAAGTTATTTAACAGATTTTAAAAAGTATACCAAAAAATAAATGAATTCTTTCCTAGAAAATTACTTTATAGAAAAATTTGTTCCTTTTTTGGATTTAGGAAAACGTTAAAGTTTTTTTAAAAATTATTTTCATTTATTCAGTGTGGCCAATTACTCACATTAAGGGAAGAAAAAAAAAAAGAAGTTGTAAGCCGCATTCTAACTTGCATTCATTCATTTTGATTCGATAACAACAATAAAAATTTCGACTGAAATTAAAGAGCTGCTAGTCAAAAAATTTAATTTTCCGGAATAAAAAATTGTTAAAAAAATTTTACTGTTCTAGCTCTTTTAAAATTAAATGTCAAATTTAACATTACAAATGTCTTTTAATTTATTTTACATTCAATCAAACCAATAAAAATAGCCCTTGTAGTTAAGCAAAATCGACTATATACTTTTTCAGGCGCAAACAATCTCAAGCCTGCAAGGGCCGATTATTACAGCTTACATATATACACATATTTACCATACATACAAACAAAAGAATTTTACAAAATGTATTTTCATGCCAGCATTTTTTTATTTTTTGCGTCACACGCTAAACTTTGAAAAATTAACAAACTATAAAAACCGCGAGCAAAAGCTAGTTTACCTAAACAGAAAAATAATACAAATGAACTTACTGGAACTCATTATGAAATTTGGAAGCCAATAAAGGAACGTATTGCACACTGATTTAGCAAAAAATAGGCACAGCGAGAATTCTATAACACCCTAGAAAAACAATAACAGCACAATTAATAAACATTTTTTTTTTAATCATAGTAATAATTATTAAAAATTGACCAATGATTTTTAAAAAATCATCTTGGAACTCTTTTTACCGCTGTAGTGACGTTTAAATGAAAATTGAACACAGAGTTTTTCGCTGCAGTTTAATTGCAAAAACCAAAAAGGTAATAATATATTAAAACTTTATTCAACATCTCAGTTATAATATATTTGTCCGTTTGCTCCCCCATCTTTATTCTTACTAACGGCTTGGTGAGAAAGTTTTTTTCTCAACTCGTATTATGTTTTTATTTTCCCACCCAATTCGATTTTCTTTTCTGTTGATATGTATTTCTGTATCTTCAGTAATAAGTACATTCCTCTTATGCTCATTACGTTTTCTTTTTTAATTATTTCACTTTCAGTTTCTCCCTTTAAGGATTTCCTATTATTTTCAAGCATTTAATTTGCAGTTTATTCATTTTCCCCGAGTATACTTTCCTCATCATTATGACTGAATTCCATATCTGATCCTCGAATCTACTAGCGCATAATAAACTACTTTTAATGTTTCATGCGTTGCATATTTCTTTGATGTATATAATGCTGGTAAAACTTCTCTTATTTTCTTTGCAATTTATTTCATATGTACGTCCCATCTTAAGTGTTGGTCCATCATTACTCCCCAAAAACATTTATATTGAGTTACTATCTCTAGCTACTGACAGTTTTTCATTTCACATTCGTGTCTTTCCTTCATCGAGTGTACACATTCCTCCGAGTGCATTATTATATTTGGATAATACAAATCGCAACTGTCTCTTTTTTTCCACAGTACCCCATTAGTCTTTTTTACATAATTTCTTGGATTTTTAACGTGTGCCCATTTACTTATTGTTATTACATTTTTTTGCATCCTTATTTCTGCCTCTTTAACATCTTTATGTGACGTAACTATTGCTATATCATCCACGAACGAAACTACTTGTAACTTAATTCCCCTTATACAGAAACCATTTGCATATACAATAAACAGTATTGGCGCTAAGTTGCTAGCCTGCGGTACTCCTACATTCATCTCCTCTTTTTCACACTTTGCACATTTAAAATATTTACACTTGTTTTCCTCTGGCTTAAATAACTTTGAAACCATTTTTTTTTTAAACTATTCGTTATTCCTATTTCCTCTAATTCGTTTATGAGTATTTTATGATCAACCGTTTCAATACTTCGGTACACCTCTTCATCGATAACGAATGTATAAATTTTAATTTCAACTATTATAAATTGAATCACCATTACATAATCTATGTATTATATATTTTCTCTGTATACTAGTGTATTACTTTTTATAGTGTCATTATGAATGGTATTTCACTTTATAAGCATAGTAGACTAAACTTGTGTGAATATCTAGCCTAATATGTCATAACATTCAACGTCACTAAAACATTGTACTTTTCACAATTAAATCAGGTGTTTTCTATAAAAAAGTTTTATCACTGCGTTATAGAAAGTTGTAATTGAAAAATTGTATTTATCAAGGAAAAAAAAATCTAAATAAAATATTCTAGCAGTTGATTTTTATTTTTAACCAACCAATAATTATCATTTTTTTGTAATTTAAATTGACTATTTCCTTATTTTTAGATTAAGTCAAATATATCGTAATATTTTATATGTATATATTTTTTTTTGAATATCCGTATTATTACATATTAATATTATTATTATTATTATTATTATTTTAAAAAAATAATATATATTCTTTGAGTATTTTTTTGACAAACCGAAGAAATGTGAAACACGTTTTTAGAATATAAATACTAGGTTGCCGTGCAAATCGTAAATTAGTAATGTTGATCACATATATTAATGCTTATGCACGTAACAAATGAAACCATTCTACATATCATCCGTATGTATTACTTACTGGAGTCTTAAATGCTTCTATAAAGCCAACAGCCTTCACCGTTGACCCAGATAGAATAGGACGAACTTCGTGTCTTTCTTTAGCGTCAGCCTAAAAAATACAAATAATTTTTTCACAATTACAATTCAAAAAAAAAAAAAAAAAGTACGATAGTAAAATACGAGTAGAGTAATACATGTATAAAGCTAAAATGTCGACCAGCCAAAAATAAATACAGAGTGCAATGACGTTTAGTACACATACACAAATAATGCTTGCAAACACCATAAACTAATTAACCTAAGTAATACCTGTGTTATTGGTTATTCTATATTATTAAATGAACATTTCGTGTGTGTGTGTGTAATTATTTTTTTTTAGAAATACATCAATAAACTTGTAGATTGAGGTTTCTGAGGACTAGTCGAGATTTTATCTAACAGAAAATTCTATTAAACTATCAAATCTTAAAAAAGAAACGAACAGTGTTAATTTTAATAATCGCTAACATTTAGAATTTTCTAATAAGTAAATAAAAGTAATTGCACAGTTCGTAGCAAATTAAAAAAAGACACGAGAAATGTCTTTGATGAAATAAATTTTAATTAACATAGCGGTTTTAAATATTGTGCTAATTAAAACATATCGATTGATATGATAATTTGTAACAATATTTCTGGCTTATGAATATTGAATTTTATTTTATTTCATATAACACAAAAATACTTCAACATATAATGCATTGTATAGAAATGTAGCTTTCATATTAGGTACTATATTTTTAATTATTTGTGACACTTGTTAGCACATTGACTGATCTGCAAGTTTAAAAAAGATCCGAGTATAAATCAACTGATACTCAATATTGAAATCAGAAAAACAAGTATCTTAAAAATTACAAGAATTAATTAAGTAATATTTTGGTTTAAAACAAGTATTTGTTTTCGTTTTTTAAAATTAATTTTGAAGTTCCAGATCATGCACTAGTCCCCAACACAAAACACACTTCCTCAAAAAAAATTGATATTACTAAAAATATCTTCAATTTTCGAAAAAAAAAAAAAACAACTTACAATTACACTTCTATGTGAATCTAAGTGCATAAATTAAAGCCAGAAATATTTCCGATAATAAGCCTTAAAAATATTGTTTTTTCAAACAGCACGAATGATCAGAGAATGAATATGTAATGGAATAAAATGAAGAACATGAATCAAATGATATCAAGACTGAAAGTATTGATAAGAATTAGCAAGAATTGAAAATTAGAAAAAACTACCAGTACTAATTTTTTCGTTTTTTAGTTTCTTTAATAATTTGCAAAGTAATATTTTATGTGCGTGCGTACACACTTACATATATATATATATATATATAAAATCACTCAGGAAATATTCTTTTTTGATTATCATGTGTTTTATGTTTTCTATTTGATAAAAAATGGTTCCGATTAAACGCGCACCCACTGTGAGGGAGCAAGGGGCCGAGCCCCTTCGCAAGTAGATTTTTTTATTTTAATGAAATAATTTATAAATTCAGTTTTCAGTAAATAGTATAAAGATTTATTTTGGATTTTGTGCCGTATGTAGAAAATAATTTTGTGATTACGTCGGCCGTTGATTTTGTCTTTTCGAAAGAATAATAAAAATCCTTAATTATTTCTTTAACTTCTTTATCCGGAACACTTTGACACTTAACGTACATCACCATTAGCTTCTTCGAAACTATAGCGTGATACTGAACAGATCTTTTTCTTCTATTAATTTATCAATGATTTTTCATTAATATATGGCGTATTGACGGAAATGTTTTCAATTTCAAGATCTTAAAGGTGCTACTAGTCATAATACTGCAAATGATATTTTATTTGGGTTAAACTAGTATAATATTATTTCATAGTACTCACGTAGTGAAGGATGTGACGGTGCGGCCACGCGATGAATGACAGATTATTAATGACGTCCAAGAAATAATATCTAAAATGTATCCAGCCGCTCTATTCGCCTATTATACGAATATGTCTCATTTTTTAATTCCTGCAATCTCTGATTCAACAGAAATTCCTCCTATCAATAAGTGATTTGGAACCGTCCAGAAAATATAAATTTTATTAATAGTCCTAGAAGAAAACAAGTTCTTCTCAAACATATAGAATAGCTGATTCCCGGTAATGCTGAAAATTAAAATAACTCTGTACAACCTGAAGGATGCAGAAGCATGGCGCTATTATTTCAATGGTTCGGCTATTCCGTGTTGCTTCTTCTTTCGAAGAAATATCATAGCGAGACAGGGGAACCTCATAAAATGCTGCTGTATAACTAAATTTCAATTTGCATTCCAGAACTTACAATTTCTTTATTGTTATCTGAAAAATTATTGAGTCATAGTTAATCGTTAGGTCAGCATTTGTTGCAAATAAAGATTTATCATATACCGTTAGTCCAGCGAGAAATATAACACAGCGCTGTTGCATACAAAAGATTTTATTTGTTTATTGGTGAATAAATAAATAATACTGAAAACAATATCTTATTGCTCTATGTAATACATATGTAGAAAATACCAGTATAAATTTCTTCAAAAATAAATCGTCGGTACTTTAAATTTAAAAAACCAAAAAAAAACTAAAAAAAAAAAACAAACAAACAAAAAACGATGTAATTTTGAATATAAAATTAAACAAAATTCCATCAACATCCGATAGTGCAATTCACTAAATATGTAGGATAAAAATACATATTCTCATGTCCAAGTTACACTTTTCATTTTCCATACATTGCCTACCAGTAGAAGAACAACTAAAATGTAATTTTCAACACGTTGTCAAAGAAATACTATAAATGAAGACCATTGAAATCGCGTAATAATGCTGAATATTCGTCGTAAAATACAAATTAATTCTGAAGAAGTTGTTTTCATAGAGAAAAGGGGGAATAAAAGAGTTGGTTCTTTTCTTTAAGTTTTTCAATTTTATAAATCAGTGAAGCAAAGTAACGTCTTGTAACGATTCAATGACACTTTATGAATTGTTCTCATTATTGTGATTATTTATTTACTCTTTTTAATTAGAACAAACAATATTTTATTAATATAGACTACAGTATAAATACAACTGCCACCCTCATTTTTCATTAAAAGTAATAAATTTTAATTTATCACTGCAACATTATTTTATTTTCTTCTAAATTTACACGGTTGTAATAACGACCGGTTATTGGTAATCGAGGTCGGCAAAAAACTCGATTAAAATATGATTAAAATATGATTAAAATATGATTAAAATATGATTAAAATATGAAATGGTTAAAATTGCTGGTCTTAGGTATAATTTTATCTTTTATCTTTCTATTTTTTTGAATTTGACTAGTTTTTTTTATTTATTTTGCTATTGAACTACTATAAAAAAATCAAAACACTTATAAGCTAATTTTAACCTTCAAAATAAATATTATAAAAGACTCTTAAATAAATGAAATTGTTGTTCCGCATACGAGCAGCGGTTAAAAACAGATGATTAAAAACCATAAACATGCTAAAATCGTCTGCATGCTAATAAGTTCTTTTCTCTGAGGAATCAATTTTATGCAAGCGAACGAATGGGCAACAGTGATTTATACGAGGAGTCGAGTAATTATTGAGATCATACGATAGGATACTGGGATTACCGTACGCTTTCTGAAATCTATTTTTCCGCAATGACCAACATCCCGAACTTTTTTCCGGAATCCCTTATCGGGAACAACACCGTGTTCCGAAATAAATTTACTGAAAGAACATTTTTCGGAATTAAAAAAACAAAAAACAAATGTAATTCTTGTTGTCTGGGAAATTATTACTTAGGCCGTGAAACTGTCACGATTTTTCGAATCAATTTTTAGTAAACGTAAAGTAAAATGGAAGCAAAAATAGTCTGACGAAAATTGGCAATTAATCGTTACCTGTATACTCGCGAAAAAAGGAGGGAATGGGAAAATATATTCGGAATGCATGCGATGTCGTGCCAAAGAATGTCGCGCGAAAGTTATTACCGCGGAGAACAACCCGGAAGGTGTTTGTATTCAAGTTCGGATTCTCATCCTCCAAATTTTCACAAAATTGAGGCAGAAGTAGTCAAAGTGGGGCTCAAACGAAAATCGGTTGCTCTCCCAGAGATGTAGCCGTTGCAGAAGTAGGTTTTAGGAAAGAATGTGAAGGCGGTCCCGGAATAAGAAATGAATTGGATTTCAACGCAGAATCTAGTCGATCGTGCAAAATTACGCTGAGTATAAAGAACGCAGCGAAGATTTGGAATTGTTACGGGTAACCGCGCACAATGTAGTATTCTGAAAAAATTGTATACACCGTTTTATAATAATACATTATTGTCAGCAGTTATATTATCACAATTCTTCAAATTAAACTTCTATTTCTTTTTATTTGTTTTACTGATTTTTTTAAATCCTACAAATTACTTTTCGAAAATATTTACTTTTTATTTCTTATTTTATAAGCCCTCCTCTATAGGAAAATATTTGGGTGCGCGTTTGATTATGATTATAATAATACGGTAATGACCAACACACATTTTAAATGTGTTACTATGGGCATTGTTTTTCGTTAGATTATAATTAATATAAAACCGTCTAAAATTAAAAGATAATAAAAAAAAAAATGATAAAATTTTCTAACCACCTATGAGGGAAGTAAATATATAATACGTCTCTAATGAAACACACCGGTGTATATTAATTCCCCCCCCCCCCGGAAAGAAAACATTTACGACTAATTTTTGAAATATCCTACATATGTGTGCATTTCGTCAAAATAATACAGCAGGTTAAAATGTAAACTATGTTCTTAAAGTAAATTTCATGTAAACGCTTTATTTCTTATTAATAATAGCTAAAAGGATGATGAAACAGTTGCATTCGACATATTTCGTTACCACGGCTATTTTTATTTTTCACATTTCCTACTAATGAAAATCGTATGAATTAAAAATTTTTAATCAAAAGTAAAACTAAAAATAGAAAATTTACCATTTTTTTACAAAACATTTTTGGAAACATAAACCAAGCCAACGTAATGTTAGTCTGCTCTATCTAATAAACACACATAAAGCGAAAATGCATAAATTAGGTTATTAAAGGAGGAAAAAAGCGATGAAAGGTTAGAATAGATAAGAAAAAAAAAAATTTTGCCAGTTACTTAAATGATAATTCTAAACTTGATATTAATAAATGTGTAATAAAACTATGCGAAGGTTAATACTGCAACAAACTATTTTGTAGTTAAATTTTAAGACAACTTGTAAAACTTATGCTTTATAAATTCATAAGCTCTCATATTTCATTCGCAATATCGTATACAGATATCTTATATCAACATGTAAAGACTAGGGTTCGAATAACGCATTAAAAAAAAATACAACAAAAATACTAAAAACATGCATAAAAATGTGCACCAAAAACTGTTACAATGTGGGGGTGGTTTGTATTAAAAGATTAAAATGAAATTCTGTGCTTTTTACTGCAAATTTATAACAAAAAAAAAATTCTCCCATTAAACTAATTTATATTACGCAAATACATTAATTTATAAGTCTAAATTTAAAAACTATTAAACTTAACAACAAGGACTTTGTCCAGATTTTCAATATGGAAGTTACGTTTCGTATCTGTTAAAGTAGCTTTCAGTATAGAAAACGCTACCTTCCACGTGACGGAATACAATCGGTAAATGAATATATATCTGAGTTCACTAATTTATCATCGGGTCTAAAAATTAACCAACAGTTTTAATCATCAAATACAATAAAAAAAAGGTCCATCAATGTTATCTTTGTTTGTCATCATGTTGTTTGGTCGCGATGATTAATACTCGAAATAAATACGCTGAAGTTTATAGAATTTCTAAAAGCCCGAAAAGTATATGTATATTACGTTACAATTCCTTTCAACCTATAAAGAGATGCTACAACAATAGAAGGCTACAAAACAAACGAGGAAGAATAAGTTTAATTTTTCGTCAACTGTTTTACGGAATACTTTTCAATACACAATTCAAAAAGAAAAGAAAAAAAGAACCTTATTTTTCACGTTATCAACTTATAAATGTATTTATTCTAACCAAACGGCTGGACTTTATGGCTATTTAATAAACACGCTGCAAACGGCTGCTGCATCCAACAACAGACTTACACAAAAATATAAAATGATAACTTTTCTTACAAGGAAAACACCCTAACCCGATCTAACCGATTTTAATGAATTTGATATATGTTGTAAAACACAGGTCAACTTCATTTTATCATTTTATTAGTTAAAATTTCTTTTAGATTTTTTACCATTTTTTATCACAAAAATAATAAAATAAATATCGGTTTTCAATCCCTATAACAAAGCGGATGCAACCCTTATTGTTCAAATCATCGTGAATTACTATTTTTCCGAAAGGAGTAATCTCTATTTCGTTTTACTAAAAAATATTAAATGTTGGTCAAGATATTTAGAAAAAAACCGTTTTTTTTTTTGTTTTTTTTTTAATTCACCTTAGGAGTAGTTTTCACTCCCTTAATATGTTTATTAGCACATGTAAAAAAACACGGGTCTTTTATTTGTTTGTGTTCTACAACATATATTAATTTAATTTAAATCGGTGAGATCGGGTTGGGGTGCTTTCTTTGTTAGACGCTGTCTTCCCTAGAAGTTACAAATTTAATACATTTCTTCTGATCTTCTTACAATTTAAAATATATAATTGTGTGTACATGTGTTATTTCTATATTAAAATCCTTTAGGATATGAAAAAAACGTCCAAAAAATTCATTTATACGCATCATTAATTTGTATTTCGCAAAAACATATTATATTTTATAGAAAGTACAAAAATATTGAAATAAACTTAACCGAATATAGTTGTAATAAAAATCCAAATTAAGTGCCTAATTATAATAATTGATAATAAATTAAAATTTCATACACATTTTAATTACGTGGTAAATAAAATTCATAAATTTTAAAATATTTTGAACAAATTTTGCAAATATTAACGTGAAACATACTTTTTAATAGTGTAAAATATAGAACACCTTTTTTTTTGTACACGAAGGTAAACGGTAAAACATAAAGCAACTTAAAAATGTTAATGGTGGAATTTATATAAATAGATTTTAAGAAACATAGAATAACACTTTAAGAATATGAATTTTCCTAGTATAAAAATAGAAAAAACAATAACGAATTCATTGCGGGACATAAATTATTTAAAGTTTAAATTTAAGACTTAGTTCTCAAATAATATATACCATGTGCTAAAAGAAAGTAACCATTGTGATGATAATAGATTTAATAACTATAATACAAAACTACTCGTACAAATTATTTTAAAGAATTTAAAACATTGTAAAAATAACATACATCTCTATACAAATAATTATGATAGTAATAAAGATGGTAATAAAATAGTAATAAATTATTAAGAAACCAGTAAGATAAAAAAAAAAAAAAACAATTGGCAAGTAACACAGCACACACATTATACATTAATAAAATAACTGCATATCATAAAACGAATTTGAAAGGAACTCAAAATTCATCAATAAGCATTATACCATACATCGCTCAATGTGAATTGCGGAAAAATAAAACTTGAAACGCCTAGATATGAAATAAAGCAAAAAAAAATATGTATTACACGTAAAACCCAAGCCCCAGCAATGACCGAAAAAAGAATAATAAAAATATTAATATATTTAAATTCTCAATGATTTAAATACAACAGAGGCATACTCAAAAATTAAAAATTTAAATTTTCTTAATTACAAGTTTACTATTCAGTTTAAAAAAAATATAATAAATTAATTTCAACCTATTTCAAAGTCGATATTTCATATTCTTATAGCGATGTTCACTGTAAGCTCTTGATATTTTAAAATTACCGTATTTAAATTACATTTTAACAAATATTTTCAAATATATATATATATATATATATATATATATATATATATATATATATATATAAATAATATACTTAATCGGGAATTCACAACACCTCAAACGGTAAATACGATGAAAACAATCACGTGTCTCAAATGATGTACACAAACGCAAAACGAACTCTAACGATTGCAACGCAATGTAGATAAAAATTAACAACAAAATTTGATAAAAAGTACTCATTTAACATTTGTGCGCATCCTGAATAAAAACTTTTACCCAACACAAGCAAAAAGCATGTGGATCATAAGAATAAAATTCACACTAAGCAGACTGTTTTTTTTTTTCTTTTCCTGTTTGGGTTTTTCCCTGTGCTTGCCAATAATTTACGATTACCCATCAACACGTGTAAATAAAAGATATTAGGAGTAACAAGGAATGGAATCTGACAAAGAACGCTATACCAAGAGAATGGAGAAACAATGACAATCAATGTCGAAAAATGCCAAACATATGCATCCTGAAAAGGGAATGAATGACATTGCCGAAGGTTAAAAAGGAGTTAGCTGTCTCATACCATGGCCACATCTGTAATTATAGAGCCCACAGTACAAACGGACAAAGAAATCAGCCTACAAATAATTAAGGAAGAAGAAACACGGGATGTTTAAAAAAACAGTTAGAGCCATCAAGCACCTAAGCTATATAGACCACAGCGCTTAGCGTGCGGTGAAGAGTTATCCGAAAGTTCAATGACTTTCTCGACTGCTATAAAGCAGAGTTTATAATTCTTAATTATGAAAATTGAATAATAGTTATGGCGACTAAACGGACCTCAGATTACATATAAACTTACTATTTTTTTTATTTTTTTTCCCGCACGTATATTAAACACCATCCCTGACTAAAAATTAAGTTATTTTATCTATTATTTTAAATTTCTATTGTTTTATCAATTGTCGAATTCCGAACTACTGTGTTGATATAATGCTGTGCTGAAATTACTAAACTATCATGCATAAAAAACTTAAATTTATTTCGAATACTAATATAAAATATTAGTTTTCGCTAAATTTTTTATATATATATAAACGAGCAAATAACACTAAAAATTTAAATTAAATTTTTCTATAGTACAAATCTTCTCCCGCACTATACATTTATAAAAAATGTTGGTCGATAAAATTCAAAGCAACTATTTTTTAAAATACTGAAAGTAAATAAGAACATTATAGTACAAAACAATCGATAAGTAGGGAAATGTATTCAATAAATGTTAATTGTACGTTACAGACATTGAAATATTTAAATAAGCATTTTTTTAAATGCTTCTATCAATTAATTCTTCTAACTGTAATTGTAATTATTCGGAAGTTACAAGAACAGTTTAAATAACAGCATTATCGAAAGCATTAATCAATCATTTTTTCTGGTCATTTACAGTCTTGTTATTTAGGAAGGTGTCTGTATTAGCATTATACAGTAGCTACAGTGGAAAAAAAAAGGGAAAAAATGAAGAAAAAAACGTTTTGAACAGTTTTGGTGCAATTAAATTATATTTAATCTTCCTCTCTGTAATAAAAATGTTATTCCCGATTCCGTTGATAAGGAAATAAATAAAAATTTAAACGCAATGTAAAATAGTAAAATTTAATGGTACAAAACTATAAATCTTACGCAACTCTAATAATTTTTTGAAAATCTTATGAATGAAAATTCCAACTGTGCAAAACGCTAACAAAAATATATGTCTAGTCTGTTTTTCACTAGCTTCAAGATCCGAAGTCATAAGAACGCGAGGTTAAAATCATTTTCACTTAATACATTAAATAATGTATCAATTTCCGTTCGTATACAAATATAATCCTTGAATAAGGGCTAACTGATAACAAATGCTTTTTAATTATGTTGTTTAATGAGGTAGGTGTTCTTTTATCCACTTTGACGCTAAACAAAAAATGATTCTTTCGGCAACTAATTATATCCATAAAACTAGGTAAGAGGGATATTTGCATATTTCATACATTCAAATCTAATCATTACCATTTATCATTCTTGCTACAGACGCGATTAGGAATTTTTTCTAATAACATTTATTAATATATACTGACACCTACGCGCGCACACGCAGTCCTTGTAATATCAGTTTTATAAAACAAAAAGCAAATAAAATAAAAAAAATAAGAGAAAACGAAATAAAATTGTACAAAATGTATGAAAAACTAATAGAAGATAAGCACTAATGTGATTACTGCGAATTTAAAGCAGAAGAAATTTAATAATCGATCCGGGGTAATTCAAAATATCCTTTTCATGAATCCAGTTATAATTTAAGCAAGCGGGAAATTACTTTCACCACATTCATGAAATACCAGCTAAATAGTACGCTATGCATATTGCCGTTGAGCATGCGTGCACATTTTCGTTAAGTAAATTTCTTAAGATTTAATACCGAATCAATGGTTTTTGTTCCTACTAAACTTATTATGTCCGTATTTACATAGGATTTAATGTTGATTTTATACTGCTCGTAGGTTGTTTTCTTTACCTTAAGGTTTCATATATCGATATCATTTAGTGTACAATTTTTTATTTAAATTGTGTAACCAAAGTACTTTTAATTCGATGTTTTTTGCTTTTGTTCTTTTTTACCTTTAATCCAGTTCCACTAATAATTTTTCCTGAGTCATCGTACGCTTGTATTAAATATTTGCTATTTAAATTAATTCAGTAAAGATCAAATATGACATTTAAAAAAAATCTATACTAATTTAATTAGTTGTTTTTTTTCTATTTTTTAAAATTTCTGTGGTATATTTTTTTACTACGTTATGCTGTATCAAACGATTATATAATATTCCGTGAAGTTAATGTCACTAATTTTTCACTTTTCCCTAAGGAATTTGAATTATTTACAGTTTTCAAAAGTACAATCTAGAGTGTCCACTTCTTCGTTACATTTCCTACAAATATCATTTCCAGTTGGCTTAAATTTATTGAGATATTTAGCAAAGTTTCCATGACCAGTAAGAAAATTCCTCATTTTTTACTTTTCTAATCTCGTATGAATATCTGCTACGAGAATATATATATGTTCTCCGATCTGTTATCTCCTTGTTATTATTAATTTTTACCCATTCAGCTAAGGTGCGATTTTTAATTCGGTGAATTTTGTCTTTTAAACTCTTTTTTGGCAGTACTTCATTTCCATTTTATATTGTTAATCTGTGTTAATTGTTTTTTGTTTTGTAATAATAAATAAATAAACTGTAATGTAAAGAGTATTTTATAATAGCGACAATAATAAATACAGCAATGTGTGAAATAATGGTTCTATACTCGAAATAATACCCAAAGCAGTTTTTCTTTGTAGCGAGGTTAACTTTTTAACACCTGAATTGTCATTATTGTCGAAATATACTACCACCGCGATCTATATTCGGTAATTTCTCTAAATAAGGCATTCTACGGAATTTTCCTGCTCGTGAAGTTACAGCCAAAGGAATTCATTATAAAATAATCAAATTTTATAGTAATATTGTTTTGATATGCCGTTGAAATTTTAAGTTACGATCTATTATCTACCGAAATAATTAATTCCTTTTTAAAATTTAACCATGCTCGTCCTGATTTAATGCATTTGTAATTTCCTTTTATATTTTATAAGCACGTACAGGTATGTATTGCTGCGTATACGTGCACGTATAGATTATTCCTTTTAATGCACAATCGTATATTTGTTTTTTAAATGGATTACCGCTGTTGAAATAAAAATACACATTTCAATAAATTAATTGTTGTGCAAGCTATTTTTCTTCGATTGGTGAAATTGTCTGTAGCCTATTTAACAAATAGTACCTAACTCGGTAACGAAATCGAAATTATACAGTTGGTTGCTTTTTTCTATTAATTTTAGCTTTGCATTATAATTGAGAAAGTTGTTGAATAATAATAAGTCTCCATAAGAGAAATTTAGATATTGTGTGTATATATTTAAAACAATCGAGATTTTTTTTTTTTTTTTTTTTTTTTTTTTTTTTATGACCCGGCTTCACACTAATATAAACCATCAACAATAAATAGTGCGGATACATATAACAGTGTGATTAATTGTGCGTACAATCATTAACAATAAAGTTTATCGATACATTTCTGTTATGCTTTTTTTTTACTTTTTATTTTACCGTATGCCAGTTTCGAATAATTAATTTCGCCTCGTAAAATTCATTATTCAACAATTATTTTAATCATCTATAAAAAATATTTTATTAAAATAACATCGAACTACATCTTCTTTTGTTTACGTGATTAATAAATTATTTTTTTGTTTTGCCCAAAATGATTGCATCAAAAAAAAAAAAAAAAAAAAAAAAAAATATTCTGAAAAATAACCGCGACATATTTGCAAAATTAAGCTTCATATCAAATTCTACCTTTTTTACTGAAATATTATTTCGAACAATTGAAGTATAAAAGCCGTATTAAATTACTTATCGGAAGAGTTGCATCGCTATTTTAAAATAATTACATATAAACATGTGTATGATTGTAGCAAAAATTTAAAAAGCTTAATATGGTTGTAGCAAAAATCAAAAAATCTTAATACATTTTTTACTTTTTAAACATTTTCAAAAAAGTAATTGAAAACAAAAACTTGTATAAAAATAGGTCGTAAGGCTTTCTTTAAAAAAAAAAAAAAATAAATCTAATATTTCGGTCGAATGTAAAAAAAAAAAAAAAAAACGCGAAAAAAATAAAAAAAAATTAAGGAAAAAAAAAAACAATTATTTAACTTAACACCGCAAAATGTTGGCAAATAAAGAAATGATTACATCACGATCATGTTCTACTGAGGGGGAAAAAATCAAGAAACGTGATGCACGCATGTTTCCTATCGCTTATGACGGGAGATATATTACTACATAGATTACAACAAACAACGTCTCTAATCATAACATTTGCTACGCGTTTAAACATTCAAAATTTACATACTTTCAACCACACAAAGTGAAACACACGCTTAACCTAACAAATTTAAAGCCTATTTTATATGTATGAGTAGGGAACAAAGCTCTATAATATTTCAGAGGGCCAAACAATTTGAGCAATTATTAAGCAAAAGCTCGCGAAAGGGTAATATTTCATTTGTTGAATGCGAGTTTTCTATATATAATTAAAAATAATTCGTCGACACATAGTGTAGTTAAAGATAGAGCCATAAATAAATGCAGGCAGGGGAAGCAACATATGCAGATTTCAGCAGCTCGGCAGTGCATTGAGGTAAGGCGGAAAATTTTTAAATTCATCGTTTTATCGACATCATCCCCGGGGATGAAGTAATCGGAAAACTATTTACCACAAAGGAGCACACGCAGTTTGCATAATATTTCTTGGCATTCCCTTCAGCGAGTGTCTTTTCTTTCGAAATATCTCGCAAACCAGTTCAATTCAAATTTCCCTATCCATTCCTTCCGTAATTTTTTTTCATTCCCCCTGTATTATATTCCTCTTTATTACCGAGTTTTAATATGATTTTTTCATTCATTTGTGAATTCTCACGTCGAGGACTTCTCTGCTTCCGTTTTACAATACTGTGCTGTAATTCATGCTTTTTTCGTGAAATATTTTCGAAAAATTTCAGGGGCTGTTTTTTAAACTCTCTTACTTATTATCCGATCCGGCTATCTATCTGCTGGCGTCCCGAATACGCGAAATTTATATACGAACTAATTAATAATAATAATAATGCATGTCCAGCAACATTGGCGTAGTATGCAGTTCTACGAGGGTGGTTCAAATATAAACCGGAATTTTTAAATAAACGCGCGAAAAATTTATTGTGGAAAAAGTGGTTGCACTGGCAGTTAGACCGGTTTGTTACGAAGCGTGTAGAGCAATTAGAACCGCGTAAGCTCACTTTTTAGTGTAGTTAGAGCCATGAGTAAAAAGAAGTACCAGTGTCTGTTGCGCAACGCATCATTATTCGTTTTTTAGTCAAAGACGACGTAAAATCCGTGGAAATTTACCGAAAATTATGCGAACAGTTCGGGGATGAGTGTCTCTCCAAAACTCAAGTGTACGAGTGGTGTTCCGCGTTTCGAAAAGGACGTGAAGTGGTGTCAAACATAGCACATGCGCGGCGCCCAAAAACCAGCATTACAGATGAACACGTCAAAGCCATCGAACAACTCATTTTGGCTGACCGACACGTCCGTGTACGCGATATGACCGACGAATTGGGCATCAGCATAGGTAGTATTGAGACAATAATTCATGATCGGCTAGGTTATCGCATAATTGCAGCCAGATGGGTGCCAAGACTTCTGAATTTTGAACAGAAATTCACTCGTTGGGAAGTTTGTACGTGTCTCCTGCAGCGATATGAAGAGGAAGGAGAGAATTTATTGCGGCGAATATTCACCACGGACGAAACTTGGGTACACTACTATACGCCGGAGAGTAAACGCTCGTCTATGGAGTGGCGGAAGAAAAAAGAGGGAGCAGCGCCAGTCAAAGCGAAGGTTACACAGTCAGCTGGGAAGGTGTTGTGTACCGTGTTTTGGGACATGAAGGGAGTGATCGCAGTCGATTTCCTAACTGAACAACGTACTGTGACGGTGCAGTATTACAGTAACCTCCTAAAAAACACAGTCAAACCGGCCTATCGAACAAAAAGGCGCGAAATTCCGATCCGTAGTGCGATACTGCTTCAAGACAACGCCAGGCCACATACCGTTCGACTCACGATGGAGACATTGGCCGAATTGGGCTGGGAAACACTTGAACATCCTCCTTACAGTCCAGATTTGTCGCCTTGTGATTATTCTTTGTTTGGCCCGTTGAAAGAAGCACTTGGTGGACAACGTTTCGACAGCAACGATGAGGTGGAATCGTTCGTGCGCAAATGGCTATGTGACAAGCCGCGAGATTTTTACGAAAAAGGAATAAAAAAATTGCCGGAGAGGTGGAAAAAGTACGCAGCGTGCGAGGGGGGTTATCTCGAAAAATTGTAAAAAATATGAGCACTGTAAGTATAAAATAAAAAATTTTATGACGAAATTCCGGTTTATATTTGAACCACCCTCGTAGTTAGAAATTGTTTCGAAGAAGAATGCGTATAGACATATTCACACTAGGGCCAAAAAAGTACACTTACAACCCCAAATGTGAAGGGGAAAAGAAGGATAAATAAACGAATAGAAGAGGTTCGGAAGCAGATAAACTAACAATTAAGGTGTGTTTTCAAATTAATTCTTTTTGTATTCATAAAAAATCAAAAAAATTTATAATACAATATGTGGGAGGAAAAATTATATATATTTTTTCCGTTCAACTATTGTTATTAATTTTATGAGCGCCATCAGGTACGTAATACTAAAAAAGAACTTTGTAATGCGTTATATTTTTATCTATTGTGCTTATGGATTTTGTTTTTAAGTCTAAAAAAAAAAAAATAAATAAAAAAAAAACAAATAAAAATAAACAAAGAAACCAGCAGTCCGACGTAATACTCTAACAGTCTCCGTCGACTAGAATGCGATTTTATTTAAACTTGTCATTCTGATGGTACGGGGGAAAATGTTCTAAATTACGAATTTCCCACTTCATCCGGCCAAAATATGGTAATTTCGGTCAACTAGCGAAGCATGCAAAATCCGTATGGAAATGTATAAAACACCATTAACCGCAATTACAACCTTTTAGCGTAAATGTTAAAAATTACCGCTGCACAGGTGGTTTACCTTTTTCTTTTTCTATTCGATCATTCAATTCCCCATTCGTTCGTTAAAAAAAAAAAAAAAAAAAAAAAAAAACAAATGATAAAACAACCGTGCAAAACTGACCATGTTGTGCATGTGAAAAAGAAACAACCATTTTCCCAGTGCGCAGAATGAGTTTGTGTTAATTGAAAAGGATGGTGCAACTTCAAAAAACCGGTAATAGCAGATTTAAAATCCATTGTCGAAGTGAGAAAATAGTATGGCGACATTGTGATAAGTTGTGGCGGCGACGGGTGATTTTTTTTCTCATTATTATTAAAAATACGCGAAAAATGATGAAAAATAGCGAATTGTGCAGAAGCGCGTCCGTGTTCAAATAAATTACTTACAAAAAACATAAAAAAATCAACAAACGTAAAGCTCAAATGGGGAAATGAGAGTAATATTGTGTAATAATTACGTGTGAATTCTCATTCGAAGTGCTAGTATCCGTCATGATAGTTGTAACACTCGAGTCCGAAGCAATCGGATAAAATGAATTGCCATTAGAATTTTTAGCCTGCTAAGCAAAATTCAATAAATAAATCACGCGTTACAAAATACTAAAATTATAATCTCATTAATAGACTATTAATTTCATATATATATATATATGTGTGTATGTGCGTGCGTGTATAGAACCTGTAGGTTGAAAAACTAAAGTTGAAAAAATATATTGTAATAAAAACACACTAGCAGTTCGATGTGTGTGTGTGTGTGTACGTTTTATGTTAATCAAAAAACATATCATCATATTTAAAAGTACAGAATTGTACACACATCGAATCGGTGTTTTGCTATAATGGATCATATCCGATTTTCGTGGGATAGAAAAAATGTATTGATACGATACTTGTGTTAAAACGCGAAAATAGGTTTATTATAATCTTTTAGACATTTTTCATTATTACGGTGTAATCACGCGGTGACTATAAAAGTATACAAGTTATCATCTGCGCAGGCTAGGACATAAATAAACTTATTTACATAATTATCAAGTTTCCTTAAAATTGTTTATAACGATGTATATTAAAAATGCCGTAAATTTACAATATACACGTGTAGACCGATTTTCACAATTAAGTGTCCCTGTGCAAACATATACATATAATTCGGCCATTTTGGCCTCGTAAGGGGCTGTGCCCCTTGACCACCCTTGCTTACATTTCTGTCTCTTTCTCTTCTATACTTTGTATATAAAATGATCGAAATTTACAACGTAATTCCAAATCGGTCCATATAAATATAATATAACATAATCAAAAAAATTCTATAAAATATAACAAACGTTACATAAAATTGTTGGGACATTTTTTCTAATGAGAGGTAGTCTAAGAATTACGTTGTAATTAATATATTAATTACAACGTAATTCTTAGGCCGGCCCCCATTAGAAAAAAAGTTCAAAAAAATGTCTCAGTTTTATGTAATGAAAAAATTATCAAAAAAAATGTTCCAATTTTATGTAACGTTTGTTATATTTTAATTTTTACCTACTACAAAAAGCAAAGGAGGTTATACGTTCGTCATGTATGTTTTGTTTTTTTTTGTTTCTTTGCGCATAACAACTCATATTTATAGAGACACCGATTTTACTGATTCTTTGTCCACAATTTACGTTTGCGTTCGGTGGTGGTTATCGTTTTTTGGAAACAAAATGAATACACACTTCTTATTACTGCGCATGCTGATAACTAAGATAAGGTACGTTTAAAGATTAATAATTCGCGCGAATAAATTATCAAACGGTTTTCTTTTGTGGAAAAGTTGAATATTACGAGAACCCCGAAAAAACTTTACGCGACAAAATACCGCGCCACGTACGAAATTTCGAATAATTGACCGAGATGCAAAATAACAGTAGTAATCCGATATTCCGTACGGATGTCTGAGGTCAATTAGCTTTTAGGAACCCTTTTATACTCGTACTAACGTATTAAGTCCAATGAGAAAAATGAAAAGAAATCCCGACATTTGAAGAGAACCGAATATTTCGATCAAGCAATAACAACTCCACTTTCAATCACAACTTGTGCCATGTTCCTTTTTCCAAAGAACACGTTTTCTACATATAGCTAACGAAAGTTAGTTTTATAGGATGGATGTAATTTTTTTTTTTTTTTTTATAAATCAATTTCCCCGCTTTTCAGATTTTTCCAACGGTGGTGTGTCCTTGAGGCTAAGAAATTACGTTTTTTTTCTTTCTTTAAAGTCATTGCTTTTTTACAATGCACCGATTAAAGAATAAAAATAGAATTATTATTAATTTATAGAAAGCCGAGCGTAATAATTATATAACCTACGTACGTATTTTATAATTCTCCCGTATTAATATTTTATAATATTTTACAAACAAATAATGCGGACGAAATCTCAAATCACAAGATGTAATTTTTACTTTCATCAACGCAGCATAAAATTCGCACCACTTTTAATCTCACGTTTCATCAATTTGATCGCTAGATAAACCAGAAGGGCTTTTTATTGTCTTTTTTTTTTTTTTTGTAACCTATTTATTTATTTTATTTCTTTTTTGTTGCGTTTTTATTGAGCATGGCAGATCCATGGTGGGGGGATAGGAGGCACCCCCCCAAAGAGCCGAAGTCTCTATGAAAAATAATTTGTTATAACAGAAAAACTTAATTTATGCTATAAAAGATTTGTATAAATGTTATATCTGTGGATTTAATTATAACTAATATTTAATACTATTTTCTAGTAAAACCATTAATGTGTTATACGTTTTTATTCTATTTTAAATATAATTATCATCGACCTTTTGCCATTTTTATTGATTTTTAATTTTAATTTTGTAATTTTAATTCAAAAACAGTAGTTCAATGAGAAATATATATATATATATATACATATATTTAAACTTGCTCATGAACAATGAGAATTCAGATCGGATTACTAACAAAAATGAAGTCTAATAAAGAAATACTATCTTTCTTACTACTTCTCAACTACCATATTTAAGGTATAATTTTATAATTTTGTTTTATTTTTCATCTCTAAAAATAAAACAGAAGTTAAATTAAAAATTGTAATAATTATGTATTTTTAAAACACATTTTTAAATTTCTATATGGGCCGCAAATTTTTATTTTCTTTATGAAACAAGAGGGGGGTATTTCTCAAATCTACTGCCTACCGTCGAGAAGATTTTATGTAATTACATAATACCCCCCCCCCCCCCAATGTCCCTTTGGATCCGCCCCTGATGTAGAGTAATTGTACGTATACACTATAGAATTTCACAATCGTTTTTAATACTTTCAACAGCTCATTCGAACGCCTGCAATTTCAACAAATTTCCCTGAATTTTTTCGGATTTTCCAGAAAGCGGCCATGCTGCTATTTTAAGACGGAATATCTTTACAGAAACATGGTTTTCTTACTGTTCGCTGGTGCAGAATCTATAACGAAAACATGCTTTTAGATTGAAAACGTTTTACCTTCACGGAAAACAGCAATTACGATTTTAAAATAAAATAACATGAGAGATGACAACAATTTTTCAAGTAGAAGAGCGTATAGAGATTAGAAGGGAATATCGGACGATAAATCGGAGTGCGACCAATTAATTTTATAGTCCGATTAGAATCCGCATCGCAAGTTCCAATTTTACGAAGATGAGAATTATCATTAGATGAGGGGAGGTTTAAGTATTGGAATCTTATGGAATAGACCGAGAAAGAAGAAACTTACCAACCGCGTTGAGAACATGAGTAGAGCTCTACGATAGGTTAATTGTTTTAATTTGCGTAGAAAAGATTAGAAATTCCGGCTGTTAGGATTAAATTATCAGTAACACGTAATGCGGACACGGTGCATTTCTACGTTCAGATGAATCGGTAAGACTTTTGCATTTGTAATAGTTTCAATAATTAGTTCTCTCTAATTTTAATCAATGATTGTTTATTTCGCTGTTTCTAGCCTTCCCCTTCTCAGCGTTTTCTTTTTTGTCTTCCTTTATTTTGCGTTTCTTTCGTTTCTGTCTCATTATTTTTCTTCTCTCTTTTCTCATCGCTCTAGCTCAACTGGATAGCTGTCACTTTGATATGTGCAACAAAGCAAGAAGAATAGTTTACCGATGGTGACTGATAACGTAACAAATTTATAAAACTTTGAAACCGTTCCCTCCTCCGCTATGTTCCTAAGAAAGAAATTAAATTATTAACATTTAAAGAGTCTATTATTTTCACTACAAATACCTCATTGCACGATGCTTCGATCAATCTATTTCTCTCTAATCACAGAGGTCTGTTTTACATTTTAATTGAAAGTGTTAACAAAAACATTATAGATTTACATCCTTCAGTCATCGTTAAGCGAATTTCTGACAACACTAATGGAGCTAAAGAATTTAATAGACTTCGACTAGAATTTAATTCATTACTATCCCCGCCAACTCCTTTATTCTTTCACACGTATTAAAGCTGCCCGGTTATATACTAAATAAAATTTAACACACACCATTTTGGAATAATTAAAAATATCGACATTGTCAGGATTCTCTTGTACCGGATCATAAAATTTAATGTAGAATCGTTTCGCAGATCAATATTGTATTTCAACCGCCTCCGATGATATGGTCATTCGGAAACTGTATATATATTAAGAAGTAAAATTAAGTGTACTAGACGTATTGAAAATCACGACGCTAATCACTGCCTAGCTAACCTGTGTCATTCGCTATTTGCGTCTCTTGTTACGAAGATCACTTAACAACTGGATCACTTCTATCCTGAATATTCTAATCAATTCCATGCCATGCAACATATCCATTAGAAATTTTAAAAAAAAACCTTGTACCGTAATTACCGTGGTCTTTAAAAACAATTTAGAGGATCTACTTCAGAAACAAAAAAAAAAAACACAATGTACATTTATTATTGCTTTAAATAAAGTTCGCCTATATATATATTATATATATCAAACAAAAAAAAAAAAAAAAAATTGTCCTACATTAAATGACAATTTTTAAATATTACATAAAATGAGGTAAAATTTGTTTTTCGTTTTTTTGCTTTTCTACATCACTGTGTTAGTATTCTTCATTTTTTTTCTTTCTCTTTCATATATTACACACATTATCCTAGAGCGTAATGAAAATCATACCTTTTTTTTTTTTGATTTTTTTTTAAACTTTTGAATTGGACTACATTGCAGGCTAACATCGTGGATGTGTCTTTTTTAATTCTTCAAATCCCCTTATCGACTTTATATCACACTGATAGTAGTCCAGTGAACTTAATTTCTAATCGAACGACGTTTTACTAATTAGACCAACCCGCTAGTCAAATTGAACTTTGTATGCGTTATTTTAAAGAAATTTTTATAATCTAATTAATTATCTTCTTTTTTTTTTTTTATGCTGATGGTAATCAAAAGTATAATAAAAAAGTTGAAACCAGAATGTGTTCTTTTCAATTTTTTATACAAAAATACTGTGAGCATTTCGTGATACTTTTATATTTCACACGTATAACTATGAACTTTCAACCGCGTTAAAAAAAATTCGAATCAAACTCCAGTATACATTTCTCTATTATATATATATATATATATATATATATATATATATATATATATATATATATTAAAAAAAAAAAAAAAAAAAAAAAGTGCTTACCGCTTTATTCGCGCCATGATTGAATTAAAAATTTTCCTATCTCACTTTGTTCACGTATGCGCTTCCTCCGTATTCATTCTAAATGAAAATATGTTTCAAATATACTGCAAATGTACAATAGCGTGAATACCTGTCGATGAATCCAATAATACTAAAATCAAGCACTTTTAATCTACAACCGTTAAAAACCTTTAGTTTCCTCTGGAAGACACCAGAGTGAGTGGAGGATCGGCTAGCGTTATATGTATATTTAAATGAGACCTATACACTTTTATAAAATAATAAGTTATATTTAAAATTAAACACTGACTCCTTTCGAAGCTAATATATCCATGACCACGGTATAACGTTAGTAATATATGCTGTGATTATGAATCTACTAGCTTCGAAACGCGTCAATGTTTAATTTTAAATATAACTTATTATTTTATAAAAGTCTATATGTTTAATGATTCATTTAATAAGTAATCGAAATAATGTGTTCATCAAATTTTAATGTATATCCGTATGTTGGAACTTCTTTTTTAAACTATAAACTTTGAAGACACTGTAACGAGAGATTCAGCATTCAGCCGGGTTTTGGAAATGTTGGTGTATATCAGAACACACAGTATAAGTGACTATGACCAATGTAATTATACGTCTCGATTCAGTTGTCGCGTCTCGCTCTTACCACCCTCCTGTGTCTAGGTATCAATGGAAATCGTTTTTATCGCAAACATGTTTTACGGCGAGAGGTCTTTTCAAATTTTGCCAGATAAAAAAGTTTCCAAATTTTTAACATAAAAAAATCAATTCTGCGCACTCTACTGATACTTTTTTCGGTGAGTTTTTTATATATTAAGAATTACTACGCAATATTATATTTCAAATATTTTTATAATAATCGTTTTCTGAAATTAACATTAATTTACCCGATTAAAAATTATTTCATGGCTTCAATATCACGAATAAAATGACGAAAACAACAAGAACATAAAGATCGCAAATGTTTTGAACGGGAATAAAAAGAAATTTCGAGGTTTTCCTAATCAATATTCTATTTTCGTCAATCACCCCATTGGTGATTAAAAACATAAAGCGGTTTATTTATTTATTTGTTTTCTCCTACCCTGGGCATGCCAGCGGCCCCGACCCAACAGCATGATAAATTAAAAGATTGAACTAAATAGCCAGGCGGCCAGAAATGGAACTCACAAAAGACAGCAGCAGTGGAACAACTAAAGGCCCATTTAGGATGGAAAGGATATAGGTAGCGCTAAAGCGGTTTACATTTGAACAAAACGTTTAAATATGTGGAAGAGAAAATGAAAAAAAAGCAACACAACAAGAAGCATTAGCAAATACTAGTACAGCGTGTTGAAATAGAAGCGTCATCATTCCATTCTGTCATCAAGTCACCAGTGCTACAGTATCTCAAAAATAAGAACACAGAGAACACATAAACGTTTCGAACAAGAACAAAAAAATTTAGAGATGATTTTTTTGACCTAGAGAGCCGTTCATGAAAACGAGTTTAATTTCGATCACTCTAAGAGGTAATACCTGAAAACGCCTGGTGATCCTCAGCAATGTACGAGACGTTCAATGTAGATCCGAGTAAAAGCAAACCTCCATTTATAATACTAGCTGTAATAACACAATTGCACGTTAACGCTTCGTATTTATCTGAACATTTAAAAATTCAAAATAAAATTACATTTTGTAATGCAACTGACAAAAACCTTAAAGAACAATTACGAATTATACAGCCCACAAGTTCCGTTTCTCCATATGAATAATTTTATTTTTTTGACAAAAAATTGACTTTACTTCAGAGTTTTGTGTTATTTAGAAAATGAAATTTTTTTATACGATAAATGAAACGCTGGAAACTTGCTCTTTAGATTCTTAAACTTTAACGGAATTTTTCGAGGGATATTTGTTTCTTGCATTTTATTTTTCAAAAAATTAGTTTATTTTTCGAAACTAATGCATGAATAATAGATAGATATAAAGGTCGAAATTCTGTGGCAATATAAGAAACCTTTAAAATTGTAGAAGAAAAGAAATTCTGGCCAGAATGAAGATATTCCACTGGGAAAGAAACGCCGCCAATTTCGAAAAACAGAGAGATAGAAATGAAGAATAAAATTAGAAGAGTGGATTGGTTTAGCCAAGAAAGATAACTTGAGAGAGTCGTGCGAGTAAAAAGGGAAGAAGGAAACGTTTAACATCAAGGACTACAGCAGGAATCAAAAACTTAAGAGGGCCAACGCAATGCAAAAAGAAGAGTAACGGATATTATCTAATTTGGAAGGAATAGATTTTAAAACAATGCAAAAGAGATGCGCATAAGCAATAATCAAAATTTTAATAATCAAAATTTGAAACCTTTTGTGAGCAAAAATGAAATGATAACTAACATGTTCTTCGGAATAGGTTGTTTATCTTAGCTTTTCCTGTTGTTGGGTCAATGTTGCTGAAGATTTCTAGATAAAAAAATGAGAACAAAGAAGGACAGTGTTGCAAAGCGTCAAGCGAGATACTAGTTCTTCGTTGGTCTTATTGGGAAAAAAAAAGGAATAGACTAGAATATCGTTAGCGAAAAGTCAAAAAAAATCACCGAGAACATTCTTCTCAATACTGATCAAGTGGAAAAAAATGTAACCGAAACGACGTAAGATAACAGAGAAATGAAACGGATCGGAATGTTATTAACTGTCATCAGCTTATCTTTTAACGTTGGAAGATGTTATCACAGGCAGTGAAAATATCGATAAAAGAGGTTACACATATTGCACACCGTTTATTAATGAAAGATTTATATATACATATATCGCTGGCGATAAATTAACTAACACGGTTGGAGAGACCAACGTGTGTTGGATGAACACTAGGCCCTTTTATTCCTGTTTAGCATCCAATACTAGAAAGATAAAAATTATTTCTGAAGATGCGGGAAGGAATTTCGCTTTGGACATACTATATGCTCCCATCTTTGCGATTTCGTTCGTTTCTTTGATCTTTGTCACATTTCCCTTGCATCCCGATGATGCACTTGTCTGCGATCGTTCTCCCACTCTTTCTCCCAGTATTCTTCTCTCTTTCTTGAACGCATCTCATATTGTATTTCCATTCATTACAAAAACTAGGGGGCTCCCTAATTTACATTTTCCTATATCACTGCTTTTCTCTCATTATCTGTTTTCTCTTCTTCGGGGTCATTATTTTCGATATCTGATCGTATTAAACTTAAATTAATTTTGAATGATGCTGTTGCAGCTGGACTCCATTCGCAATGCTAAAATTGACACTTTGCAACGCGACACGATCGCGCACTGTTTTTATATACAATACTATATTATAATATTTTAGACCTAGTCACGTAAGTGAGGGTAATGGGTGCGAGTCTAATACTTACGGCATTCATCAGCATATGCGTGTACTAAAAGTCAAAACCAACAGCGAGGTGAACTTTCTTATTTTAAAATATTTAAACAAATGTTACATATTTTATATTAGAAAAATTTTCTTAATGTTATAATAAATTATATAGAGAGTATTCATAGTTGTTTTATTTTTAAACGATGTGAAATATTTTTTATACACTTACTGCTAACTTTAACTCGAAATTATTTAATGATAAATACGTGCAAAATAAAAATTGTAAAAATAAAACTAGTTTATTATAATTATGTGGAAAAAAGCAAAGGTTACAAAAAAGATGTGAAGTGGAAGGAAAAGCAGAGCTTATAAAATTTCAATTGAAGTGAACATAAATTTAATAATTATTTTCGGATTTAAAAAAATTTATTTACGTGAACAATTTCCCCGCAGAGATTAGCCGTCGGAACTCACATAACATTTTATTAAAATCGTCAATGCTTTGCGAGTTTTTATTTACCTATTTATAAAAAGACGCGTCTTCCTTATCATAATTGTACATCAACTTACATTTGCACCATTCTGTTCTTATATTTGCATATCTGAATATGTATTTAATGATAATGGTTAAATAGACACAACTTTTAACTGAATGTAATTGTGTAAAAATTATGTAAAGATCGTTTACACCATTAAACTTATTTTAAAGCACCTTAATTACTCCCGAAATCCTGTGTCTCAGTTTGTATTACATTTTTTGATGTACTATACTTAAAATAAGTTCATAAATAATAGACAGCATTTTTTCTACGTTCGAGAGTATACATAATTATGGTTTCTGAGATTGTTGTTAGTTGAATAATTTGTTGTATTGCCGTAAGATTTTTTCTGAACTTTATTTCCCTCTAATTCTTTATTTCATTTATTACCATTATTTCTGCTCATCATTATTATTACAAAATGCCTCTTAAAAAAATTCCTAACCATATTACGGGTATATTTAAATAATAACTGTAATGTTTTAACTATGCATTTATAAATCGACAACTTTGTTTTTAATATGCAAACCCCTATGATGTTGGAACCATGACTTGGAAACCATTACATACTGCATATAGAAGATAATTTCTCAAATGTTCATTGTTAGTCGCTTTTATAACTCTATTTTGTAAATATAATCTTTCGCTCGATGGATTAATATCGTGTAATATCCGAACTTCTTCAAATTAAAGTTGAACTATAAAACTTTATGTTTATATCGATTACAATAGAAAGAGAGTAATGTAGTAGAATATATATCATACAGTATTGATAGTTGTGCTTTCGGATGCAATTAATATAACTATGTAATACAAGTGTGGGGTACATCATACACTTTATAATATATTAGAACACTGAAATTCAAACTTATACAATTACAGCAAAACCGGCTAAATGTTAATTGTTAACAGTTTTAGGACATCAAGCGTACAGCTAACATCTGCTAGCGCAATCTAGTGGCGCGGATATGGAAAGAAGCAAAAAAAGTGGTACGATCGTGTCGCGTTGCAATGAGTCCCTTTTGGGTATTGCGAATGGAGTCTAGCGCTGTTGCAGAGTTTTTTGTCGATGTTTCCACAAAAAAGGAAGCGAAGAAAAATGAAAATCAATATTTATTTACAGCTACATTTATTCAGCATTATCGGCACTAATAAAGAGACTCCTGAATAAAAAGTTGAATGCTCGATGATGATCAGATATTTAAAACTGTTTCATATTTTTAGAATACGTCCACTTTCATTTTTCTCAATTCGTCAGACTTTATCGATTTGCCGAAAATCATGTCAACAAGTACTTATAATTTTTTTTTAAACTTTCTATCAGCCGCTTCAAAATATTTTCATAAATAAATAAATAAATATGTACATATATATATATATTGTATATACACAGTCTAGCCATAAATACTTTATGTCATGCAAACGACGGATTTTTCAGTCCCCTACAATAGCAATATTGTTCGAGTGAGATGTTCAGATCGTCAGTATTGCTTGGTTTTTTACACACAGTACGACGTTTGTTTGTTGGTTCCAAGAATGGAATGGTCCGAATATCATACGCGCGTTACAGTGATAATAAGATGGGCAGGAATGGTTAGCAGATATTCTCCCAACTTAAACCGCTTAACATTAGTCAAAAGTTCGTCTATCGAACTGTTCAATGTGTTTCAACGAGACAGGCGATGTGCTGGACCGTCCGAGGACCGGCTGTCCCTGCACCGCTCGCACTACGAATGTTGTTGAAGCTGTACAAGCTCGCATACGAAGGAACCCGCAACGAAAACAAAAAAATCGCGCCACGAAACATCTCTCGCATACTACGTGATGATCTACGTTTCAGAGCGTGTAAGAGGTACATCGGTCACCAGTTAGTTGACGGACAAATTGAAAGCGATTCGACTGGAACGATCGAAAGATCTGCTTCGTGTTTTTGGATCTGGACGCTACCAGCGGGAAATTCTTTTTACCGACGAGAAAATTTTCACGACAGAAGAAACTTTTAACAAACAAAACGACCGTGTCTACGCCAGAAGCTCATATGAAGCTAAAGACAAAGTTACCCATTGTGAAAAACGATTACTGTGTCTTCTTGTTTAATTGCTCAGTTTTTAAATTACGTTTCCGCCAAGTCTGGACAAAGTACTGTTGCAAAATTTATGGTTAAAGAAGCTTTTATTACAATTTGGATCCGAATCGCTTCCAGATTTATCCAGCCTGACATAATTGCGTATCAGAGAAATCTGCGAGTAAATCGCTTGTTTTTGTCTTGCTTCTGTAATCCTTAATATTGGTATAAGTTGATGCTTTCCCGAATTTATTATCGTATATAAGGAAGTATTTTAAGTCGCGGTTAATTAAAAGTCCGCGCAGTAAAAGTATCGTTCGCGTTGGATACGTAAATTAAACTAAAAAAAAAAAACAAAAAAAAAAAACCATCTTTTCCATCACCGAGGTCCGGGACGTAGCAACGGATTCCATCGTATCCTGCCGCCATCAGATTCGCGGCCGACAACAATGTGATACGTACTGTTTTGTTTTTAATTTTATAATAGTTGCTTTGCGTTATATATGTATATAATAATTGTATTTCTTCATCGAAAGTTAGGTGCTGCAAATTAGTCAAAAATATAAATTTTAAAATAAATCATAATTTCAATTTCATAAAATAAATTACGAATAAAATAAATTAAAAACCCCGAGTTCTAAGAAGAGATCTCGTGATTGGCTTCCCTGAGGTTTTATAGCGGTCGACCAATGAAAAAAAGGATTGACGTAGGTAATGTTCATTAATAGAGTTCTTAAAATCTCGTCGAGTCATTTATTTAAATAATAGTAAATAGAAATAAAATTTTTAATTCCGCGTTGGCATCCCTGGATAAAACAAAATTGTTATGCTAGCAACGACAAGTACCGTTACCTACTGCCCAATAACTTGTTTGGTTTCCGCCCTGGCAGAAGTTCTTGTGACTGCCTATGCTCACTCATATCCGATATGTGTAAAAATTTTTACATAAAAAATATACCCTAGCTGCCTTTATAGATGTAACTTCGGCTTTTGATAACGTACATCTCCCTTTATTACAAAGTAAGATGTCGTCCGTCAATATTCCCCCGCAGTTCATTTGCATCATCCTCCATCTTTTAAAAAATCGTTTAATTCATCTATCTTTCCCCTCTTGCGATACTAAAAGAAGAATTTACCGGGGATTACCACACAGGGATCTTGTTTGAGCCCCACCCTTTTCAATATCTATACACTCGAAATAGCTTCCCTTTCTAGCAGTTCTTCTTCCTTGTTTTTTGCTGATGACATTGTATTGTACTCATCCTCGCTTAATATTACTATAGCAAATGAAAGACTTAATAACTCACTACAACAGCTAGAAAGCTCTCTTTCCAACATGTATCTTTCAGTTTCTCCTACTAAATCTGCCTACGTAGTCTTTACTTACCGTCCATATAATTTATCCTCAGTCAATATCTTAGTCCCCTTAGTCAATTCCTTCCGTTATCTTGGAATGTTTCTCTTAACAGTCGACTCACATATCTCGAGTATATTAACTACTTACATAATACTACACTTAAAAGACTGAACTTACTTAAATCCCTTGCCCCCCTACTGAATGGGGTGGCGATCCAAGCATTTTAATTATTCTTTATAAAAATATAATTCGCTCTAAATTGGACTACGACTCTTTTACTTTTTTTCACAGCAATCCTTTAGAATAAAGAATCGTTCAAAATGTGATCAAAGAATATCGAATAACTTGCATTTTATTTTTTTGGTAAACGAACGATATGAATACGCACATGATAAATATGCAAATTAACATATCAGTAATATGTAATTTAATTTAAAAAGATAAAAAGAAAATTCTTCCCCATTCTTCTACACAAGTTTCTGCCGGCGATAAAACAAAACTTTTTTTTGATTTTCCTCCGTTCTACTACAGTTCGTTTTAATTGCAATCACGAAAAATTATTTTATATAATACATGCATACATACATATATATATATATATTTATGTATGTATATAACCTGAATTTAAACATTTCGTTTTTCAAAAATTATAATAAATATATGTATAAATAAACTATGTTATGTTAGTTTAGCGTTGTTCGTTATTTATGCGTCAGTAATGTTCACTGTCACAAATAACATACCTTTCAGTGGCGTGGATTATACATAAAGCACAGAAGTAAACAACTAATCATCTGTGTTTGACTACATACATTTTTTTTTATTTTTTAAATTCATTACAATTACTTGTATCACCTGTTACTAGCTCCATAGTAGCTGCGCAGTTATACAAATTGCGACGACTATTAATTTCGTTTTAACGCATTTAAACGCGCCATTAAAAGTGACAAATGCAACAGTTTAAACAATTAAATATATACATATATTTCTATAGGGAATACTAAATTTTTCCCCGGTATTTCTCTGCGATAAAAAAATGTTGAAATGGATTAGTTCGGTCTACAATCACACGAACTATTACACAAACAAAAATAAACTAAGAAGGCACATTTTTTTTTTAATTTCAAAAAATTAAAAATTAAATTTATTTAAGAAAAAATTAATATTTAAATTGAAATAAAGAAAATTAACAAATCTACCACCGTAAATAATTTATATGAACAACAAAAATGAATGGTATAAAATGAAATTAAAAAAATGAATAGATAAATAAAAGGATTATTAAGTAACTTTAATTTAAGAACTATTAAGCAAAACAGATGCTGCGCCTTCGTATTATATTGAAAGAAAAAAAAATTGAAATGTGTTATTTAAAGAGGAAAATTACAAGCACATTAAGACATCTAGTTAAAAATTAAATGAATATTCGCATAAATAAACTTTCCCACACGGACAATCTATTTTTGATGGTTCGCAGCACTACCATTTCTGTCCAGTTGTTCGTTGTTGCAGTCTTGATTTTTTTTTAGAAGTATATATTCGTTATTTTGTAAGTAAATTAATTCCTAATTTCGCGGATGTTTTTTGATTTGATGATTACTTTACGACTTAAATATGATATTAATTAAAGAGAAGAAAAATTGACAAAATCCACTAAAACTAGACACTAAATTTACTTTGCTTTAGGACGAGGTCAAAATGATCTAGGCGAAAACGTTAATAACCAGACGACGAGATAATAGCTCCAATAATTTGCGTTACAACGTTACATTAAAGAATTATATTTTTTTTAAATCGGGGATTATCGTGCTAGATGTCATTTATTTAGAATTCGTTTTTATATTATCCGCTGATATATAACCTCTTTCCTGTACGTATTTTTAACGCGACTATTTGGAATTTCTGATATACCGTGTTTACGATCAGCACATTTTTTAAATAATTATCAGGGTACGCAGATTTTTCGATTTTTTTTTTTTTTTGTTTTAATGAAAACTATTCAATATTAAAATAACCTGCGTTCTGATCGCGATAAAATGCATATAAACGGTAGAAACAGCAGTTTCGAATTAAATATGAATAAGAGGTGCCCCCCGCCCCTAGTAATTTCAGAGAAGCACAGTGACTCTTGTCTCAGTCCTTCAGTCAAAGATTTCAAAGCGGCTTACAATAAACGTGTACATTCAATAGAAAATTTCTTTTTAGTTATATTTTTTTTTTTGTTTCATTTATTTTTTCCCTTGGGCTTGTCAACCAAGGACCTTTACCCAGAAACAAATAGTAAGGAAAGAAGTCTCGGTTATATTTTAATCCGATCAGAAATCTTTTTGCTAAAAAGCAAACAGTATAGCGGGAATAATTAATTTGGGAAGGAAAGGACAGGATATAGGAAGCACAATAAGAAGTAGGAAGCCCAAGAAGCCTCATCAAATAGGAATACAAAATGCTTCACAGAAAGAGATTAACACTGCATGATCGGCGTCATAAATAACTGCATCATCAGTGTGAGGAGGAAATTAGGGAAAAGCGAAATCTGAAGGAAGGCAGCAAAGAATGGCCAAAACGCATACCAACAACGGATCACTCTGTACACATTGACTTACTGTGGGTTCCTGGTCACAGAGGCATCGAGGGTAATGAAAAGGCGGATGCTTTGGCTCAGGTTGCTGTTCGTTCTCGCTTCTATTTAAAAAAAATCCCGGCTGTTAATCTATTACCCCTAATTAAGAAGCTTCACTTCAGATTTTGGTCGGATGTGTACCCTTCTTCTTTTTCCAACAATCGTTCCTTCTACCTTTCAATCCAACCTACACTTCCTTCTCATCCGTGGTTCTCGGAGTTTCCCTCTCTTCCACGATTTATAATTTCCTCTATTGTCCGCCTGCGCTTTAATCACACACTGCTGCCCTCTTCACGCTATCGTTTCTCTTTGCTTCCCCGTTGCATTCAGATGAAGCAGTTGTCTGTGATGCTGATCACATTTTCTTCGAGTGCTCTGCTCTTTCTGCGGAGCGTTCTCTTTTCTATCTTCACCTTATAAAGCTGGGGCTTCCCACTCCTTACCGTGCGTCTTACATCTTGTCCCTTCCTTCCCAGTATGTTGTTCTTGTCCTTGGTTCCTTTATTTCAGCTGTCTCCAATCGAATTAGGTTCTAGTTAGTTGTCTCTTCTTCCCATTGTGTCTGGGCAATGGTCCATAGTTGATGCGCCCAAAAAAAAAAAAAAAAAAAAAAAAAAAAAACGGATACAACATCAGAACGTCGAAAAGAGGGATAAAAAAGATGAATAGGAAGGAAGAGTGATTAAACAGACAGATGAAATGAATAATTATTAGAAAAGGAGGCAGCGTAAATATCCGATATACCGTTATCTCTGATGTGGAGACTTTTACATATCGAAAGGAGGTTAATGGAATTTAAAAAAAAAAAAAAAAGGCGGGAAGAAGCAGCAACCCGAGTATCAAAGAATATCAGCTACTTCACTACCAAATATGCCCCCGAGTGGGGCTAGGAACCCACGGTAAATATCAATATAAATTGAATAGAGAGAGGGAAGATTATGAATGAGTGAACGTATACGTTCTCTTTAGTTAAATATAACTAAATTCCAAATCTTCGATTGTTCCGGAAAAGAAAAAAAAAAAAAAAAAGGTAAACAAACAGCGATAAGCGATAATCATTTTAATTAAACGCAAAAGAAAACATTAAAGAGAAATACTGATATCATTAATATTAATGATGAAAAAATATAGCACACGCGACAAAAGAAAAATAAAAAATGCAAAAAACGCTGAAATAACATACGTAGCATACCTATTCACCACCAAAAATTTATTCGAAAAATAACATCGATCCGAAGGTAATAAGGAAATTTTGGAAACTCGAATAGTAATAGCACACGGAATAATAGGTAAGCAGTTACATAAAAACACGCAGAAGAAAAAAAGATTAGAATCGAAACTTTAGATTATTTATGAAAGTATCCCCCTATGAAAAGAATTAGCAATGTGCTCAAAACTCCGCATAAAATAAAATATAGACGATAATAATGGTAAAATATTAATATAGAATTTATCCGTTTAACGAAGAGAATAATTCTAGTCCATAGGACATCAAGTACACGGGGATAGAAAAGCATCACTGATAGTATATGCTTCTCTGGTCGGTTTATTTGAACTTTCATTAGAGAGAATAATCCTAATCAGAACCGTGATATGGTAACTAAAGGGTCTAGCCGGGTAAGATAGGCGAATCGGCCCCCGAAACATATCGAAAAAGTGATGGTGCCATCATTTTATATATGAAAAAGTATACCTCTGTGCAAATTTTCAGTCCCCTAAACCTAAACCTACCCTCAAAAAAAAAAATGTTTTCCATTTTGGGGGTTTCTAGCTTCGTCAATTTTTGACCTAGAACACTCTTTTTTTTTTTTTTTTTAATGTAGGTTTTTTTAAGCCCTACAAAGTGGTCAAGGCCGATTTTTTTTTTTTGGCGCGAAATTCAAATTTTTAGGCGCGTTCGAAAATTTCATTTTAAAATATTTTTAAAACAAAGATAGACGACACTCCGGAAAAAATATATGTTGTGTAAATTAGCGCCAAAAATATGTATGAATTTTTTCAGATTTTTAAAAGTGGTGGAACAAGGTCAAAAAAAATAAAAACCGTTTTTTTTTTCGAATTTTCGCCTATGTATACGCCCTCTCCCTCGCATCCAACACTTTCGTATGCAATAATTTTAGGCAGAAAATTAACTTCGGAAGCATTATAGATTGTAACATATCGAAAATAAGTCAGAAGTTTCCAATTTTTACTCTCAAGTGCCAGAGACCTTAAAAAGCCCATTATACCGCTGACAATCACGCATATACGCACATATTCTTCTACAGTATCCTGAAAATATGCACATTATATATACTTTTTGAAAAGGAAGATACAGATGTACTGAATGCATTGTGTTTTGGGTTGTCTATTAAACGCCACCTAGCGGGAGCAATCATCCCGATTCTTCACAATACGCCCGAACTCGCGTGTACTGTATTTCTTTATACAGTAACATGTAACAGATATATTTACAGAATTTTAGGAACTACGATATTACATGAAATAATGCCTACAAAGTGGGTACGATATTTTCGATTATTGAAAGAGCTGCAACACAAGGTAAGTTAAATAATAACTGTTTTTCTCGCACTTTTGCATTTGCCTGATATATTAATTGAAGAAAAAATTAGAATATCTCAAAAACGAAAACCACTGGCTAAATGATTTAAGCGAGCGGAACATTATGATGACATGTTAACCGTATTCATTATTTTGTATTTTTTAATTATACGCTCGCATACCATTTATAAAAGAAGTATTATAACTCGTTTATTAGACGGTTAGTACTCAGGAAATTCAGGACGACCGAACTAACTTGGGGTCATTGTGATTGAATAGCAGTACATTTGGAGATTCATTTTTTATTCTGCTAAATTGGTTACAAAATTTAATAATGGGTTCCACAGTAGGAGCAACTGCTGCATTTATAATATATGCAAGTGGAGCGAGGAGAGAACCCTTTAAAGATAACAAAATTAAGGGACTGAATTTGTTAGTTCTGCAAATGATTTGTAAAGAGCTACAAATACTATATATATATATATATACATATATATATATATATATATATATATATATATATATATATATATATATATATATATATATATATATGTATATATAGTATTGCGATAAGGTAGTTTATTTTTAACTTTATATATTAAACCGGACTCTATCGAACGCTTTTTCGATGTCACGAAATACAGAAGAACCATATTTCTTTCCCCCCTCCAAGTGATTTATATCATGAGCTATTTGATGTATTGTTTCCAATAATTGCGTGATAATTTCTAAAACCGAATTGCCAATATTAGCTCATTTTCAGCTAGAATTTTCTTTATTCTCCTCCGAATAAAAGTTTTTCAAAAAGTTCAAAACGCTAATTGGACTGTAGTATGTTTCGTGCTGATTTTCCTGGTTTCTGTTATCATTACTATGGTAGCGAACTCTACTGAAAGCGAAAGTAACCGGAGCATACAGAATTACATTAAACATACTTGTTATTAAGGTAAAAGGTGTTTTTTTTTTTGTTTCTTCTAATGGCTGACATATCGATTCAACTAAAAATGCAGTAAGTTGTCCCTGCTAATAACTCGGTAATAATTGCTATTACTATTATATATCCTTATTACATTGTAGCGCGCACCATTGTTTCGCGGGTTGTAGATTATTAGTCGTATTTATTCCAAATTTAAACGTATCTATAATTTTATCATTTGCGATAATGAATGTAGCTTTAATGATCGACACTGACTTATTCGAAACGTGCTATTATTCCGCCTCCCACAGTACAAATATTCAAAACACTTTTGAGCGAATGTGAAATTAATACATCGCAAATTCTAAAACACTGATAGACCGGTCTTTTTTTCTTTTTTTTTTGTTTTTGCTTTGAGCACGTAATCAAAAGAAAAAAATTCACATATCCGGATTTTTGGGTCAGCGTCATTAATTAACCTTTAAACGTTGTAAATTCCGCTATCGTCCTGCTGCAGAATTTCTACATCGGCAATCATTATTACAATAAGGAACATATATATCTAACTGAATAATATAGGTTCGGTTATTAGTTCCTTCAACTTAGAGAATACATTATGTAGCACTCAAAAAAAAAAAAAAAGATGATATAATTATTTCTTAAACTATCGTAAATATATTCCGAATAAATTACATAATTATGTTGGAATCATCGACAGACATTATAGAACCGATCGGCAAATTATTCAAAATAAAAAATAACGAAAAAAACAAAAACCCCCTTTAAAATCATGCGTGTACATACACACCTTGCCGACATAGTTCTCCTGGTAAATTACTATGCGTATACAGGTGAAATAGCGATAGAAAAACATAAAATGAAGCGGCCATAAGGACTGTATTTAATAGTAGCGTGAAAAGTTCAAATTCGTATAATATTTATCAAAAAAACACTTAATAACGCAATGAAAACTAACGAAGTACTGACCGTTCCGGCGGCAAAAAATAATACCTGAAAAATGACTAACTCGCTTTGGCTATTAAAGTACAGAGAATAAGACAAATTCAGTCTTCCGTAGGACGAAAGTCTTCAACGTGAGAAACACTTAAATTAGATCATTATTTTTATTTTTACCTAATAAAAATTAACCGAACTAACAAGTCGTGTCGAAACATATATATTAAACATTGCAGATGCGTTTCAGGACAAAAAACAGTCACTGTAAAATACAAAAGTCTATCTTTTTTTCATAATCATTTTTGAAATTCATGTTGTTCAAAAGTATTTTTTCTATTTAATAAATACTAGATCTCCCTTCTTTACCTAATCCCGTTAATACACTCTTCTAAGTGCGGAACAACATTTGTTGTATTACCACCACTGGGAACTCTAGTCGTCCTTTTCATGCTTTGTCTCCGTAAGAGTTCTATCCCGGACGGTGGATCGATTGACCAAATGATTCAATATCGAATCAAAAAAAAAGGAATATATATTAATTAATCAATGAATTAATATATAAATATATATATATATATATATATAAATATATATATATATATATATATATATATATATATGTATGTATGTATGTACACATATGTATGTATATATATTTAAAATATTTTTATTCCTAATCGCAACAACAATTATGTAGCCTAAGAAATTGATAAAATTATTTTTTGCAAATTCATTAGACGCCAAAAGAGGAAAGGAAGAGACCTTTTTTTATTTTATTTCACCTAATTTATGATCGCTTACAAAATTACAGAAACGCACAGGGCAAAAAAGAAATATTATCGCAATACATACATACCTTATTATAAACGGGCACTGTAGGCGCAACCGACGCTCCGTTTTGAGAAGGCTGTGTCATTAAAAATAAAAATGAAAATATACCGCAAGTGACCATTATGGCACCGGGAACGATAAATGATAACGCCCAGTTTGTTTCCGAAAATGTGCTCGCTAACAGGGTGCCCAAAATGTTGCCGACTGACGTGTGAGAATTCCATATTCCGAATATTATACCTGAAAAAGTTAACATATTTAGTCTGAAGATGTTTTTAATTCCAGCTTGACCAAGCTCCCAATATTATAAATATACATTTTATTATTAACGTGTTACATAGTAAAACATATTTTCATGACACAACACTCTTGACAGTATGCGGTAGTACGATACACCTGCGTTACACTTTCTAAGGAGTAAGAATATGACGAAAGGGCGCATAGTTTTTGAAATAGCTGCTTGGTTAAATAGACATATTCGTTGCTCCAAAATCTCTAAACAATTTCCTTTGTCAGCTAAAAATGTACTCGACCGAAAATTACAATATCTTTTGTAGACGCGCTTGTTCAAACCGTAATATAACAAATGCGGGCTATGTGCTTTCTTACGGTAGCTCTTATTAATGAGTATTGCATAAACAGACTGCACAGTGTACATACCACCGAATCAGTCAATTGAGCCAGGTGATCTCTACAGTCTCATATTCAGTCATTCCTTTTCCTTCAATTTTCACCGGTGATTTCAATGCTTATTCTCTCTCACGGGAGGAGGCGGGGGGATACAATCATAATGGCCGCATCTTAGAAGAAATAATGCTAACCTGAAACTTAACATTCATATCTACGGGCGAACCCACCCATTTTACTTTTCCTCTTCAACATGCATTGATCTAATATTCTGTTCTTGACAGATTACCTCGTTGCCCATTTTTCATCATTTCGATTTAGCAAGCAGTGATCATGTCCCGATTATCATCAGTCATAACAACCTCTATCCATTCAGTTCTCCACGACCTACGCTTCTTTCTAAATGGATCCCCCCCCACACAAAAAAAAAAAACCCAAAACAAACTGGTCTTTGAATTTCCGTAATAGAAACGATAAGTCAAATATCGTTACTTCTTATATTAATATGTCAATACATAATGTTACGCAATTAGATTCTAGTAAAACAGATGTTGGGCATCGTATATGTACTGTACAATGTAAAACGGAAGATGGAAAAGAAATAATTATTTTATCACCATTTATATTTCTCCAAATAAAAAAGATCCATGATATAAAATTAAATTTTGAGGGGATTACTCTTTTTCACTCCCGACGGTTTTATTAAATGAAAATTTACATACACTTTTAATGTTATTAGCTGGAGACTTCAACGTCAATTTTGCATTAGACGATTCTTCGCCTTTAATAGAATTTCTTCAAACCTAACTACAATTATTAATCCAAATGAGTCACAACGATAAAGTACAGAACTGCCATTGGTGCAGTATTTTCCTAGATGATATATATGTATGACTGTGCATGAAGAGAAACGTACCTAGTGACTAAAAATGCGATTTTGATATTTTCACCGTTTGTATAGTTTTAAACCCTTCCTCATTCAAATTTACCGCAGATCAAAGAAATGTGATTACGAAGAAGTATTGAGAAATAGGGTTTCTGATGAAATAAACGAAGTAAAGAAAACGGAAAACTTTTGAGAAATGAAATAAAGTATTGAAATTACGCAAATCGATGGAAACGAAATAAAGAACGGTGGGGAATTGTGCATATCTCTCGAAAAAACAGTTTCCAACAAAAGTTGTCTTATTGATTTACAGAATGTTATACACATTTACATATCCAGTCGGTCGTGTTATCGTATTCCGATGATGCTCGTCTGTTCCGGTCCTGATTGTCGTTCATCAACGCCTACATATGTAAATGTACTCTGCATTATAATGGTGCATCTACAAGGAAATTACCTAAAATCACTGCCGAACGGATGAAAAAAATTCAATTACGTAGAACTACTGAAAAATCGTTTACGTGATTATAGTAAAAGTGCTGACACATTTCGATTTTGCGCGATATAATTTTACCATTTTTTTCAAAATAAATTTCTCTGACTTTTCCCGGTTTTTTCTACGACTTAAAAAACAATACTCATAAACAACATGTATTTCCCGAATATTTCGTAATATGTTTCTTATGGCACTTTGATCAAAGAACAGAAATACGATATTATTAATTTTGTGGAAAGAAGAGCGCGTAATAATTACATAACCGCGTACACATTTTATAATTCTCAAACTATTATTTTACAAATAATAGGACGAAATATCAAATTACAACGTGTGATTTTTACCTGTTATCGATACAACATAAAATTCATTACCACTTTAATCGGATTTTTTACCGACTATAATGTAAAGCGAATGCACATACGGGGTAGAGTTTCGCGATCATTTTGTTAATATAACACATAAAGCAGGTATTTCCGCGCTTTCTTCAAATTCCCTGACTTTTTCCGGACTAATGAAGTTCCGACTTTTCCCAATAAAATAATAACAAAAAAAAATAATAAATAAATTAATTCATCCCTTTCAAGATAAATAAATTACGAAGATTACTGAGTTAAATGATTTTTCAAGTATTCTCGTTCTCTGTATTATTAGCTGATGAGAAATCGTACACTCCGAGAGTAATAATTAGGGGACTAAGAAACATACCATCTCGCTTTATCAAAAATGGTACAGACGTCTGTAGGAATGTTAAAGCTTTTCTTAAATCGTGCTCCTTTTCACAGGGATGGACAAGAAAACTGTAAATTTATTAAAAATTCATGCCCTGGACAGACTGACGTACCTACTGTTTTTTCCTTAAACTATTTCTGGAGAGAAAAAAACACTAAAGTACTACTCCACTGCAGATATACATATGTATAACAAAATATGGTCTGAACGAACATTTCCAGAAATCTGCTCCAAAATAAAGAAGGTGTAAATCGCTATCATCATCCAGTTATCGACAAATATCCTTAACAATGTGCTTTTTATGTTACAAATAATGAAGATAATAACAATTGGCCGACTAATTGTACATGTAAAAACCGAGTCGATAATAAGTTCCTTTTGGTATGTGTAATCTGTGAAAATCGTTTAGCCCACGATTATCTAATACGAAATACATTCGCAAATAAACAACATTGAAATTTCATTTTGTTTCGTATGGCACAACGCAAACGTACTGGGATATGATCGAGCAATTCAGGGAATAGAAATGCACGGCAATATAGTATACTATTTAGAAAAGATTTTCTAACAGGTAAATTCGGATCAGGATAAAAAATTCACTATCCCCGGCCCCAAAAAAAAAACACAAAATGATATCCTACAAACGAGTATACTTAGTGTTTATTAAATGCAGGTGAATACATATACTTGTTTGTTAAAATTGTATAATAAAACAAACTAGTAATAACAAACAATATAATAAGGGGGGTGAAAATAATTTATAACAATAAATTAGATAAATATTATACCTTATTTTTAGGAACGTTTTCGGGCATAAGCCATCATCAGCTAAAACTTAATAGAAACTTGAAACACACTGGAATGAATATAAGGGGAATACATCTATATATATATATATAGTAGAAATGCGTAGGAGGAACAAACGTAGAAGGTATATAAAAATCAATAGGGTGAAATTACTAATACTTAATACAAAATATAAAATAAAATATAAGGGACCTAAAGTTAAACTTTTATTAACAATCCACTTTTTATTTAACTTTAAGTCCTCATATTTTATTTTATATTTTTGTATCAAGTATTAATAATTTCACCCTACTGATTTTTATATTTTTTTTTTTTTTTTTTTTTTTGGGAACGCCAACCAAGGGCAATGACCCATCATCAAAGAATTACGAAAACAGGATTAAATTTTGATATATAAAAAAATAGAGGAAATGAACTCCGCTAAGATTGGAACAACATCTGGTGAAGGAAAGGAAAGTATGTAGGAAGCACAAAAAGGAGTAGGTAGTTTTAGGTGGAGGAGCTTAGTGTAGAGGAGGGAACGCTGCTGTACAAGAAGAGAGCATTCAAAAAGGATATGATTTGCATCACAAACACAGTCATGATCCGAGAGGGATGAAAATTACAGTATGGGGAAGAAATAATAGAAAACCGAAAGAGAGACGAAGATTATGGTTGAGACGAAGACGTGTTATGGAGGAAATAACGGAACAACTGAAACCAGGGAAATCAGCAAACCAGGAACGTGATGAAGGAAGAGGTTGCAAGAGTTTGCAAAAGGAATGAGGATTGGAAAAGGAGGCAATGTAAATATCCGATATCATGATTTGAGGTGTGCTCATTTGGATGGAAAGAGGATATTATTGGCAGGAAATTTATTGACAAATTTGCCGTTATAGGAAGCAGAGCGAGCAAACGAGTCAACTAGGTTGTTGCCTGCGATGCCGCTATGACTGGGAATCCAAAGAAGATCGATTTGAATGGAACGAACTAAGAAGAGATTTGCAATTAAGGAACGAATGGAAAGGATAATGTAGTCGCATGAAGAGGATGGAAAAGGGGAGGATATAGCCTGCAAGACGCTCATGGAGTCAGAACAAATAAGCTATTTATTATTATAGGAGCTAAGTGCAATGAACAAAACTGCACGGAGTATTGCATACGATTCTGCAGTGAAAATGGAACAGAAGGAAGGAAGTTTATAAAGTTCGTAGTGTGGAAGAGAAGAAATAAGAAAGGAAGCTCCGACCCCCTCATCGCTTTTTTTATATACCTTCTATGTTTGTTCCTTCCCTATGCATCTACTATTATATATACACATGTATTCCCCTTATATTTATTGCAGTGTGTTTCGAGTTTCTATTAAGTTTTAGCTGATGACGGGTTATACCCGAAAACGTTCCTAAAAATAAGGTATAATATTTATCTAATTTATTGTTATAAATTATTTTCACCCCCCCCCCCCTGTTATATTTGTTCATTATTACTAGTTTGTTTTATTATATTAGTGTTTATTGCTTTCGAATGGCACGATCAATGACATAGCCAAACTCCGATTCTATTAGCGTGTACAGATTGTACGCGGATAATCTGAACATTTCGTACAGAACCCGGAAACTGCCCGACAGATACACCGCAAATAACTCAAATAAATTTCAGGGTTACGGTGTCAACGTAACGATTTAAAATTCTCTACTGCAGAAACGTACTGTGCATCGATTTCCATCGTATGGACTAACTACAAGCTCTCTTACAATGAAATCTGTACAATACCTTACACTTTCATTCATACGTAACCTTCCTTGGAACCATTTTGGATTTCCGGCTTCGCTGCATAGACCGTATTAACTGTTTTCGTATGAATATGATGAAATTACTTAATAAAATGTACGGACCACATACGAACACGTTCCCATCAATTCGTCGCTCATCGGTTTAATAATTTACGTTTCTAGTTCAACTAACCGATTTATATTTTGTATTGCAAATTTTGTTTTTAAATTTTATATTATACTTTAGTACAAAACTCATACTTTTTTGTCATTTTTCAATTACAAAAGATTCGAGCAATATTTAATATATTATAAAAGAACATGATGCAATTTTTGAACAGCCCGAAATAAACATATCAACTAATAATATCCATTTCAAAACACCACTTAAATTACAACCACTACCGAAAATTCGTAAACCAAATTTTCTAATAAAACCGTATCGGTGAATTACAACTTATAAAATACTCACACGCGCGTGAACTAATTTAATAGTTGCATTTGAAACTACTTTTTTGTATTTGACACTTATCCCTCGCCTGTTCTTAATAGTTTTCAGTATCAATTTTTAAAAACTAAAACTTCTGATTCTCTTTCACCGATTGGCCTACTAAATTTGGTAGCATTGAACCTCACCTAAAATTTGTCTGTTTCTCTCACGTCTGGTTTTAGTAAACAACGGCCAAATAACTGTAGAATCAAACGATGGAGTTAGCCATTAAGAATTTACCTTTTAATCTCAAAACATTCCATTAAAATTATTTCTATCGCACACTTTATATCTATTTGTATGCCTGCCAAACAAATCCATTATCTTCTAGTTTATTGTTAATATTTTAACTTAATTTTTAGAATTAATTCATGCGTTTTAGCTTCCACTAATTGCAATTGCACGTTAGACACATCATAAAGCATGTACAACGCAAATTAATAGCAACCCATTAGTAGCATATTCACCATGATTATGAATCAGTGTCTCCGAAACATATATCGGTGTAATAATTTTTTAATACGTGAACTATTTTCTAGTCAGAGAATAATTGCTTATATAATTTTAGAAAACAAGATATTAACAGGAAATCACGTATCTAACAAGAGACTGATAACCTAAAATGACAGCCCGGGCACATAATTTTGGCATCATAAGTCAACAAATCAATTCTTTCTGAGTTTAGTACAAACTAAGTAAAATACTCACGTTTTTATTAATCATGTAGTCAAAGGTGTTTTCTAAAAAGTTTTGTTTGACGGAGTTGAAAATTTACAAATAACGCCGATTATAAATACGGAATTTTCGTTTTTTTTCCTTTTTTTTTTTTTTTTTTTTTTTTTGTGGTTGACAACTCAATATTATGTCGTATATTACTTAAGTTATTTTTATGTTTCAGCCGAAACGATAAAGTAAGTTTTATATTTTCAATCTTTTGGCTGAAAGCAAATTTTGTCAAGTCAAAAAAATAAATAAAACCCGGACTGATCTAAACTTTGATCAAAACTAAATCTGCGTTTCAAAACTTTCTACATATTATAACGATAAAAAAAAAATCGTTGGAAGATTAGACACTCAGTCCTCTATTGGCATGCCCCATATTCTTACATACACGCAAGTTCCCTCAGCATTTATAGATTTCCCATTCTGATTAAAACAACTCATTTTCATTATTAATACAAATCATATTATATACGCACAAGTGAAAGCTGTGGCTGTATAAGTCTCTCATTTTTATTATTTTTAAAATATCGTACGAATTCGATACAAATGTGTCAATGTGATTTTGAAACTGATTATTGTTTGATTTATTATTATTAGATAATTTGTCACAATTAAGTTTTTTTCTTTATATTTTAAAATTGTGTATGTCGTTTGTAATGATGAATTCAAAAAGTAATTTTACTATAAATAAAACTGTCGCACATTATCGCAACGGTCAGACGCTAAATACGAAAATGCGTCTTCGAGTAATTCGTCAATTGGTGAACCCTTGCGATATCAGCCAACTACGAGTAGTAACTAATAACCGACCACCAAGATACCTAACAAATCTTATAAAAGTGAATAATTTTGAGCCCAATATGTTTCCCAACTTTTTCTCTGATGTTTATTTTCTCGCGGCCCGGTAAAAACTATTGAAAAAGTACCAAACTAGAGATGACAGTTCGAATTCTATCGAGCTGTGCCAAAAAGCACGAATTATTATTCACCGTCATAGAACGATATTTCATTATTAACCGCATCATCGCAGCTATTTTATTTACATAATTCAGAATATACGTTAACTGTTTCCATAAGAGAACATTTACAAATTTAATTTATCGGTAAAAAATAGAACAATAAAAAAAATAAAAATGCAAATTAAACGATTAAATATAATAAATCAAGATTAATTAGAAATTTACATGCGCGTAATAATAAATTCAAAACATCCTCATTTTGAACTAATAATATGATCGTGATATATTTTTCCCGCAACATTCCTGTAAACGTATACACATACGAGTGCTAAAAATGTTTGAATCGTTTTATCGCTATTTTCTGAGATTTTTTAAAACTTACAAAAGTTTCTACCCCATATTAAAATTAAATTTTTATTTGCTATATTAATAACTATCACGGCGTACTCAAAAAAAAATAAATATTCTATCTAAAATTTCAGCATTTTAATGCGATTGTAAAAAATTTAATATATCTAGAAAATGTGTTTTTATTTTTCCTTTTTGGCTTAGCGAAAAACCATTTGGCCACTGACAAAATTCTATGAATAAATAGAAACTGGATAGTATATATATATATAAAGGAAAATCGGATCTATCAAGCAATTTTATGTATTTACAATCTAGTTCTAACAAACATGGCCGCAATGCTTTAACATAGCCCATGAATGCCGAAAGAGAATGAATTAAAAATTAAAAACTGACCCCATATCCCAAGTGCAGCAAGCACTGGAGTGCGACTGAACAGAAAAAGTTAAGAAAGTGAGTAAAGATGAGAAAAGAAAAAAAGGAAAGAAACTAAAAGGAAACAATTCAACTGTTCCAACCCAGTCGAAAGAACAAATCTATTTTTTCCGGAAAGACGCATTAAGTATCAACTAACTTATACGGTTTGTATTTACAAATTTGAACAAAATTACTAAGGTTACTCTAGTACATAGCAATGAATATATATATATATATATATATGGCCGATATATTCCAATAGCCATTAATTCATTAATCAGAGTGATTCTACTATGTTCAAACCAAAACCATGATTAAAAAACAAACGATTAATGTCATCTCTTAAACTAAGTACGATTGTCACCAATACTGGTATGGAAGATCCACTACCGAAAAGTTTCGCGATACTCTAGAATGAACCGAGCGCAGCCTACAAATGACCGTAACAAATCGACGAAACCAAAGGTTGCTGGACAACAAATACAGCGATAAATGTAATACGTGACATTACATTATCAAATTACTTTTATCATGTAGGTTTTTTTATTCGTTTTAAAATGAATACACTGGTCTCCATGTAAGCGAGTTATTGATTTTTACCGGTCGAGGATAAAATGATCAAATTTTTATCGGACCATAGTCGGAGCATTATAAAAGAATCGTTGAGAAGCATTGGTCTGAGGAAATTAACAAATTTTCGTTGGCGATGAGTAGTTGGCCTATGCGTTAGGATCGCAAAGAAATTACCTGACCTTTTTCGGTTACGGGTTGGCGTGTCCGTCCTTAATTACCTTTGAAATTTAGTTACCAGTTACCCAATTTCCATCGCAACTACTTGACAACATATCACGTCTTAAATAGCAAAAACTAATATTTTTGAAGAACAATTCAGTACAAATCAGCAAATTAATTACTTGTTAATTATTGCATGTAAATATGTAAACAAGCATATACACCACTAAGAGTATAAAGACTGACTCAGGTTAACAAGTTAACTTTTTCTCGTTCACTAATAAATTCATACAAGTATCAAGAAAAAAAAAATAGTATGCAGTTAAGTGTAGGTGTTAGGAAGTTGAATGATTTTAATTTATTAAACATCAAAAATATCAGTCTTACATACACACTCTGCATATTACTGCATCATCACGGCACAAGTTAATAAAATGGTGTCTAGTTCACTGAACGGTTAAAATATACACATTCACTATCACACGAGCGCTTTCAGCATTGACAGACTTCATGGTTTTACTGACACACTTTATCATCACCACTATCACTGAAACTGTTTTGTACTTTAAGTCGTAGGTAAATGGAAAATAATAAACTTGTACTCTCGCTGTGGGGAATCAGACGGTACTACTATTTTCTAATTTGTCACACGATTATTATTTTTTTTATGCATAGTTTAATAAGTCATTGAAGTTTACCTACTAAGGCAAATATTATCAGTATTAAAACACCTGTTTCTTTCAGAAAAACGTTAATTTTTGCTTAAAGGGACCATATTTTTCAACTTCCGTAATCTGTAATACTGATCTAAATGAAAACATATAAAAAGCGTGAAATCGCAGATATTACCTTCATAAGTCATATTGAAACATATTATTCTAAAGATCAACATGGGCAAAACAAATTTGATGACATTCAACTATAGAAAAATTAACATAAACTTAAATAAATGCGGACTGCAGATGTAAAGGATAAATTAAAATACCTGGGGGCATTCTGATAGATAAAAACCTCAAATTTGACAATCATTGCAAGTACATAAATGATAAAATTACGAAATTTATTAATATATTCACAAAGTTGTTTAACAATAACATTCATACGAATTACAAAAGAAAAAGGAATAATATACAAAACAATGTTATCATCAAATATCTATTGTACGGATTATACGGTAGTATTATTTACAAGGATATGCTAAAGTTTAATAAATTTCAAAAATTTTTAGCGAGCATACACAGAATATCATAACTAATTAAAGCTTACAAAACAATAAATTATACAAATGCCAATAGTTATAGAGCGGGAATATTCATACTTAGAAATAGAAAAACATTTGTCTATATTTTTGCAATCAAAAATGGATTAAAGGTAGAACACAAACTTTCGGAAATGTCACATATACAAATTTACAGATATTATATAATACGAGTAGACAATAAAATTTTAACAGCTAGAAAATTCAAAAAATATATCAGCGAACAATGTATATGGAAAAGTTTGAAACGGTGTGGATAAGTGTCATGACGGAATAACGAGTTTTTTTGCAACCATTAAGGAGAGGCTAAATGACACGTACTATATACTTCGAATATTTACAACGTACAATTTATATCAGGGGACATGGAAATTTCAAAATCTACCTCAAAAGATTTAATATAGCGAAAACTGAAAATTGCATTAGATACAACGAGCAGGACAGTGTACAGCACATATTCCGAGTGGATGCAACATTCTAAATATAGAAATAGCGGAAGACTGTAGTAAATTTCCACGAGAAAAAATGAATATTTTCAATAAATTGGCCAAAAAAAGGAATTGGAATATAAGATATCCGATATTAATATTATATTAATATTATAGTATATTTAAGATTAATGATTGTAAAATCTGTGGAGTGGAGGAATCCAAAACTTAATTGGATGGTTTCCACCGCTGACCACATTAAACTTTTATATGTAAAAATAAAATAATAAAAAAAATAAAAAAAAAAAATAATGAAAAATATTAATGGGCATGCACACAAATGGGTAAACGTGTGCAACTTAGATACACAAAAAATCACTTTTGGGGAGTACTTGCTTAATTTTTTTTCTCTAAATTATGATTTTTAGTTGTTGTTGTTTTTTTGTTTTTTTTTCTAAAGCAAAAAAGACGGAGTTAACAATGTGTCATGCTAAATGTTTGAAGGAAAACTATTACAGGATTTATCGTGTAACTTACTTCCAACAAATGTAGAGAAAGTTACGGCATGCGCGAAGCCAAACACATTAATAACCGCAAGCAATATGTAAATCAGGCGAGAAATAATAAATTAGCTCGTTAGAACTAACTCGAATTTAAATCATATTCAATTCACGATTAAACTGCAACGAGCAAAAGCATTAACAACAAGCACAAGTTGAAAACAGATTCTATTGCTGCATTACTTAAAATATTTATCGTGTGCTCTAATCAACCACAGTACTCGTTTGAATATCATGTCACTTTTTTCTCCATACAATGTGGGGAAACACGCACAAGCAAACGATTTATCGGGTACTAAAACTAGCGTATGTAGGGCTAAAAACGATTAATTTGCACACCTGAAGTCATTTACATGTTTTAATTTGAAATAAAATATTTTCTCAAATTTGGCTATTTTTATATTTCCAAAAAGTGGCGTTTCTGTCTAAACGTGGTGATCTTTTAATAACGTAAGGCTTTTAAAATTAATAGAATAATGATAGCCGTTCCTTTATATTCATGAATGGAGAGAAATAACTATCGCAAATTTCCAGCATACGCCAAATTATATACACTGTGTCAATGTCGAAAATATTAAGAAAACCATGAAACACCTCTGTATCCAATAAGCAAAAAAAAAAAAGTGCTAAATTCGCTAAAAAGTAAAACTCATTATCACGTGAATACAATGCAAGTTGACTTCAAGTGTATCACAAAAAAAAGTAAGCCGTTAACATCGGTCGGTGTTTAGAATAAGTAGAAATAGGCTCTAAAGTGATACAAAATCGCATAGCAGTATAACATGCGGACCAATATACCATTATCGACGGAGAGCTGGGGGGGGCTACATTGGTTTCAACACGACTCGGAGCATGAAATATTTTACGTGGAAAAGGTTCGATTCTGGCCAGCAAAGCAAAAGCCCAACAGTCAGAGGACGTACTGGGGAAGTACGCGGGCGAATGTAAATTTTTCGATTAAAAAAACTATCCATGTGCACGGCTGAAAATTTACACAGATATCATCAAGGATCATGAGAAAAAGCAGGAAAAAAATTGTCAGAGAAGGGTAAGTTCGAGGCTAAACAGTTGTCAGAAGTTGCGAAAAATATCGGAAAATTTACATATTAAAGAAAACTTGTGACAATTTAAATTTAAGCCGTTTTACAGACAGTGTCCAGTATATGCAAAGTGTCAGAAGTTAAAGTGGAAGAGGTTATGAGAAAATCGGATGCGCAGTGCAAGAGCGTATTTCGGTTTGCGGTGCAGCGCCAATCGCTTTTCTTTTGATTTTCACACCGTACACATATTTTAGAACATTTCCGATTATTTACCTGCGTAATCAAAGGAGGGGGACTTGAGATACTGGTATCGAAAAGTCAAAAGTCAATTAAAAAGAATAATTCGTAAATTATAATTAATAATTTATTGTAACGTATGCAACATTCTGCGTAATTTGTATTATGTTTAAACAAAAATCATGATACAACCAATATTGAACAAGGAAAAGAATCAACGCAATCTAGAACCGAAAAATTGGCTATGATGAAAATTTTGCGAAACGACAGTGTTCTTCTACCGAACCACATCGATGGTGTAATTGTTGATGGTATCTTTTTTTTTTTTAATTGACTCGATAAAACATGTACTCCAATCGTTCGGTAATATTTCAAAAAAAATTTTGCCAATTTTTATAAATTCTTACAAGCTATAATGCTTCATGTGTGCATGTAGTATTTGATCGCTACTGGTCGCTATCTATAAAAGACTACGAACAATCGTTAAGGGGAGGTTTTTTTTGTTTAAAATAAGCTGTAAGTCCCACAAGGCATACTGACCGTCGTCTGTGGGTGCCCTGCACGCTTATCATCGTTTATTCAAAAAATATGATGCAATATTTCTTTACAATTATACAATTAATTTTCATAATTATAAATAGCGAGAAAAAATAAATAAAAATAAAATAATCATAATAAAACAAAACTAAAAAAGATAAAAACAAAAAAGAACTACTTATCATTATACAATTTCATACTACATGTTCGACAAATATACGAGAATGGTCGATTCTCCGTCACAGCCAGTTTCCAATTTATCTAACTTAACGTCGCACTCATTAATGTTATCAACCAACCATTGCTTAATTAATACTTTTCAAGTTCCCTATTTCTTTTTCGGCATTATATCTTCTAGGATTCGTTCTAGCAACTTAATTGAAACACTATTTCATCCGTATTATCAATCTTACTCTGTTTATGCCTTTCGGTCGAATAAAATAAACTTCCCTACTATTCCTCGTTGTTCTGCTTCTTGCCATTGTAGCTATTGATATACTTGTGGTATTTTATATTCAAACAATCGGTAATAAAAGTAGCAGCATCCCTGGAGACATTTCATTTCTCTCTTTCCATCAGCTAATATTAACCTGATCTTTGTTATAGGAATATTATCTTTAAGCATTTCTTTCGCTGACTACTAACCTTTTTGATTATCCCCCCCCCCCCCCCCCCCCAAAAAAAAATTAATATCCCATACGTGATTCTAGAAAATACTATAGCGTTATAATATACTCGCAAAATACCATATCGTATTGAAAGAGTTAATTTATAAAGTGATTTTATCAGATAAATATATAACATTCTTGTCCCAAGATAATGTGCCCTGTCGATGATTAATCCTAAATATTTAACCTCTTCTGTCGTTTCCAGTTGTGTACACCCACAGCTCGAAGTAGAAGTCAAGTAATAAATGTAAATTGTTATGTATTTTAATAGATGGTTTATATGTTTTCTATATCTACTGGACGTTCTTCTTATACAGAAAGCCTTCGATGTTTTTATATTAATAGTTAGATGTTTATCGGGTTCTAACCATGTGTACGTTATCTCTAGTCCGGACCAAGCTAGGACACATGATTTTGCCAAAAAACTGAGGAATGACAAATTTCAAGAAGCTCTTGTCCTTTTCCTTTTCCTTTTTTTGGGGGAGGGGGGGCTGTCAGTCCTTTTCCTAATTTTACAATTTTATTAAATTTTATTCATTAGTAGTTCGTACAGCGTCGTTAATGGTAATGTTAAAAGGGAGAATCTAGACCTTATTTTTTATCCTTCGAACGAAGAGGCCGACACTAAAATTGTTTATCATGCGTCTAAAATAAATTCAGATTCAACTGATATCGTTGTTATTACACGTTGGGTAATTTGCATAAAATTACAGCAAAAATTGATATTGAATGTGGCGTTTCAAGAAGTCGGCATACTATAGATGTGTGTAAATGCGCTTCATGAACTTTCAGGATTAGATCTGTGCAAAGCATTGCCGGGATTGCATTTACCGGTTACGATTATAATTCTGCATTTTTTAGAAAAGGTGAACAGCGCTCATTTCAAGTACTCGCAAAAAACAAAGAGTTTTAGCAAGTGTTCGCTAGTTTAGGAGATATACAGACGATCTTTTTGGAAAATGTACCGACGATATGAGACACAAAAAAAAATCAATAATGTCAGATATCGAATGTTCTTCCCCCGAGATTATAAAGTTAAAAATACTGATAAGGTCTTTTTAAAAACAAATTTGAAAAACTTTGACGCTTCCTACCATCTTAGCTGCTACAGAAAAAATGAGAAGATATTGCACACTTGTGGAATAGGGCAACATTACCGGATCTAATTGAATTTGAGCCCGAAACATCGGGGTGGACCTTAAATGATGGAAAAATAACTTTCGGCAGTTTGAAAGCCCACACAGTTGCCTCCATCAGTTAAAGATGTCACACTTTGGATAATCAGGATGCGGAAGGTAATTTTCGATTTGCGACTCTTAATGGCATATATGATTTATTTAGTTTATTTAAATATTTATTATTTCCAGTTGATGACGAGAAGTCCGACACTATGATAGCGATGAAAATTCAGAAATTAAAGAAAATGTACAACATAGAAAATACGAAATCGACACTGAATATTTCATAATTTGTTACGATTAAAATTTATTTTTTTCTTATAAAAATTAATATCGAGTTAGCTTCTGACTTTTCGATAACAGTTTCTCAAGTCCCCCTCCTTTGATTACGCAGGTAAATAATCGGAAATGTTCTAAAATATGTGTACGGTGTGAAAATCAAAAGAAAAGCGATTGGCGCTGCACCGCAAACCGAAATACGCTCTTGCACTGCGCATCCGATTTTCTCATAACCTCTTCCACTTTAACTTCTGACACTTTGCATATACTGGACACACTGTCTGTAAAACGGCGTAAATTTAAATTGTCACAAGTTTTCTTTAATATGTAAATTTTCCGATATTTTTCGCAACTTCTGACAACTGTTTAGCCTCGAACTTACCCTTCTCTGACAATTTTTTTCCTGCTTTTTCTCATGATCCTTGATGATATCTGTGTAAATTTTCAGCCGTGCACATGGATAGTTTTTTTAATCGAAAAATTTACATTCGCCCGCGTACTTCCCCAGTACGTCCTCTGACTGTTGGGCTTTTCCTTTTCCACGTAAACAGTTTATAATGACGTATTTTTTGCTGCTCATATTTAGTTTCGAAGATTTTCCGGAGCACACTAGAAATTCTCGCGTTCTCTAAATTATTAAATATTAAATATTGCATTGGAATCTTACCATTCTTGTTTTCGCCAAACCAATTTCCCATCACAGTAACTACTGCAGGCCATCCAGTACTTTGAACTAATCCACTAAACAACTGAAAACGAATTGTAATTTATTCATTAATAAGCTGTCCGAATATAAAAATGTATGCGAACTAAGTTTAAAACTGCCGATTTATTTAGGAGTATAAATTGATATATAACGAAAAATATCCCCAATTGAATTTGTGAAATACTAAAAATGAAAATTTCTTCGACATCTTCCGATCATAATTTATTCGCTTAAGCGATTTTAATAATATAAACGACTAGTAGTGGGAATTCTTATAAATATTCGACCGATATTAGATCGATTTTTCACCTAGGGGCCATAACAGGTTAATGCGAAAATAGTCAAATAAATGGAATCAATAAAAAAAAAAACAACAAATTACAAAATAATTTGATTTAATTCGAATACCTGATACCGATATTTACAAAATATATCGAATTATTTTTAATAATAATGCAGCGCGAATTGTAGCATCCATTTAGCCTAATTTTTAAACAGTTTTTAGTGACGATAGAATTTTCAACGAAAAATAGTATATAAATTAGGGGTCCGGTCGTTTCGGCCTCCGCACGTTTCGGCCTCGTCCCTTTTCCAAGTAAACTTAGTTTAGTGTTAGTAAGTTTTTAAATTGTTTTTTCCTTTAGTTAATATCAAATTTAAGTCGTAAAATAATCATTGAATCAAAAAAATTAGGAATTAATTTGCTTAGAAAATAAATCAATAGAGTTTCCAATGTTCTTTTTTTGTTCATATATCGCTTAAAAAATTATTTCCTCTTACAAAGACTTAAAATGTGCTGATTATATATTCATTTAGCGGATTATTTCAATAAAAAATTTCGGAAAAAATTAGTCAATCGCGGCAATAATTTCCCATTATGACATTTTTTTCTTTTCTTTCAAGGAAAAACCACGTGCTTTATAATAAATTTTTACATTACACAAAAAAAAAAAATATATAGATTTTAATAATTATGAAAAACTATTAATTTGAAAAAAGCAAAATCGATCTAGCATCTGAATTTAATTTTAAAAAATTTAGTCTTAAGAAGTTATTCTCCCATTTTCATGTTCATTTTCAACAGGAATCATCCATTTAGGCTTAATTGACTAGCCCCTGGTCGATTATTAGCCTTAGAGAAAATTATTTTAAAATTTGTTTTAATTTAGTATTATGTAAATTGAAATTACGGTAATTCATACTTATCAGAGCAGCTTGTTTAGTAATAAAATTTAATAAAATTAACAAAGTAAATTAATAAAAATTTTCCAACAACTATTTGATCCTTTCAAAATGTCATTACTTTAAAAAATAAATAAATATTGATCGCCGGTAAGTATTTGGAAAAAAATAAAACAGCACTATAAAAGGTTACATGCGAAAAGGAATTTTATGGAAATATTCTACTCTGCTCATGTTGTTAATGTAAAAAAATCTAAATTTTGTACAACGTTTTTTTTTTGATTTTTTCCTTATCATGAAAAAATATTTCATTCCCAATTTGTTATGGGTAATAAGGTGGGGGGTAGCGAGTGTATTTATTTTTGAAAAAACGTATATATATATATATTAAAATATATTTAAAATTATATTAAATAAATAACAGCTATACTTGGAATAATAAAACGATGTAAATCAAGATTATTTTATATTTGTATTAATGTAGACTACTCTTTAACAATAGTTGATTTAGAAGAACCGTTTTTCTTTTTTTTGTTTTTCCTTTATTGTACGCTTAACACAAATTAGAGGCAGTCCAACAAATAATTAAATATCTTTTCAAAATTGTTTATCGGTTAATCGTCCTCGTGATTGTTTCTATTTTTTTTCCATTTTCTTCTTGTGTACTGTAATGATTCCGTAAAATAAGAACTTTTTTCACTTATCAAACCTAATTATTAATTTCTTTTGCTCTTTCGTGGAAGATAAAACTGTTTGCAACAGGAATGGAAAGCAGTTTTTATTTCGGTATTTTTTAAACTTGCGTCAACAATTTTTTTGGTCTTATCCTTTAATCAGTTTACTTCGGATTCGATGGAATTGATCGAAAAAAGATGATGAATAAGATCTTGAAATGAGCCTACAGAGATTAAAAAAGAAGCAGAAGCGGATAATTGTCATAGATCTCATATCTTATTCTTGTTTTTCTTGAAGTTGACTCTTTATAGTTTTATTGTAAAACAGTTGTTAACATTTTGGCGGAAAAAGAATTACTAACAAGCAAACTAAAGAGATATGTACTGCAAGTGGAATAATTTGTCGAACCGATTATGAATGAAGCTGTTTTCTATACTAAGTGCAGCGCTTCAATTTGTTCATTTTACCAAATTCTGAATGGTTAAACAAAACATGAAGTTTATTTACCTGTATTGTTCATTGTACAAGTGTGACACTATTCGAAATTTCTAAGAAAATGGTTAATTTTTCCAACAGGAAAGAGCATAATAAAATATACAATGAATGGATGTGAAACATGTCATTATTATTATTCTTACTTTTTTGTTCAGAAACAAAAAATAAAAAAAAAAAAAAGAACGCTAGCAAAGGATGTTGGCACATACAATAGTGTTTCTGTCACTCGTTGACAGATCTAATATAATATCAAAAAAATAAAAAATTCCCCTGTTAAAATAATTCATTTATAAAAATATTATCCTGTTCGTAGGTAGTTCGTTTTCACCTTTTTTCTTTAGATTTTTTGCAGAAACATTAATTATTACAATAGCACATGAAACCGAAATTGTAAGAAAAAAGGTGGAAGATGTTTTGAAGAAGCCTTCACTCTTTGTTTTTAATGGATGTAAAGAAACATCATTCAACTGTTTAAATAAAAAATCAGTTCCATAAGTTAATAAATTCTCACTTCAGGAGTAAATTTCGTACAAATATTGTTTATTTTAAAATTTAGAAATTTTATATTATAAAATAGATCAGTTTACGATAAAATTACAATGTGCAGAAATGATAGAACTAAGCAAACTATTAACCTGACCACGTGACAACAAAGTGTTGATAATATTAATTTTTACCAAGTGAACGGGGGTTTTGTTGTGTCCTGTTCTCAAGTTCTCAATCTCGTCATCGTTACTATAAAGTCTCTTTCAAAGTTATTTGCTCTTTTAAACCAAGGAAGAACCCTTGGAACATACAAGGGGGGGTACAATAGATCATTTTATTTGGCAAAATGAAGTTTACAAGCAGGGTAGGGACAAACTTAGAACAGAAATCCTATCAGAGCCGCATACCATTCCAGTTTCAGTAACACAGATAGTGGCAGATTCAACGTCGAATTTAGCTGCATTAGTGTATAAATTTATAAAATACCACAGCATAGAAATATATAGAAATAACAAATAAGGAAGTTCTTTATAAAACAGTCCATTAAAAAGGGTTAAGTTAAAGAAAAAACTGACTAAATGGCGAAGGCTAAGCCAAAAAAAAAAAAAAAAAAAAAAACAGAAAAAAAAAACAAAACGTTAATAAAAACGGAACTATTAAGACATACACGAACATAAAAATATTTTTTAATTATTGCTAATAAATGTTTTCTAATTTTTAATATAGCTTTTAAAAATTCTAAGCAAAGATAAAATTTAAATGAAGTTGAAGTTCGAGAGCATACTCCATTAAATAAAACAAGTTCAGTCAAGCATGAGGTTTCATGCGCTGAGGATTCCGTATGTTAAGTTAAAGATAACCATAATTTTTATTTACATAATACTAAATTCAAAACAACAATAATTCCAAAACAGATATTTTTAGTCTAGTTCTTTTTCACACATCACGCAGTGTCATCATATTGTACTGCAAAAAAAATAAATTCTAATAAATAAACGCTATTTAGTCCTAGATTTTTGGAAGGATTAATTATCAATAAATATTTAAAAATTTGTAATTGTACTTGTTTGTTTTCCGAACTTCTATATAGTTATATTTGAATACTATTACTTAAACCACCTTCCCTGTTTGTCACTATTTATTAGATTACGATTTTTAAATAAAATTTATTTAGATATATACAAAAAATTTTAAATAAACTACGCAAACATGCCAGAATGAGCATATTTTCAACCCCATTCGAAATTTATAGCTATAATATTCGCGATCCAAACAGGGGGCTACATATTAGTTTACGCGCTTTTGAACTTTTCGGCAAATTCGAATGTTTGGTTAAGAAAACGAAATACGGTTTTGTTCCCGACAAATAGTAATCTTTCAAACGATATATCACATGCCCGGGAAAAAAAATATTTTTTCCAAAATTTCGAGCTTTCAGCGCCTCGGGGGTCTCATTCTAAAGCTGGAGAGCCGGATGTTTAAAAAACCAGAGAAATATACGTGGATTCGCATATTTTATATCTTGTTCCAAATGTATAGCTGTAATACTCACGTCGCAAAAAGGGGGCTACAAATTAAAGCTCACACCTTTTTGAACTTTTCAACAGCTTTGAAAGTTTTGTTAAGAAAATGAAATACGGGTTCGTTCCCGACAATTAGCGATCTTTCTAATGATATATCGCAAGCCCGGAAAAAATTTTTTTTTTTTGAAAACTTCAAGTTTTTGGCGCCCTGAGAGTCTAATTAAAAAGCTGGAAATTTCGATGTTCAAAACTAGAGAAATATACGTGGAGTCGCATATTTTAAACCGTGTTCGTAATTTTTAGCTATAATATTCGCGGCGCTAGGGGGGGGACACGTCATTTTTCGTGCTTTTTTGAACTTTACGGCAACTTGGAAAGTTTTTTTAAGGATATGAAATACGGTTTCGTTCCCGACAAATAGCAATCTTTCCAACGATATATCACATGCCCGGGAAAAAAATATTTTTTTCCAAAATTTCGAGCTTTCGGCGCCCCGAAGGTCCAGGTTTAAAGTTAGAAGGCCGGGTGTTCCAAACTAGAGAAATATGCGGGGATGCGCGTATTTTTAGCCGCGTTCAAAATTTTTAACTACAATACTCGCGGCGCTAGGGGGGAAACGTCATTTTTTGTGGTTTTTTGAACTTTTGGGCAACTTTACATAACTTTTGTAACGTAATTTTTTGATTTTATGAAAGTACTCCTGCATTGTAGTTTATATTTTGAATTTCAGCGTTATAAGTTTATCTAGTGACCAGTTATGATTTTTTAAGTGATTTTTGAGGTCGTTTTATGTACCATATTATATATTCTTGACGGTTTTTTGGGTTTTTTGCCGCCCAGGGTAATCGGTCATCTTCAAGTTATATATCGTTTTAAAGAGAATTTTAATTGTGATTTATGTTCCAAATTTGAAGTTTATAAGTCAAGCTGTTCGTGAGTTATTGATTTTTATTTGATATTTTTGTCATTTGTGTACCATCTTATTAGGATTCCGTAAGTTATTACGGAATCCTAAAAAGGAAACATAACATCATGTAAAAAAAAAATAAAAAGAAAGAAAAAGTAGAAGACAGACGTCGGGTAAAGAGCTTTTTTTTCGCCGAAATAAGTTAAAAATGGGGCAGGGAACGCAAATGTATTGATAAGACATAATGAAAGTGGTTTATCGACGTTGTAGTTGACATTTCTACATTTTTGCATTGCTACATACAAAAAAGAAAATAGTCCATTACATAATGCATATAAACACAGATTTAATCAGTCAAGGTAAGTATTGTTTTTCATTTTCTCGACATAAGAAAAAAAAAAGGTGAAAAAATATTTTTTTTTTGGTTATTGGAAACCTATTACGTTAGTAACTGGTATTCGTTTAATTTCACGCATTTGATAAGGAATACCGCGCTACAACATTACGGACGAAATGTTTAATAATGATAGCAATGATAATTACGATAGCAATGATAATTATGATAATAATAATAATAATAATAATAATAATAATAACAATAATTTCACTAATTTATTTTTCGTTTTCGCACCGCTACGCCAGATAAACAAGATTATCAATTATATGATAAAAGTCCGATATCGCAAGCTACATAGAAATCGTATCAAGAATACACACATCGGTATATTAAACAATCATTAAGAGTGTGTTACAAATTGTAATTAATGAAAGTTCTACGCGCAGAGTAATATTATTATTTCCTAATCTAGTAATTTTTAGTCAGTATGTTAATAAATTGCCCAAACGACATTAGGTGAAAATAAAAAAAAAAAAAAGTAACTTTTATAAACACGTAGATAAATAAAAGTACTCGTATGTGGATAAAAATTAAAAATAATCGAAACAAATTACACTATCCATCATGGAGACGTGCGTATTTAATCTGTGTAAGCACCATCATTCTAAGACCAGAGAAGTCGATATAAATAAATTTGACGAACTGAATTTTCTCGGTCAAAGTCAAAACCACTTCCGCAAATGTTACCAACATCATTTGTTGTCTTCACTTTTATATTTTCATTTTTTTCATTTCTATTAGCGCGTTTTTCTTCTGTCTCATCATATACAACCGGCGGCGGTTTAATGTTCCACGCCGATCAACAGACTATCCGGAATCGATTGATCTCGGCAAGATTTAGTCATAACGATAAAGCATAAACGTACTTATGGTGCGGTATCTATCAACGTATGCAACATTAAATGTGCAGTTGATACAAATGATGTTAGTTTCCAGAAGTATGTAAATTACATTTTATATTGAAATATAATGAAAAAAAAATGTTAAAAATATTATCAAATAATACCTATTCTAAACACTCCTTTGTTTACACCACTGACGCCCATCACATTTCAGTGTTCTTGCTCTTCCTCCACAGTGTCCTTTTTCACTAGCTATTATTTTCAAGTCTCAAAATTCCCAACCCACGTCGTTAAATTATTTCCTTTATTTGATTAATTAACGTGTTTTTATTAAATTTAAATTATTTCTCGCTTTTCTATGCTTCACTTTTTTTCTCTGTTTTATCAAAGCGCCGCCGGCCCCCTATTTATCCATCATCACAAGAAAAAAATATCCTGAAAAACCCCTGAAGAAATAAGGTAATAGCCAAGAATCGAAAGTGAAAAGCAATAGAGAATCTACAAAGGAAAGGAAATTACAAGAACGGACGAAAGAGGCAAAATGAGGGTTGTATGGAAAAGAAGGTATAGAGAGCACTTATAAAGCGGATAGCGATAAAACTACCATAAAGAAAGAGAAGATGGGAGCAAGAGGCCGAAATTGTGATTGCCCATGGTAATCCGCAATAGCTGAAGCGTGCGCCAAAAATATCGATCAACAAAAATATCTTTTATCAATGTGATGATAATACCCCTATGAAAGACATTTACAATAATCAGCGGGAGGAAGAATCGGTGTTATGCGGAGGAAAAGAATAAATCCAATATCTACGTTAAAAGAGATGCCATTTCTACTACAATTTAAGCACATACACATTTAACAAGTAACATTTAGTAAAATTAACGACAATTCACTGAAGAAAAATGAAGGGCATGGTTACGCCCTTCAGGTCCTCTTCCTGATCATTCGTATGCCACTTTGTTATCCTTCGTGTATACGTTCACTCATTCATAATCTTTCCATTCAACTTATATTGATATTTACCGTGAGTTCCTAGCCCCACTCGGGAGCATATTTGGTAGTGAAGTAGCTGATATTCTACTCGGGTTACTGCTTCTTCCAGCCTTTTTTTTTCAAAAAAAAAAAATTCCATTAACCTCCTGTCGATATGTAAAAGTCTCCACATCAGAGATAACGGTATATCGGATATTTACGCTGCCTCCTTTTCTAATAATTATTCATTTCATCTGTCAGTTTAATTACTCTTCCTGAATATTCATCTTTTGTATCCCTCTTTTCGACCTTTTTTGATGTTGTATCTGTTTTCCATTCTTTGCTGCCTTCCTTCAGATTTCGCGTTTCCCTAATTTTCTCCCCACACTATCCATCCTCTGAGGATGCAATTATTTACGACGCTGATCACGCAGTGTTCATCTCTTTCTTTGGAGCATTTTGTATTCCTATTTATGTTGAGGCTTCTCTTGGGCTTCCTACTTCCTATTGTGCTTCCTATATCCTGTCCTTTCCTTCCCAAATTAATTATTCCCGCTATACTGATTGCTTTTTAGCAAAAAGATTTCTGATCGGATTAAAATATAACCGAGACTTCTTTCCTTACTATTTGTTTCTGGGTAAAGGTCCTTGGTTGACGAGCCCAAGGGAAAAAGGAAAGAAAAAAAAAATAAAGAACATGGTTGCGGGACGAACTCCACACCGTAGTGTGCTGTGTTGCAATCATCGGCAATTTTGATTTCGTAAATTGTAACTTATTTGTCATATCCCTTTTTAATATATTTCAGGATTTATCGTTTTCAATAATATCCCCTTTTACGGAGTGGGGCGGCTTAATAAATCATCTCACTGGTGAGAATTGTTCCAAAGCACCTTATTTAATTATATTGCTCGTTTTCTACCCTCGTCATTTCCACTTACAAAATGAAAAAAGTTTCAAACTCGGCCGAAAAAGAAATTAAGCGACACGAGCCATATTCGATTTATTCTGCAATATGCAATTTAAAGAAAGCGTTAAAAAGTTCAGAAAATTAAAACTATTTAAATCACCGGAAAATTAGATTTAACTCTTATAATAAACCGGAAAGCATAATTCGAAACTCGAACAATCCTTTTTTTTTTTTTTACTCACAGACGACATCCGCTAGGATAGTAAGATAATATGGTCTTTCCCGATATTTAGATACGATACACACTGGATAAAGCGACCAATTCTGAATAGCAAACACACCATTATCAACAAGTCATCAAGTGGCTAAGGAGATATCATGATGATCCTGGGTGTATTGCCTTTAGTTTCCATTAAAAGAACATCTACCGGTCTTCTGACGGCAGATAACATCTTGCCGCGTTATCTTTCCTTTTGCCAGACATTTTTCCTTCAACAAAGAGCGCCTTCATGCCTTTCGCACGGATAATGTGTGTCCAAAATAACGAAATATAACGTAAAATTTCGGACGACAGTCTCGTTCAAGTTCCGATCTCATCCAGAATGGAAGAATTTGTCCTACTCCCGGAATTCTTCTTAAACAAGGATGACCTCTAGCACAGCACATTTCCACGGCATCGATTCTCCGTAGCGAATTTCAGAGCCGTTAAGAAGATTGAGAAGAACAGTGTGAATTAACCAAACTGATCAATCGGAGTACGATAGAGTAACATTTATATGGAGCTCTTTTTATTATCCAAACCAAACACTGAGCAGAGATTTTTATCCAGTAAATGTAGTCAAAAGCCTTTCTGTGATATCTGCATACCAAATATTACGCAAATGTATATAAGTAGAGCAATCTCACAAACTAATATGGTAATTCATACTTCGTGGGTCGGTAATAAATGTTAAATTATTTAATAAATCGTCTGGTTCAATACGGTAAACAAATGGTTCAACAAATTCAGGCTCGCATTTATGTATTAATTGAATCTCTCATACGTTTTAAATATGTATTTCACTGTAAAATTCTGTTGCTACAAATGTTTAGTTTGTAAAGAAAAAAAACAAAACCGAATAATAGCATCGAATGGCGTTCTTATAAGCAAACAATATTCGTCGGTTGTCAATTTTAAAAAAGGGTCTCTTCGACCGAATCTCTGCAGATATGCAATACTCGGCAATTTGTCAAAATGAAGCATTAAAGGACGCTTGGCAATGTTTAAAAACAGACCCTACAGAATAGAATAACGTTAAACAATGAAAAACACAAACACTCGAAAATGGTGCACCGCAAGACCAACGAAATATCTGAAATCATCACAACTTGCCGGTTCAACATAGTCTCTTCACCGATGACCTCTAATAATAATTTGCTTATCAGGAAATAACGTAAGAACCTTATTGAAAGAACAGTTCTATACAGGACCGATGAACTCGTGAAATAAGCAGAAACACAAGCTTCTTTGCAACTAAGACGGAATGCATTACATTTGGAATACGGCAAATCACCATCACGTAATAATAACTAGAAAAGAGCCATAAAAACATTAAACACTATAACAATTTCGGCGATAACTCTCGGTGGAAAATTAAATTAGTCGATCTTATTCACTGCGAATAAAATATCGTATAACGTTCGAGACGTATTAAAAATGATAGGCGACGCAAAATCACTGTTACCGCTGTATAAAAGTTTAATTAATCAAATACGCGTGTCTATTCTTCACGACAGCAGAAAGAAAAAAGTTTAAAAAACTGCGCATAATTCAAAATAAAACAATGCGACTCCCTTTAAGAAGAAGTCGATAGAATAGCTTACTGCTAGAACACCGATTTATTTAATCGCCGGAACCTCCTAACAATAAAATATTTCTTTAAAATACGCCCTTCCCGTACGCAAAGCAACGTACAAAAAAAAGATAAATAAACAAAACAAAAGTTGATCCTGTGTACCTGGAATAATACACAGAACACTGGCAGGCACGCATAAAATTCTACGCACCGAATTAAACATCAATCTACCTGTGAAAGCATAGAAAAATAGATCAACTAATTGAAACAGTGACATCTCTTAAAACACTTCAACGTTGGCACAACAAAGATCAGTGGAACAGGCAGAATAAGAACAACACTTTTGTGGAACTAAATTACACGCAATTAAACCGTGCTATGTCGAAAAACGTTGTTCCGTTAAAACCGAAGACAGCAAGTAGTAATAGCTTCTTCGAAAAAATTGGACACAACAGACTGACAGGTAGCTTATCTTCTCTAAAATAGCGCCCTTTCGCTCAAAATAGCAGTGCCAACTATCAGCACATCGTATATTAATGCATTGTCAGAACAACGACATATTAACAATAATTTCAGCTACGATAATAATTAACACTTTACCTAACCTCCTGAAATCATGTAATATTTGTAATTAGTCCGCAGTAATGACACAAACTACCAAGCTGCCAAGCAACTTTTTTTTCTTCTTTTTTTCTTTCATCATTATTTTATTTCACATGTAAAAATTTAATGTGGTCAGCGGTGGAAACCATTCAATTAAGTTTTGGATTCCTCTACTCCACAGATTTTACAATCATTAAGCTTAAATATACTATAATATTAATATAATATTAATATCGGATATCTTATATTCCAATTCCTTTTTGTAGCCAATTTATTGAAAATATTCATTTTTTCCCGTGCAAATTTACTACAGTCTTCCGCTATTTCTATATTTAGAATGTTGCATCCACTCGGAATATGTGCTGTACACTGTCCTGCTCGTTGTATCTAATGCAATTTTCAGTTTTCGCTATATTAAATCTTTTGAGGTAGATTTTGAAATTTCCATGTCCCCTGATATGAATTGTACGTTGTAAATATTCGAAGTATAGTACGTGTCATTTAGACTCTCCTTAATGGTGAATATGTTTTGTTGAATCGTATACTGTCGGTTTTACCTCACGATGATCGGCAATTTGGATTTACTAAGTCCCGTTCCACGACAACGCTTTTTGGCGAATTATCTAAGCAGATTGAGCGTGCGTTAAGTAAAAAGACTGCGATCGGCCTGCTGACGTTGGATATTAAAGGCGCCTTTGATAACTGTTCGTGGCCAGTCTTATTCCACAAAATTAGAGCACTCAGGCTCGATTATAGAATAATCTCAATCTTAAGACAATACTTAGATTCCAGAACTATTAAATTTATTTACGAACATCAAACATATTTTCGAAATGTTACTCACGGATGCCCGCAAGGATTGATTTTGGGCCCGATTTTTTGGAATTTGTATATTTCAGACTTACCGTTGATGCTGTAACCAGATATTTCTATGCAGATGATCTAGCATTCGCGATCACTTCTAACCATCGTCCCTCCATTTGTAAATCACTTCAAGATTACAATCAACAATATTTTAACCTATATGGAAAAACATCTTCTACAGTTGGACGAAAACAATGCACAGGAAACGAAAAAGGGACTACTACAATTCGCTACATCTCTCTATACCGAAATTTAAAATTAATGTCGTCGAAGCACTGAAATATCTTGGTATTACATTAGACTGTCGCTGCTACAGTTTTAACCAACATTTCAAAAATTTGTCCAGTAAAACGACAACGGTTCTAAATAAATTGCACTCCATGTCTGGACGCATCTTTCGGATGAACACTAAACACCGTTTAATAATTCCATTATTCACGTACAGCGTATTTATGTTCGAAGAGGCTTTAAAACGTAAAAGCATTCAGGAAGTATTAGTTAAATCCCAAAGGAAATTTCTTTTGTTTATTCTCCGTGCGCATAGAACTACTTCTGGTGATGCGTTGCGAACGTTAGTAGGACAATTGCCACTGTATTCCGTACTGCAGCATAAAATTTTGGTATTTTTCAAAGGGTTAAATAATCTCAATTTGGAGTTGGATTTAAACAATAGATTTATTGAAATGTGAAATAGCTGGGGAACAATAGCTCAACTGGAAGATTAACATTTAGTTTCGTTCCCGAGGTTAAAACCAATCCAATCAAAATCGAAGAATATTAATACGTATGTGACGCAATTTCTTACTGGACATGGTCGATTCCAAAGTTATCTGCACCGTTTCCATCTAGCAGACACCGATTTGTGTTCCTGTGGAGATGCTCCTGAAACTGTCTCCCATATCGTTAATGAGTGCGCCAAATGGAAATTCTTGTTTAAAGATGTAAATTGTTTTCCATTAAACAACGATAATTTATCAAAATTCCTGCACGCGGCGAATTCGTATTTTATCATGGCTTCCAAATATTCGGATGTTGAAGATTTTTCATTTAATGAATAATTTTATTTTAATTTTATATTGGTTAATTTTTGCCTCTTTCATTTTCTTTTTATTGTTTTAAATCCATGAGGTGTTCATTCAACTGAGATACTCATGGCTATGTATCAATTACTATATATTTATGTTATTATTCACCAAATAAATGACTTATTCACACCGTTTCAAACTTTTCCATATACATTGTTCGCTGATATATTTTTTGAATTTTCTAGCTGTTAAAATTTTATTCTCTATTATATAATATCTGTAAATTTGTATATGTGACATTTCCGAAAGTTTGTGTTCTACCTTTAATCCATTTTTGATTGCAAAAATATTGACAAATGTTTTTCTATTTCTAAGTATGAATATTCCCGCTCTATAACTATTGGCATTTGTATAATTTATTGTTTTGTAAGCTTTAATTAGTTATGTTATTCTGTGTATGCTCGCTAAAAATTTTTGAAGTTTATTCAATTTTAGCATATCCTTGTAAATAATACTACCATATAATCCATATAATAGCTATTTGATGATAACATTGTTTTGTATATTATTCCTTTTTAAATTTAAAAAGAAAAAAAAAAAACATTATTCCAGTCAACTATCACATATTTGTAAACATTACAGACACACTTGTACGTAATTTATTCCTTTAAATATTTTAATTAAAATTATTACCTCACCGCGGGTAAATATTCGGCGGGACAACTCGACAATTATACCACGCTGTCGGATTACTTTTTCTTAATTTTTCTAAGTTTATATTGGCCGAATGATTTTGCTCGGACATGAGAGCAAAGTTACAAGCAAAATTGATAGTTAATCTCTGTAAATACTGTGTTTTTGTAAAAAAAATTTCAGTCACTTATCGAGTAATAAATATTTAATGCTTCCCCTGCTCTTTAGCACAATTCAGCATGAATATTAACGTTTTTACCGCTTTTGTAAACAAAAATGCAATCAGTCCCAACTGTTTCTCTTAATAACATTCCGTATTCTCCGAAACCGTTATACACCATTATTTTCTATCTAAGGATTTTTACTAATATTATATATTGTTATTGTCTTACTTCGAGGTACGAACTGTTTTTTATTAATTTCTAAAAAAAAAAAAAAGTAAAGCAAATCCCATATCCTTGATAAGGTTGTGTAGTTAAGGTTCGCAATGAACTAAGCCTAGTGGACTTTACCTTTCCAGATTTCTCTGGTATAACCAATTTAATTTCAGATTGGATATATACCTGGGAGCGACTTTGATCCGGAACGAGACAAGTCTCGAACAAAATAGTTTTACCGATAATACTAGACCATAGTTTTAATTTAGGAAGGGAGGGGGAGTAAAACCAATTTTATAGCTGTAAATATTTAAATTTGATCAATGATGAAGCAAGAGACATATTCAACGATTACATTTGTGTATTATTCGTTATATTGCGAAATGTTACAAGTTTCTAATAACTTCACCGCTAAGTATTCCCGCTAATTCGTTCTTCGTTCGATAACAACGAAGATAATAATGATTCCATTGTAAAAGAGTATTTTTCATTTAATGACACTGTGTAAGTTTGTAAATTTACCGAAAGTTTAAGGCGAAGAATAAATAATACAAATAGTATCATTATTCTGGCATCCGCTCGAATAATTAGTTATAATTGAATAAAGCCCACAATTACCACCGCACGTATTAAGTACAATTTGACGAACAGATTTTACAATTACAAATTTCAGAGCAGTACATAAAAACTAAATTTATTTTTATTAAAATGTCGTCGGCAAAGTTAATAAAAATCAGCACGAGGGAAGCTTTTTTTTCCATAGTACCGTAAAAAAAAATTATATTCCAATTAGAAGATAAAAAATTTAAGAGCCGACAGTTAGACGGGCGAGAAAGTAACAAGAATTAATTAAAAGTGAGAGGCTAAGGCTTAAGAATTAACAATAAAAACAAAAGGGTTTAATATGAAGAACGATCGAAGAGAATACGATTTGCATTATCAGACTTGAATCATCCCGAATAATAGAAAGAACAAAACCGGCCATTCAGTTCAAAACGAAAAAAAATAAATAAATAAATAAATAAATAAATAAAAATAGAAACACTGGAAACAGACTATAATTTGATACAGAATCTTTCAACATCCTGTTTGTTAATTATAAAATACAGTATTTTATTACAAGTACAATTATAACAAACAAATTTAAGAATAAAATGAAGGCTTACTTAGAAATTCGGGTATAACCCATCATCAGCTAAGAACAAAACTCACTACGTGTGATCAAAAATGAATTCTAAATCACACTGAAGTCAAATAGGAACGAAAACGTGGTTTACATAGTATAAATCGACAATTTAAAGTCAATAATAACCTACTGTTTAATATAAAACTTGAAAATAATCTTTTAATATTTACAATTTATATTTGTATTATTTAAATGTTTAGTATAATCCTCAGATATTTATTGTAGTCTATGTACATCATCTTATTGTAACAATTATGATACATCGACTTTAAATTGTCGATTTATACTATGTAAACCGCGTTTTATTTCCTATTTGACCTCAGTGTGATTTAGAATTCATTTTTGATCACACATAGTTAGTTTTGTGCTTAGCTGATGATGGGTTATACCCGAATTTCTAAGTAAACCTTCATTTTATTCTTAAATTCGTTTATTATATTTGTAATAAAATACAGACTATAATTAAAAGCAAAACAAATAGGATAGTTAACAATAGCGAGACTTTTGATATAATAGGGGGCCAAGAAAACGTAAATCCAACTAAACGATAAGTTGTGGAAAAGAAGAATTTGCACTACTACCTGAAATAAACATTCTTGAAAAAAATATCAATAACTATCGAAACATATTTGATTTTGAATAGAAATTAACGAGAAAAATGTATTAAGCCGCAGCTAAACATATTAATAAACTACCTAAAAATATGGAGCATATATATATATTAATTATAACGTAATTCTTAGGCTACCCCCCATTCGAAAAAATGTCCCAGAAAAATGTCCCAATTTTATGTAACGTTTGTTATATTTTGTAGGATTTTTGTTATTGTTATTTAAAAAATGTCACAATTTTATGTAATGAAATATGTAACGAAAAATGTAACGAAAAAATGTCTCAATTTTATATAACGGAAGGTAAATGTTAGAATAGGATTTTCGTGGTTATGTTATTTTTTGTGTGTGTTGATGCCAGTACGAATTACGTTGTAAATTTTGATCATTTTATACAAAGTATAGAAGAGAAAGAGACAGGAATGAAAGCAGGAGGGGTCAAGGGGCACAGTCCCTTGTGAGGCCAAAGTGGCCGAGTTTATATATATATATATATATGTATACATATTTTAATGTTACAACACTATAAAAAAATCGTCAATATTTTAAATTTTTGATTTTTTTCAGGATTTTTGTGTATTTATAATAACTAATTCAGTTCTAGTGGGAACGGTTTAACCCCCCCCCCCCACCCGGACGCAACCTTGATCAATAGTATAAGCAAATAATACAAAATAATCTTTTTTATTGCGTTAATACTTTTTAAAATACTTCATATATAAATATACTATATTTTTTTAGCATGAAATATCAGTTCCGCATTTCTTGGAAAAAAATTAAAACGTTATCTAATCTAAAAAGGTAGGAAAAATAAAAAGCAACGATAAAGACAATTTTCATACTACATCTCATGTGTAATTTGCCATCGTGATAAATTGTTTCCTTATCACTGATTCGATTGTATGGCCCGATAAATTTTATTCACGTGTCACGGCTACAAATGCATCCACCAACAGCAAATGTTAGCGAAGATGATTTAAACAACTCGTTCGATGTGTACAAAAAACAATTTAACCGAAAAACAAACGATTTCTTATTTTCAATCGACTTTAACTGACGTAATACATACTCTCATCGTGTAATTAGCGATTTAAATGACAGATTAAAACAATTATCCGACAGCTGTGCCACTGATTCAACCGAGCGTAAAGTTAAATCATGCGGAAATTATTTACACCGAAAAACGGAGAAAAAATATTAAAAGACAAAAATCAAGTTTGATGACACCGCTTAATTGGATTATATTCCTGTCAATAAATTTTAAAAAATCATACATAATTTTTACTGAAAGGGAAAATTATGTAAATCAAAAATAACTACAAACAATTAAATTTGCTGTTTAAGCCTTATTTAACACAGAACGCCCGCAAATCTTAGAATTTTGTACCACTGATTTTTTTTTAAATTCCCTTTTCCGTCTGCAACCTTTACGCCTAATATTTTCATCCATTACACATTCTTCCCGCGTACAAATGTTCTTATCCTCCTCCACCTAAATGTATAAGCTACCTTGGAGTACATTTTTTATTTTAATTGGCATGTTTCTTTCATTTTTACACTGTTTTTGTTTTTTATCGAATAAATTGTAAACCGAAGCAAAAAACAAAAGAGTACACGTAAAATGATGTAATCAAAATTTTCAGTTTAGAAAAAAGATCTGTATCACTCCGAAATTATTATTAAACAGTCACACATACACCTCATATACAGCGTAAATTCTAATATAGTTTTTTTAAATATACTCCAATGTCTTCAGACATCCCTATTTTACGTTAAATCTCCGAATTAGTTCTTTCCTTACTTCAATGTATGATTTAAACTATATTACACATGAATCGTCAAGTTCGCGCGCTTTCGGTTTTCACTTGCTTCTATTCCATTCTGTCCTTTTTATCCACCTTCTAATTACCTTCCTTGTAACCTTGATATCATGTTTTATCTGAATATTCGACCTTTTTACACTCTTTCTACTAAAACTCGGTATCCCTTCACCCCCTTTTTTTTTACACTTGTTAAATAAGTTGTGGCTCTTACAGAGCAAGTATGCCCGTTGTATGAGTACCCGACACTCTTATCCGTGCTTCTTATATTCTCCAATTTCCCCTTCTACGGAGGTTACTCCAGCCCTCAAATTTCTGTCCTTAAACGCTTAAGAGTATAACTTTATTTTCTCCTCTTTCCCATTTCTTGGGCTAATCTACTTGTTGACAAACTCATTGAAAAAAAAAAGTTAAAAATGACTCGGTTATATCAGTTTGTATTTATAGGATTTATAACGACTCCAGAAATTTTCGAACTACACACTATTCGAAATTTCCGAAATAGCAACTTGTTAGCGTCAACCGGCCATCAACGAAGACTTCGCTTACAAGTTTAAAACATTTTAGAACTATATATTAAGCAAGCAAAACTGTTGTTTACATTTTTCTGCTACAATACGCTGTGAAAGACTTACATAAATTTAAATTAAAAAATTAAATAGATACTCGCGAAAAAATTACAATCTAATACAAAAATTGTTTTATATTGTATTGATTTTTCTTTTAAAACGATTTATGAATATATATTTGATTTTCTTTTTTTTAAAAACCACGGTCAAGACAGACACTACTATAATGAAGCGACAAAGAAATGATTTTTCAACTCTTTTCCGACTGTATCCTTGAAAAGGTAAAATACAGATGCAAATGCGTAAAAACATATCAATTTTAACCGAGGAACGGGCGGTTAACGATACACGATGATTTCCGTTGACGGCACCGGGAGAGATTTAATTTTCCGCCGGACCTATGACCATTTTACCTTGCAGATGGACTTTGTCGTTAATGGAGCTGCCATTTTGCTTGTTTTAACAATCATTTAGTTTTTATTTGTATCGAATTAAATTTAAGGAAAAAATAATTCGTTATTTCAATTTGACTAGTAGACAAATTTTTGTGCAATCCTAATTAAAACAATAAACACATTTTAAATGAAAAAGAAATAAATAAATTATAACGTAATCATTTGCCGACTAGTTTCGAATATTATTCAACCGTAATCTTAGTATTATTTATAATACATGTACATTTTATGTAAATATGGTGTAAATAGAACCAGGCGATTATAGATCGGAAAGAAGTTAATAATTTATATTATAATTTTTTATGTTTCAAGTGTTTATTATTTAATTACGTACACGCGATGTTTCGGTCGTTATTTTATTTTGAAATTAAGGAACAAATAGAAAGAAATTCAGAAATAAATTTAGAAATCTTCTTCCCCCGATGCTAATACCGTTACTTATCAAATAGTGTTTAACCTTTTTAAATATATTTATATAATTTTTATTTAATCAAAATATACGAAAATAATTAATTCAACGAACACATTTCAACTGGATTTAGATTCAAGCTAATTAACTAAACGGGGACGTACGGAAATTGTTAATGTGTGATTTAGAAACCGATCGAAATTTTCCGTATGAAAAACGTGTCATATAGTTGATAAGTCATAGATTAATCGATCAAAGTCACGTTTTTTTTTAGATTCCCTTATTCACCAGTCATGAACTGTTTCGTTTGATATTATGATTTCCTCTTTTATTGCGCGCCTAATCATTCGGCCACATATTCCGTCAATTTATAATAAACAAATGGAATTTCACTCTATCCGTGGAAAAATGCATTACACCTAAAGCGTGTGTTGTTTTTATGATATCGCGAAAAAAAACACTGTCGCCGAGTTCGCGCTGATTTTCCCTAAAGGAAATTCAAATTTTAGTGTGTTTGAGAATTATATATTTCTTTCCGTTATATATATATATATATATATATATATATATATATAAACTCGGCCATTTTGGCCTCACAAGGGGCTGTGCCCCTTGACCCCTCTTGCTTTTATTTATGTCTCTTTCTCTTCTATACTTTGTATAAAATGATCAAAATTTACAACGTAATTCTTACTGGCATCAACACAAAAAGGAAAACAAAACATAATCACAAAAATCCTGTCCTAACATTTAACTTTCATTACATAAAATTAAGATATTGTTTCATTACATTTTTCGTTACATATTTCGTTACATAAAATTGTGACATTTTTTAAATAACAATAACAAAAATCCTATAAAATATAACAAACGTTACATAAAATTGGGACATTTTTTTGGGACATTTAGCGTTACATAAAATTGGGACATTTTTTTGGGACATTTAGCGTTACATAAAATTGGGACATTTTTTCGAGGGGGGGGTAGCCTAAGAATTACGTTGTAATTAATATATATTTTAAAAAAAAGGATAAAGAATCAAAAAGACAAAACATTCCATCAAAAATTATAATCAAATCTTTTCTTTTTGATCTTTCGCGGAGGAAATCGAGTTTCCGTGTAGACCAAGCAAGTCGAGTTCAGCGTCCGGGACCTACAAAATCGCTACGAAAGAAGAATTTGGTTCACTACTCCCCTCAGATGGACAAACATTTCCGTAAAAATTTTTTTACAATTCATTCTATTGGCTATTTGAAACAAGAATCAATCTAGAATTTGTTAAATGGGTATATATATCAAGCAAAATGCAGAAATAACCATTTTTTTACCAAACGTTGCTTTTCTCTTTTTAATTTAACAATATCATGCGGAAAACATTTGTACAGACAAAAAATTATGCGTCATTTATTTCTCACTATATATATTCTTCTTCAAAAAATGTTCAACTTTTTTCAAATTCAAACTTCCGTAGTCCTTGTAGGACTACGGAAAGACTGGTTTCTAGAAAAAGATCTTTCACTGACTTTTCAGTCAACACGAACTAATCATTTGTAATTGCATTTGTTCCTCTACAGAGCCAAAACAAACAATTTTCAGTTTGCCACGAAAACGTTGAAACTCTAGCGTCTGTTGAAGGGAACATGTTGACACCATATTATTCACAAAAACCAATCAATTTTTATCGATTTAAGTACTCCGATGACCTTGCAATTATATATAGTATATACAGGAACAGCAGTCCAACTTAGAAAAAATGAGAGACTTATACAATAAGGAAAGAATGTAAGGATCACCGCCCCACCCGTACAATGAGAGTGATTTTAAAAGATTAATCCTTTTAAGACAAGAAGTATACAGGCGACTAATATGCTCCTGAAAAGACATACGGCTGTTAGGGAGCACACCCAAATAATAGAAGATCTCCACAAAAGGGACAGGATAATGACTTAAGGTTAGATTGATGGAGGAAGGATTATATGAACGGAAAGTAAAAACCATGGCCGTGGATTTATGAGGAGAGACAAAAAGATGAATATTGAAAAGAGCATTTTCTATGGTGGCTAATGACCTATTTAGTTCTAAAACATCATCTGTTATGTTGTGAGAAGAAGAGTAAATAAGGATATCATCAGCATAGAATAGAGACGATGAATTTAAAGGAAGAGAAGCAATATGAGAAGTATAAATGTTGAAGAGAGTAAAACTAACAAGGAAAGGTCACGATCTGCGGGTCACCGATTTTGATGAAACTTTGCAGATCGATAGAAGACCATGTGAGTATATAAACTGTGTAAAATACTATTAAAGTGCAACGTTTTGATTTACGCGAGAAATTTAAATTTTTAGAAGCCGAATTTAACCGATGATATACATAGCCGCTTTTTAGACAAAAATATAGGCAAAAAATTCCAGATTATGTTTATATTTATTTTATGCAAATAATTCGGAAGACTTATTATTATATTCTAAAATGAAGTATATTAAACAAAGGAAAATTATTAAAAAACAATGAAATAATTTAAAAAATTCAATTTTTAATTTTATAAAAATTTAAACATGTCATTTATTACATTTATATACTATAAAAACACAAATTACATTGTACGTATTTTGTGGTGTAGTGGTAAGAGTGACGTCTATTTATATCATACTTGGAAGTAAAGTGTCCAGGTTCGAATCCCCCCTCGTGGTGTTCCATAAAGTTTTTGATTCTTATATTTTAAATTGTTAATTGTTATTATCTAATTATTTCAATTCTTTATACATAACTATATATAAATATAATAACAATTTTTAAAGATTTAAATTATTTAACGACTTTTTTTGTGCATGGCTTCCCTCTAAACATTCAGATAAACGTGAAATATTTTTAAATGTAAATGAAATTTGTTTTTCAAACGAAAAATTAAAAGAACTTTACACTTGTTGTGGTAATAATTCATTTATATGTTATAGTAAATATTGCAGGAATTGCTGTTTTGTTTGTTTTTATGATCTATGTCACCCCAAATTATGTAAATAAAAATTAAGTTTGTAGCATTTTAATTACAACTGACATTCATCAACTCTCTTATTTTATATGTAGATAAGTATATTTTTTTATTTATATTTATATACATATGTATATAAAACGAATTCGTTGTGTATAAAACATATTTATCTTACGCTTTATTATATTTATGTAGTTATGTATAAAGAATTGAACTAATTAGGTAATAACAATTAATATTTTAAAATATAAGAATCAAAAATTTTATGGAACATCACGAGGGGGGGATTCGAACCTGGACACCTTACTTCCAAGTATGTATAAATAAATAGACGTCACTCTTACCACTACACCACAAAATACGTACAATGTAATTTGTGTTTTTCTAGTATATAAAAGTAATAAATGACATGTTTAAATTTTTATGAAATTAAAAATTGAATTTTTTAAATTATTTCATTGTTTTTTAATAATTTTCCTTTGTTTAATATACTTCATTTTAGAATATAATAATAAGTCTTCCGAATTATTTGCATAAAATAAATATAAACATAATCTGGAATTTTTTGCCTATATTTTTGTCTAAAAAGCGGCTATGTACATATATCATCGGTTAAATTCGGCTTCTAAAAATTTAAATTTCTCGCGTAAATCAAAACGTTGCACTTTAATAGTATTTTACACAGTTTATATACTCACATGGTCTTCTATCGATCTGCAAAGTTTCATCAAAATCGGTGACCCGCAGATCGTGACCTCTCCTTGTAAGACAGGATTCTCCTGAGGAAGACCACAGAAAACTTTTAATTAAAAGGTAGGCTGAAAGAGGCATCATTATTGAAACAGTCGTTGTCTTTATAATATGTTTTTTCGTAATAAAAATGATACGACTTTTCAGTAATTTCAAAAAACAATCGTTTACTTTATTCCTACAATAAAATAATATTTGTATCTATTTTTTAACGTAGAAATATTAGCCAATCCTCAAAATTATTCGTAAAGTTTCAAGTCCCTACGTTTCATTATTTGTTAGTCCTTTGTGCTGGGTAAATGTCCTGTGTAGACGCGCCCGAAGAAAAAAATAAATAAATAAATAAATAAATAAATAAATAAATAAATAAATAAATAAATTAATTAATAAATAAATAAATAAATAAATAAATAAATAAATAAATAAATAAATAAATAAATAAATAAATAAATAAATAATTAAATAAATAAAAAAGGTACAATTATCGCTTCAGTTGGAATGCCCTACATGTTAACACAGCTTTTGGTGTTACGTAACAATAATCATTAATTAGTTATAATGTACAGTAATAATTAATAATGGTGCAAGAATTTTATGTAAAGAGACATAATAATAATGTTAAGACACATCGAGAGCAAGCCAACACACAAGCATGATTTAACCCGAAAGAAACAACCATATTATAAATATAAGCCCGAAAAAGGAAAAAGTTCTCGAAAATAAAACATTCCGAAACAAATTAAAGAAATAAAATTAGTCACGCTAATACTTGAAAATACTATCGGTATATGGTATTCGAAAAGTAAAAACAAATATAGTTTAATTTGCTACAATACCTAGTTGATAACATGTAAAAATCACATTACATCGCAACAAACATGCGAATATCCCCATAAATGAAATAAAAATCGATAACGCTTACTCAAAAGTATAATCGCATTATCAACAATATTACCAGTGTGTAAAAGTCCGAGATTATGAAAAATAATAATAATTATAATTAATAATAATGTTGAATATTCTATTGATATTTATAAAATTACATCAGAAAGTTATTTTATAATTTTATAAAATATAAAAGTAGCTACTAAAACATTTAACACATTCTTATTACACTATCTGACAGGTTCATGACTGGTAATTAACAAGACGAACATATCATACATAACGTGATTATGGTACGTTTAAAAATTCATAAAAAGTAAAACGAATTTCATACCCTTGACAGAATATATTGTAAGCCGAGGTTCCTTAATCTCTTTCTCTCGACCGCCTTCGCTCCCCCCTTCCCCCCCCGGTACCCAATTATTTCCCGCTGGGTAAATAATCTAAAAACGGCTCCTCGAGTCCAGAACCAGATAAATCTCGAACCCGTGACCTCCCGTTCTAGCATCTTAAATGCCGTCGCGTTACATTACATATATTTACATAATATTTTCCTGTTGCTGCTGAATGCGTTTTCGCGTTTTAATCTACAATTTGAATGTGTCGGCAAAAACTAGTATTATGCCGGCTTGCGGTTAAGAAAAAGGGTAGTAGTAGATCGTGCCCGAAGTGTGCATTCACATATCGATTGTTTGACTCTTCGAATAAGTTAACAGCCCGATCAGGCAGCGTTTCGTTACGATATTAATTTATTGTTAGCCCTTCGAACGTTTTGTCGACGTTTAGTGTCATGAGCAATATATACCAGGGCGAATTTTCATTATCGTCGTATGTTGTTATATCCACTTTTCGTTTAATACGTACACACAGTCAAAAAAGAAAAAAAGAAAAATTCGTTTTATTGCAGTTTCGAGACGTTAATTAAAAATAAGAGTAGAAATAAAAACGAATAAAAAAAAAAAAACCTAATGCGTAAAAAAAAAATTAACCAGATAAAAATCTACCGCTAAAAGCCGAATATACATGCACACACGTATGCCCATGTGTGCGTGCGTGTGTGTGTGTGTGTGTGTGTGTGTGTATATGCACATATATTAAATATATAATCGAAAAAGTTGACAAAAGAATCTTAATGCTATACATTCAAACTAATTTCGAAATATAATAGTGTACGGATTTCGATGTGGAACACGTGTTTCTACGGAAGACTCTATGAGAATCATGCTATGTTAAAAGAGAAGCGCGAACAGCGATGGCTTTAATATGGTCAGATTGGTTACACTCTATTAGAGAGAATCCGTTTTAGTCGTCGAAACACTGTTATTTAACGCCAGAGCTGTTGTTAACCATCCGGCGTGATAAGCTGAAACGAACCGTTGTTCTCGAGACCTTTTTAATGCATTCCCGCATAATAACTACTATGCGGGAACCAACTATACCTCGATTATGATAAATTATATAGAACAATAAAAAAAAGTACACGCTGGTTCTAAGGAATTGATTATTGCCTGAAAAAAAAAAGTTCATTTTAGTTCATTTTTCGATCGAACTACACTGAGCTCTCGATAATGTGACATGAAAAAATCATTGTAATGCTTGTTTGATTTCGCGTGAAAAAATATACCTACTAAAACAGCAATAGGTAACTACTCTACAAGTGTCTGAGATAAACGTTCGTTATTTAAATATTTCATTTTTCAACAGTTACTCGCTTCAGAACCGATACATTCTAAAATGCTCACTGCGGAACTGAAATTTTAGTTTCATCAAATATATTTTACCAGATGAAATGAAAAAACCTAAAAAAAAAAAAAAAAAAAAACACCGGATAAAATTTATGAGAAAAGCTCATTACAGAGTGATAAACGCGCCTTACTTAATTGGCCATATCTTAAAGGATATAATGGATTGCTTCGAGACGTGCTTGAAGACAAAATTCAAGGAAAACATGGAAGACCTAGGAGATTCGTTTTGTAACACTTCTTTTCTAAAAGGCACTGGACTCGGAGGTTTATATTGGGAACCAAAAAGGATCGGAAATAGTGAAAAAAAATTATTATAGCCAAAAACCGACCTTACGACTCTGTACTACACCATACAGATACATAGATATTTCTCTCAGTTAAAATTATTGATAGCAGCCATTTCTTTTCTTATTATATGCATATGTATATATATATATATATTGATGTAGGTAAAAATATTGTACATAACGGATGTATATTATTATACAATGAAAATCATTAACATGTTTCTTAGTGACGAACCAGAGCAATTCGTCGTCAAACAGTTCAGTTTATCATCACAAAACATGTTGGTGATTTCTATTCTATAATACATGGCGTAATTCAGTTATATGCAATATTTTCACGCAGATATCGGTCCATTCATTCCTCCCGCTTCCGTCTTCCATTCTTATTTCCTGTTTCTACACACTTTCCCCGGTTATAAACAACTTCATAGTTCAACAATCAAACCATATATTCGTTACATACATATATTTTTTTCTTATACTACTAGATTGTTTTAATTCTCTAGATAAACAAGTCATTTTAACAAAATTTTTCAATATCTACTTCTTTGGTCTTTGTGAATAGTAATCGAATAAACTTTCGCCACATTATCCATTCGCGTGATAATTGATTTCACATTTTCTATGCAGTGACGGACTTTTTTAAAATACCAAATGATATCGGAAAACGTAGACAAAAAAACAACACGCGTAGTTGGCCTCAGCCGTAACCTGAACCGAACGACCTTTCTAAAAGAGAAGGAAGAAAACTTCTCAAGAGTATTGTAAGCAGGTATCTAGACCAAAATTTCAGGAGGAGTTACGAGAAAAAAAAATAAATAAATATATATATATATATATATATATATATATATGGAGGGGGGACATCTGTATTATCATGAAATATATTTATTTATAAATAGTACATTAAAGAGTCTTGTAGTCAATTATTGTGTGTATGCAATATTTGAAAACTACAATAAAAACAAATAACAAAATAGTCGTATCTATATAGAATTGATAAAAATTTCAATTTTCTTTTCCCTTTTGTCAAAAATTGAAAAGAAATAAATTTCAAGCACTTATTATTTCGCAGGCATTTCGGGTTATGGGGGGGATTAAACCCTGAAAAACCCCCGTAAGGTATGGGCACTGATTGTAAGCACAGGAATTAGATCAAAATCGGAGAAAAAAATGTTATTCTCCGTTGAGAAAATCGATCAGTTATTTTACTATAAACGCGTTAAATTGTGCCCTTTTGTGAAAACAAAAAAAAAAAAAACACTTTTCCCATTTTAATCTTTTCCCGGAAATCATTACAACTATCGCTGACTACATTTTATCTGTTGTCATTTTAAAACACTGATAGCGCGAATTGACTTATTAGTAAATAATTCGTTATAATTTTTAAACAAAACGTATTACACTAAGCTCCATAATATCGGCCAAATGATTTATCGGTAATGATAATAATATGAATTAATGAAAAAAAAAAAAAGGAAATACTTTAATTACCTGCACTACGACGAAGTACCAAAAAGCGTGTATATCGTAATAATAAACAAGCCCTAATAAACTACAACCAATACCGGATAACACCATACCCAGCGTTAGAAAGTAGCGAAGGTTCATTCGTTCCGCAATAAATCCACTAAAATGATAATAATGATAGTCAAATAAAATCATTAGTTACTGTTTTCATACATCGTAATTTCACAAACATACATTGAAATTGTATTAACCGTTTAATTGCTAACAAAATAAAGAAAAATAAAACTTCGCTGAAATAATACACATGCTAAAATAATTTAAAAAAAAATCAAACCAACATCAAAGTTTCTGATCCTAAAAACAAAAAGAATAAAAAAAAAAAAAAAAAAACAGTTAACTTTGAAAATAGAAGATATTATAAAAAGTCAAAAGCCTTTTTTTTTTTTTTTAAAAAAAAAATCAAAACCAATGTGGCGTTATTCTTATTTTTTTTTGTTTTTTTTTTTTTATTAAACCGGTTTGTTCCCATGGAGAAATTAGCCCGAGAATCGGAAAAAAAGAAAAGAAAAGTTCTGTTCTTAAACGTTTAAGGAGGATAAAATAAACGCGTTTTACTCTAAAACAAAACTTACTGGTTTTTTTTAAATTATTATTCAAAACGCTAATCCCTGCAATGATGGATTTCTCAAATATTGCACGCCCGTTTTCAAAAAAATAAATAAATAAAATAAGAATACGGAAATCCATAACAATGTCGTACAAACTATTCCAAAATGGTGGATAAATCAAACAACCCAACTTTTTCTAATACCGTCTACATTAAATTATAACGAACAATTGCATCTTTAGGTCAGAACAGCGGCGAAGGAAAGATAAGAGTGTTCGTTCCCATTGGGTACTAATACGACCTACCATAGCCGTGTCACCTAATGATTACATGAAACATTTTGTTCTTTTTTCTTCTGCTAAATCGTTAACTGCAGAGTAATTTTTTCCACTCCGTATTCCCAACATTTCTGTTTCCGGAAGTCATTTTATTGATCCCTTCAACTCCTTCCGAATAATAGTTAAACAATTGTCCTTTTACTGAAGCTTTGGACTGCTTAATATCATAACTACCTCTGATCTGAGATTATAATTTTTACAGCTAAATTTCACTCCTAGAAGGTAGCCGCCCCCCAATGACTTCAATCTTTCATGATTTCCTAGCATATGTATCCGCCTTTAGATAGCCTTTTTTTCTTTTAAATTCAACAACTACACTTTATAATTTTTAAACCTAAATCTCGTAAAGTACCTCGGTCTTCAGTTATATATTTTTTTTTTTAATTTTTAACTGAACCGTCATGCACACGTTTCTTTTTCAAAGTAGAAGAAATATTCATACTTATAAAGATAAGAATTAGGTACACAGATGTTCTACAAGTTCAACTGTAGACACATCCTTTATGCATCCTTGTATGTATTGTAATCCAAATGTAATGCAACAAATTTCAACGGATACAATATCGATTTCGACCGTCCCTGGGTCCATTTTAAGTGGTTTTTTCATACCACGCGCCGCATAACTTAAAAACAGCTAGTCGCAGAAAATTGAAACGTTGAATTTAGAATTCTTCTAATATCTAGTTGTGCAGCACCTCTCCCTTCTTTTCGGTTATAATCGGTTGAGCCAAAAGAGAGCACTCCTCTTGGACGGTTTTTTAGAAATTTGCTTATAACTCAAAAGCGGGCAGCCGCTGAAAGGTGAAACTTATAATATTCGGGATTGCTATAATATGTAATTGTATATACCTCCGATTTTTTTACAATCACTGGTGCCAAATATTTTACAGGGGTTTTTAGAATTTTACATGTATAATTCAAAAGCGTCTAGCCGTAGGCAGTTGAAATATCGCATTTAGAAGACCTCTTATGATATCTATTTGGAAATTACAGCAACTATGCGCGGGGTTTTAAATTAAATTTCCAGCGCTGTTTCTATTTATTTTATATATTTTCGTTGCTCACTCGCTTTTTTTTTTTAGTATTTAATAGTTGTACAAGAAAGTCAGGTATTGCCCGTATCAGATTTTTTCTTCAAATTAAAATGAATTGTTTTTTTTGGGGCTAAAGCTTGCACACAAATCAACTTAAACGGCCACTAAAGGTAACGCGCGATGAGAAACGATTAATTTTTTTTTTTTTTCGAATATATACAGGGTGAGGCAGAACAACTGACCAGCTATTAATTTCTTCTCCCTCCTGTAATAAAACCGAGAATGGAAAATTGCTCATGCGATATTCGATAACCAATTTAGTAGTCTCTCTTTGTTCCTTTCTCCTAACAATATCTGATCGTATCAGGATATAAGTGATTCCTTCCTATTCTAATTGTTTCTGGGTAAAGGTCCCTGGTTGACAAGCCAAAAAAAAAAAAGAAAAAAATAGTCTCTTTTTTGTTGTTTCATCATGAGAACCAAACGAACACCACGCATTTCCCGTAGAAATCTATTTCCATTACTTGAATTCCTATACATTAACGATTCGCGCGTTCTCCGTAAACACTTCAAAATCGCAAATAAAAAGCCTGTTCCTATGAAGAAAACTACCAAAAAGTGGGTTAAAATTTTTCGAGAAACAGGTAATGTCAATAATAAAAAAAAAACAACCAACGGGTGCCATTTGGACCGTATGGGCCCCCGAGAACATTGAACATGTCCGTCAGTCAATCTACGATCAATAGACCGTTCCGCTTGCAATCACGCCACCAGTTTAAATATATCAACTCAAAATGTGTTCCGAATTCTTTATTATTTTTTTTTTTTTTTTTTTTTTTTTTTTGTGGGGCGTCGAAGTTTAAAATCTTTATCGTACAGAAAATTCATCCTACTGATCATTTGACTCGACAACAATTTTGCGAAAAGATGGTTCGCAGAGTCGAAAATGGAGAGATTTCGTTAAACAAAATCTCGATGACAGATGAAGCGTATTCTCACTTAAATGACACCGTAAATAAACAAAAATGTAGATACTGGGGCGACGAGAATCCACGGTAATCCATGAAAAACCGCATCATTCGCCAAAGATCACGGTTTGGATGGGAGCCGCATAATATCAACTGGTCGGTCTTTATTTTTTTACGGAAAAATGCGCAATAGACAATTGTTAACTGAACTTGTTGCGCTTGAGTTAAGGCATAGACGACAGTTAAAGCACACATGGTTCCAACAGGATGGTGACTCATGTCACACAGGAACGGGGAAACGTTGAACTTGCTCCGCAAAAAACACCTCGGGGCGAGCTTATTATCTCGCGCAACAATTAATTTTCGAGGCTGCCATGCTCGCCGGATTTGTCAGGTTGTGATTACTTTTTAAGGAGTCACCTAAAACAACGTTGTGTGTAAAACCACGAACCTCGGGGAAGTTAAAACAGCAGTATTCAAGCCGAAGTTGATGCAATTCCAAAAAGTACGCTGGAAAAAGTATTCAGCAATTCTGAAGAACAACTGAAAGAATGCATCGAAAATAGAGAGATGCTCACTTAAATTCTATAATTTTTGGAAAAACAATTTTTATTGAGAATAATTTTATTCTATTATGAAATAGGAAGAAATAAAAAATATTTTTAGTAAAAAATAGTTATTTTATCGCTTTTCTTTATCGAGTTATTTGAATTTAAAATATGGTCGATTTTTCTGCCTCTCCTTGTATATATTTTATATATATATATATATATATATATATATATATATATATATATATTTGTATACGTATATATACACGTATACATATCTGTATATATGTGACCTGGTCTATGAAAACCGGGCTATTGTGTCAAAAAATCAATTTTCACTTTTTTGGCAATTCTTATAGAAAAGAAAGCGCTCTTTTTTCAATGAAACAAACCCCGAATAATATCTTTATTACACTCTTCACAAATCGTGTGTTAAAAGAAAACAAGAACTTCAAAATAACGATACAAGATTTGAAAAACTACAATAGAAACAAAAAAAATAATCAATTTTTCAATAAAAATTAGTAGAAACAACTTCTCTTGCGGGGGTTCTGTTCTGAGGTTTCTGGATAGGGTTTATTGTATTTTTCATCGGTTTTCTTTCTTTTCTTTGCCACGGCCACTTCAGTCTTATTGTTTTTTTTTTTGATTTTGCCAAATTTTTATCTTGTTTCGGTTGTTTTGGTTTTGATTTTTTCATCTTCGATTCCGATTTTGGCAAATTATCATCTACTTTCCATTTCGGTTCTTTAATTAAGGGTTTTTCAAGTAATGGCGCTGCAATATCAGCTTAAGCGATATCAGAAACTAAACTTATGTTATTGTAAAGGTACGTTCTCTAAACCTAAACCTTTTGGAGTGTGATTTTCTCGGGCATCTTATCATCAATAGGTTGTGGTAGTAATTGAAATTTGTTTATATCGTCACTGTGTTCGCATACATTTATGCTGCTACGCCATCTGAGGAAATTTTGAAATGGTGGAAACTTGTGATTTCTACTAAATATTTATAAAACTGCTTCAGGTATGTGGTCCAATCGTACCAGGGGTTTCGACGCCTTTTCTTTTTCACAAATTTTTTTCGTCCGCAGATCTCCTCAAAAGCCTTATCTAAAACATCACTTGTGTTCTACCTGATTCAATTTGGCTCAATATGACACTAAATCTCGCTGCTCTTTATCCAATTCTAAAAAATTATTTCTCTCGATTAATCATATCTCATGTTATTGAAATATATTACATTTTCGATTACAACAAGGCTCTTCAAAAAAATTTTGAAACTATTTTTTCTTCCTCTGCATCTAGAAGAGAGATAATTCCAAATTATTATTCGAAAAGTTGAGAGACCGAATTCCATCTGGATTTTCTTCATCACTGTTATGAGCAGCAAGTTGACGTTGATCATTTAAGTGTTATCAGAGTTTCTCTGCATTACTAAGCTCTTCTTCAACTTCTTCCGAACACATTTTTCACTTGATTGAAATTAAAACAGCTCTCTATTATCAGGGTCCAGTTAATTAATATTCACGATACAAAACATCGCGATTCCAAAATGATTTGATAACAAAGTGCAAACAATATCACATTATATCTCTTTCACGGATAAAGAAATTAGCAACACACTAGAGGGAAATTTGTGTCGATTTAGCTGTGATAATATTTCTTATTAAAACCTTAACTGCATACAGAAAGTCACAAAACATCTGGCACATGTGCTGAGAAACAAGCAGCGAAAGAATAATGCTGTCGTAGCAATAACACCGCGCTACCACCCACAACTTTAAACGCGTTTATCTCAAAAACTTTTTTTCGCACACCAGCCCGGTTTTCGTACACCAGGTCACATATATATATTTATATTTGTGTACGTATATACATGTATATATATCTGTGTGTATATATAATATTTATATTTGTATATGTATGTATATGTATATATATATATATATATATATATATATATATATATATATATATATGTACGTATAGTAGTGTAGTAGTAATAGTAGTAACAGTTATATTTACCTCAAAAACATAGTGAATGCATAGGAAAACGTAAAACAAAAGTCCAACAAACCCAACAACGATTTTGCATCAGGCCCATCTGGAATTGAAAGTTAAAACCAAATATAATTATAATAACGATATAATGCGCGTAATTTAGTAGAAATCGAAAAAAATGAAAATACGCAATGCGCTTACCGATCCTGTTTATTAATTAATAAGTTAAAATAAAAGTAGTGAGAATTATACAGGTACGTAAGTAACGAACATCGTAATATTGATTATCGGATACAATATTCTAAAACCGTTTTCGGGAATATCCCATCTTCAGCTAGAAAAGGAGAAGAAAAATGGATGTAAATGTATTAAAATATTTGAATATCCGAAGGAAACTTTAATTGCCGCTTTTTTTTTGCTTTTTTTAAATGAGCTCCGTGTTAACACTGACCCGACTACATAGACTTAGATCACCTACTCAGATTCTGAGTTGCCGCTTATCTTTAACTAGAAAAGTAAAAATCAAAAACCATATTAGGAAAAATAAACGTAATATCTATACAAAGGGCGGGCCAAAACAACTGCAACTACTCCCTGTACGAAGGATGGACGTTATCTAGTGTTCAAATAACGAGTGAAAGATGAAGTTCATTCTTTTTCCGACAGCAGAACATGTAGCGCAATACGAACCGAGATGATATAGTTGTTTTGAACGAAGTGTAATTAAAATTCGTCTACAGACTATAATAATATACGTGTATTGCGCGCTCATCAGTCGATAACATGGATATCAAAACCGAACAAACATAATTCGTTATTGTGTTCGAAGGAAATTATTGCCGCGATCGACAAAAATCTGAACTGCATACGGTATGGAAAGTTTAAACATGGTCACAATATTGCGATGGCATAAAGCGTTTACCAATGAAACAACTGCACTGATTCCTTTTTCGAAAAATGGCCTGAAAGGATGCGCAAGGGTATTGCGAAGAACGGCCGATACTTTGAGAAGGAACCTGTGGATGCTGATGACGAAACAGACAACGAAAAACAATTTGAGGTAAGAATTTCCTAGTTTCTATGCAAATTTTAACTACACTTCGTTCAAAACAACTATATCATCTCGGTTCGCATTGCTATAGTAGTGGCGCTCGTATTGCTATATGTTCTGCTGTCGGAAAAAGAATGAACTTCATGTTTCACTTGTTTTCTGACCCGGCTAGATAACGTCCATACTCTGTACAGAGAGTAGTTGCAGTTGTTTTTTTGGCCCAACCTTTGTAATATCTGAGTTGAAAAGAAACCTAAACCAGAGACCGTAACTTCGAAAAACAAAAACACGGTACTAAAAATATCAACCCTTAGACTAATCAATAGGAATAAATTAAACTAAAAAGAAAAACAAAAATTAGACTAAAAAGAAAGAAAAAAATCAACTTTGAAATAAACAATGATTAGAAGCGACCTAAATTTCCTAGTTAACGAAATGTTTCAGGGGGAAGTCCCGGAACGTCGGACGACACCTAGCTCCGAACACTCATACTATCTCGGTGAGTCACTACACGTTCGATTCAACAACGGGTTAAAGGGACGCGGTTTAAAGGCCACGACGGGAACGGATAACTGCTGTTTTTAATGGGAGAACACTGCATCGCATTAGATCCAAGCGAGTGTTACTACTAAGTTTTTGTGTTGAAATGTTCGGCGGTAATTGTTAATAAAATGCTAACTAAAAAAAAAGCAAAAAAACAAAGTAACAGTTTTTGTTAATTTCCAAAGTAGTTTTGTTGTGGAACACGAAACTCTTCCCAATTCAATGTAATAAATCACGTTCTACCAGTGCCTGTTTTAATTGGTACATCGGCCAACCTCATTTCCCCGAATGCCCACATGTCCGGGAATCCATTTGAAACATAGTATAACATTCTGAGCATGTAATAAATACACTAACTTCCTAACTTCAATCTCAGTAGTATACGTGCTCTTAGGATCCAAGGCCTCTAATTTGATCAATACCGCTAACCAGTCTGAGACTATCAGAATTTTTTTTATTTCTATCCCTCCTCACATACTCAAATGCCATGTTGATTGCGTATAATTCTATCCATAAATGACAATGCAACATATGAAAATTGACACACCACCGTAGCTGCACTTTTTCCTGAGCGATAAAAAGGTGAAATATAACGTCCTACTTTCCTATACATCGATCCTTCGGTAAAAATTAACTCATAGTTCTCGTAGCTTTGGTATACCTTTTCGTTAAACCGAGTACTATTACTTATGTTATCTAATCTCTGAATGCCTCTTTTTATATCGACCTTCAAGTGTACCCAGAACTCCTCACATTCCATACTATACACTTGAGGTTTTAAATTACGTAATATGTTTAACAGCCCTCATTTCCCTTTTTTAACTCATAACAAGTGGAAGGCCTATTGTTCCAATATCTATGCTGCTTAGACTTACTAATACTTTGTACTCTTTTCACGATCTGCTCTCTAATTTTTATGAATAATTTAACTTAGATGTACCTCATTCGAAAAAGGGAGATCCGCTGCTTCTGCTGATACCTAATGTGTCCGAGCAAAATTCATCGCTCCCATTTTACACTCCCAATACCTTAATTTGTATTGTTTAATTTGTTTTAAATTTACTTCTACTAAAACTAACAAAAGGGAATTTGTAACCTATATGTAACCTTCTTAAAGCTCTATATGTAGCTAACATGATACCAGGGTGGGACCCCCCATTTTATAGCCGCTTTTGCACAAAGTACATTTGTGTCTCTCTCATATTTCTGCAATATATATGTATATATCTAATTCCCTCCGTTTCATTTTTCCGTCGAATACTATTACACGAAAGTTTAAGTCGTACTATTATTTATCCTTATTAAAGGCGAGTTTACTAATCCTCTCCTGGTGAAAACTAGTCCTTGCGCTTTCGTTAAATTCAGTTCAAGTCGTAATTCACTTATTATTTTGAGACTTTTTAATAGCATTACACCACTAGATCATCAGCCATATTGTACCAGCTTAACATGTTTAATCTATATCCGTTCCAACTTACATATTGTAAACAACAGAGGACTTAAAATATTTCCCTACGGTAGTCGTCTATCGGACAACACCGTACAATAATATTTTATGGTATTATATCGAGCAAAATTAACTTCCTACCATTATAGTAATTATATATATCCATCGTGACACTACATAAGAAATTCCTAATTTCCGTAATTAAATCCTCCCTCGATCTCTACGCACGATGTTTTTCGTTAAAGACGTCTCCTGCGTCGAGCTGATTACCCAATTATTGTCCAAACATCTCTGTACGCAATCTTCTTTGACATTTACATTTACTACGAAGTATCGTATGTAGCGGAGACGTTTATTTATGATTATTGAGAAATCCAGTAACCATACAGACTTGCTCATTATGTTGTTGTTAGATGCAGGATTCGTTGACGCTATATGCTCCACCATCGGAGAATATATACGTACGGTATTAGGTATAATTATTAAATATGATTTTATCATCACACCATGTCTCGAATGAGTCTCAAATATTAACACAATGGTTAATATTCAGTTCGTTTTCCGCCAAGCAAACAGCATTCTAGATGATTATTATTTTTCGAGATGTGTCCTGTCAATGTGATCTAGTAAGTTGTTGCTGTTTCTACTCGTTGATTTCACGCATGCGCTATTCGAGAAATTCTCAAAATTCAACGATTGCATTAATTTCCAAATATCGCAGTTAATCGCTGCTCTGTTTTAAACTGATTCGAGGATGTACCGGATGGAATAGGATTCGCATCGTTATTACATATTGTTGTGACATTAGGCTTAAATGTTGGCCCCTTTAAGGCATATTGGTGGTTGAGATTGAGCTGCGAATACTTCTTTTCGTTAAGTACATTGGACATCATTGGACCAGGTTTCTTCGTCTTTTTCAATTGGCTACCGCACACGTAATGTACACCAATGTACTTTACATATTTACACACGCTCTCTTGACACAATATTCGGCTGTATGATGACACATTACGAAACGTCCTGTTCTAACACAGTGCTCCGACAGTAACTTTACAATGAAGTACCTGCAACATTGGAATATAGGTTCTTATTATTTGGTTTCGAATCAATATTAGCAGAGAACAATGACATTGGTATTTTTCTTGTTTTTCGTATTATTGCCTGTCAAGTTATTATTCTCAACTGTACACGTTGTAACTATATTAATTAGATTTGTAATTTTCCAGATCTCGTTTAATATCATCAGTTGCTATGGTCGCAAGCAATACAGATATATGTGGCTTTACATTGGTAAGAGTGGTGTTCTGTAACGTCAGTAGGTCATGCTTCTTAAATTATTATCCACTAAATCAATGAAGTTCCTGAAAGAATTCTCATTCTCACTACTTGTACATCCACATTAGGTCAAATCTGAAGATTGGTTTAATTGTCATAATACAAAAATGGCCGATGGTTTATTTAGTTACACCAGAACATAGCTGAAAATCGAACATGTCATATTAATATTTTCAAACTTCATCGTCTAAACGCCATCATTTGTGATCTGTGTTGGTGAGAAACACGGATTACAAAAATTATTTCTACATCGCTATAAAACGTTCGTACAGTGCTATCAGTAATTTCGTACAAAACACGCCGTTCTCTGTTATCGATTTATTTTATGAAGAACGTGGCGGCAGAGACAATGTTCGTGTGCCTGAGAAATCTGTCGGCGGTCCCCAGGGTGGTTAGCACATCAAGCATCATCACAGACGCATCTTCGGTAGTAGGTAGGAGTTGGAAAAGAAATAAAGATCTGAGATTAAGGTTTTTCATAAGTAGTCAATTATTTTTCAGTCAAGTTGTTCGCAAAATCGGTTAAGAAACTCCGCTGCTCGTCAAGTGTGCGACATCAACTAACAGAAAAAAGCAGGTAATGGAAAATTCGAATCTGCAGCGCGTATCAATCGAATGAATCGAGCGATCCATCAGAACCAGGAGTACCGATATAATTTCGTAACAATTCCGTAAAATTATGCTTCACGATCAATATCGTATCGTAAATCCGACCTTCACGTCCATCAAAAACATCGACTCCAAAGTAACAAGAAACTACCAACTTTTAACCATCACTGGATTAGCGCCCACTCAGTTTTATTTAATTATTCCTTAACCATTGTAATATTTTTTGTTTAAGTATTTGTTTATTGTTGTCATCTTTCCAGCGGTCAGCCGTTAAAGAAATACGGTTTAGGGTCATTCAATATGTATTCTTAAAAAACCTAACGATTAATTTAACAAAATCGCAATAATAATAATAAATAAGCATAAATATATAAATGATATTTATGTAAACCATTAACGGTTCCGTGGAACCCTACGTTCATATATCATATAGGTACGAGTATATATATACGAATAAAATATATATGATTTAAAATTTACATATAGGGATGAATTATATATACAGAATTAGGGAACAGTCCATAATCCATATTTAAAAAAAAAAAAAAAATTCTTCTACACTCCGTATAACAATGGAGGTAGTACTGACTTTGTATTGTCAGGAAATTAAAAAAAAAAAAAAGAAGTATTTTTTTATATTAAAATCTTAATTCATCGAAAATTATAATTCTGTTTGGAACATATTTTATTTGCCAAAGTGTGCCCCGGTATATTAATTAATACATATTTTTTAAAACTTCCAACTATTGTGTGTAAAAAAAATATCCTCTGGCCGCTTTTACTTGCACTCGCAACTTCATTTCCCATAATCCGGATGTTAAGAAAAATTGCTTATACGACATATGAGAGGGTTGATCAATTAGTACCCGTGTTAGAAATAAAAACGTAATTTTTTTCACAATTTTTACCTTTTATTTTTCAACGTAGTCTATACACTTTTCCCAACGTTTGGGCCATTTCTTTAACCCCTCCAAAAATTACGATTTTTCAAATTCACCAAAATACGCTTCAGTCTCGGCGATAGATAACCTCTTCATTTAGCTGAATTTTTTTCCCCCGAGCCATGTTTTCAAGTTAGGGAACAGATAGAATTCGCAGGGTGCTAGGTCGGGTGAGTAAGGTGGGTGCGGAAGCAATTCGTAGTGCAGTTGGTGCAATTTAGCAGCGACAATTGAAGATGAGTGTGCTGGTGCATTATCGTGATGATAAAGCACTTTTTTCTTCGCCGAACGGGGCCGTGTCTCCTTAAATTTCTTATCAAATCTGCCCAATAACTCTCACTGCAGTACTGCCTTGTGATTGTTTTTCCTTTCTGCAGAAAGTATATGAGGATTATTCCTTTGGAATCCGAAAAAATCGTGGCCATAACCTTTCCGGTTGATGAAACCGTCTTTGCCTTCTTCGGAACAGATTCACCCGAAAAAATCCATTGTTTCGACTGTCTCTTGGTCTCCGGCGTGGCATAATGTATTCAGCTTTTCATCAACAGCGATGACTCGACGTATAAAATCCTGTGGATTTCGCTTAAAGCGGTTCAAACACTGCTTCGAAATTAATAGTCATACCCGCTTGTTGTCCACTGTGAGCAATCATCGGGCCGACACTTTTCTCACACCTATAATCTTGATTGCCGTTCCATACGAGACACCTACGGCCTCCTCAGCTACTTCGCGCACTTTCATTCGGCGATCAGCGAGAATCGTGTCATGGACTTTTTCAACGGTCTCCTCAGTAGTCACGTCTGACGAGCGTCCTGGCCGTTCTTCATCAAAAACATTTGACGACCACGCTTAAACTTGTTAAACCAATATCTCACGGTTGTCATAGATGGGGTGAAGACAGAATCCAATTTCACCTTTATTTCTTCGCATGCTTTTTCATCCAAAAATAAAAAACGAATTACGGATCGATATTGCTCCTTTTCCATTATATCGAAAAATACAAAACACACGTGCAATATAACTGGCTGTCACAAGAAAACTAACCCGTTGAATTAATCTGAAATTCAGCATTTTATCTTTTAATAGATTACAGTACACGCGATGGTAATGTCAATTTCACTTGCCATCTGTTATCAAACACGGGTACTTATTGATCAACCCTCGTACGAATTAAGTGACAAATATTTTCGAAATACTTCTAAAATCTAGGAGCATATAATAGATCGTTCGGAACAGGAAAATTTTGAATAGTTCCAATTTTCAAACAGCGGTTTTCAGTATGTGCTCCGTCACGGTTTTGATTATAGACAATTTGAGAAAAAAATAAAAAGCTTACTAAAGACCGTAATTTTAATTCCATAATAGTTTAACATTTAACGATAGCGCATTTCTGAAAAGGGTCAGATTATTTTAAAAATATTTTACTGTAGGAATATTCCTTCGTAATTTTTCGCTACGGTCACACGTTTATAAATAGTCTCCTCCTCCGATATCTCTATATGAATTCGTATTTTTTTTTTTTTAATAAAACTTTACTGAAACGCTTTTATAAGAATTATTCGAATATATCGCAAAATGTTTAATAATCCTAATAGTCAAACTCTTAATTTTTTTAAAAAAAAAAAGGAAAATAGATTTAAAAAAAGAAACAAATAACCTAATAAAAATATGTAAAAACTGTATTTTGTGAATACACATACGCGCGTACGTATATATTATATATTACATACATATACATATATATATATATATAAAAGTATATAAAAGTATATAAATGAAAAAAAACTCGATATGACGACATTTTTTCCACAAATTAACTAATAGCACTGAACGAAGGAAGACTTTTTAAAGATAAAGAAATAATTTTGGTAAGCCATGATTCTCATTTACATAATAATAACGTTCGACTAACGAAGTTTGAAAAATATCGTAAGTAATTGTAAAGAGTCTGAATAAAAGCCGCTGCTCGCTGACGCCAAATCAATCGGACCGAATGAGAATATATGACGCGAAAAAGAACGGTCCCTGTCACATTACTTGCACTTACGACATTTTTACTCTTTTGACTGAATCATTGTTATAGAGTGTTGTGTTTGTAGCTTGTTAACAATTTATTTGAAGACTGCCGATTTCTGGTATAGTGTTCGTTAACACCTGACCAAATTCAATACGGGTCCAAATTTTAGTAGATTGTTTTCGTACAGATTTTTATTAGCATCGCGCTATTGTGAAATTTTGGGGTACATAATATTTAACATTTTATATTTGGTAACACTGGTGAAATATTCCAGACGTGCATCGTACGCAAACGGAGGTAACGGTATGTAATAGAATCAAAACACTTATCTCGAGAGTACTATCAACTGATAATGATCAATTGTATAATTCTGCGTTAATTAAAAGTTATTAGATAACTTAATAACAACTTGACGAACGTGAAAACTAATTTCATCGACAAAATCGTGTGTGAAAATGTATAGAATTTATCTCATGGAGTTTCAGAAAGAGAACACAATAAGTTAAATAAACGTATAAAGTGTAATGGAAAATTAATCGGATAAACTGAACGCCTAAACGGACTTTAGATATTTAAAAAGAAATAAAACAGTAAGAAGGGGTCTGGGAAAATAATTTAATATTACAACTACAATTTCCTCGTCCGCGAACTTACCGCAATAAGCGGTCGAAAAAAACAGATTTCCCCCTTTTGCGTGCCTTGTTAAAACGGGCAACGACGAGTCTTAAAGTCGGCTACTATCGGATGCGTAAAGTACAGATTGGTAGTGTAGAATTATAGGTTCATCCGCAACGAATGAAAAGACCGGTAAATATTTTTTGACAGATATAAATGGCAAAATGTTTAGAAATTATGGATTGCCTAAAACTTTTTTTTTTTTGTTTTTATTATATTATATAAATTATTTCCTTTTCAAATTTCAAATAATTCTTAAAATTACAAAACCTCAATAAATTAGCAAAAAAAAAAACAAAAAAAAAACGATTACAAAGTATAAATTCTTGTAGATGGAGACCGTTTGACCAATGGTTTATCCTTATCTCCTCTACATTACAAGATATCTAAAGAGAAAAAGCTATCGACTTAGATTATAACATCATATTCTTTTCTTTATCTTTAGAACCTTAGTTATATATTTTTTATGGTCTTCTTAATAGTATTATTTTTATTTCTGAACAGCAGTTGCAGTTTCCTCCGATGTTATGTTTAGCTCTTATGTGCTCGAATTTGGAACAATATAGAAAAGTGTGATCCGGTGAATCTGTTTCGATATTGCATTCTCTGCATTTATCATCCATTTGTTATGCCCATTTTTTTTTTTAGATACTCAGCGAAATTACCATGTCCCGGCAAAAATTGGGTTAGAAAGAAATCTGGATTGAGTAATTTGTTAATCAATCTATCCTCGATTCCGGTTAATAATCCAAAACTTAATACGTTTCCATTTTCAATTTGGGCAAACAGAAATCGTTCGTTGCCAGTGTACTTTGGCTGATAGGATAATACAGAAAACGCGACTGGAGCTAAGTACGTGTTATTTATTTTGCATTTAGTTGTTATTCGTTTACAATGTTACTCATTTATTATTGAAGCGTTAACATTTATCTTTTTTATCCTCGCCGGGAATGCCAAATGAAGTTAAATCTTATCGGACTTACAAATTTCGATATTTGACTATTTCAGGTCACTACTATTACTAACGAGACCGAATACTTTGTCGAACTTGATGGTTAATTTGCGATTCTTAGAGACAAGCTCCTTAACTTGACCAACGGTAAAACATAATTGCTTTCACTCTCAAAAAATCTTTCTTTCGTTGTTTCCAATTTCTCCCGCCTTTCCGCCCGCGGCCGCTGAAGCCGACTGAATCAGGTAGATTCTTTTTCCTCGATAACCGGTAATTGGCTACCCAACCGACAACAGTTCCAGGCACGCGCGCATTCGCCCTCGCACCATTTATTCTAAATTATTTCATTTTTATTTGTATATTATTTTTATTTTATTTGGCCACGTAATGGACGCATTATATTATTTAACAAAAACAATTCGTTATGCTTTTTTTATTATCTATCACTACACTTCCTAGATAACATGTTTTCCTATTAGCCGGTCTAATTGAGTATTATGTATTTTCGTGCTTATCTGTTCGTTCGGTGTATTTTACTAATTTTCGTTACTTTTGTTTTCTTTTTATTAATATTTATTTTCCACTTAATCAATTCTTCCGCTAGAAAAAGAACAGTGTCATCGATAAAACGTATAATACAGAGTGGATTTGTTTCCTATTTACTTTTACTTCTTTAGATTTCTTTTTCCCTCATTTTAACTGGTTCTTTTATACAGATATTGAATGAATACGGCGAAAGATCCTTCTCCCGTACTCCTTTCCTTATTTTGTCTTCTATTAGTATAAGTTGTTACATTGGCCTTTTTTTACCGGTATCTATATTCTCTTCTCTTAGCGTGTCGTTTTAAATAACATTTTCAGTCGATATTGTCAAAAGCTTTTTGTCTAGATCTACAAAGATTACATTTGTGTCTCTTTACGTACCAGCAATCTCCTTTCTAGTATGAATTTCAAAACCAACGTAAAATGCATGCAAATGTTACACTTTTAATCGGCAAAAATATTTATTTGCAGCGTGTTCAGCCGTGCGATGTTTGTTTAAAAAATTATCAAAAGTACCTCAAAAAAACGGAAGAAGATTTTCATTCCTGTATTCTATCACATTTCTTTACACATCGGAAAGATGATATTTTATATGTTTATCTTAAAATATAATTACGGATTTTTGTTCAAATTTTCGAAAATAATGGCTTTGAGCATAATGCTAAAGAACTTTGAATTTCGTCAACTGATGAAAGTGTAACATTTACACACAAATGTTAAATTTCCACATAAAAAACAACAAACACACATATAAATTATTCCAAAAAAAAAATGAAAAAAAATTAAATAAATGCAAAATGATAATTTAAACGTACCGAAGGGAGCCCAATGACAGTTATTATTATGTCCGCTTGCATTATTGGCGATGCTTTCAATGGTCGAACAGTTACGGGTGAAGACATTTTTCACCACACTCCACGGCTTACGTGATAAATGATAGCAGGTGTAAATAATAAATGTCATGAACAATATAAACATTTTATTCCTGCGCCAAACAAAACGAAACAAAACTTTATTAATTTAATTTAATAATAAATCAGGGGTATTATAAAACTAAAATAGAAAATACGTGTAACGTTACAAAAGTTACATTTATACGCATAAATGAAAAATCATAATAAAAACAAAGCGCTACAATTACACACTCTTTTTAAACATTAAACAACCGCGTGTGTATGACTGGCAGTTTCAATTGACCGATAGAACAGGGAATAAAGTAAAAATAAAGAGAAATTAGCAGACGGGCAGAGTTCTCTAGGAGAAGTCGGTTAAACGATTTAAGCTGCAGACTCGGTGAAATGAGATTAACAACCGTTTTAAATAGTACGGCATTTAAAATTTACATATATTCAAAAATATCAACATTAACATTAACTTGTTCTTAATCATTTTGCCAAGGTCTATTTGCACACATCAATAATCACGGCCCATCATAAAAGATCAAATATGTCTCTCTTCCTTCCGCAAACTTACACAATATTTCGAAATAATTAGTCGTCGTTCGGAATCCCGTATCCCATGGCGGAGTTGATGATGTAACTCCGACTATAGTTCCACGGACACGTAAACTCCGACCTAATAAATACTATAAAACGATAAATGTGATACAGATCCAGGTTCATTCCACTATAGAAGTGTTGAAACATAGACCTCAAAGACAGAAGAATAGACCATTCTATCTTTCATACAAAGAATATGAATATCTGAGCAGAAACGTCCCAAACTAGAAAAGTGATAACATTAGGATAATTAGAAAGAAACTCTATCACTTTTTCTATAGTTTTTCTACGATTACACTCCTGCATTAGCTATTTTGCAATGTCCTTCTCTCTTTCCAACACACGTAATCTAACCAAACACACTAGTAATCAATCAGTGCAAATTAGTGCCAGCGTTGAGTGAATTGTGTATGTAAAAACCTGACGATCCAATATCATATGTACAACGCTAGTGTACATTCATTCTTCTTCTCCGTTAGCCATTATCAGTCCACTGCTGGGCGAAGGCCTCCGCCAATTTTTTTCAAACACTGCGATCTTGTGCTTCTTCCCCACGCCCCAGTTTGCCCTGAATTTTCGAATTTCATCTGTCCGTCGTATTCTCGGTCGTCCCAAGGGTCGTTCGCCATCAGGTTTCCATGATGTTGCCCCACTTATCTAGCGGTCTTCGTCTCTAGCCACATGTCCATAAATCTCTCCATTTGCTACTTTTTTTTTTAATGATATATACTGCATCGGTCACTTTCGTTGGTTCTCGGATGATACGCCTCTTCGTCCATTTGTCCTTTAGAGTAATCCCCAACATAGATCTTTCCACTTTTCGTTGATTAATTCTTATTTTTTGTTCCATTTTCTTTTTCTTAGTTTATTAATATCCATGTTTCGCTAGCACACGTGTTAAAACTGGCAGAACACACTGGTCAAAAACTCTCCTTTTCAGACTGAGCGATGTTTTAGCGTGTTTAAGTATATTTTTAAGTTTTGAGAACGCCGTCCATGTTAATTGTATTCTTCTGGATATTTCATCTTCTAAATCGTACGTTCCTTTAATACGTTTGGAACTAATCGTAAATGTTTGATGATTTATCGATATATACAAGTGCAATCCCGTACGGTGTCAGCCTGCTATACACCTACTAGTGCGCATATGACAATATATATGTATGTTTGCCATTGCCTTCCATATGATCCTATTAGCGATTGTTTAATTCATTTTTATGTAATAATTTCTGTTGTCACCTGAGATCGATCTCAAGACTTCTGTGACGGAAGTCAAAAGCCCAAGAATCTAGGCTATTGCAACGATTCCCCGGCATTAGTCATAATTTATTTTCCTAAGGTAATTTTTCGTTACGGAAACCGGAACACATATCTGTGTACTTCGAAAAAGAATGATAAGGAATTGATAGAATGTGTCTATAAACATGTCGCTTTGCCGATTTGGCATTAATCTGCCAGAAGAATCAGAGAAGTATGAAGGATCCAGGTTTCTTTCTAAGTGAGTTTTCAGAAAATCAGTTTCGACAAAATTGTCAGTCAGCCCAGTAGTAACTAACAGAATATCTTAGAGGAACTTTTTCATATTTTCCTGCTTTTCGTGCCTCTTCATCCAAAACTATAGCGATCGCTATTTCCTTTTCTGTAATTTCACTGATAAAACAACTGAACTGATTTGTGTATACACGAACTTGAATGCAAAATTTAACTGTGACTGATTTAAATAAGCTCCGAGGGCGCTTATAAAATTTTCAAAGTGCAAGTTATAAGTGATTTTTTTGTTTCACATTAACGTTTTATTTCTAAGCCGGACAGAATTTTGTGCCCGATGATATTGCGTGAATGATTTCCGAAGTTATAAACACATTTATCGGCTAGTTTACAGATATTCCGCCAACTACCACCAATGGGATTTTTATTCCTAAGCCGAGACAGCTCACCACACACATCTGGTTAAGAAGTCGAAACATCTTAAAATCGTCGAATTACAACGGAATTATGTTTTTTTTTCCCTATCCTATTCTAAATCAACTAATAATAATTTTATTCCTAATAAAAATATTTACCCTTTTCCCAGCTACCTAAATAAACACACACTCACAAACCTTTTCACCTCTGAACGTTCTTTTCGTTAACACGTGTTTCATTACGCGTTCGTTTAAATAAAGCCTAAACTATTGATTACACTCGTACAAATTTCAGAGAAAATCTTTCCCCTAAATGCAATAAGAACTGTGTTATACTTTAAATAAAGATTAATAATATTCGCTTATTCAAAATGCGCATGCACCGGTCTTATCAACATTAGATTAATTTACCACACATTCCGCCGTTATCTAAAACTTCTCATCGTTATTTAAACAAGTTTTAATCAATTTTTCCGCTATTTGTTAACCTTTTCTCATTTTATCATAGAATTATTGCGCTAGGCTAAATTTCTTTGCAATACCATCGCATTCACCCGAGGCAGCTTACGAAAAAAATGACTGCTGGTACAACCTGCATACCACCAGGTGTTACATTCGAAAATCGGTTCTCAATACGTTAGCTGGTATAGCAGCAAAAATCGTTTTTGTTCTTTGTCGCTAGTACCACAAATTTCATCACAATCAAATATACATACACATAATAATAACAGTAATCTAATCGCAGATGCAGAAACGGTAGGGGAATGGCACAAAAATGTCGATTCAGATATTTTCTGTTCACTCAAATAAATGCCGAAACCATTACGTCATTGCACGAGGAAAATTTTTAAAATATATCACTTACGCGTGGGTCACGCCATATTAACTAATTTCTTCGTCTTAAAACGTGAAAATCATCCCCTATTTGTAAACATTGTTATGTTCCTCTTACAATTTCTATATCTCTTAATTCACTTTCTACAACACTGTTCATTTCTCCTTAAATGCATCATCGAATCTTCTAGAAAAATACTTTAACATTTTCCTTACAAAAAATAAACTTACATTTTTCCTAATATCTAAATTCTATTCCCTACTATAATTTACTCCGCCTGATCTTTGAGTATGGTATAAAAAAAAAAAGGTTTTTTCCCATCTGTTTTGCTTTGAATACTAACAATACTCTGAATATGTCAAAGACTGGCGATGCAGCGGAATAGAGTAATAAGAACTCTGTTTCTGCTTTTTCTTTTTAATTATGGAACCCCTAAGAAGCAAATAGATTTAAAAATATATCTTTATATCTGCAATCCATTACCTTTCTTTTTTTTAACATTAACTTCCTTTTTTTTTTAACATTACTTTTCTTTTTTTTTAACATTACCTTTCAGTTTTTTTAACATTACCTTTCTTTTTTTTTAACATTAACTTTATTTTTTTTTCAATTTTTTGGCACGTCAACAGTGGAACTTACGCAACGCAGAGAATTGTCCATTATAGATATAAAGGGAAAAGATTAGAAATTAAGGAGATAAAGAAGGCTAACAAAGGAACTGTATTGAGAGAGGGGAATGCAAAAATGGCATGGGCACTAAAAGTATTTTCAGATTTTTTAACATCAAAAAAACCTTACGGACACCGCTATACAAAAAAAAAATTTGACAACTAAGAAGATATTTACTTTCTCGTATTCTCCTGATACATTTGTGATATTAAGTTTTTCATAAACATTACCATGTTAACTGAGTATTTAACAAACTTCAATTTCAAATATTTCCATATTGTAATCTTTTTCCAATTTTCCTAATATTAACGCCAATTTATTTACCGCTTATTACAAATTATTTCACGGATTTCAGTTTGATAATTCAACATTACCAGATGGCAACTTATAAATCCATCATCGAAAACTAATTGTTCCCTTCAGTATCATTATTTATTTAATAGAATATAAAACACAAACACAATTTATATATGCTTATTAAATAAATAATATTAAATTTATTGCTAAAACAACAACAACAAAAACGCAAAAAATGTAAACATTTTGAACGAGAAAGAAAAGAGATTTTGGAATTTTCCCAATCAACATTCTCTGTTTTAATATGTCATTGACATCCAAAAGTTTTCTGTACGCGAAGAAAATGATCAAAAAAGATGAGAAAAGAAAAAAAGAAACGAAGAAAGCAAAAATGAAGAAGAATCATTATCTGAAAAAGCGATGCTCTACGGCGTATTACTAAAAGCATCACCGTTCCATTCTGTCATCAAACCATTAGTAGCAGAGTATTCGAAGACATTGAATCCGCTGTCGAAAAGCAACGACAATGTAGAGAATATAAATGTTTTGAACATCTCTCCCTTTTGTCCATTGCATCGAAGAATTCAAGAAATTCCTATTACGATTGTGACGCAGATCACATATTTTCAAGCGTTCTTGTCTGATCAGTGGGCGTGATTTAGTCTATTCTTAACTCTTAAAATTAAGCCTTCCTGACAATGTCTCCTATGTTCTTTCTTTACCTATTTTCCCGATTATTCCGGTTGTAGAAGTGTTCATTGGTTCCGTATTCGATAAAAGAAAAATAAGTCTCCTTATACTGTTTTATTCGTCTTCTTTTCCATTTTGCTCTCTGTTAGCAGACCCTTCGCCGCCCGCTTTAAAAAAAAAAAAAAAAAACGGGAACAAAAAGATTTTAAGATTTTTTTGATCTGCAGAGTCGTTTGTGAAAACAAATAGTTTGATTTCGATCATTGCCGCAATTGATTCGAACATCGACGTAAAAATACCTTGTACTCGGGAGTTTACTGATGAACAAGGGGCATTCGATTTAAATCTAAATAACAACCTGCTTATAACAATCCTTCCAATTGTACCATCCGTAATAATAAACCTATACATATAAAAGGTTTTCTGGTTTACATCGGAAATAAAATTTTACCCCTGGTAAATAAAATTGATTCAATCGAATTACTCTGATTTTGCGATTTGAAAATAACGCAAATGCGCTACAGCGAAGTTTTAACATGCAAATATCAGGGGTGTTCTTTTTGAAGAACAGACATTTTTTTTTTAAAACCATCAAAAATGCGTGCTAGGGAAGGACCACTACAAATCAGTGACATATTCGCTCGGTGGTCAGCAGTAGTAAAATCAATTCCGAATTTCTCCCACGAACTTCCGACACGCGACACTTTTCCAACTGTTCAACCGAGAAAGACTGGACTGAATTACAAAAATTATTATTATTATATTAGTTATTACTATATGAAGGTTGTTACATCTGGTGACTGCGAGCTATCTAATTAGTGTATTGATAACATAATAATATATTTGGGTAAGGTTAGTAGGTTTATTTATAGGCATAGATTTACAGAAATTGTAAACATGGACTAATTGAAAGGATCGAATAGTAAATTGATCTTTTGACTTATCAAAAGACAGAAAAACAAAAAGCAACAGAAACCGGACTAGGTTAGCGCATGTAAATTACTGTTGTAAACTATAATATTATTGTATTCTTTTTATTTGTTTTAGTTTTAAGCCAAAAAGCGACTGCTTCAGTTATTATTGATTGTTCTTCTGGAAGTGTTATTGACTTTGTTTTTTCAGTCTGTTTCGTTATACGTTCGTACAGTATTACCGTGTTTTATCTTACTATGTTTCATATATTTACTTATTATTGTTTATTTATTTGATGATATCTTTTGATTGTATTGCCATTGAAGATTTCATTTATATTTTATTTACTCTCATTTATTTACTTATATTTTGGTTCCACTATTCGCGCTAAGAAGCACGTTTGTGGATTTTTGTAACAATAACGATAGTGATAAATGATTTGATTATTATTATTGTTGTTTATCTTATTATAATTATTCTGATCTAACTGATTATGTTCACTATTATCTATTACCATTGGATTTTCAAAGTTGTCTTGTATAAATGAAGAGGATCGAGAGTTTGTATTACTATTATCGACATTCATACACTATATTCACTATCGCAATCATCGTTAACCGCGGTAGGGGGACGACTAATATCGCCCTCTTCGTTATACATGATAATATAGGTAGATAATGTTGACAGTTATACCACTACCGTCTTAAGGGGGGGGGGAGTTAATTTCGGTAAAAAAAGGCTCATTTTCAATAATTTTTCTTTATGCTCCAGTGAATGCAAATATATTTTATTAAGTGTAATACAATAAAGTAACATTTGAACAATATTTTCTGAAATTTTAAATAAGAAATATTAAAAAATAAGCCGTTAGCAGCAAATCTTCGAAGAAGCCTCAAAAAAAAGTTGTTTTGCGGTGGACACTATATCTCACCTCTGGTTATCTGAAATCAAAAAAATCAAAATGCTACTGATAGTTAAACATTTTCTTGAGGTAACGTTGGGAGGATTTTATTTTTTTTTGATTTTTTAATTTTTGTTAACACTTGGAAGTCAAAAACGCGATTTTTGCCATCAAAATCGACAAATTTTTTATTGTAAAATAAGTAATAATTAAAAAAAGAAAAAACCCTCCCAGCGTTACCTCGTAACTGATGTGCAGAAACACTGTACAAAATTTCAAAAGAATCGGTGCATTAGTTATCGAGTTACAGTGTCCACCGACTTTAAAAATGTCAAGTGCGAGAAAAAGGCTTTAAAGTTTTGTGTACAAAAAGATATTTGACTTAAACATCAGTACGCGAGTGTTTCTTCTAATATACTTATTCAGAGTCACCCATAAAGCTCATAAAGCTCACAACTTTCAACTGTAAAATCTAAGGCAGCTTTTTACTCTGTCGACGTAGAGTTCTGCCTTCTTTACTTTCAAGTACAGCTTGTTGCTCCACTCTGTTTATGCTCGTTCAATCTACCATGCCTGTCCATTCATGAGAACTTGACCCTGTACTGATGTTTATCTCTTGCATAAATGAGAGCAAAGCAAAACAGCCATCATTGAACATACATGAAGCCACATGAGCTGTGATTTCAACAACAGTTAAGGTACCACTCAGTGATTTTGGGGGGTAATTTTCCAAATAAGTTGATTCAAACTCTCACTGTTGTTTTGAGTGAATCCTCCAAGATATCGCTGCAGAAATGCCCCCTTACTCAAGTCTTCATATATCTCGGTTTAATTGCTTCAGAAACGTCACTTGGAAGTGCAGTGCAACTGTGTTTGAATTACTTCAGGGCATTTGCAGCTGCAGCTTTCTGCCATTCATACCACGAGTCTTGGCCGCTCGGGCATTTGTCGTGCTGCGGTTTCTCGTCTATCGAACAATAATGGTAGTAAGTAACCCAAATGGCACAAAAGTATTCAGTTTTTTTTTTTTTCTTTTGGACGATGTACCTTTTGCTTCGGCATCGTCTGTCTTTCGTTTCTGTGGAAGTATTACTTTTTTTGATTGATCTAATCTGGAATTGGTACTCTTGCGATCTTCTCTGCTAATTTTCTTCGGCATTTTACTAATAATAAATACACAATCACAGCGAAACTAGAAAATACGAAGTTCAAAAGAGCACGAAACAGCTTCCAGGTAGCCGCGTTACGTAGCTGCCCAGTAGGTGTTCAAACCCGGAGCGGAGCACCGCTCACTCAAAACTCTATAAGTCCGTTAGTTTTGTTGCGATCGATTTCAAATTTTTACACAATAATCTTGAAATGGTGTACATTCATATAAGCAAATAAAAAAAAAAAAAAATGCAAAAAAAAAAGTTTAAGAACTTCCCCCCACCCTTAAAGCGTGTTCATGTTTGTGTTATGCTATGCGTTAGTGTGTGTAAGTGTAGTTACAAATGTATATATGTATATATAAACTTCGTTAAATGAAGATTTATCGATTGCTTATAACGAACGAATGTAGATGAATCTTTGTACTTATCAACCGAGAATTGAGGCGAGATAAAAATTTAACGACGCACGTATAAACCGATCTTATCACTGACCGATTTAACGCAAACTAAGATGTTTAATCTGCCACTATCTGTGTTACTGAAACTAGAAAGGTATGCAGTTCTGAACGGGATTTCTATTCTAAGTTTGTCCCTACCCTGTTCGTAAACCTTACATTGCCGAATAAAATGATTTATTGTACGCTCTCTGTTCTACAACTAATGCATGCATTATATCGCTGCTAATATTAATTTTTGCCAAGTGGACGTTTTGTTGTATCCTGTTCCCAATCTCGTTATCGTTACTATAAAGTATCTTCCAAAGTTATTCGCTCCTTTAAATCAAGAGAGATCCCTTGGGACATACTTTTGTATTCTTGAGTAGTATTTCCCTTTTCGATTATTCGATTGCTACTCTGTCAGTACTCGACGTTCCCCACTCCGTTATAATGTGTTCTCTAATTACCGGTAAGAAACTTCACCATAATTTAATTTTTGGACAATTGTTCTACCTACTGCGGTTCTTGCAATTCTATTTACTATTTCATTTCCTTTAATACCGCAGTGCGACAGAATCCACTTTAGTACTACTTCCGTTCCTGCCTGTTGTAAACTAAATATACCTTTGTCTTCATATAAAGCATTCGATTTTTGACATTTTCTTGTCAATTCCCCGTGTGATAGTTTATGCAATACGGCTAGAGAGTCCGTTAGAATTAATATTTTTTTCCCGATAAACTGTTTAGAAAATATATTCTAAATTTTTTAGTATAGCAAATAATCACAATTTAAAAAGAAGAACCAAAAAACTACTCTCGGCTGGGATAATAAAAAGCTGCTATGTATCTATTTTGCCCCAAATCAAACGATCCGTAGATTTTAATTTATATTATTCATTTTCAAACTGTTTCGATTTGAAATTGGTCGGTTAGTTTTGACAAATTCTTCTATTATTTCATTCAATTTGCAGGCAGCAAAACGATTCCTAAAAATCCATCCAATATGGCGCTGGTTTAATGTTTTTGTAAATCTATTAAAATCAGAGTAGTTGTTAAAACCAGTATGTATTGGAGGAGTTGTGTGGTAAACCTGCAGTAATCCCGATTTTTTAAGCTGTCTAAAATAGGTGTATCGGTTTCTTTTATTGGATGAAAGCGATGCTCTTTATTTTTTATGTAAAATTTGTCCGTAAAATGTTTAAGAAGAAATTTAACCGCAAGTTCTGCGTATTCAGCATTGACTACGTGAGCCGGTGTAGATTTCATAGGCCTAGGCAGAACCGAAGGACTCTGTTTTGAATAATTTGTCGTTTTTTAATTTTTGTATTGTTTAAATTTAATATTGGAGCCGCGTATTCTATGTGAGTCCGTATTATTGCTTTGTATATTGTTAGGAGCGAATACGGATGAGCCCCCCCCATTTGCTTCCCGCTAGAGCTCTTTATAAGTTGGGACCTTTTCCACATTTGTCAGATATATTTCGGAGTTCATCTTTCCGAGGCAATTGCGAGTCTAACTTGACTCCTAAATACTTGGCTAAGTTTTTGAAAGCCACGGTTTTATTACCTATTCTTCTTTCTGGTCACTATCTTGCGTTTTTTCAGTATTAATCTGAATGTGAAGCTTGTTTAACATTAATGTGCCTCCTCTACTCTGATCGTTGCCGTTTTTAGAGAACCTGCTGATGAGTTTTGATATTTCGCTCTTGGATTTTTTTCTATATCTTTTGTATATAGCGCGTATAGACATCGGTTGAGTAAACTTGAGGTAATCCCCTCTCCAAGTTTACCGACCCATAGGTTCTTCCTCCTGATAAAGCAGTCAATTTCCTGTTATAAAACTATAAGCACTGAGTATTGATTTATAAATTTTAATAGCTCTGTGCCTTCAAAATTTGACTTAACACATCCCTAAGCTGGATAGATTGCGTTAAAATCTCCCATAATTATGAATAACTTAGGGGAGACTACATCAGCCCATTAACCATATACGTTATGATGTGACCGGGAGGAGCGCGTATATCATTAACAGATCAATAAGTTGCAAACCATGTAACTTTAGGGTGATTGCGCTAATTTGGATAAGATCTCGCACAATACTGGTTATGTTAATATTTTTCTGTTGATACGTAACATAGTCATTAATCAGAATCGCGACTTCTCCTCCACCTTTTCGTCTACTTCTATCATCCCTTATTATGTTATACATAGTTAGATTAAACCGATGGTATTACTGTTTCAGCCACGGCTCAGATATCCCACAGATGCTGATTTCGTTTTTTACTAAGTACTTTTTTAGCTCTTTCTTCTTGGCTATTGCAAATGACCCTGCAATTCCACAGCACAACCTAGCAAAGTTTTCCATAGTGAGTAAGAATTAGAGGAGGAAATTCTGATTAGTTATTGCTAAAAGATAATTTAGTCGGTATGATTGAAGATTGTTTTATGTTGTCTATCGTTTGTACACTTATTAGTATCTAATTTATTTTTTAGTTATTTACTTTATGTTTATTACATTTTTGAGGCGGAATACCAATGTAAGTGAAAAACGAACAGCTAGAATAGTTTTGCCATTTTCTTTTTACAGTAGAAGATGGTTTAGATGACACACTTGTGACAAAGTCTGAGTTTTTCAGATCATCGGTAGTTCTATCTTTTAACGCGGTAGAAATCAAATAAATGAATAACAAATAGAAGGATGGAGCTTAGAAATTTAATTTCAACAGTGGTGGCAATGGGAGTGTAAGAATTATCAAGCAAGCTACCGCAGCATAGTTGGCTAGACAGTGGATGTTTCGTTTAGGTAAGACTTGGTTAAATCCCACTGCTTCATATTGAAAATATAGATAAGTTTTTCTTGCAAATGCGTTAATCAGCCCAAAAAAGAGAGAAAAAAAAGAAAAGAATTATCGATGTACGCCGCTGGGGCTGCAGTTAGCGAATATTAAAAATCAAAATATCAACCGTTATAATAAAGTACTTAAAGAGGAAGATTGCCAAAATTATCGCGCAGACTATAGCACATCGGAATAGAAGTGATTACGGAGTAAAGATTGAATTATTTACCGGCATCGTCAAAACTTTATTAGCTCTAGCCCCCCCGTTGATATAAAATTTAATCAAGTTTTTATCGGAACAAGACATTAGACAGACACCACTGCGCAATAAACTTATTACGGATCTCTCTAGCTAAAGATATAAGGTGCAGATGAATTATATATTTTTTCTAAATTTTTGACTAACACGACGACGATTTGTCCAACATAGAGTTCTTAAGAAAAGTAACGATATAGTAAGGTTAGGGATTCATTCAATGTATCACGAATTATTATAATTAGAAATATTACTTGATTTAAGAAATATCCCCACCGAGATATTATTATCTGTTCATGTATGTAGTCAAATTCGAAGAGGTCAAAGAAGATAATTACCGAAATAATTTATTCGAAGCTTTAACCTGTGCCACGCTGTTCCTTTTAGTATCAATACGTGAAGGATTCGGATAAGGTCTACCACTTCCGCCGTCAGACGAATCCGGCATTAATTTAAAATGCCGAAAAAAAGAAATACTAATTACGAAAATCAAGTAACAACGACGGAGTAAGAAATAAAATTAATGAGAAAGAACGAAATAAATTAAAACTATATAGAATTAAAACCATATAGAATTAAAATCATATAGAATTAAAACCATATAGAATTAAAACCATATAGAATTAAAACCATATAGAATTAAAATCATATAGAATTAAAACTGTATAGAATTCAAAAAATAAAAATAAGAGACAATAATACAGGCAGATAAATGAAACGGCCTAACCGATTTCTTTAACGAACAATCGAACACTGCGAAAGTAAACTTCCGATCTTTCTTGTTTAATATTCAACAACTTTAAATTTATATTACGAGACACTAAAGTTTACTTTCTTTAACGAGATAATGAAGCATACCAAATCTTCCTCAAATATCCAAAATAGTTATTCAAACTGTTTTATTTTGAGTTAGCAACAATATTTCCTTTTGCTTTTCCATAGATTTTTATTCTTAACACGAGCTGAAAATATATAGAGGGCGGCAGTGTGTGTTTATAATAACTTTTTTGTTATTTCTTCCTCCAGGCGAAGAGTATAATATTCAGTTATGTTTGGAAAAAATGAACTTTATTTGCAAGATAATTTTAAAACAACAATAATGAAAATAATGAAAATTAAAGAAAGAAAAAAGGACAATGAAGGAATGCCTAGATGATAGTTGAATTATTAAATTGCTTACTCTAATATTCTGCGATTTATAGATATGAGGAAACAAATTTTTACTTCTAGAAATTTGAATTTCCAAATATTATTATTAGTGGTTTTAAAAGAATTTGAAATTTTACTAACTCTACGTGTTTGTTTGTATTTTTCGTCCGGATAAATTTCAGTCTATTCCACATCATTTAATATTTTCTCTTTTTTTTTTTTCTTTGGCTCGATGTTAAACACCATTTAACCGTTGAAAAATCATAAAATATTTTTTTTTTATTTCATTCAATTTTCACCTTGTCATCGCCTAGAAACTGAACCCGAATCACGCGCTCAAGGCTATCACGACAGCGATATAAAAATGTGTACATAATCAGAATATTAAGTATCAAAGTGTGTGGACATATGCATCGGTTAATTATCCAAGTATAGTATATTCTTTTTACTCTGCATGCTGGTCAAAATATTCCTCTCACACTATTTAATAAATTTGATAGAACGGAAAGAAAATAACTTCTCATACATATCTATTAATGGTCGTATTTTATTCGGTCCAATTAAAATCGAATTTGGACGCTTCAATTAGGCAAACAATAATTATTAAATAAAAAAATAGCTACGAACCCGTATTTTTTCTTACAAAAGAACGATGTAGTCGAAATTCATTGTTCTATAAGTATTACAGAAAAATAAGCACCCGAAGATCCCCCCCATAGACAGATAGAAACGTAAATACTAGGCGCGGAAATCCATACGCCCTTCAGCCGGGGATAGATTATTCCATTAAAGTAAGAACGAAAATTTGAAGTCTACGTAACCTTGATACTAGAAAACACAGTCGCTATTTTGATCGAAACGAGGAAGTAAACCAGGCCATCTAAGAAGCGTAGCATCAGTTTCATTTTTTCCAATTCCATCTAATGACGTACCACCAAGTATTATATCGAATTGCGCCACTAAACAAGCAGAAACCAAGATTTCCGAAATCCTCAATTCGATGGAAGTTGTTGGCCGTTTCAACAGAGCACGCTAAGAAGAACAGGTAGCGCTGACACATACACACACACACGTGCGCACAAATCTCACTCGAGATTAGTTTTTCGTAATAAATAAAACAAATGCTCCCGTGTGCGCGCCATCCGTAGTTTCCAAATTATCATATTACACACAACACCCTTGGTTTTACTCTCAACTTTCCAACCAGAAATAATCAACTATGTATAATCCTGATAATCGAAGCAATCTCCTAACTTTTCTAAGATAATCAAAACTTACACCGCTTTGTAACAGCTTAACACTCAACCGCACCTGTTGTTCAAAAACGTTTAATATGTTAGATTAATCTTAACTCTCTGTACGTTCAGATGTTATAATAGATCAAAGTTGCTTTAAGTCATAGTAGTAATATACGACGGCACAACATGTGTAAAAAAAAAATAAATAAATAAATAAATAAACATAATTCCTTATCACGAATTTTACATATTTTCTTCGAACTAATTATTTAATTACGGCATCAGCGGCAATGTCAAATGAAACGGTTAAATTAAAATTGATTCCCTAACCACAGGTGGCGCCCCAAATGAAAAAAAGGTTAATTTTATTTATTTAGGAATGCGCCAGCACGATCATATAAATTTACGTGAAAATAAGTTGTTTTTTTATTTTTTATCGTTTAGACTGTATATATTTTAGTTCGCTTCCTTTGACGGGTCGCTCGCTGAAAGACAAATACAAGAACATTGTGTGAAACGTATTATTATAACTGTTGTTAAAATATTATTAAATTTAGCATATAATTTTCATTATTCATTTTTCATAATTAAGAATTATAAACTTTGCTTCATAGTGGTGAAGAAAGTCACTGAACTTTCGAATAACTCTTTACGGCAGGCTAACCGTTGTGTTCTATATAGCTTTGGTGCTTGATGGCTCTAACTGTTTTTTACGCATCCCGTGTTTCTTCTTCCTTAATTATTTATAGCCTGTGATATTCCTTTGTCCGTTGGTACTGTGGGCTCTGTAATTGCAGATGTGGCCATGATATAGGTAACTTCTTTTGCTCTTACCTTCGGCAATGTCATTCCTTCTCTTTATCGACGTTGATTGTCATTGTTTTTCCATCCTCCTGGTATAGGGTTCTCAGTCAGATTGCGGTCCTTGCGATCTTTAATTGCTGCTTTTTTTTTTTTTTTCTTTTTAAGGGGAACGCCAACGAAGAGCAACAGCCCAATATCAGCCAAGGAATCTAAGTAATAGTTCAAAAGGAGAATAACATATTAGATTTCAATCTGGTGCGAGATTGAATGAATGAATGAAGCTAGAATAGGAATAACTGACACAAGGAAGGATATGAGAGAACATAAGAGTGTCATTGTATGGAGGAGGAAGACCAAGATCCAAAAGCTGAGAATAGAAGAGAGAACGTTCTGAAGAAAGTGAGGAACATTCGAAGAAAACACGATATTGACATCACACAGAAAAAAGGAATCTTCTGGGTGAAGAGAATATCGCGGGGGGGGAAGAGATGAGGGGAAAACGAAAAAGTGACGAAGGGAGAAAAGTATGACCGAAACGAAGACGACATGTAGCGGTGATCGGGGGACGACAAAGGGAAGGAAACTTGTCGAACAACCATCTGGTCAAAGAAGGTAAGGGCTGAACGGAAAGATAAAAGGAATTCGGATTTGAGAAAAGGGGCTATTTACCCGTGTTGATGGGTAATCGTCTATTATTAGCAAGCCTAGGGAAAGCCCAAACCAGAAAAAAAAAAAATACAAGTGTAATCACTCTGCATCCCTACTAATTCTTCAATGAATTCCTTCCGCTGATTTGGTAATAAAATTCCCGGTAAATCGGATTCTCAATAAAAGTCTCTCGTCTTATTTTAAATAAAAAAATTACTTTCAACATAATAAAAATCCACGAAGAAGTCTATAAAAAACTCATCGCAAACGCTTTTCGTTTTTCATTTCTGTTAATGTCTGTCCGACAATCGGAGTCACAATTTTGCTACCTATTTCCCCTCTACATCCCCCCGTTCAATACTGCATACATTTTTAATTGCGACATATGTAGTACATGTTAGCTCTCATCTGGGTGCCGGCAGCGACGTAAAAATAAAGATGGTGAAAAATTAGTAGCTATTCCGAAAGAAGTAAGAAAACCAAAAAAAAAAAATGCATAATGGAGCACGGACGCGAACCGTTGCAATATGAACAAATGCTGAAGAGACGCTGAAAAAAAAAAAAAAAAACAATTAAAATCTGAAATAACTTCATCTCAAAATTTTTACGTGAATATTCTCACCCTTTTCGATTGATATTTGAAATCATTGGCATTCTTCACTATATACACACTCACTAGAAAAGTAAGGGTGGCTCCTTCAATTTCGGCGCTGTCTTATCGCAACTGCATTTTGATTTAAGCTTGCCGGAACTGTAATGTCGAAAACCTGTTTCTCCGATTTCAATAAATTTCGATTTAAAAATTCTCTCAATTACTCTATTCCGCTAATCATTTCTACCTTATTCAATCTCGTTATTTTCCCCCGTCTTCTTATTTTTAAAGAAAATATTATTTCGAATTTTTCATCTCCGATTTCCGTTTGAAAACCAGTTTACCTTCCTTTAATTAATGAATTAGCATTTATTGCATCGCCTTAACTATTCAGTTTCATCGCGCAATGTTATCTCTTGATTGTCACCGACGAAAACAACAAACATAAGCGCTATAGTGGGCAACTCTTTTCACGAACCTTTATTTGGAGGCGGGGGGACGGACGGACTTATTTCACTCGCTTAATTCATTGCCAGTTTCAAATAAGACGCGACACTTTACGTAATAGTTTTATAATATATAAAGTACCATAGTTCAAAGGCTTGCTTCGGCTCGCATATACGATTTCAACATGCTGCAGCACACTGCCCCGTCGATCGTTTCGAATCACAAAACCATCGCAACAAATCTAAAACAGCGGTTAGATTCTGACATGACTAATGCTGAAAACATTACCCGACTTGTATCAAGCAAAAAACGATATTGTTGAACGTCTAGGAAAAAGGCGAATTTTGTTGCTGATATAATTGCTATGCTTTGTTATCATACTAAAATCGAAGGAGTTTTATTAGATACTTATAAATTTGCTAAATAAAACACCAACACTGTGCTGTACCACTCGAGGAATACTATTCAGCCCTCAGAAGAAGTGCCACCATGATCTCGTTTTTACCGTAAACGTATTTATCGTTTAATTTTATCTTACAATTTAATTCCCGTTGCCGCCTGGTACCGTTCTCGATAAATAATCTCGAAAACCTTTTACTTGATTTTCTTCTTTCGTATGTGACTACCACAAAATCGGGGGTGTTCGAGACTTGTCTCGTTCCGGATCCAAGTGGCTCCCGGATGGCAGCTGAGAGAAAGGAACTGGCTCCGCTACTCTCTTTATCGCCGTTGGACTGAGTATACTGTGAACCTTAACTTCACAATTCCCGACGCCCCATCAAGGGTAGCTTACTTTACTTTTATTACTATGTCTCCTCCCCAATAATGCCCGATTTGCTTATCCGGTCATTTGCCGAGCGATAACCGCGTGCATCATCCCTCCTTAAAGGAGGCGAAGATAAATCGCAACTTAACAACTGGTTCTCACATACTCACACTTCTACTTTTATCTAAAACATTTTTCTTTCTTAACATTTTTCTTTATTACGCATACTTTACGATTATTGCATACATTACAAAGTAAACCTGCTTCACCTAATAATAAAGCCAAAGTAAACAAAAACGTTAAACCGGTGCCGTCGATTACGGGGTTAAAGTATATAAAATTTTAGATTTCAGAAAATTCACTACTCGATATACTCTTTAAAATCGACACCTTATCTAAGCCGCATTCCTTAACAGAGAATAAACAACCTCTTACAGTGACGCCAACACGTGATGCGGAAACCTATACTAAAAATGCAACAGTTACCAGCAAAATTGTGAAGAAGATCGCCCAATAAAAGATGGACTGTAATTTTAACTCTATTATTATAGGAGAACCACAAAGAAGATACTCAACCTAGCTGCAAAAGTTGGGAAAAAAGAGAGACTAAAATTCCATGGACACATTAACAGACTCTCGTCATCAAGACTTATCAATGAAATTCTTACATTCACGCGAAAAATGAAGTCAACGGACCGAACAAGTCAAATTGGTCTAAAGACGACAAAGATAGACCTAACAGAAATTAAAATCACATAGAGCAACAAAAAATCAACAAAATACAAAAAATTGAACATGGTGTCAAAAAACGTAATCCAAAAGATATTAGATAGAAAATGAACGGAAGAGAAAAAACGGACCCATAGACAAAAACAGAAGCATGGAAGATTAGAAAAATACTCAGAAATGAGTCAAATTGATTTGTGCTATCGTTACTTATTTCATTATATGTATACGTAAGTAGTTTTCTGTAACCAGAAATTCAAATTCGGTTTTCTGCATCAATTTACTGACTTCGAGAAATGGTATTTTCTTTCAGTAATAGCTTTTCCGTAAACCGTTAAAAGCATCAAATAAGAAATAGTGAAATTGTCATTTAATGTTTACACCGTGAAAATCCCTGTAATGTTAACAAAACAGAGAAGTAGGCACACCTTTGCAGACCACCCATCAGTTTTTTGTATACCAATTTTTATTAGAATAACAACCTGCAATCAGCCATCAATGCATTTTATTTAATTTTTTGGGGCGCGTCAACTATGGACACCAACACGTAAGGGGAATTTTTGAAGGTGTCAATGTGAGGCAGCGAGATTCAAATCAGGTCCCAGCCGAATAAAATGACCACTGCTTCTTGTCAGCATAGTTTAAATGGTAGCCAATAGCGTATACCAAAAAAATAAATTTGTCCGCACAACGTTTAGTAAGTGAAAACAAAGGGGAAAAAAATGTACATATGAGTAGTACTCGGGCGGTTTCTATCAAAAAAAAAAAAAAAAAAAAAAAAAAAAAAAAAGTAGTACAGTATTCAGGATCTAATTAAGCGATTAGCTTGGAAAATCTAAATAAAACGGATTAAACGTAAAATTTGGAAAAACAATACAAGTTTTGGAAGAAAATCTGAACAATCACTAAAATACAACCGGTTAATCAAATTCATAACCTATTGCGGGCGTATGAACGAAGTGACTTTTGGAGAGCGGAGCACAATAACATAGCCACAACTCAAAAAAAAAATGTTAATTATGTATAGTAAGTAGTTTTATATTAAAAATAACAAAAAAAAAAAGCAAATTAGACCATCATTTGAATAGATAATTAAACATGAGACATTTAATAGCCCAACAGATCCATTATAAAAGTACAATAACTATTAAAAATAGTAATGTGCACTGTGTAAAAATCGTTATCACCGGAAAAGATACTTCCGTGAACCATTACCGAGAAATTGTGCTACACGACTCCAAGAGCTAGTTGAATAGTTCTAAAATAATAATTAAGGGTAGCGGTAGAAATAATAAAAATAATCATTAGTTTCAAACGGAACTGACGATTGTTTTATTGCGCGTTTAATTTTTTCAAATATTTCTCATTTTATTTTAAAATAATAACCTCGCGATAACTGAAAAAATAATTTTTAGACAATTATAATTTTGTAATTAATTTTTCGCTATTCACTCCACGATTAACGTGCTATTTATTTTTCCGATTCATGTTGTTCGATGCGTGCATTGATAATGAGAATCACGACTATTCTAAAATTTTAAAACAACTCTGATCCCGTAACGGGTTTTTGAATAATTTTTATAAAAAAGAAAAAAGAAAAAAAATGCAATTCAGTTACTTTTGAAAAACGAATATATGACGCTAATCAACGCGTCTTGATGCAGACCATACGTGGTACAAATACAACAAAAGCAAAAAAAAAAAAAAAGAAAAAAGTAAACGGGTAGGTTTTAAGAGAAAAACTTCTTAAAGAAATAATGGTTTAAAAAGGGGCTACGATGTATTTCACTCGGAAGAATTTTCCACGCATAATTGGGATATCCATCCGGGCCATAGAACATCGCTGACTTGTGCGAATGAAATAATAAATATTTTTCGTTAAAACTTATTTTTATAATTAAAGATTTTCCCTTCTCACCAAATTTTATCCGTTACAATTTGTTATTTCTATTTTTACTTTATTTTTCTTACATACCGTATATCTAAAATCTTCTAATCGATTTCTCCATTCCTTCGCTACAAATCCTCAATTCTTTACACCATATTCAGCTACATTTTTTTGCACGCATTTAACTCCGCATAAGACAATCCTTTTAAACAACTTTTTAACATCTTTCTCCAATATTTAACTTTTCTTCTTTTTACAATTTTCTACTACAGCGATGCAATCATTCGCAAAAATTTTAACTAAATGAAAGTAATAAACAAATTCTGTTCTCCCTATTCCCTTACACATTCTTTATTATGAAAATTACAGAGCTAAATTTTTCTGTACTAGAGTTTCATTACAAGCAACAATTTAATCAAACAAAATTTTAAAACTCGCAATAATAAAATAGAACTTTACGCAATTTCGCCTAAAAATAAAAACCCAAATTTTAAAGACTTATTATATTCAATTAGAAACAACAAAATCAAAAATAATTAAACTGTTAATCTAAAAAAAATTCTATAAATATATATATTTTTTATGTAAATAAAATCAGAGTTGTAGTAATGTTAACTTAAAAAATCCTATCGTTTTTTTTTTTCTTCTTGCTTTTAAACAAACAAAATAAACGTTTAAAATTCGTTATTTAACCCGAATGAGAAATTACGGTAGTAAATTTTCAAAGGTGACAGAGAAGCGCTTTGGCTCTTTCAATAAATTAATAGCACGATCGGCGCACATATGTTAAACGCAGCTTAGAAGTAACAAATGATTAGCATTATCACCGAGGATACAATTTCTTACGTCTCACCGATAACACATTACACCTTTGCATGATATTATTAAACAAAGAAATTCATGAATTACCGTAATATTTTATTACCAGCGAAAACACGAAAATTATTTGAATTTTCCGCATAAATCATTACAAATTAAAAATTAAATCATTGTCAGCCGACATATTTCTATTAAACTTTTATATTTTGATTTAGTTTGTAATATTTTACACTCCAAATGTTACAATATACATATATATATATATATATCACGTTATGCCTACTTCGATCTACTGCTGGACGTAGGCATTTTCTGATGGAATAAGTTGGCCTAATCCCCCGTACTGGCTGAGTGTATTAGGAAATGCATATTATACCTGCTGCCAGGTTACACATATATATACATATATGTGTGCGTGTGTGTGTACGCGTATATATATATATATGTATGAATATATGTATAACTCCTGGTTAAAGCACTATAAGTAACAAATTAAAATGCGGTAACAGTTCGTAAGAAACATATTGTGTTCTATATTTTTCAAGGCTCCTTTCATTACAAGTAAAGTAAGCGAACAAGATATAAATTACCCAAAAACACAAAATTAAATAAACATTTAAATGGCTGTTCTTTTAACAATTGAAATTTTATTTACATTAGCTTCTAATAATTAATTATACCTTCAACAGTCAGTAACCAATAAAATATGTTTCTTTGTTACCATCACTGAAATCATTAAAATAATTTCAATAAGATTTTTAACCAACATATAGATAAAAAATTCTCTGGGTTCTTTTTTAAATTTTCAAATAACTTCCCCGAAGTAATAATAAATTATCTGTACAAAAAAAATAAGAATTTAAAAGTGTTAATATTAAATTTGAAAAAAAAAAAGAAATAAAATTAAAACAATGTTTTTTTTTTTTTGTCTCTTAAAAATAACAAATAAAATTGCTTCAATAACTTATTTGTACGCTTTTTTTTTTTTTCGTCTGAAAAATCTGAGAAAACAAAAGCGACTGAGAGAAAGAAACTAGCCTTCTACTTATTATTTAGGCTTAGTACACTATAAAGTTTTTTTTTTTGTTTTTTTTTGGCCTGGAATTAAACACTATTTGGCTGTTACTTCCATAACCCTAATTAATTATCTGGAACGAAATATGAAATATAGTTAGAAATTAAAACGAAGAACTATACCCGTCGTAGTCCGTACTAGATATTTTTTTGCGCAGAAAAATTTCTTCTTACATATTAAAGTTGTTCCCAGCTATAATGTTGTGACAGTATTAATTTTTGCGCAATTAAAAATACAACGTATGCAATTCAAGTAATGGAACAACGTGTAGTAACTACAAAACAACCGGAAAATCCACCTTCTCTATAACCCAAAACTTGAAATCGTTGACTAATTTGTAAAATTATTTATACCACTTTTACACGACTAATATGGCTAATGCACGAATTGCCAGGCTTAAAATTACAGAATAAGACTTTGTTAGATTTTGTGAATGAAAAATTAATAAACGAAAATCTGTCAAAAAGGTTCGCGATAAAATTAAAAAAAGTACAACGAAACTAAAAAAATTAACTTGTTCGAAAAATTAGTCTACTAGTTTCTCTTAAATTTAAAATTCAACTTTTTAAAATAATGTATAACTCAGAAAAATGTCAATTGAAGAAACCTATTTTCAAGTAAATTCACATCTAATCGGAATTACAAATGCCAACTGCTTCGACCACTTTTAAAATCAATATATATATATATATATATAATAAACAATCTGTACGCCATGGTGCCCACCTCCAAGTGTTTAAAACATGAAACGTAAAAATGCTAAAAATTTCTAAAATCAAATAATGATGAAAAAAAGCAGTATGATCCTGTGTTTAAAAAAAAATATATCAATAAACACTTGAAACTGAACAAACAAACATGTTTATTCAGAAACAAATATCGTATAATTACGCTTTTTTAATTTTTTATTTTTACAATATTATTAAATATTTAAAAACTAATTTAAAAAATAACCTGGTACATACCAAACACTGTCTTTCCTTCCAATTTCTGTAGGTTTAGCTAGTTTCTGAATCGCAGATATTCCGAGAGGAACATTTTTCTTTGTCGACAACATCTTCAAAATTTATCTAAATATCAAGAACTGAAAAAAAAGGCTAATGTAAATAATAAACGGGGGGACTCATATACATCACTCGAGTGGAAAAACAAAGAATCAGATCGCCGTTATTGATAAAAGCACAACTCCGAAATTCTTTACGTTGAAACGAAAAATAGCGCACATAAACGAGTAATTATGAGAAAAAAAAACGAGTTATCAGACACACTACCCCCAAAAAAACAGAAGTAAACTAAATTCATTTTGATTGCATCTCAGTGTTTTATATCATTTTGGTATTAAGCTGATTATAACTCCGTCGAAATGATAAACACAATAGCATAGCAGCTGTTTGCGCCTTTTGTCAATGATCGATTTCGATATCAAATGATCGATTTTAATATCAAATGATCGATTACATTTTATAGACGCGCAAAACCAACCGCCAAAAAATTATTAAATAATTGTGTCTTTATATAAATATGAAAGAAAGCAATATTTCTGGATTTCGTAAAAATCCACACTCATATTACGTTTATATTTATCAAAAACAAAAATATGAAAGATAAACAGCGTAAGCTATATTAATCAAATGTAAAATAAAAATGTATTCTCTGTTTCCATACTTCAAGCAAGCGAGACATTTCACGAAAAATAATTTCTCTCTAAATTTATTATTCGAGTACAAATAAAATAATGGTTTTTGTTAATTTTTTTAGCTCATATTGAATTATTTTAAGTTTTAATTTCAATATTTATAAATTGTAAAAAAACGAAATAAGTAAAAATAACAACCCCATTACCACAAAGGCTAGTTTCACAATTAATTACTCGTCAGATTAATTCAACTAAGTCAATTAAAATTACATTTAAACACATGTATTTATGCGCATTTTTAATACTGAACTAGTCAAATGTACTGGACAAATTTGTTCAATTTATCAGTTTTAACTTTCAAAATATTTAATTTTTCATGAATCAAACCAATCCTTTCAATTAATATCATACTTACCGATATTATATTTTATAAAATCTTGTTTGTATACGTTATTTTATTGCTACATATATGAATGGTGGAAATCAAAGGCGCACTCAGGATTTTTTTTTTGGTCGGGGCTAGAATTTAGACGATGGGTTAGGGAGTGGTAACTTGATAACCCGACCAAGTACCTATCTATTTCCATGGTCTGTAAATTAAATAAAAAAAAAAAAAAAAAATCCAAAACCAATGAATTTTATCAAAAAAAAAAAAAATAATAACAGAAACGTAACATTATGTTTGTAATAAGTACAAATTAGATAAGTATAGAATTTAATTTTAAAAAAATTAGGTAAAATTATATAACATTAAGCAAAAAGTAAATATGTATTTTTTTTTAAAAAAAAATAAGTAAAAAAAAAACATTACAAAACGAAATTTTGTTTTCGAAGATTTTTTATAAAAATATCTAATACTTCATCGGCAATTATACTTATTTCACGATGTATATTCAAGAGCGCAAACTAATGTTAATGTTGAGTGTAAAATGTCAGATCTATTTGGGTCCGCTGGGGATACATATCTGGGATGCAGTTCCGGATCCGTATCTGCAGAAATAAAGAACTTCCTGTCACTACTACATACAACCCAACGAAGCAACGTAAAACAAAATTACTTTACATTTCTACATCGAATTAATTTATTTGTTCTGTACTATCCCGCATTAGGCTACAAAATTAATTTTGGAAAAAATTTCGGAGATTTTTTGGGGGAAGCAATGGTCCCCTGGCATCCCCCTTGAGTGCGCCAATGGTGGAAATACAAACCATGCTAAGTGCCATCTCCACCGAAATTGAGATTTTCAATGCAAAGTATGCTAATTGCCGAGCCACATTCGAATGTTGGTTGTCAAGATCGGTAACACTGTTGAAAGTACCTCATATTCGTGCCTAAAGATAGCGCTCCGTCTAAGTCCAGCATCGAAATTTTTACAAACCATGCTATGTGCCATCTAGTCACGTCTTCATTATCATTATGTATTTATCAGGTTGTTTACAAAGTGATAGTGGAAATTTCATCTCTTTTATGTACTCCTTTGCAATTTTTGGAAAATTATCGAACTATTTTCAATTAATTTTGTGATTGTAATATCAAAGTTTAAAAATGGGTCCAAATCGAGTGTGGAATAATAATAAGAAGAGCCGTGAACGATGCAGCAATGAACGGAAGAAGTGATTAAGTAAAAAGGAATATCATACTCCAACAAAGAAAAAAACCAAGAAGGTTCGGTGGTTTTACATTATTTTATGATTCGTTTGTTTCGGCTATGTGTAAATGCAAGTATAGCTGTAAAGAAATCACCTGTTCCAGTCAAATATCGAAACTGTTCGGACTATACCTGCAAGATGATATGACTTATGTATCCCAGATGAACTATTTATTGGGTCTGATCGAGATTTTACCAGTTGTTCGCCGCCGCCATGGAAATTACGAGAATCCTAGCGAGAGTCGCCTGCAAACCAGAGTGGCATTGATGCTTGCTGACTATAGCGGATCGTTTGTAAGAAAACTTTTCTCCTCAAAACATTCGGAATACCTCAGCAAACAACGCAAACTCTTGTTGCTCTCAAGAAGAAAGGCGAAACTGTGTATAAAGAAAATCGTTAGCGGCATTCGAAAGCAAAAATACACCGACAGAGAACGAAAACTTGTCAAAGATCACATTAATTCGTTTGCCAGAGATGTTAGTTATTATTCTAGAGAAACTACATCGCAATTCGACTATTTAAGCACCGATCTCTCTGTACAAAAAATGTATACAACGTTTTGTGGTACCCGAACGAAGATATCAAGTTTCAATATTATTGCAGTGTATTCCGAGCTGATTTCCTCAATCTAAAATTTCAACCTCTACGAGTAGACACCTGCAAGACGTGTGATCGATTAAAAATACTGAAGCAGCAACGTAATGAAGCTGGGAAAACGGCCGAAAGAGAATTAAACGAACATCACATCGAAGTTGAGAAGTCGTTTGATGCAATTCAGAAAGATTTTATCAGCAGCACATTACCGAATAGTAAAGCGTGTACTATTACAATGGATTTGCAAAAAGTTTTTTCTCTTCCCAAGTTGACATATTCCGCCATGACTCTCGTCAGTTATCGTGCTACAACTTCGGAATTCATATCGCAGATAATAATTCGGGTGTCATGTGCCTTTGGCATAAAAGCATTGCCGGTAGGAGAGCTAATGAAATAGCGAATTGCTTGTTTACGGCAATTAATTCCGGAAAATTGAGTACATCGAAACGTTACCTAATCGTTTATGCTGGGCAGTTAAAAAATCAGATGTTGCTGTATTTGTATGTTTACTTGATCAATTTAGGATTCTTAGATGTCATTGATCACAAATTTTTGATCTCCGGTCATATTTTTTCGCAATCTGACAGAGACTTCGCCATCATTGGAAAAAATGTAAAAAGCTGCGAAGTTACAGACCGTTGAAGATATTGCAAGTGTCATACAATCAGCTGGTAAATAACGATCATTTCAAGTAATAATGATGAACGATAAGCCATTCTTGAAATTTTCTGAAAAAGCACATTCCTTCTTCAATACAACAAAGCTGTAGATCTCAAAAGTATGCTGGTTGAGAGTCCAGAAATCCGATCTTTCTACAGTTTCGACAAAAAGTTCTTATAAAGAATGTGAAGAATTCAAAACATATAAAATTTTGAAGAAAGGCGTAACTATGCAGAATTTAACGGAAGAAATGGAATTGCAGGTGATGGAAGGTTTGTCCGAAATCAACAAAAAGAAACTGAATGATTTGGAAGATTGTTTGGACTACTTGGAGAATGATGTTCGTCAATTGTTTGAAGATATTATAAGTGAGCAGAAGAATTTGTAGCTTTTTTCGTACGTAATCAACAAAATTAGCGCTCATGTATTTGTTTTTAGTTATGTAATCGAAAAAAACTATCACGTAAGAATTTTTTTTGTAATTTAATCGAAAAAACTAGTGTGTAGGTATTTTTTTTTTTTGTTTAATTGATAAAACCAGCGCTTATTATACTTTTGTTGCATATTTCAATTAATAAAAACACGATTTCAACGTTCAAAAAAAATTTTTTTTTTCATTAAAAAATTTCATCTCAAATACATCAAATTTGTTGAAATTGAACAACAAGACCTAAAATTGATTTTATAGCAGATTTTTTGAAGGGCAAAGGTGGAAAAATGATGAAATTAAATTTATTCCGCAGTTTTTACCTTCTCCATCCACTAACAGCTACATACTATTCGTTGCAAACTTTGTTTTTGCTCTTCTGAAAAATTTCATTTTTGGCACTTAGCATGGTTTGTATTTCCATCATTCATATATACTTTTTTAATTTTTTTGAACAATTATTATAAAAATAATGGATTTATAGAAATTAATTTATTCCATTGAAAATAAAAAAACCTTAAAATTTGCAAAGTATAAACAATGTTAGAAAGTGTAATTTGGAGAGTGAAATGTGATGGGAGGGGATTGTTAATTTTTTCTAATATGCCCCTAACATACTGAAAAATTAAGAAAATCGGTCAACTCGCGCTTGAGGAAAAAAAATTAATTGTATTGCAACAAAAAGGGAGTTTTTCAAAAACTGGTGAGGGGATGAGAGATCTGAAACTTCTGTCATGAATGTTCCTTGGTGGTACCCACTTACCACCCAAATATCAACCCGATAGCCCTCCAGGGAAAATTTACCATTCTTATCCACCTGTGGCCTTTGTTCATGACGGTTCAATCGTCATCATGAATTATGAGCAACGCCATGTTTAATCGAGAACAGATTAAGAATCGTTATTTTCTTTGAAAATAGCCGCTTTTTATTAGCAGAATACTAAATAAACGTGTATTCTATAAAAGTTGTAAGATTCGTAATATTGATAACTCTATTCATTATTAAACTTTGCATAAGAACAATGAAATTTTACAATACATCCACTGATTTTAATGTTGGTTGTATTCTGGATTTAAGGTAACACATTTGTAAATTGTATAAAGTGTAATTGTGTGCACAAAGAAAAACTACTTTAGTGTTTTTGTGGACTAGGCAGTTGTTTTTGTTTAACTTTTGTAATGTAGTTGACGCGCTCAAAATTTAAAAAAAAAAAACGAACTGTCCTAATAAAATGTCTGCAAATAACTTTTTCCTTGTCGCGCAAAAGGATATGGCAACGATTTTCAAAGTCAAATGGTTCATACTTCAATCATTCGATTGATTATGAGAGAACAGCGGCGTGTAGATCAGGGGTGCCGGCGGGCGTCCAGCACTGCCTTGCCGCAACCGCGTTCCATAAGTTCACCATGAATCAAGCCAAGCGGCATGCGTACAGTCGCAGAGCAAGCTTACTTCTACCCTTTCTAGAATGACCACACATACTAGAACTAAACAAACATTCAACACATCTGGAATGTAATCATTAACTCAGGGCGTGCTCACGGCCGTACACCCTTGAGTCATTGATAACCCCCCTCCCCCCTATCCAGTTCTTCATAACAACGTTCTATTCTGTCGCTCATAGTACACAAGCCACTGGCCCACACCTGTATGAAGAAAATGTTTGGAAGATCGGCGTCGATCATCCCTGATAATCTTTTCAGTGTAGATTAGGCAACGGATACATCATATACACTACACAACCACAGCCGTGCTTCCACCATGAGTGGAAGGACCACCGTTGAATTGATTTTATAGGCATGGGGGGATGTACAGTTGTACACAAACCTATGGCACTAACCCATCCAAAAACACTTCTCATACCATCAAACTTTAAAATTATTGCAAAATGTAACTGTGATTAAACTTGTACTAGTCTTATATAAACATTTTTATTGTTAATAAATTATGATTTTATAATATAATGAATAATCACTTGGATTTAAAATTTTTAATTTCTCATATATATTTTTATTGAAAAATGTTGGGAATGGAAGCAGTAACAAATTCTTTGGATGCAGTTTAAGCATTTAGGGACTGCTGCATTCATCTGCGCGCAATACTCCGAATGAACAGAACATCCTCAAACTCATCACGCATATTCTTTTGCACGACTTTTTTTTTGGAACAAAGTTCTTTTACGCGGCTTGTCGGTAGGAGTAAACTGGCAGAAATGGTTAGGTCACGAAAAAAAGTTATGCGTCCTCCAGGCGACCTTCGCTTTCTTTCTCTTTCACTCTGTCTCTTTCTATTATTTACGTGTGTGTGTGTGCGCGTGCATGAGAGTATCGAGATTCGAGCAGCAAACATCGTATGCGGTCGGCTGCATAAGCTCAATTCTAAACACGTGTACATTTTATTGAATTTGAAAATTGGCGCGGTTTTTTGTGCGACGTTAGGACACTTGAAAGAGTCTGATGATTTATTTGTTGTTTTTGTTTTAATTAATTCATTAGCGGGATTCACATTGTGTCATTATTGCAATTTTATAAGGGAAAGTCGAGAAATTTCAGCAAGTATAAATAAGGCAAACTTAGAAAAGTAAGTTAATAACTGATATAACTTAGGACAAGTATTTACTGTTTACATACGTTTAATATATGTACATGTGATTCGAGTGTTCACTATTTACTATTTATATACATTGTAGAGAGATAATAGTGAAATCATATGCTCAGCGTCAAAAAGAGTATCGAAAGAGAAAAAAAAAAATCACGTTTGGAGTTGAAAAAAAAACTTTGTTCCTCCCTCGACCGTACTATCCACTTTTTCTTTTTTTTTTTTGGCTCAACCTTTGCCAATTAGCCACTTTGTTCTTTAACTTAACCTTTTATAGGTATTTTATAAAACTTTCTTATTAATTATTTCTATATTTCTATGTTGTGGTACACAAAGACACTACCAGAGTTGATAATCGACGACGTTCCAAAATCAAAAAATAATACTGAAAGCAGAACAAACTATTAGATCATGGTCGAAAGATCGCGCCACCAACCCTGATTCATATCATATTGAAAACATTAAAACTCATTTAAAACTCACGAAACCGAATTTTTCCATGGATTAGATCTTGACACATCGATTTATTGGCCCAAAATACCCCTAGTGTGCAAATTTCGTCCAAATCGTTAGGTTTCCGGGATAATGCGAAATAAATATATAAATGAATTGCTCGTTTAAAGATATTAGATAGATAAATATGCATATGTACATATTAAGTCGTCCCCAGTTGTACTCAATTGAGTACTAATCCAGAAATAATAATATTATTAAAATTATAAAATGGTTTTTTCAAATGAAAATTGAAGGATACGTTTGAATAAAAATAAACAGGATAGAAAAAATTGATATTTTTCAATTAATTACGATTATAATGAAGAAAATTCTGTTTCATTTTACCCATTGTGACGATAAGATAGGTAGCGCCATCTGATGATGGTACGTACGATTAAGAATTAAGAAGTTATTCTCACAGAACACGCTAGATAGCAGTAATATTTGATGAAATAGCTGTTATCATCAAACTTAGGGATTAATATCGTTCGACTACATACGCGTCTGTGTATTTGAGCATAAACTTTTTTGTATATGAAAAGTGTTTGTGGGATAGAAACATTAACACAACGTTTTATTAAGCGGTTTTTAGATTGCTCAGTTTATTTAGAACGCTTAGATTTTAGTTGATAGTGATCGGCACGAAATATTCTATGAAGCCAGAGTTCGCTGGTCTACCATGTGTAGGAATGCGAGAAATATAATGTGCGGAGAGCAGCATTAATTGGTACAAAAATATGTATGACGTTCCGATTATCTGTTGAAATGACGGTAAATTCTGCAAAGATTTATTGGTTCCAACATTATACTTATATGTGAAAGACACTAATATTAAAATGCTACAGCATAGAACTTCCGGGCTGCGAATAACTTGTCAAATGAGTAAAACTTAGTCGCAAAAAAAAAAGCAAAACAATTAAAGGTAGTCTAAGACTTGCACCTTTCAAAAGTTAAGCAAAATCTATGCCTGTTGAATTACATGGTACATATTATATTTTTCTGCTTTATTGTTAAAAGTGGTTTAATCAGATTTTTTTTTTTTTTTTCTGAAACATCATTATTGTTATAAAAAAAGAAAAAATTTAATAAATTTGTTAATCAACGAGATTATTAAGCTAGATCAGAAAAGGGTAAGTAGAAAGATTGAGGATTTGTTACACCGACTCCTAAAACTTGGGACTCAAAAAAATATCAAAAAGTGGGGAATCATTAGTCTAAACATCATTTGTAATTGTCAATATACGAATATAATAAGTTTTACGATTCATTAAACATAGTTCTGGATAAAACGTTAAAAAGAAATTAATTAAAGCAACGTTATATACAGGAACAGCAGCGGAATAGCAACAATATCAATTGGTTTTACTCTCATTATTTTACCATTTCTGATTAAAAACATTAATTTAGCTTAAATTTTTTATACGCTTTAAACCATTTCACAACGGATTAATTTCGATAAAACAAATCAATTTAGTTTAATTAAAAATCACATATAAACACACAGACGAATTAGTTAAGGAAATATAGTTGATAAATATATGTACTGTAATACAGTTTTAATCGAATTAATCAAAATTGCAAGAAATTTTCGGAACTTAGCGAATACAAGTAATTATATTATTATGCTTATTAAAGTTTTTTTTTTTTTTTTTTTTTGGCGGAGCGATGAACTATTTGGTTACTTTTAAGTCGATGTACAAATGATACCAAATAAGAAAGGCAACGTAATATTTGACTTGAAACTATAGTACAATAAATATATCAAATAAAGATGACCGCAAATATTTTAACGTAATTCACGAGTACCTGTACGGAATCAACCTGTTTCGTGCGAGTCCGAAATGCATGGGAATATGAATCTATCATCGGGAGTTTTTTAGGGTAGTAGATTGTTAAAAGAAAATTAACTTACACAGTTAGACGTAGGTGCCGTTTAATAAAATGGATTTAAACAAAGTGACAAGAACCTGACGTCATTGTCACATAGAAAGCTATAAACAGTGTAAACAGGAGAGATCATACGAGACATTAATATAGAATCCGTTAACATATTGTTTGTTAAAATATAGAAATATAGTAAATTGTAACAAATCCGAGTAGAACGAAATTAAACATATAAATGAATATACTCTACTTAGAAACGTGAAGATGAGCCATGCCCGAAAACGTTTCAAAGTAGTTTGATACATTCGTTGATACATTTAAATTTGTTTACTACTATTTGTTACAATTGAATATATTTTTGTAAATTTTTCAAAAAACGCACATCGGTACTGTTCATATTTGTTGCAGTTAAACGGTCAATGTCTTCTAAGAAGTTTGACGTGCAATGTAATTGTTGCATTACACTTTGTAATTCTGGCTTGAGAATTTCAAACACTTACTCGAGAATGGCGCGTATGCAACCGGCAAATAATAACTACATATATTTATGGATAAGTCGGCCAGTAAATTTTGAAGCAGAATAACAGCAAGAAGCAGGGGAGAGCTCCGACCGCACCATTTTGTAATATTTTCCTTGGTTTCGAATACTTTTAAAATTGGTTCACTACGCACCATTATCAACCTTGCCGTTAGAACGTCTGGCGAACGAATTCAACGGATATACGTTATTCACCGTTGAAAGTAGTCTCCTTCGCTGCAGCGTCCACAGTCTCATACTAATACCACAATGACTAGGTACTCAACAGAAACTTACCTCTGTACGTTTATTGGAAATGCTAAGGTATTTGTGTTTGATTTCATAAATAAGAGGACGATTTTGTAATTAAAATTACCGTTATCAAAGCCGTAAGTGAACTTAAACTGTTGGCGTCTAAAAAAAATTTTTGACCTCGATTACATTTATGTTTTGAATATAATCTCTAATGCCTTATCGTCTCGCCACCAATCCTTCGGCATTGATTTAAAAACTGAATAAGAAATGCTATCTAGAACAATTGCTTCAAATGCATTTGTAACATGTAACTGTGTTACATTACTTCTATTACAACTACTTTTATGTAATTACAGTATAATTAAAATAATATTTAAATACACTCAATTTATTTCATTAAACTAATAGTGTATAATAATACTTTTCAAAAATTACTATATTCAAAAGACATAGTATATAAAGCTAGCAAAGCAACTGAATGGAATGAACACAGATTTTTGTGTCGAGTTTATGATATTTTGAGCTGTGAATTCTAAAGAATTCCATCAACGTGACGATCATTTTTTTCAAAGTCCGATAAATGAATTAGTATGGTACGTGAAAATATTACATATTCAGCAAAACCCGAACCTCCTTTCAATTTTCTAATATGCTGAACGGCCATTTTCTAAAATTGCCGCCAACTTCTTATTTCCTCTACAGTTCGTTGTAGCGATAATATAAGATGTGTCGTTGCTAGGGAAAAAAGTTCACCTTTTATTCGTAAAATCAAAAATTCTTCTTCTTTTTTGATTTCGAAATAAAGAATATGTTTCTCAAAAGCCGTGTTATAGAATTTCTCAAAATTACGTAGATAACACTTTGAACATCTAAGAGAAACAATGGCAATCAACGTGTCGATAAATGCCAAACATATGCATCCAGAAAAGAGAAGGAATGACATTGCCGAAGGTAAGAACAAAAGGAGTTAGCTGTTCCATAACATAGCCACATCCGCCCTCCAACCACTTGTCTTTTCTGTCGCGCACAAGAGCCACCGACGGTTGATCACATTCTCATAAATTGCCCTACATTCCAACACTCCAGAACGAGACACGGATTTGATCATCTCAGCAATTTCCTCTCCAATTCAGAAGTGAACCAGAGCGCAGTTTTTCAATTCGTGTCAATGGATTAAGGGCAATCCTGCAACCGGAGATTCTTGGACCATAATAGTCTAGATATTATACACGGCCGGAGTCTAACCAAGGTTGCGAGGTAAATAAAAAAAAAAATAATAATAATAATAATTTACCGTTTGAATTATTAATTTACTTTATACTTTCTTAACCACTGTTATATGTAAAATCTTAAAAAATCGTTAACAGTAATCATGTACGATACAATTATCTGAAAACACAGAACGAATGTTTCGACTGGCCAGGAGCTGAACATTTATTGTCATCTTGCTAGAGCTACGATTATAACATTGCTGGTGAAACGTATTGCAGGTTTTTTCAGTTTTCGGAACGCACATTTATTGACAACTATAATACGTAGGATATAATTTAAAATGTTTTATAGTTAATCAAAACGTATCCACAACAAAATCATGAATTCTAAAAAGTGACAAAATAGAAAAGTTGATAAAGAAAACGTTGCAGTTAATTGTCTAGTAACTGTTACTGTGCAAACTTCTACTTTAGCTGATAATAAACCGATTCCAAGAAACATTTAATTTTTGTACATTCTTGTGTCGAAAAAACGAATAAACAAAACTAAATATATTTTGGCATTATTAATTTGTTCGCGAATTTATAGTGTGCTTAGTAATACTTCTCAAAAACGAATTTATTTTAATGAAATATTAAAGGATTCTGCAGCAGTTCGTTTTAAACTTTGTCAGAATAATTTAATAAATTTATACTCATTCCTGTTTCTGTCGTCGTTCCACGGTTGTTTCCTTAATTAGACTTAGAATCCATCATTCTCTACTCCCCTCCTCTCGCTTTCGTTTTTCTTTAACTCTTTCTCCTTTCTGCTCTCTTCACGCTTCTGAGCCTTCTTGTATTTGTGATTCAAATCAGCATCCTTTTCGAATGTTCTGCACTTTCCAACGAACGTTTCATTCTTTACGCCTAGTTTTCAGCTTTGGATCTTCCTACTCCTTTTAACGCTACCTATATCCTTTCCTTCCAATTGTCTTCTATTATTCCGTTGCTGCTATCCTTTGTTCTTTCCATTTCTGACCGCCGGGCTATTTAGTTCTGTCTCTCGATTTTTCATGTTGTTGGGTCAAGGCCGCTGGCGTGCCCAAGCTAGGGAAAAGAAAAAAAAATTATACTCTTCTTGTAATTAAAAAATTACAAGAATCTAAATTATCAATGACCAGTATTTTTTGGTTACGTTTATGACAGGAGATTAAAAAACAAACAAAACGTTGGTCTTACTATAAGTGCATTATTTATTTATTTTTTATTTTTGGGGGGGGGGGGGGAGGTTGACCAACCAAGGACAGCTACCCAGGACAATTGGACTAAATTAGAGATTAAATTTTAATTCAGTCAGAAATCGATGACAGAAAAGAGACAAGAATAGGAACCACATTGGATAACGGTAAAGCTAAGATATAGGAAGCACTATATGGAGTAGGAAAATTCAGTTTTAATAATTAAACGTACAGGATATTACGTTCGTAGGAAAGACTGCAACATTCAAACAGCACGTGGCCAGGATCACAAACGAAAGAACAGTCGCCAGAGTGCAAAGGACAATAAGGGGATGGGAAAATAGCAAAACGTATATCCATGGGGATGGAAGCAACGTATGATTGAACCGTAGACGGCAGATGGCAATGATGAAAAAACGTTTAAGAGTAGGAAAATGATAGAACCAAGAACAAGAAGGGGGTCTAGGCTGAATAGTAAAATGAGTTAGGATTGAAAAAGGAGCGAGAATACACATCCGATCAAAGTCTGACATGCTTTCTTTCGGAGACGGGAAGAATGTTGTGACCGGGAATCTTTTTAACAAAATGTAGGGAGTGTAACGCTGAGCATGCTAAGGAATCCATCGTCTCGTTACCATGGAACCCAAAGATGGTCGACTGAAATGGAATTGAAAAAAGGAAAATACTATAAATGAGAGAACGTATATTGAAAACAATAAAGACGAGGGAATATGAGGGAAACGGAGAGGATATAGCTTGAAGAGCACTAATGATCAGGTATCTCTATCAGAGGATCGAGTTGAGGAAATAATATAACGGCTCGAAGAATGGCATAAAGTTCCGCGGAGAAGATGGAGCAAAAAGCCGGCAGCCTGAAGGATTGAGCGGAATTACTGGCTGGGGAGAAAAAGGAAGCAGTTACTCCCTTCGAACTCTTGGAACCATCAGTAAATATTAAGGAATGGAGTGCATTATTCGTCCAGTTATCTGTTTTTTCTGGTGAACCTATAATCAGAAATTACAAAAGCTGTAAATTACATAGTTTAAATTTAAGATATATGTTACATTAACAACAATGCTATCTGGACTGTCGCTTGGGTTTTTTCTGATTAAAATATCGCATCCTTAAATAAAATAATAGATACTTATTAGTTTTAAAACACTAATAATTTGAAACATTTTAGTAAATTATAATCTTCTTTATCTATGTATCCATATTAAACTTGTATAAGAAAAGTCTACTAGGAATTTTTGATAGAGCTCTTTTTACAATACGACATTTTAATGATTTTAGGACAATAAACTTAATTAATTAATTTTTCGTACAAAAAATCTTTATTTACAAACAGGGGGGGGGGGGTCACCGACGTACATTGTCAAACGAGAAAATGAATCAGCATGGCGTACTTTTTTCTTTTTTTTTTTGTAACCAAAAAAAAGCAGGGGTATAGACTAATTAGAAAGTCGCATGCATTTGCGAACCACGATTTATTTACCGAGTCTTTCAAAAATAATTCGATATTATGTTTATAAATGAAATTAAAATCTCAGTATGAATTAAAACTGTAACTTTTATTGTAATAATTTAAAATATTTTCATAACAGTTGAAAAATATCTATCGTTATTCTTTAAAAATTGATGAAAAGATGTTATACTGCGTTCTTATTTGATATTTATGTGTATTTTACCAGTAATATGAGAAATTCACAATTTTGTATGATGTCACACTTTCTTTATAGATATATTATAGTAGTCTAACGCCCGTGCATTTATTTGCCAACACGAATGAGATTTTATTTTTCGCCAGTAGGATCTTATTTTGTACCGTTTATCACCTCTCGCGTCTTTTCTCAACTAGCAAAGCCGAGAATTCAAACTGTTAACCTCGCGTTCATTCCCTTCCGTTTCTTTTCCACATACTATGACTAAACCGTCAGTTGTAGTATACCGCGGCATGCCGACACGTGTTCACTAACTGATCAACGAATTCCCGGACATTTGATAAATGCTCTCGAAAGAAAAAACGTATACCATAATTTTTATTCGAGAATTGTTTACAGCACTTAGGAACGGCTTAACTAATGAACGTCAAAATATGTACACATATAAATCATATTTAAAATACTTTTTAGAACAATGTACAATTTTAGGACAACTGAGCTACATTGAAGCCAAAAATCGTAAGAACGCCAAAAATCACTTAAAAAGTTCATAATTCGTTATGCATAAAAGTGAAATTCAAAATGTAAAACAAAAATCAAAAGTTCTTTCATGGAGTGAAAAAATTATCAGTAAAAATTAATTTAACTTCCTCTTCGAAGCAAAAAACAGTAAAAAAAAAGTATATTCTCGTACGTAGCAGCACGATTAAAAAAGTACAGAAAATCAAAGCACATCCTATTCGTCTCCGGATCAATCATTCTTTCTCCACGATAGTGATCCTCCTCGTACATGTGATGCTGATCACATTTTCTTCCAGTGTCTTGCTCTTCGTAATGAACGTTCCCTTTTATACGGTCAGCTCTTGTCATTCTCCCTACTCCCTATAACACTTCATTTATTCTTTCCTTTCCTTCATCTTCTGTGGTGCCTGCACTGCTGTCCTTTGTTGCGTCTATTTCGGACTGCCTAGCTATTTAGTTTTTTAGCTTAGCTTTTCCAGTTGTTGGGTCAATGCCGCTGGCGCGCCCACAAAAAAAAAAAAAACTTTAAAAGAAAAGTGTAGCCGATATTACAGCTTTATATTAAGACCCTCGTGGCGCCGCAAAACAAAATTTGTAAGAAAAGAAATTACTCCCTATACTCGATACATCGGTAAAAACCTCGCTGTTGTAGGCGAAGAAATTATATTTTGATTCAACAAGGAAACGTTCTAAGTTAGTGAAAAATTTTAAAAAGCGTGAAAATTGGTACGCCTCCTAGTTTGTGACGCAAGTAAGAAAATTAAAAATTTTGAAGCTACTTATAAAGTTGTGCATTCGAGGAATTTCTCAATGCTGTAGACTTCAAATAAGTGTTGACACCTCTCACCGCTGTCTTACACTCTGTTGCGCTTTGTTCGTTTATTCATATGGCAGTTTTCTTTAACGTGTCATTACTTAGCCGTAATCCTCGCTATGGCAAAAACGATTTGTATATTCATCTCTTAACACTAAAAAGATTTTACCTTTCGCTATTGACATCTTAATTGATGTGTCGGTCCGGGACAGATTCCATTGAGGATTAAGAGCAGGTTTGGAAACAGAGTAAGATAAGAGAAATCAGAAAAGGAAATAAGGATAGGGACGTGATCACTTCCAAAGGTGCCATCCAAAGTTCTCCAGCTAAGTAGGCGAAGAATCATTAAGTAAAACTTAATTATTGTTAAGGAAAAAATCTTCTAGAATCACACCATTTCGGTTGTAGTGTGAGCAGCCCCAGAGTGGCAAGCGAGCATTCAAATCACCTGCAACGACGAGGAGATAAGGAATTCGAATTGAGGAAGAGTAAGAAAGAAGAGTCCTGAAGGCTATAAGACAGGAGGAATGTAGACAGATATTATGTGAAGAGGATCAGAAAACTTGGAAGGTACTGAGAAATTAACTATGTTCAAGAGACGGAGTGAGGAAGAGAGAAGAAGTTGAACATTGCGTTCAGTAAATTGAATGTCTTTTTTTAAATAAGAATTGCGGCGCCACCGTATCCATCTTCCCGATCAGATCTGATCGCATAATAGTTTTTACAGGTGAAATTAGTATCCTGTTTAAGCCATGTTCCTGAAAGCAAAGCTATTTTAATCTCATTTTAACCGAGCAAAGCATTCTAAAGGACCACTTTCAAATTAGAACACGTATTTGTAAGAGAAAACATAATAGCAGATGAAGCTAAAGCTCAAATTGACTAAGGCCAACCAGCTGTAGTTCAAGTGCGGCAAAGAACATACAGAGGAAATATGAAAAGAAAAAATGAAGAGATATGCAATAGGTAAAGCAAAGTTACCGAGGAAGACCGCTATGCCCTTTAAAAGTTTAAAGCAATGAGCAAAAGTAACAGAGTTTAGATATAAGAAGGAGATTGATTTAAAACAGTCGATACTTAAACTCCGAGTACTCATTTGGAGACTTGCCAAGAAAGTGTACTATACGAAAAAAAGCAAGAAAGAGTGAAAGGCAGAAGAGGGGAAAGAAAGAAAAAAAGAGCTCGGAGATAGAAAGGAAGAAAAAACGTTAATTTGTTTGATTCTCTACCGAAGAGTATGAATGAATTAAGTGGAAAAATTTATAAGCTAACTTTTGGAATTCGGGATTATTGCGCAGTTGTGGAGAGATTTCTTGGGAGTTTAAAATGAAATTCATCCTGTCAGCTAGGAAAAATTAAGATTAGCCGGAGCATCATTTGGCACCTAGGAGCTATTAGTAATGAGACAAGATTTGTTGAGAGAGGTATGGTTTGCAAAAGAAAAGACCGTTAAGATAATTACGGTTATTAGAGAGAAGAGAAGGAACGTGAGATTGAGCTGATGAAAACGTTTTATGATGTGAAGTTAGAGATTTTTTATGAAAAAAATAAGGTTTACGAATTAAATTTTCTAGAAAATGCAGACGATGAGCGGTTCCCTTTTTTAAACTGGTGGTAGGCTTCGCTGACGGAAATGTTCCCAAAAGTCATTATTTTTCGTTAACTCGGGCTGTTCTTGGAAGACAGGGCATTGACGGTTACTAGTTTCATGCTGACCTTCGCAATTGATACATATAAGTTGCGTGAGAGGCTCGGAGGAGCACCCGCTGGCTCGATGCGATTCACCACATTTGTAACAACGAGGTTTACTGCGACACATTTTTGCCGTGTGGCCAAAACGGAAGCAGGCCCGATATTGAATAGGAGGTTTTACGCTATGTTTCACCGGACATCGGAGGTAAGAGAAATAGACAAACTCGGCGATTTTATGCGAAAGAAATTTAATCTCGACTAAGGGAATGGGCCGGAGCTCTTCGCCTTGTCGCTTTTTAATACGTCGAATAGATACAACTGGGACTAACGATGTTATATCTTTGCAAAGGTCTTCTTCCGAGACATCTGTCGGAATATCCCTTATAATGTGCCAAACGAAAATAAAAGCGAGTTCGGAATGAAAGCCTTAAGTTCATGCTGTTCTAAGAAGTTACTATCTGATAGAAATTCATTGGCCGAGGAAATATTTTATTAAAAAATAATCGGATCCCGTTCCTACCGGCTCGCACAATATCCCCAGTCGCTGCGGTTTTGCTAAAGAGGAATTGCGCGGCAGCAAACGGATGAAGACTGCCGATATTTTTATCCGAAAGAGATTGTAATATAATCTGAACGGAACCAGTGAAATTAGCAGGGAAAAGTTCGACATCTCGTTCAGTTGAACTCGTTTGCTGTAGCATTATTTCGTTTCAGTCATCATTGTTGTAAGTGATGGTATTAGCATTGTTATAATTCTTATTGCTAGCACCGATCTTTTTTGACTCCCTTGCTATCTCTCCATAGTAGTTCTGGCCGTTTCCACCTTCCCCGAATAACTTTCTTAGTGTCCTCAGTTTCTCCTTTTGTCCTACGTTCTTCCTTCTTGATCGGTACTCGTCCGTAGCTGAAAAGCCCAATAAAAAAGTAAAAAAAAAAATTCTTATTGCTACTCGCTCTCGTTGCTATTACTATTTACGCTGTTATCGTTATAATAATTATTATTATTATTTGAAGCAGTGTTGTGTACGGTTTTAGTAACATTTGAATTATTTTGATCAACATTTTTTATATTGAAATTATCAATAGCTTTGCTTATAAATTCGGAATTATTAGATGAACGAAGGTCGAGCTGTGGGAGCCTAAGCTCCTTAGCCGATAGATCAGCTTTTCTTGACACTGGACTTCCGGGCATCCGTTTATTGGAGGAGTCCACCTCCTTTAGGTTAATAGATAAGCCAGGTTTATGGGAGGCCGCCGAGCGGCCTCCACAAGACGAACTCATCCGCTAATTTAGCAATAAAATGTATAAGAAAAAACAAAAGATGACAGAGAGGGAGTGAGAAAATAAAAAAAAAAATGTAAATAGTACGGATGGTTAAATATAACCGTAGCAACGGAGAAAAAAAGTTAATAACCCTAGAGGGAAACAATTATTTAATTGAATACAAATTCATGATTTAAAGGTATTAAATATTAAAAATAAATATACGTTTAAACGGAAAAATCAGTACAGTACGATCGATTTAACACACTCATTACAAACAACATCGCACATCTAATTAGTGATTGGAAGGTATCTCATGAAATTAACCACAGTGACCACAGTTATATATTTTTGAATTTTCAACCAATATACAAGGGTAATAAAGAATATGTTAAAGCAATAAATTATCATAAATTAGAGAAAAATATAACTAAATTTGCATATAAAATAGATTTAAAGGTTTCATGTAATTCGGTAAGCGCTATAGATAATTGGTTAGAGGAATTTCAGCGGTACATAAATACCGTTTTACAGCACTCGTATATAGGTAATTTAAAAAAAATCAACCGTCCCTATTGGTGGAATGCAAGCCCACGAAATCTAAAATATAACGTTAATAAATCATATATGAAATATCGAAACTGTAAGAATGTAAATTTAAAAACGGTGCATTATGATAATTACAAGAATAAATTTAAAAAATATAAGTATGAAATTAAAGTAGCTAAAATGCAAGCCTGGAGAAAACTAATAAGTGACAAATCGGTATTTGGATTAAAGTATAAAATATTAATGAGTAAAAATAAAGATGTTAACATAACCAAACTAGATAATCATGCTTACTCTGACAGTGATAAAGTAAAACTACTAAGTTCTAAATTATACTTAGAATCTAAACCGTTCAAAGTGCAAATAGTAAATAATGATCAAGAACCTTAAAAATAAAATATCAACTGGAGCGGATGAAATCTTAAACGGATTCTTAAAGAAGTTCAATATTAAATATCCAGATGTAGTAATAGCCAAGTTAATCAATTTATTATTTTATTACAATTATTTCCCGGAAAGGTGGAAAATAATGAGGATGGTTATTCTACCTAAAATCAGTAAGGACCCAAAGTCGTCCAGATCGTATAGAGCAATTTCTTTAATATCAAATTTTAGTTAAATATGCGAAAAATGTATACTTAACAAATTACAAGATTTTGCAAACAAAAATAATATAATTAATAAAAACCAATTTGGCGCATTACAAGGTAGATCATCAGAATTAGAAATATGTAATATTATTCAAACAATAAAGAGTTTTAAAAATAAATCGTTAAAATGCTGTCTACTTACGCTAGATGTAACGAAGGCTTTTGATAGCCTTGACCTAAATAAATTGCTCGAGTTACTAATGAAATTAGGACTAGATAATGGCTTGTTAAATATTATAAATTGGTACTTCGATAATAGACATACAATCATACAGATAAACAGTTCTTACAGTAAAAAAAAAAAAAATTGTTATGGGTTTACCCCACGGGTCAGTGTTGGACCATACCTCTGGAACATCATTTTTTCACAAATGTACCAGTTAACGTTACCAAACGGTATAAAAATAATCACATTCGTGAATGGCATTACCATACTTATTGCAGATAAAAATGAAACAATGTTGGAAAATAAAATATACAAAGTTTACACTAAAATTGAAACATGGCTCACGGAATTTAATTTTGAAATAAGCGAAAATAAATCAAACTGTATATTTTCTTTAACAGTAAAATTAATAAAAAAGCACTTAACCTAATGAAATTCGGATTAAATATCAAATATGCAACGCAAATTAAATACTTAGGTGTTATTATAGACAATAATTTAAAATTTTATAATCATTTTAATTATGTAAGAAATAAAATTAACAAATTCATGCCGATTTTCAACAAACTTTTCAACAATAGTAATCGAATAAATTATAAAAAGGGAATGATATATTGTATAAATGTATAATAGTATCAAATATTATTTATGGCAGTATTAAGTATTTCGATATGCTAGGGACTAACTGATTTCTAAGTAATAATTAAGGGGTTTGTTTTCAAAGAGAGGTTGCCATTAAACTGATTAAAGCGTACAGAACTACCAGCTAACTCAGTGAACCTGTCCCCCTCAATTTTTTTTTTTTCAATTAATTAATTTTTTCCTTTCTTAATCGATTGTTCGTCGTTTGTTCTTCATTGTTCTACCATTAAAATTATTTGTTCGTTCGTGGTTTATTTATTATTTATTAAACAATTATTTGTCATTAGTTTAGCCCCCCATACTCAGATTTTTACTTTTTACCTCCTTAATTGATGGATTTTAACGAATTATTGATTGTTCGTTCATTATTAGCAATTGTTGGATCATAAATATTTCACATTTACTAATTATTTAATATTTTTCATGGAGGGTAGAGGTACCAAGTTATTCATGGTGACGTATAAACAATTAAGGCTGTATTACAACAGTATTCGTGTGCGCATGCGCAATAAAGAAAGGTGGGATCCGCACTTTAATTAATGAAAAATATTAAATAATTAATAAATGTGAAATATTTATGATCCAACAATTGTTAATAATGAACGAACAATCAATAATTCGTTAAAATCCATCAATTAAGGAGGTAAAAAGTAAAAATCTGAGTATGGGGGGCTAAACTAATGACAAATAATTGTTTAATAAATAATAAATAAACCACGAACGAACAAATAATTTTAATGGTCGAACAATGAAGAACAAACGACGAACAATCGATTAAGAAAGGAAAAAATTAATTAATCGAAAAAAAAAAATTTGAGGGGGGCCAGGTTCACCGAGCTCTACCAGCTATATGGCTGCAATAGTTGTCGCAGGCATGTTACCTATCGAATACGAACTACAAAAACATATAAGCTTGTTCGTAATTAAAAATATTATTAATATAGATCATCCGTTCAATAACGTAATATATAAGACACACCAATTTTTCGAATATGAAGATAAGATACTTAAAAGTTTAAAACAAATGAAGAAATTTATGGATAAATTTTATATAAATAAATTTCAAGAAATATGGAATAATTATAATGGAACAACGTATCAATTTTTCCTAAATGTAATAGATAGATTTAAAAATTATCAATATACGCCACCAATTTTTTTAATGTCCAATGCATAACAGTGCACGGTCTATTTAAGGTATATTTATATAAATTTAAGATTTCTGACAACTGTGTAATATGTAATTTTAGAGATGATGTTTTTCATATACCTACTGCAAGGTTGCAATTATAATAACACCTAATAATAGACATACTTTGTAATTATGTGATAAAACAACTTGTACAAAATTATTTTAATGAATTTAACAAATTTGCAACTGAAAAAATAAAATTCCGGAAAAATAATGTACATTTATATTAAGTAAGTAGTAAAAATATAGTAAATATTGTTAAAAAAAAACCTGTAAAATGGTAATTAATATAATACCAAATATACTTAATTGGATGGGTTATATTAATACCGTTATTATAATAAATTAATATTTTTAGTAAATAAGTGTGCCCTACCCAAAGTTTCGGAAAAAGGGGGAAAAAACGGAGATAATATAATTCGAAATTATCTAAACTGAAATTAGATTAGTATACAAAAACAAATAATAATAGAAATTGAGATAACGCGAAAGAACGCTTAAATCAATTATAATAGAAAATGGAACAATCTCACCGACTGCGCTGATAAGACTAAGGCCGTGGTTACCATCCACGCGAATTGCGAATAAGCGAGTAGAAGCTAGTAGAAGCGAATTGAGCAAATAACTCGCGCGCGAATAATGTGGTTATTGTTCACGCGAGTAGCGAGTAGCGAATGATAGCATTCTCTATGGTTTAACATATTTCATTTTTAACTATTAGTCTCGGTTTGTACGTTAAGATAAATTAACAACGTCTCAATTATTTCTGTTTGAAAATAGTTATCATTTAAGATATAAATGTTATAAACAGTTTTAAAAAAAAAAAAAAGTCGAATAACGTAATTTTCAAAAGGCAAACAATAGATGGCGAATTCCATAATAATAATTTACAGTGGGTTACCCCTTCAAACAGCAAATTAATTCTGGCAAAGCTGCTACGGAATAAATAACACGGTTGTATCTATAAACCATAAACATTTTAAATTATATTTATCTCAGATAAAATATGATTTTTTTTCATAGATTTTTATCTACTGGAAGCTCCTACAGAGAAGTTTTATCATTTAGTTATAGAATATCCTCACTCTACTGTATCTCTGCTAATACGAAATGTTTGTAAAGCTATATGGGAAACCTTTGTATCTATACATACGCCGGTTCTAAGTCAGGATGAGCTAACAAACGCTGCTAAAGAATTTTGGGAACGATGGAAATTTCCAAACTGCATTGTGTGTATCGATGGAAAACATATACGCACAAAACCTTCTCCGAATTCAGGAAATTACTATTTTAATAACAAACAGTACTTTTCCTCCACAGTTTCACAAGCAGTTGTTGACTCTAAGTACAGATTTTTGAATATTGCAGTTGGCGCATATGGTAGACAAAGTGATGGAGGAATTTTTACTTCCTCTAAATTATAAATACAATATTCCAGAACCAACATATCTACCAGATAACATTTTCATGGGTATTCATTGTGTACAAGAGCATACTTTAGTAATATATTTAAATGTCACGATGAATTAATACTTCATAAATAAATTGTTGCATTTCTAGATTACAATGTGCAATTTGTAATGGGTATTTTTATTCTGCGTGAAATTTGAAGCGTCATATAAAAATTGGACACATTAGTTTAATGATATATGTATGTTAATAATTGAACATATAGTAGTAGTATTAAAAAAAAAAAGAAAAAATTGAAAACCTGGTAATATAATTTTACTTTTAGAAAACATCGGTTGAGTAAAAGATGGGCGTATTGCTGAATATGTGACATACTATTTCACAGCAAACCAAATTATAGGGATTATTTGCTGTTGCACTATGACATACAGTTAAAGAAAATTTATTTTTCATCAGAAAATAGTAGCGAATTCATATGTCTTATTATTATATCATATGAAATAATGCTGTTAATAAATAAATGTTATTTGTATAAAAAATAACTAATAATAAAACAAATATACTTTTATACGAATACATAAATTATTATAAACTGTTATAAATTCTGAATAATAATGAAGCAAATTTTACATCAAACTGAACATTGAAACAGTAAAATAGCATTGTTTTGTATGTCTCACCTTGTGAATTATTAGCGTAAATCCCTTGTTAAAAAAAAAATATATATATATATATATATATATATATATTTCAAATAAGCTCTATTTAGTAGTAAAATTTTAAACCGCACTTTAAAGTGTTTATCTGAACTGCTCCCTTAATGCCATTGATACATGGTTCAGTTCTTTATGTACGCTGTATCATTTACATGAAATATGCACTAATTTTAATCTTAGAAATGAATTCTGTAGTTCGAAAAAATAATTATGAAATTTTGGTTTATAAAATATAATGAAAATATGTCTGCTTACTGAATTTTTTTAATGGGTTTCGAAAGTTCTGTATCTATAACTTACTTTTCTCTAATTTTTTATACGAATTTAAGAACTAGGAAGAGAGAGAAGAGGATAATATTACGATTATTTTCAGTCAACATAAAGGAAGGAGACTCACAGTAAAACATATATGTAATAGATTTTGGTGGCTGAAAAATAAAATTCAGAAGCGTCGCATGCCACGCATGAAATGTTACTTTATTACCTTTGGAATTTATCATGTTCTAGTCTTTCTTGCCTAATATAAATACACACAACACCTGTTTTACATACATCGGCTTTTTGTGAATATAGCGACAAGAAATGTGGTGGGTCAGGTGGGTGTATGTGTGATATGAAATATAATTTGGAAATTAAAAAAATATTTGATCTTGAATAAAGTGGAAATATTTTAATTGTAAATTACATGGAAGGTTAATCAGTAAATTGGTCAAATTACTTATATCTGTTTGAATTCTGCATTCACAAGAATTCTTCATTTCGTTTTTATCTTTAAATTACATGACTTATTTTAATGTAGAGAATTGAAGTTAAACTTTACATAACATCAGAATTTTTGGAATAGATTGAATACTGTTAAAAGTTGCAAGACATTTTTTTAATTTTATAATTTTAAATGATAAAATTATTGTAAATAGGTGTGCAGCGTCCGGCATCCATGTTGGCGCATATTTCAACCGAACGGGTTCACTTTGAACACATAGAAAACCATTTATTTCATGAAAATCAATTATGCCACACGCCGATGAGATCAGAAAATAAGAGGGAAATATACGGTACATTTTATTATTAATTATTAGATCATTTCCCCAAGAAGAATAATAATTTTATAATTATAAATCAAACAAATGTTTCGTAAACAAATTCAGAATTATTTAAATTGCTGCTAATTGCACCCGAATATTTTTCATAACTAGGTTTGACTTATGAGAGACAAATGTAAATGAATATTAGAGTTCATTCAATGGAACGTAATATAAAAATACATGTACAAATGTGAAATATTATTTTGCAACAATAAAATCATAGATTATCATTAATGATTTTCATATAAATTATAAACTGTGCAGCTAGGTGTACCAGTACGGAAAGTAGTTGCAAATTTACGAACGGCAAGTGCAGAAAAATTGCGAAGGATGCACCTAATATAGATGGGCAGATGCGTACGGTGTTTCGCGACAGCTTAAATTAATATGTGGTCACAGACTGCACAATAATGATAGTATAGGCGTTGGGTTATGGGTGAAAGAACACGAAATGAAACCTTAAAATCTCATACTATTATTTAAAAATAAAAATGATGCACACCCAGTTTTGAAAACGGATGAATTTGTCTTAATTCTTAGCACTCCAATCAAGGCCGTGTCCACGGGGGGGGGGGGGGGGGGGCATAAGAACTGAAATAGTTATTATAAATACACAGAAAGCTGAAAAAAATCAAAAATTTAAAATAAATATTGATTTTTTAAGGTTTGCTTACCTTTAAAAGAGAAAAGAAAAAATATGATCCATATTTTTAGGTATTTCATTAATATTTTATGCAAAATTTTTCATTACCAGTATAATCAATAACATATGTACTTTTTATTAATGTGTTTATACGGTAATTCATTTATGTAAATTATTAATATATAAATCAAAATGTTGGAAATTATTAATAGTATGAATATTAGTGAAAAATGTATTGTTATTTATAAAATAAATGTGTCAAGAAAATCACCCCCCTTAAAAAATTCTGGGCACGGGCCTGACTCCAATGCAGAAGAATATATTGAAGAAATATGGTAATAAAAAAAATTCTATCGATACAACTTTTAATACGAATACATATTATGGTTTCCTGCTTACAACAGTCGTGGTAACAGATGAGTACGGGAAAGTTGTTCCCGCCGCTTTTTTTAGCTTCGTCACACGGGCCATGATGAAAATAATATTTAGTGCACCAAGAAAAGCTGTTGGGATATTAAGGTCACAGGTTTTCATGTCAGACGGTGACAAAACACATGGAAGTTGGAAAGAAGAAATTTGTGAAACAAAAAAACGGTTAACTGTTGGAAGAAGAATGTTAGATAAGTAAAATGTAAAAAACTGCATGAAGAAATTCCGAAACAATTGCATAGCCCGGGGCAATGGAAATATTAGGGGCCCTTCCTTTTCAGAAGTGACAAAATTATCAGTTTTATAGAATAACTAAATTTTCTTTAATTTAATTTAATTATATTATTTTGAATTCATGAATTAACATATAATTATTAATATAAACAAAACTAAATATACAAACAATGGGTAGAATTTTCAATGCTCAAATATATATATATGTATATATAAATAAATATAAAAAGTTAATAATAACTGATGTAATAAACAATTATAACAAACAATATAAGAACAAAATAAATTTCTTACTCAGTAACGTTTTCGGGCATAATCTAATCATCAGCTAAAACACAATTCACTACATGTAATCAGAGACAAATAAACATAAAAGTAATATATTAAATGACCAAATCTCAAATGACAATAACCCACTTTTTAATATAAAATTTTAAAATATGTTACATATTTATTTTTATATTTATATTATTATTTAAATTGATCATGAAATGTCTTAAATATTATATATTATAGTCTATGTACTTTACATCTGTTTTAATAGTTATGACCTTTGACTCTTATTCCAAGCTTTCTTACTTTTCCCATGACTTTTCCAGCATTTGGCAGATTATTAATCTCTTCTCTCTCCCTCTCCAAACCAGCTCCACCGCACATTCTTCAATCCAAGCCGAATTCCTCCACATGCTGGACACATCTTTCCCTTCTCATCTAACATTCTTCACTGACGGTTCTAAAAACGAAAATGGGGTGGGCGGCGCGTTTACCTCCCTCTCACTTAATCACTCTGAGTCCTTCAAGCTCCCTTCCTTCTGTTCTATCTTCACAGCGGAGTCTATCGCCATTTTACGCACAGTCTCGTTCATTCCATCCATAAGAGAGATCAGTAAATGTCTGATTGTCTCCGATTCCAAAAGTGTTCTTCAAGCCATCTCTTCTCCTCCTTCTCATTCCTCCAATTCTATCATTCTTTTAATTCGTTTTCTTATATCCAATTTACTTTCATCCCGTTCCATTACTATTGACCTTTTGTGGGTTCCTAGTCACTCTGGCATCGAGGGCAACGAGTTAGCGGACTTTTTAGCCCGTTCGGCCACCCGCGATGGTCCTTTATTCTGCAAAATTCCTACCTCGGACATCCTCCTTCTTTCCTCAGCTAATCATTCCCGACTATGGTCGGACATCTATCCTTCCCTATTTTCTAATCCCGCCTCTCATTATCTTCAAATTCAACCGGTTCCCTCTTCCCAGCCGTGGTTTCAATCCTATTCTTATCAACGCTCCGCGATCATTTCCTTAATCAGACTGCGTATTAATCACTCACTTCTACCCTCTTCACGTTTTCGTTTTTCCCTGTCCCCTTCTCCCGATTGTCCCCTTCATAATTCCATCTCTCCTCTCATATGTGATGCAAACCACATCTTCTTTGAATGCCCTGCCCTTGATTCCGAGCGCTCTGTTTTGTACTCGAAAATCTTGGCACTGGGTCTTCCTGCTCCGTATAATTCTTCTTTTGTCCTTTTCTTTCCATCTCCAGATATAATCCCTGTACTCCAATCTTTCCTAAGTTCTATTTCTAATCGTCTTTTTATTTAACCCCTTCCTTAATTTCTGTTGTTGTTGGGTCAATGCCGCTGGCGCGCCCAAAAAATTAAAAAAAAAAAAAAAAAGACTATAACTGTTATTTTAAACCTACATATAAACCATTTTATTCCCTAGTTGACTTAGTGTGATTTAGAACTTGTCTCTGATCACATATAGTGAATTGTGTTTTAGCTGATGATGGGTTATGCCCGAAAACGTTACTAAATAAGAAATTTATTTTGTTCTTATATTGTTTATTATAATTGTTTATTTTATATCAGTTATTAACTTTTTATGTTTCTATATTTAACAAACAGAATGGAAAAAGATTCTTTATTTATTATTATGTATATATATATATATAATTTTAAATAATGAATTTTTTTATTATTTTTTTTTCCATCAAATTTTTGTATAATATCGTTAAAATTGACTGAACGAAGAAAATCTGTTTCCATCGTTAATCTTGATAATGCCGATACACTATCATCTGGCATGGTTGATCTGCACATGTTTTTTATTCTTTTTAATATCAAAAAAAAAAAAAAAAGATCTTTCCGCCTCAAAATTTGTAATCGGTTTAGTTACAAATATTCTATACGCAATATAAATGGTTGGAAAAACATCTATTATTGCACGTTTAACAATCCATGTTGGGAGCCTCTTGGGGGTCCCTTTTAAGGCGGGGCCCAGGGCTGCACCCCCCAGCCCACCGCTAAATCCAGGCCTGACTCTATAATCGGAAAGTGAGCAGAAATGTTTCTCAGTAATGTTAATGAACTTTTTACAAAAAATAAATGAATCAAGACTGGTCATTTTTAGTGCGTGCTTTACAAATTATTGAAATGTGGGCACAGTACACTAGAATAGAATGGCTGCTGGGATAAACAGTAATATATATATTATGTTTTTGGAGTCGTTTCATCGTCGTTTGAAATATATTTACTTACACGGCAATCGGGAGATTAGATGAATTAATATAGTCTTTAGCAGGGTTGTAAACAGTTAACTAAATAATCAATTAATTACATAAGTAATTTCTAACTAAAAAATAAGTGACCAATGATAAAGAATAATAATTAATAACTAATTTTTCAGTTATTAATTATTCTAATCAATAAATCGTAACTAAATATTTAATTATTAGTTATTCTAATCAATAAATCGTAACTAAATATTTAATTATTAGTTATTCTAATCAATAAATCGTAACTAAATATTTAATTATTAGTTATTCTAATCAATAAATCGTAACTAAATATTTAGTTATTCGATATTCTCATCAATAACTGTTGACTTACTTTTCAGTTATCAATTATTCTTAAATGTAATTAATATCTGACTTTTTAGTTAATGGCTTCTTAGTTATTAATTATCGGTACTGTAATTGCAAATACATTGTTACACGAGAAATGTTTATATTTGGTGACTCTCGAGCTGCATAAAATTTTTAAAGTTTAATATACTTTTTCATTTCGCTGTTACACACTTCCGCATGTTTTATTTTAAAATAAATTTTTATTTAACTCATTTTCAAATAAAAAATTATTTTTCTGATTTCATTATTATTATGATATTTACAAACTAATTATTAATTAGTTAAATTGAGGCGGATGAAATAATTTGGTGTTCTTCAAGTATCAACAATGTATACATTTGTTGAAGAAACACGACGAGACTATTTCTTAAATGCGCTTATCTGACTGCCTGTAAAAGATAAGATAATGAAACCGGATAAATTATCAATAATTCACCTGTTGCCGTTCTTCGTTAAACTAGTGAACAAATACTTGTTAAAAATGCGACAACATATAATCATAAGATTACTACTGATAAATTAATGAATGATACGGAAGTTCAGTTGATAGTGATACTTTGGCAAGTACGGTAAATGTTTTATTTTGAAACATGTCAGGTACGAACGGAGAGACATCGCAGAGAGATTCTGAGAGTAATACGCAGTCAAGAAATTTATCCGATCAAGAAAAAGAATTTGTTAATAAATGCAAAAAGTACAGTTGGCTTGATGGAAAATTTTTTGAAGTAAATTTATCAGAATCTAATATTAACCGACAACTTGTTGCTGCCCAATGCAAAACCTGTGACAAAGTAGTAAAAGGAAAAGTTACAGTATCATCTAACTTTAAAAACCATTTAAAGAGAAGTCACGAAAATGAAATGCAAGAATACATAACTCACAAGAAAGTAAAACTAGATTTACTAGATGAGATAGCATCTCTTCCAAAAAGGTTTACGTGTACATTTTCTCAAAGTTTGTTCGAAACAAATGTTACTAACTATATATTGGAAAGCCACGCACCTTTCAATACTGTAGAAAAACCGAGCTTCAAAAAAATATTCGATGATTTGGATATCAAGAAAGGAGGAAAACCTTCTCTGAAACATCTCACGCGACATAAGATAATTAAAAAAATTGATGACATATACAATAGCAAAAAAAAACAAATCATGGATTCAATGGATAAATCTCAATATGTGTGCTTAACCGCGGATGCTTGGTCTGGCTCTAATCGAAGGTTTCTCGGAGTTACTGCTCACTGGGTAAATATGTATTATTCTTTTAAATATTGTAAAAATTGGTAGATTATTAAATTACTTCAAATTATTATCATTGTTATCATTATAATTATTAAATTATTTCTTATACCATTATTAATGTAATTAAAATATTACATTTCCAGCTTGATGCTAAAAATTTGAACAGAGAGTCTGCTGCTTTAGCATGTAGAAGGTTTACAGGAACACATTCCTATGATAATATTGCAAGGTTATTAGCTGAGATATGTTTCGAATACAGTCTTCCTATAAATAAAATCATAGCCACAGTAACGGACAACGGATCAAACTTTATCAAAGCTTTTAAAGAGTTTGGAATAAACGATAAAAATTGTTTCGAGAGAGGCAAGTTTAATTAGTTTTCAAAGATTTTTTTAAAATAATCTGTCAACAAATAAATAATACGTCTTAATTTTTACTTCATTTATATTTAATTTTTGAATGATAATTCCTTTAGAATATAGTCAAATAAGTACTTCCAGTCGATCTATAGAAGCATCTGAAAAAAATGAAATGGAAGTTGATAGCGATGCAGAAACTAGTTGTAGTGAAGAAGAAGAAGAAGAAGAATTTCAATATACTTGCAAAACTGATGAAGATATTACTATATGTACGTACAACATTGATGAACCGCTTCTTTCACAGCATTTTCGATGCGCAAGTCACACTCTCAATCTTATTGCTACAACGGACTTTTCTAATGCATTAAAATCTAATGGCAATATTCAATATACTCATGAGTTATTAATAAAGAAGTGTAATTATTTATGGAAATCCATGAGTTATCCTAAAATGCGAGAAAGTTTGATTGAATACCTTGGATGCAGTTTGCCTCGACCTAATGACGTAAGATGGAACTCTCTATTTGATTCGCTGTCGGCTATAAATGCCCAAAAAGAAAAATTGTGCTCAGAAGCAATCATTATGATTTCTAGATTACCAGATGCTTTTTCTGAAGAGGATTTTCAGTTTATAAGTGAATATTTAGAATGGTCAAAGCCTCTAGCGAATGCTATTGATAAGCTTCAAGCAGAGAAGCATTGCTATTATGGTTATCTTTTGCCAACAATAATTGATTTACGCAGGAAATGGCAAAACATGTGCACAAATAATACAAAAATAAGAATTTTTTATCCAATTCTTACCGAACTGGTTCATAAATTAGAAGAACGTTTTGTTGATTTTTTCAATGCATCCAATAATGGAGAGTATGCCGCAATGGCTGCATTATTGCATCCAAAATTTAAAGCAAGTTGGCTGCACTGTTTATCAGAAGATGTACAAAAAAAGATAGTTGCACTGTCAAATCAACTTGTAGAAAAAGAAAAAGATCAAAACAACACTATCGAGAGAAATAATATACAGACTGAAGAAGATGCTTTCGATTTTGGAGAAAGTAATTCTTTTGTTAAAGCATCATATTTTGTTCAAGGAGAGGAAGAAATGGAACTCAAAAAATTTTTAAATGTAAAATCTAGTTCCTTTGATGTCTTTGGTCAGTTTCCTAAGATGAAAGAATTATTTATAAAATTTAATTCAATTATACCATCTTCAGCACCCGTAGAAAGAATGTTTTCTCAGGCAACGCTGCTCGACTTACCAAAATTTAATAAGTTAGGCGATAAAAATTTTGAAAAAAGAGTGTTGTGTAAAATAAATTTATCAAATTCTAAATAGTTATATATTTCATGATCTCTTTATAGTTCTTGATAAAAATTGTTCTCATTTGAATTAATTGCTCGGTTTATTTTTTCACGTTGTAATTGTTTAGTTAAAGAGTTTGTGAATGTTTTTATTATACTTATATATGTTGAAGCTCTTATATTTATTAAATTATTGAAATGTTTTTGTTGATAAAAAATTTTGACTTATTAAATTATATGAAATTATTAAAATTTGTATTTAGTACGAAAATTTGTGTAATGTTATTTATTCCACATAAAGATATTTATTTATTGTTTTAACATTAACTTTTTAATTATTAATTAAGAAAATAAACGGTTGATAACTACATTGTTAGTTATTAGTTATAAATTAATGGAAATGATAACTAAATTTTTAGTTATTAGTTATAAATTAATGGAAATGATAACTACATTGTTAGTTATTAGTTATAAATTAATGGAAATGATAACTAAATTTTTAGTTATTAGTTATAGATTAATGGAAATGATAACTAAATTTTTAGTTATTAGTTATAAATAAATGGAAACGATGACTAAATTTTTAATTATTAATTACGAATGACCATAATTTGCAACTAAAATGTTACTTATTATTTATAAGCAGATTTAATTTGTAACTAACTTTTATATTATTAGTTATGGATACATATAATTGATGATTAAATTTGTAGTTATTAGTTAAAAATTAGATAATTGCGTATTTTCGCAACCCTGGTCTTTAGTGAAACATGCTTGTGATAAATTGAGAAAAACGTAGCAGATATCAGACAGAAAGGAAGATGCCGATTATACGGAGTACACCGAGCTCATAAAAGAGAGCATGAACATTCAATTATTCATTTATTTATTTCTAAATTAATACCTTATAAAACTTGAATTAAAAGTCCTAATTATATAACGTTTGTTCTTTTATAATGCAGGGTTGCGAAAATACGCAATTATCTAATTTTTAACTAATAACTACAAATTTAATCATCAATTATATGTATCCATAACTAATAATATAAAAGTTAGTTACAAATTAAATCTGCTTATAAATAATAAGTAACATTTTAGTTACAAATTATGGTCATTCGTAATTAATAATTAAAAATTTAGTCATCGTTTCCATTTATTTATAACTAATAACTAAAAATTTAGTTATCATTTCCATTAATTTATAACTAATAACTAAAAATTTAGTTATCATTTCCATTAATTTATAACTAATAACTAACAATGTAGTTATCATTTCCATTAATTTATAACTAATAACTAAAAATTTAGTTATCATTTCCATTAATTTATAACTAATAACTAACAATGTAGTTATCAACCGTTTATTTTCTTAACCCTTTCAGTCATGGTGTCCCATATACGGTACATCATTTTCAATGACAAAAAAAGAACAGAATTATTATATTTTTGGCTTGAAGTCATATTGTCCCATTTTCATAAATTACCCAAATATACCATAGACTATTTATCTTAAGTTTATATGTTGTGCAATCTAAAAGAAAAGAGGAATTCTGAACATGTTTTTGATTGTTTAGAATATACGCGATTAGAGTATTTTTGGACAAGAAATTAGTATCATTTTTTGGACATATTTAAAGACAGTAATTATTAAAATCGGTAAGTAACATTTAAATCTATCAATTTCAGTTATAATTACAAATATATTATTAGTATTTAGCTTGTAGGATTTTTTTGAAATACTATGTCCCATATATGGTACAACGGTACTTCATGGATAAAATGTAAGTGCTATCCACAAAATGCACTTTTTGTCATTTAAATGAGGGATTCACACTTATAATGCATATACATGATAATTTGTTAATAAATTGAGCATTTTGTTTCTCTTTTAATGTTTATGCATGATAATTTAGTAAAGTAAACATTTTATATCTGTTATACATAATGTTGGGTATATTTTTCTGTCTGATAAATACCAATACAAGACAATATTTTGTATTCATAATGTATATAATATGAATTCTTGAGATGTATAAAACTATAATTTATGTTTTATTTGTAAAAAGGTAAAATGGCATTGGCTGATGAAGAAATATTTGAAATTTTGATGAACGATGACACCTCTATAATTGGATCTGATTCTGAAGATGGGTATGAAAATGAATTAGGTAAATATTTTACTCTTCGTTTACTGCTATTTGTACTAAAAAAAGTCACGTGTTGTTTTGATACCATACAATATAGAAATAATTTATGTTTGTCGATATAGCAAATATGGAAGATCTGGAACAGTATGTTATTGAGGAAGAAGTAAATACTGGTGAAGAAATAAGTACTTTCAAAGATGAAAATGTTCTTGAACTTCAGGAGGACTTTGCCAGGAATAATGAACTCACTAAAAAAACCAACATCAAATGGAGAACAAATGTTACATTTATTTCGCCAAGTATTGACTGGTATTTTCAAGAACCATTGGCGACAGTTAGCTTACCTTCACCAAATGAAATATTTGCCAAATATTTTACTAATAAATTATTTACATTAGCGGCAGATATGACAAACAAATATGCCACATATAAAAATATTTCCAGATTTCAATCTACAAATATGAGTGAAATGAAAAAACTGTTTGCCTTGCATATTGTAATGGGGAATCTAAATTATCCTAGGGCACGAATGTACTGGGATAGCCGCATGGGAATTCCAATGGTCAAAGATAATATGCCGTTCAATAGATTTTCTAAATTGAGAAACGCTCTTCACGTGGCAGATATATCCAGTGAACGAACCGGTAATGATCGATTATGGAAAGTTCGACCTGTATATGATCAGCTGAAAAAAGTCTGTAATGCATTGCCATTAGAATGCAACTTATGCATTGATGAACAGATCGTTCCATTCAAGGGGCAGCTAAACATAAAACAATACATTAAAAATAAGCCTAATAAGTGGGGAGTAAAAATATACTTTCTAAATGGGCAAAGTGGAAAAATATATGATTTTATTATATATCAAGGGTCTACCACTGAGGTAAATGATAAATACAAGATGTTAGGTATAACATCTGCCACTGTACTTCATTTATCTGAACGAATAGGTGTAAATCATAGGTTATTTTTCGATAACTATTTCAATTCATACCATTTATTGCAGTGTTTACACAATAAGCAGATTTACGCTATTGGCACAGCGAGACTTAATCGATTTTTTAGTCCGCCATTACTTTCTGAAAAAAAGTTGAAACAAAATGGTCGCGGCTCTTGTGATAATGTGGTAAGTGCAGATGGCCAGGTTATTCTTACCAGGGTTGCGAAAATACGCAATTATCTAATTTTTAACTAATAACTACAAATTTAATCATCAATTATATGTATCCATAACTAATAATATAAAAGTTAGTTACAAATTAAATCTGCTTATAAATAATAAGTAACATTTTAGTTGCAAATTATGGTCATTCGTAATTAATAATTAAAAATTTAGTCATCGTTTCCATTTATTTATAACTAATAACTAAAAATTTAGTTATCATTTCCATTAATCTATAACTAATAACTAAAAATTTAGTTATCATTTCCATTAATTTATAACTAATAACTAACAATGTAGTTATCATTTCCATTAATTTATAACTAATAACTAAAAATTTAGTTATCATTTCCATTAATTTATAACTAATAACTAACAATGTAGTTATCAACCGTTTATTTTCTTAATTAATAATTAAAAAGTTAATGTTAAAACAATAAATAAATATCTTTATGTGGAATAAATAACATTACACAAATTTTCGTACTAAATACAAATTTTAATAATTTCATATAATTTAATAAGTCAAAATTTTTTATCAACAAAAACATTTCAATAATTTAATAAATATAAGAGCTTCAACATATATAAGTATAATAAAAACATTCACAAACTCTTTAACTAAACAATTACAACGTGAAAAAATAAACCGAGCAATTAATTCAAATGAGAACAATTTTTATCAAGAACTATAAAGAGATCATGAAATATATAACTATTTAGAATTTGATAAATTTATTTTACACAACACTCTTTTTTCAAAATTTTTATCGCCTAACTTATTAAATTTTGGTAAGTCGAGCAGCGTTGCCTGAGAAAACATTCTTTCTACGGGTGCTGAAGATGGTATAATTGAATTAAATTTTATAAATAATTCTTTCATCTTAGGAAACTGACCAAAGACATCAAAGGAACTAGATTTTACATTTAAAAATTTTTTGAGTTCCATTTCTTCCTCTCCTTGAACAAAATATGATGCTTTAACAAAAGAATTACTTTCTCCAAAATCGAAAGCATCTTCTTCAGTCTGTATATTATTTCTCTCGATAGTGTTGTTTTGATCTTTTTCTTTTTCTACAAGTTGATTTGACAGTGCAACTATCTTTTTTTGTACATCTTCTGATAAACAGTGCAGCCAACTTGCTTTAAATTTTGGATGCAATAATGCAGCCATTGCGGCATACTCTCCATTATTGGATGCATTGAAAAAATCAACAAAACGTTCTTCTAATTTATGAACCAGTTCGGTAAGAATTGGATAAAAAATTCTTATTTTTGTATTATTTGTGCACATGTTTTGCCATTTCCTGCGTAAATCAATTATTGTTGGCAAAAGATAACCATAATAGCAATGCTTCTCTGCTTGAAGCTTATCAATAGCATTCGCTAGAGGCTTTGACCATTCTAAATATTCACTTATAAACTGAAAATCCTCTTCAGAAAAAGCATCTGGTAATCTAGAAATCATAATGATTGCTTCTGAGCACAATTTTTCTTTTTGGGCATTTATAGCCGACAGCGAATCAAATAGAGAGTTCCATCTTACGTCATTAGGTCGAGGCAAACTGCATCCAAGGTATTCAATCAAACTTTCTCGCATTTTAGGATAACTCATGGATTTCCATAAATAATTACACTTCTTTATTAATAACTCATGAGTATATTGAATATTGCCATTAGATTTTAATGCATTAGAAAAGTCCGTTGTAGCAATAAGATTGAGAGTGTGACTTGCGCATCGAAAATGCTGTGAAAGAAGCGGTTCATCAATGTTGTACGTACATATAGTAATATCTTCATCAGTTTTGCAAGTATATTGAAATTCTTCTTCTTCTTCTTCTTCACTACAACTAGTTTCTGCATCGCTATCAACTTCCATTTCATTTTTTTCAGATGCTTCTATAGATCGACTGGAAGTACTTATTTGACTATATTCTAAAGGAATTATCATTCAAAAATTAAATATAAATGAAGTAAAAATTAAGACGTATTATTTATTTGTTGACAGATTATTTTAAAAAAATCTTTGAAAACTAATTAAACTTGCCTCTCTCGAAACAATTTTTATCGTTTATTCCAAACTCTTTAAAAGCTTTGATAAAGTTTGATCCGTTGTCCGTTACTGTGGCTATGATTTTATTTATAGGAAGACTGTATTCGAAACATATCTCAGCTAATAACCTTGCAATATTATCATAGGAATGTGTTCCTGTAAACCTTCTACATGCTAAAGCAGCAGACTCTCTGTTCAAATTTTTAGCATCAAGCTGGAAATGTAATATTTTAATTACATTAATAATGGTATAAGAAATAATTTAATAATTATAATGATAACAATGATAATAATTTGAAGTAATTTAATAATCTACCAATTTTTACAATATTTAAAAGAATAATACATATTTACCCAGTGAGCAGTAACTCCGAGAAACCTTCGATTAGAGCCAGACCAAGCATCCGCGGTTAAGCACACATATTGAGATTTATCCATTGAATCCATGATTTGTTTTTTTTTGCTATTGTATATGTCATCAATTTTTTTAATTATCTTATGTCGCGTGAGATGTTTCAGAGAAGGTTTTCCTCCTTTCTTGATATCCAAATCATCGAATATTTTTTTGAAGCTCGGTTTTTCTACAGTATTGAAAGGTGCGTGGCTTTCCAATATATAGTTAGTAACATTTGTTTCGAACAAACTTTGAGAAAATGTACACGTAAACCTTTTTGGAAGAGATGCTATCTCATCTAGTAAATCTAGTTTTACTTTCTTGTGAGTTATGTATTCTTGCATTTCATTTTCGTGACTTCTCTTTAAATGGTTTTTAAAGTTAGATGATACTGTAACTTTTCCTTTTACTACTTTGTCACAGGTTTTGCATTGGGCAGCAACAAGTTGTCGGTTAATATTAGATTCTGATAAATTTACTTCAAAAAATTTTCCATCAAGCCAACTGTACTTTTTGCATTTATTAACAAATTCTTTTTCTTGATCGGATAAATTTCTTGACTGCGTATTACTCTCAGAATCTCTCTGCGATGTCTCTCCGTTCGTACCTGACATGTTTCAAAATAAAACATTTACCGTACTTGCCAAAGTATCACTATCAACTGAACTTCCGTATCATTCATTAATTTATCAGTAGTAATCTTATGATTATATGTTGTCGCATTTTTAACAAGTATTTGTTCACTAGTTTAACGAAGAACGGCAACAGGTGAATTATTGATAATTTATCCGGTTTCATTATCTTATCTTTTACAGGCAGTCAGATAAGCGCATTTAAGAAATAGTCTCGTCGTGTTTCTTCAACAAATGTATACATTGTTGATACTTGAAGAACACCAAATTATTTCATCCGCCTCAATTTAACTAATTAATAATTAGTTTGTAAATATCATAATAATAATGAAATCAGAAAAATAATTTTTTATTTGAAAATGAGTTAAATAAAAATTTATTTTAAAATAAAACATGCGGAAGTGTGTAACAGCGAAATGAAAAAGTATATTAAACTTTAAAAATTTTATGCAGCTCGAGAGTCACCAAATATAAACATTTCTCGTGTAACAATGTATTTGCAATTACAGTACCGATAATTAATAACTAAGAAGCCATTAACTAAAAAGTCAGATATTAATTACATTTAAGAATAATTGATAACTGAAAAGTAAGTCAACAGTTATTGATGAGAATATCGAATAACTAAATATTTAGTTACGATTTATTGATTAGAATAACTAATAATTAAATATTTAGTTACGATTTATTGATTAGAATAACTAATAATTAAATATTTAGTTACGATTTATTGATTAGAATAACTAATAATTAAATATTTAGTTACGATTTATTGATTAGAATAACTAATAATTAAATATTTAGTTACGATTTATTGATTAGAATAACTAATAATTAAATATTTAGTTACGATTTATTGATTAGAATAATTAATAACTGAAAAATTAGTTATTAATTATTATTCTTTATCATTGGTCACTTATTTTTTAGTTAGAAATTACTTATGTAATTAATTGATTATTTAGTTAACTGTTTACAACCCTGTTATAATGTCGCCTAAACGCAAGAGTTGCAAAAATATTTCATTTAAGTGTTAGTAGGAATATATGTTTTATCCTTCTACGCTTGTATTTTTTGTATCTATGCTTAAGTATTTGGTAATTATAGTTACCTATATTATTAATTAACGTTAAGTCGGGGATACACTGCACGCGTCTTAAAGTATTTTCGCCTATTCTTTGTAATTATTTCCCGAATTTATGGCACTTTTAGGTAATCTCGCATGGAATTGATGATGGTGTACGTGATTTATTTAGGATTATTCTTAAACAGTGATTTTGAATTCTTAAAGTTCCTGAAAAATAATTTAACCGGTAGACGACAAAATTATCGCTGAATATGATAGTTTTGGCAAAATGTTTATAAATAATAAGCTTGTTTTGAGATGTTAAATGCGATTTCTTATTAAAGTAAGGATATATAGGCAATAGATTTTTTGCCGAGCTTTTACAACTTTATTCTTAATTTAAGTTTCGTCAATGGTAATCTTTTATCACGCGTTAGATCCTTAGGTATGGTATTTCATCCTTCCATTCTACGTTACTACTTTGGATATCTGTTTTCGTATATATATATATATATATATATATTATACATATATGGTTGTCTTTTAGTAAATAAAACAGCTTCTATTTTATTATCATTTATTTTAATCTGCCACTTTTTAAAATATTTTATTATCGCATTTTCATGAAGTGTCTATTTGCTATTGTGTCTGTTCTGTAAGATAGGATCATCGTCTGCATATAGATATGTTTCAGACTCTTTAATTTTGGGCATGCCATTTAAGTAAACGTGATTTATTATTATTAAAGTAAAGGTTATTAATAGTTTTATTTTGTTCGAATATTACAACTTCCGCAGTTAACTACTCGTAGCGGCATAAAAAATAGTTATTTATTTAAAGAGAATTCTACTAATTTGTTTGCCATGAAATATTAAAATTTAATAGAAATATATAATAGTATAGTTGAACATAACAGTAACTTTGCAAAAGATAAACTTTGTTGTAGATGACGTTTTTCCTTTTTTTTTTTAAAAATTGTATTAAATTTGCTTATTAATTTTGGCCGATGAAATAATTTTTATACAGACACGCGTATGCGCAGAAAAACACACAACAACAAAAAAAAAAAAATACAATAAAAATCAAATTCTAAAAAGAAAAAAAGAAAAAAAATACAATTCGCAATTTGAAATTGTCGTGTAAATTGGTATAGTTGTCAGTCAATTAAAATTTTGAAGCAATGTGTGTTGCATTTTAAGCAAAAAATTTGTATTCTTCGATAAGAAGGAAGAGGTCCATCCTAAAACGTAGCGTTTTTTCGCAGCAGGACCGATTTAAGCTGATGATGAAGTTTCAGTTTGTAACATCTCCAGTGTCGTTGGTAGACGCAGTGATGACTGCATAGGCGAGCTAAAAAAAAAATTGCTAGGCGTATTTAATGTCAGGAGAAAGTCGCAAGCTGGACGAATTTTTCACAATAAAACTGCAATAATAGAAACTAGTGGCTTCGCCGTAGAAGACTATAATAATAAACTATAGCACTGCAGGGCGGGTTGTCGAATTTTATTACCATTCTACTACGTACACATCAATATGGCGGTGAGCATAATCTGGCGCGCCGATAAAAGTGTGTCGTACCATGACGTAAGTGTTCGCAGTTGTGTGATTATTAAGTCTGTCCCATCGAGACTGCGAGGTGAACAATAATAATATCGAGAAACTATGACGAACGCTGATCAATACGAATGTACGTAGTGGAGAGTGTGATAGATTTGCGTCTGATATATAGAGTAGTACTGGCAAATACATCGTTTCAAGACATTTTTTAGGAAGAGGACGATGCGCGATCGAGCTTGTTTTGTCTTATCTCAACAGGTCTTTTATTTTCATCCGCGTGTGTGTGCGTGCGTGTGCATGTGTGTGTGTTATAGTACACCAATTTAATAGATAAGCGTACGTAACGATAACGTCCCGGTAGCAAGAACGTCCAATACGCTAGAGAACAATTTCAATAACCTGTGTGCGTGTGTATACATCGGCAACAAACGATACGGTTCGAGATACAGGTTTGCCAGAAGAGAATCAGCAGGGGAGTAGTTGGAACTGGTTCTCTATTCCGCTCAGGTTCACCATTAGCGGAGGTAAGGTTTGTTTTCTGTTTTTTTTTTCTTTTCGGTTCTCTTCATCGTCCGTGTAAAAGGCGAACACAGAGATTTCCAACACACGTCTATGGTAATAGTGGTAAGCAGTCATAAGCGATGGATGTAAGAGGAGGATAGTGTGCGTCTTAACCTCAGTTAGATGACGAAGTCAGAAGTTTTCCTTCGACGGGAAATAATTCTGGCTGGTATCGCGTGTCCAACGCTTATCATCTGAGAACAAGCGGCCGCGGAGATGGAGCCCGGCAATAAACCGATGGACTAGTGTTGCAGTTGGTTATTCAGTCACGTCGCTCCAGAGAGAAAGTCATCTTCAACGCTGCTCCCTGCACATACTATCTGCTATCCGGTCCTCACAGTCAGCCCGTGTCTACGTAGTAATCCTCTTTTTGTTTTATCGCACGTTCCTGCAAATCTTATCTAGGGAATTTTTGGCCCACTCGATTTCGTTACCGTTCGATTCAGCGCCGGGCCATGGTGGTAATTGGAAACTAAGAAAAAAACGAATTTTTAAATCGCGGAAAATTGTCAATATTAATGCGAAAAAAGTGACACATAAAATGATGCAGTCAGTCGTCTGATATAAAGCGGAAACGGAGCAGCAGAGGCCGGGGTTACGTATTTCTGTCGATAACGATCAATATGCGCCAATAACGGAAATAAGAAGAAAAAGAAAAGGATTTTCTCTGTGTTAAAATATGGTGTTTTGCAGCAAAATTACATCACCTTTGGACGACACGGTAAGTATCGCCGCGGCGATGTCGATTTTATTATATTTCTTTATACCGGTACAATTTTAGCCCCGAATATTAATTATGATTACTCTTGTGTTTTTCGTTGTGCACGCACACCCGATATAGTAACATTGGCACATATTATGAAATCATACAGTTTAGATCTTATCAGGTGAACACCTACAATTTTTATGGAAGAATTGTTCTCAATTAGCTTATTAACTACTCTTTTCGAGATAATGATTAGTTGTTTTTTCATTCGTATTCGGAATTATCTAGATTTTTCGGTTTTATGTTTCCATTTCTTGAATACAATTCAATCCAGTAAATTTTTTTTTAAATTTTCATCTTCAACCGTTCCTGCCTGTCTGCCACTTCAGTTGAATCTCATAACTTTCGTTTAATATTTTTATGAAATAATGATAACATTTCGGGAAAGCACCAGGTTTCGTGACATTCATATCTGCTTATGAAGGACATAAAAGCATTATCACACACACTCAGTACGTATATATGCATATTAATATTTGTCTAATCGCATTCAGAGCCGGTGTCAGTGAAAAGAAATGTTTAAAAGGTTTCGTAAGTTTAAACTAAACTGAAATAATACAGATAAGCAAAGGGCGTTAGGTTCTATCAGGAAAATACATTCTCACATGTAAACATCATTTAGAATTGGAAGGACCAGGTAGTTCGGATGATTGTCCGACGTTCTGAAAAAATACGGGGATAACTGTGCAAGGAGGTATTTGCAATCGTTATGTATTCATATATAAGTATATATGTGTGTATATATGTATATATATATATATATATGTGTGTGTATATATGTATATATATATATATATATATATATGTGTGTGTGTATATGTGTATATATATATATTTTTACATGGGCGTCGCCAGAGGGGGACAGGAGAGCAGCCCCCCTAGAGCCTAGAAACTTTTTAATCAACTCGAGGTGCGTAATCATGAACAATTTGCCAGAAACCCACGAAAATTATGTTTTAATTAAGATTTTATTCTTGTTTAATAAAGTATTAAGCCTTTACAATTTATAAATTTTATTTTTCCTATAACTCGTATTCTCTTTCTATCATCTTGCCCCCCCCCGCCCATCGGCTGGCGACTCCCTTGTATATATATATATATATATATAAAAATATATATATAAAAATATATATACATATATACATATATATATATAGATGTATTCTAACGGAAGCTAATTTTTAATCGTTTTCAAAAAAATTTTTGTATGCATTGCACATGAGAAAAAAATCTTCGGATTCCAAATTGCATCTTCTTTACTCGGGCGGAAGGTTAAAATTACTTTTTGAATTCTCCAACAGTTTAGCTAGATCGCTTTTGAATTCTAAAGATCTGTATATTTTAACGTAATTTCAGGCATTCTTCATTTCGTCGAATGCGTAAAATTTTAATTTCAGTTTTATTTATCGTAAAAAAAGAACGCAGCCGAGTGTAGAAAAAATTCCAAAATTATAGAAATAAAATGAAACTTTTATATATACGTTAATCCGGCATAAATATAAATTAGTAACGACAGATTAAATGCCACCCACACTCTCAGGTATGTGTTTAAGTGCGCGCATACATGTCTCTACATGTAACTTTTAAACCATGCAATTCGAAACTTGTAGACACACAGACCCACACGGTTATTCACATGGTTCACTTTCAGTCAGCACCAATATTAGCGTAAAACAAGTCCGTACCGAGAGTATTTTGAATCAATTGAAATAATAATATTAATAATAATCGTGATAATATTTCATAATTGAAAAACAATAAGAGTTTTTATTTAAAATCCGTTTTTATTCAGATCTACAAATGCGCACTGTATCGTGTACGAGCATTAGGGATTATTTATTATTTTTGAATTTTGTGTGAATATATGAAGTTCATGTTACATTTAAGAAGTCCAATTGCGGCTTTGATTACACTTGTATATTCTCGAATGCGATTACAATTTTACCGGTATCTTAATACGCTATTTACGAAACTATCGGTAGAAATGTATTTTGTTAATTAGGAAAAGAAAGAGTAAAATAAATATCTTCAGAAAATAAGGGGGAACTGAAAGGGATAAATTTACCGATATACCAATAGGGGTTGTTATTTTAGTATATTTGTCGTTGCCAGCTCGAATTTATCATGAAACAATTACACCTTAAGTGTACAGAATTTCTTTAGTAGTTAACGCCTTCTTTTACAGTTCAATAACCACATGCAGTATGCACATGCGCGTAGGTAGAGCGTTGGGACGGTCATTATACTGCTCTTGAAGTCTAGCCCGATAATTGTTAAGAGAGGGCTTAGTGGTGACAACTGTATTTGTAGATCTCGTCACTATTGCCCCCTAAATTGCAATATCGAATTTATGTTTATTATGTTGACTGTTTCTAAATACCCCCTAACGACGATAATAATAATAATAATAATAGTAATGAAATGACCTCCGATCAAAATGAAGGAATCCAATGTTATTACGAGTTCTTCGTATTTTTAACGCATAATTACACTATGAAACCGAAAAATTTTTGCCTATAAATCAATTGATTTTCTTTTCATAGATAAATTTTTAACGATCTTCAACTGCGTCTGGGTTCCCTCAACGCCGATCTCCTTGTCGCATACCGTGCCACCATCCCATTTCGTTATATTCCGTTCCTACTCCATCCAAATTGACTTTCTTAAAATCCTCAGCTGATGATTTAGTTTTCAAAGAATATTTTCGGTCAGTATAGGTGCATTATTACCCTTCACGTCTTAATCCTATTATGCTTCCAAATGGTTTTGTCGATTTTCTTTCGTATTTTTTTTACGCAGGCTGCGCTTTGACAACAACATTTTCCTCCTTTCGTTGTGGTTTTTTCTTTTCTCGTCCATTCTATTTATTCTATCGTTTACAACTTTTTGTGCCGCATTGGCTGAACACTTTTTAAAAGTACTGCATCGAACTTTTACGGCTATTCTACAATCTTTTAAACTATTTTCATTGTTCTTTCAACGTAATTTCAGATTTTGATTTTTTCATTTCTTTAACTTCTGATACCCTATTTAATTTTGAGTTCAACTAGGTTCTGTTAATCTGTACATTCAATCGGTTAGTTAGTTCTCTCTGTCATAGGAAGAGCATAAAAAAAAAGTAAACAAAATGAAAATAGTTAGATTGTAATCATTCTGGCATTAATCGATATCGATTAATATAATATTTATCGAGATTTATTTAAAATTGAGTTATATTGGCTAATCGAGAAACAATAATTTTTTGTAGACAATTTCAGCGCTGAGTAAAAGCAATACCCAAATTACGCCAATATTTTAGTTACAACACGGTGTGAACGAAAAGGGTATCATCGATAATATTGGGAGGGCGGTGTTTTTTTTTTTTTGCAAATAATGGTGTCATATAAACAGGATTTCTGTTTTTTTTTTTTTTTTTTTTTGGGCGTCGAAAATTCAACCCATCGATAATCGTGTTTTGTTGAAATGTGGTTTTTAAAAAATATTTGTAGACAGCATGAATATATTATTCGAATTTAAACTATATAAATACATAAAAATCATCAGATTTTATTCTTTATATGTACCGAATTATTTAACTTTTGTTACAATAACAGTCATTGACACAATAGATTAGGTTAGGGTATGGAGGAAAAAGATAGCGAAATCATTTTTTTTTTGTTATATTAACACGACATTTTACATATATCGACGTTTATATTTAACTAGAAAAAATTTTAAATTTTACACACGCACATATATGCATATAGATAAAAGTATATATAACTCGGCCATCTTTGCATCGCAAGGGAGTGTGCTTCTTGACCCCTCTGCTTACATTTTTGTCTCTTTCTCTTCTATACTTTGCATAAAATGATCGAAATTTACAACGTAATTCTTACTGGCATCAACACACAAAAAAAATAACATAACCACAAAAATCTTATTCTAACATTTAACTTCCGTTACATAAAATTAAGACATTTTTTCGTTACATTTTTCGTTAAGTATTTCCTTACATAAAATTGTGACATTTTTTAAATAACAATCACAAAAATCCTACAAAATATAACAAACGTTACATAAAATTGGGACATTTTTTGGGACATTTTTTCTAATCGGGGGTAGCCTAAGAATTACGTTGTAATTTATATATATATATATATACATAAGTATATACTTATTTGTTGTAAATTTTAATCATCTTCGACGAGGCTTTTTAGCGTAATATTTTCTTTTGAGTGGCAACCGAATTTTAGCATGTAATTTTTAGAGCGGCCGAAATTTTAAATGTTACCATTCCCCTTAAAAGTAATTTTTGCAATATATTTCAGCCCCGACCGGAAGTTTAATTGAAACAGAGGTAAAAGTGATCAAATCCATTCTTATTTAAGAAAATTATCGCATTAGTTTTTCACATAGCGATTAAAGAAAGAAACCGGTCTGAGATACAATTTCAAAAATGAAGGCAGTATAAAGGAAGTAGTATAAAGGAAGTAGTATAAAGGAAGTAGTATAAAAATAATGCAAAAGTAAATAAAAGTAAAATAATAATACCGCAAAACTTGTAATTAAGACTAAAAATTTCTCAAAATAAATAACCGAAAATGCTATAGCAAAGTTCACATCTTTAATAAGTGTTAACATTTTCTAAGCTTTGACTGTTTTAAGTTAATCTATTAATGCCTGAAAACGTTTTTTTTTTTTTTTTTTTTGTTTACTTTAAGAAAGTTTGGTTTCTTATTACAAATTTCGTAAATTAATTTCCCCTACAAATGGATTTTGCGAATTCCTTATAGTTTCTATAGACCATTTTATTTCCTCCCTTATATTCCTCCAACAGTATTATTCTTTCGATTTAAAGTGTTATATTTTTTTTTCACTTTCGACTATATCTTTTCACTCCTTTGACAAAGATCATTTTTTGAAAGCTCGATAATAGTTCTAATTTTACCTCTATACTTTTATACTTTTTACACGATCGCTGGCGCGCCCACACAATAAAAAAGAAAAAATACTTTCACACAATGGAGTTAATTTTTTTTCTTCTTCATTTAAATATGTTCGCTGGAAGACAGAGAGATTAATGTTTACTACTCACGTTTTTACCGAGGGAGCTTTTTATTTTCTTTTTGAGGCACGTCATCCAAAAGGACCTCTACACCAGACAGGAAAGAGACGTCAGTTAAATTTTGATTCGGTTAGATATTGACAATATTAAAGAACCGTGGAATAATGGGTGAAGAGAGCAAGAACACAGAATATGAGATGTGCAGGAGTAGCTCGAGTTTTAACGAACAGGAATATATAGAACACATGCGCTTGATAGAAATGAATGAACATTCAAAGAAAATACGATCAGCATTACAGATGATACATCCCATTACTTCATTCGAATGGAAAGTCTCATTTGGAGAGGGAACAAAGCATGATCGAAAAAGGAAGCTAATATTAACGTAAGCGAATAATAGAAATGACAACAGAACGGGAAAGCAAAAGGAACTTGAGGAAGTAGGGAAAATAGATTGCCAGTTGAACGGATAGATAAAAGAACGTTTTACGAAAGAAAGAAGAGTAAACATCTAATACCAGAATCCAGGATGAAATTTTTTTTACACAGAGACAGGAGAATAGCCAACTACCCCGTAGGGTGTAGTTGGTTTGGCGGTGGTGTTAGATCTCGACCGCTGTAGCACATCATCACTTTTCGGTGGGTTAATATCCATAGTTAATGCGCCAAAAAAGAAAGAAAAAGTAAAATTATTTATTTATTTATTTATTTATTTTTTTTTTTTTTGGGCTTGTCAACTGGGGACCTTTACCCAGAAACAATTAGAATAGGAAGAAGTCAATTATGTCTTCATACGATATCAAATATTGTTAAGAGAAAGGAAAAAATAGTAGGAACAATCTGTGGAGAGGGAAGAGATAAAACATAAGAGGCGCAATATGGAGTAGAAAGACCAAGTCTCAATAAAATTAAATAGGAAGTAGAACGTTCAAAAGAAAGAGATTAACACTTAATGAAAACACGTGATCAGCATCGCAAACATGCTCTTCGTTAGAGAGGACAATACGGGGGAGGAAACTAATAAAAAAACGAAAACGAGGGGAAGATAATAAAGAGTATGGCTTAAGAGCGCAGACGAATAACGGAGAGACAAGAACAGAAAGACGAAGTGAACGAAACAAAAAGAATACCTATGGGTTAACACACTAGGTTGAGCAGACAGATAGAAAGAATAGTTGTTGGAGAAAAAGGAGAAACGTATATATACATATACATATATATATATATATACTCGATACCATAATCTAAGATGAAAACTTTTACACAACGAAAAGGGATTAGACGATGGGACTTTTTTAAAGAAGAAGTGAGAATAGACAGCAACCCGAGTACCAAAGAAGATCAACTATTTCATTACCGAAGATGGCCGAAAGTAAAATTAGAATATTCATCTTTTCAAAGAAAGAAAATCGATAAGATAGCATATTAGAGCTTATCGGCGACGAACTGGGATTATTCTGGCTAAAGACGTCGAATGTAGACTTCTACCGGTTGTCTAACCTCTGCAATCAGCTTTCTTAATTGAACTGCTGCCGATTTGCCTTGCAGGGGAATTCTACATTTAGTTAAACTAGAGCGAACCAGTGGCGCCGTTGAATTTGCCATTGAATCGCGCGCAATTCTTCTTTTCCGTATGTTCGAAAATGTACAAATTTTTCCGTTAAAACTTTCAGTACACTATGTAAAAAACAATGCGCCTTATTTTAAAGTATTCTCTGTCTTTGCTGTTACTTTTAATAAAAATATACGCAGTAAACACGCCTTATTTTCAGTTTTTGCAAATATGTTGGCTCTGACCGCATCGGCCTCAAAACCACCGCGCGAAGGACTTGTCCTTATACTACTACTACTATTCGTTGCAAGAAAATAAGAAAGATACTCCCTCTTCTTTTTGACCTTATTTTCGTATTCGAGTTATTGAACGTGTTCTTTTTCTTTTTCGTTTTAGTTCTAAAATAATTAGTACGCGATACCGAAAGATGTTTTTAAAGAAGAGGAGACAGAAAAAAATACCACCACCTTAATAGTTAACTTCTAAAGGAAGAAATTAAAAATTTTATTCATTAGCATTAAGCCGCGCGAAAGTTATGCGAAATTTCATTTTTATTGCGACTCCTTTCAATTACTTTATCCCTTGGAAGGATATCATCCCTCCCTCTTTTTTCGTGTTTCCCTTATTTCTCACCCATTTGTACTTTTCATCCGGCTAATAGCAGTTTAATTTGTGGTGTCAATAACATATTTTTTTTTTTATTTTTTTTTTTCGAATGTTCCGCTCTTTTTGTCGAGCGCTCGTGCTTTTACTTTCAAACTCTTAAGTCTTCCTCTCCCCACCCCTTACAACGCTTCTTTCATTCTTTCGCTCCCTCGATCTCCTCTTATAGAGTCCCTGCGATTGCCTCCTTCCTATCTCCTCAATAATTTGTAATCGTATTAAAATCTAGTTTTTTCCCTACTGGATGATTTCCGAAATGTAGCGCTAGGTCACAATGCCCTCTCGTTCTTCTTCTTCTCGTGCTACCCGATTCGGGTATTGCTTAATCATCGTGTATGGATTGGATTATCTGCCGAAATTGATTACGATCTTTTGCTATTCTGACTGGATCTTCTGTTCTCTTAATTCCGGTCCATTATTTTTTTTTTTGTATTATGGCAAGCGAGTCCAAATAAAAGAAGAAGAAGAAGAAAAAAGAATAAATTACACGCTTTTTCAGGAAATATTAAATGTTTTTATATATATATATATATACATATATATATTCCATTTTCGTATATATGTATATAATATGGTAGCTTGCAGTACTCGTATGAAATTCATTTCCGTCACTGTGTGAACTTACGTAGAAACTCGCTACATCCCCATTTCTCCAAGCTACTAAAATTGTCTCTTGCGATCTTTCTCAAGATTCCTGCGTTAGCTCTCTACTCTCTTCAATATTTATACCGTCTCGGATAAACTTCTCTTTTTGTATCGGGTCCTGCTTTTCGTTCTTTGCCGTTCGCATTTTGCTCTTCTTCTCGTCCCATACTATTGAATACGCGACTGAGAAAGTTAATTCGTTTTTGACCATGTTTTTGAACAATCTCTTTCCTCGCTCTACACTTTTCAGTTTCTCCTTCAAAGTGTTCCTGCATTGTTTTTTCCCTTCTTCTCCCTTACAATCTCCAGCAAGTGTACCCTCTTAAAAATTGCTCTTCTGCGCTATCTCGACGTTATCCTAAATAGTCCTCGCGACTATCTGTGATCATATTAATTTTCTTTCCTTCTCTGCTCTCAAGAGACTGTACCTTTTAAAGACTTTTTCATCTCTACTCGATGGGGGATCCTCGCCTCTTTATTTCCCTTTACAGATCCATTATTCGCTCCGAGTTTGATTATTGCTCTTTTATCTATATGGCTGTGAAGCGTGATATCATTCGAAATTTCCGCCTTTGTCTTTGCCTCGTTTGTCTTAAATCCTCCTCATTGACCTTGCTGAATCCGAAACCCTTTCTCATTTGTACGTCCTATTTAGGCTATCGATTCCTTTTCTCAACTTTCTTCATCGACGTCCTCTAGATTTATTCCTTCCTCTACCTCTTTTCTTTTTACAAAACTGGCCCTTTACCGCTAAGAAAATTCCAACTCTATCTATCTCATATTTCTCTTTAAGTTTTAATTTTCTTTTAACTTTGCTGTCCTTTCCCATCCTCCCGACGTAATCTTCTTTCGTTTTTCTGCTAAATCTCTCCTCAAATCTGTAGTCAAGCAGGAAATTTATTTCCCATCACATTTACGGATGGTTTTCATGACATTAATCACTCTTTGGGTGTTTTCATCTTCCTTTGTTTCTGTACTATCTTTATCGCTGAACTTATCACCCCGTCTTACGTTCCATTGTCTATAAACATCTTCTTATCGCTCCTTTTCCAACTATTTGATTATCTTCGACTCCACTAGTGCCCTACAACATGCTATTTCCTCTTCTTTTCCCACTCACTCTTGCGATTTGTCACTCTTCGTACTCGATTCCTTATCTACAATCTTCTCACTCTCCATTCCGTCCGTGCTGATTTGCGCTGTCGGTACCTAGTCATGTGTGGGCATTGAGGGTAATGAGATGACAGATTTCTGAGCTTTAAAGTTGCTTCAACTTCTAATCTTTATTTTAATATAATTTCCGGTTCCAACCGACCGACTACCCGTACGGTTAAAATTTCCCCGCGCTGACTGGACATCCCTTTTTTTAACAATCTTTCCTTCCATCGGTCCATCCTGCCGAATTTCCTTATCCATCCTTGGTGTTTTGTAACTTTCCTATTCTACGAAATTCCGCTGTAATCTCTATTATTCGTTTGCACCTTAATCGTACTGCCTTCTTCTCGCGTCTTCTATTTCATTTAATACGCTCTCCTAACTGTGATCTTCATCCGAATCACGAATCTGTCTGCGATTTTAACCATATCTTCTTCGAATGTCCTTTCCTCTGAACATGCCATTCTTTATTCTAATTTGTTATATCTTAGACTTCCAAGTCCTTCCTCATACATCCTATTACACTTCCCTCTTAGTCTATTATTCCAATTCTTGGTTCCTTCATTCTGGTTATTTCCGACCGAATCAGTATATTTAATTGACTATCTCGTTTCTTATTGTTGATAGGTGAAGGTCCTTTGCTGACGTGTCCAAAAAAAATCAAAAAAAATCAAAAAAAATCAAAAAAAATCAAAAAAAATCGTATCATCGTAATTTAGAAATGGGGGAAAAAAAGTTACAAACTATTTTACTTGCTGCAGATCTGGATAATCCGGTAATGACGCTAAAACGTAATTGCTAGACTAATATAATAAAAAGGAATGTTCCAAACTTTAATGCAGGCCATCAGACTACAGTTTACCATTGTTCCACGTGTTAGTTATAAGCGTGTTCATCGTCGTAGAAATGTTTCATTCGTGTATTTATTTATTCTTTTAATTTAAAGGCGTTTCCGTTTTCTCCGACTGAAAAATGTGTTCAGTTGCGCAGACACGCTTCTTATCTTATCTGTGCCGATTGATACAAAACCTGTCGCATTTAATTGTTAATTAATAGCCCCGTTGTTTGTTATGTTCTTCGATTTTAGTTTACATACATCAGTCGTATTTAGTGTTTCGACTACAGTAATTCATTATTTTTATTCGTCATATTCCTCCGGCTTTTTCCTCATGAAGTTTCCTCACTGTTGATTTTCATTATTCCGAATTCGTGTTACATTTTTTATAGAAACAGTCCTTTAATCACTATATATGTGTATACATATATACAGTATTTATATACATATGTGTATCAATGATCATTATCGTTTGATTGAAGTGGTGTTACTACATACGTACCTCGTGTATCGTTTTAGAGTGTTTTAGTTTGTTTGCGGTTTTCCAACGTTGTCGTTCTATTTCGAGAGAGCCGCTTTCATGTCTTCCCATTATGTACCTGGAATTTTTATTTACATTGATTTCGTTTATTTCAGCGATTTCGTATTAATTCAACAAAAAATAATCGAAAATTATACATATATTACTTTTTTCATGCTGGAGGAAATATAAAAAATTTGCAAACGTTTTTATATCGATTAAACGTAAAGTTTTTATATATCGTGTTTAAAAATTACGTTCTACAAGAATAATAGAGAAATCATCTAAATATAATTTTAATCGTTTGTGAGAGTCATCGATACATGTGTGTTAATATTTTCGGTAAAACCCAAGGCAGATGTATTATGTGTTGTTGAAATCAGATTAGTAATAGAAACGATCGAAATTAAAAAACGTAAAAATTTTAATCGCAGTGACGGTTGTAAATTAAATGAAACATGGAGACCGTTAGTAAGGTGGTTAAAATTTAAAATGGTAAATAAGAGGATAAAGCAATATCGACCAATCAGTAGCGAGCACTTAGCTACCTGATTAGAATTTTTAAAAGTATATATTTATATTTATGTATATATCACTATATTTATTATTAAGACACACATTGTTAAATATATTCACGGTAAAATAAATTTTCAACACTTCATTAAATTATACTCCGGTGAACATGAAGTGTTTGTTTCGAAACGCGTCGGGGATATACAAATTATACATTTAAGTATTTAATGAAGTGTTAAAAATTTATTTTACCGTGAATATATCTATATATATCTATATATGTGTAGATGTATGTATATGTGTGTGTATATACGTATATATATATATATATATATATACCGTTTCCTATCATTCTTCGTTTCATTATTGTTCTAAAGATGGGCAAAGTACTTATCTGTTCGAAACGTTAACACCTAATGTGCCTGACGTTGGCTTTACCGAAAATATTAACACGGTTGGATAGATATCATTTGTTCGGTCCAGCTTGAAAGATCAAGTGTGTATATATTTTTTTTTTTTTTTTATTTTAAATGGGCACGCCAGCACAGGACATTTACCTAACACAAAAGATTAAAAGAATAGAAGGACATATGGAGCGACAAGTTATATCAAGAAACGATTAGAGACAGAGGAAATGAAGGCGGCTAGCTAAGAAGGGAACAACAGAAGGAGATGGAAGGGTGAGAATATAGAGGGCACTGTAAGGAGTAGGGAGGCCAAGGCTAAGCAAATTGGAATAAAGGATCGCGCGTTCTGTAGAAATAAAGGAACATTCAAATAGTACGTGATTTGCGTCGCACACGTGCCATTTAAGATGTATTTGAGGGTATGCATACACATACGTATATATGTATATAGATAGATAGATAGATAGATATAATTCGATCCTTTAGACTTCACTAGGGGCAAGCCGTCTGCTCCCCAACAAGTCCATCTCTATAATAGATGAACTGTTTCAGTTGAAGACGTCATTCGTATTTTTTTTAAAAGTAGTAATAGTTTTTTGCTTTTTTTTCTATGGGCGCGTCAGCGGCATTGGCTCAACAATATGAAAAACTAAGTTATAAAACTAAATAGCTAGGCGTGAGAAATGGGCACAACAAAAGGCAGCAGTGAAAGCTCCACAGAAGATGAAGGAAAGGAGAGGATAAAAGGATGGGTTATAGGAAACGGGTAGATGGGAACGAGGAATCGGCTAAATGACGTTTAGAAAATAGGGATGGATAAATTTCCCGCGTCAAAGTCTGGCGTGATTTGAGGCGTATAAGGGAAAAGGGTGTCTGAAGAAGGGAAATAGTTGAGGAATGGTAGTAATAGTCAGTAATTACTTCTTTGCCACATTAACGAAATTCTCTAAATGAGTAGAACGATTCTTAACCTTTTTTTTTCCATCGAATGTTTTTTTTTTTTTTTTGCCACCTTCCAAACTTTAAGGAATGAAAATTTCTTGAGATTATAAATACTAAAACCCCGTTTTTCAATTTATTAATTAAATATCGATTAAAAGTAATGTATAAATAAGTAAATATGTACACTTTTGTAACATTGGTATACGAGTAATTTCATATAGATATATAATTTATAATAACAATAAAACTTCGTGTTTTTTCGTTGTTTTCTCGAACTTTTGCGAAACCATTACTAGAACATTACGGACTCGCAAGGGTCACTAGGCTGGAACACCGTTCGAGACCGAATGCTGTCGAAAGAAAAAAGAACCGGCAAAGTTATTCCATCGGTAGAAATATTGTCACTGTTCCGGAAACCTCCTCTTTTTTTTTTTTTTTTAAAAAACTGTTTTCAAATAACTGTTTTTAAACCCGGGTGATATATTTTATTTTTTGGATGAAACAGCGATCCAGCCATCATCCCGAAAACGTATATACCATTTAAGTTGTTCTACAATATTTGGAAACGAACAGAAGATATTTCACAATTAACACGGAAATTCAAAAAAAACTTTTTCTTATTTACCAAACTAGATCGATGCCGTATTTTTTACGGGATGTTTATGACGTGCAACCTGCACGAATGGAAGATGCCTCAGCAATGATGATGACTTCTTAACTGAGAATAACGAATTCATTAACACATATGCTTATTTGTATGTATTTAGAAAATATTGCTTAACTTAAAAACGTATTCAAGTCAAGTTTCCGTTAAGCCTAAATGGTGGTTGACAAACTCGCAGGATTATATTAATTTCTAAAATTGTACGTACTATTTCAGCTTTTGCCGTACAATTGCAAGAATATTTTCCAGATCTATTTTAGCTATTTTACGTGTAATTTACGATGCGAAAGCTATCAGAGAGCAAAGTGTTCGCATAATATTTTTATCAGTGGCGGATCCACGGCGATGGAAATAGGAGACATTTCTCCCTCCAAAGAACCAAAGCCTCTATGAAAAAATTTATTATAACAGAGAAACTTAATTTATATGCTATAAAAGATTTGTATGAATTTTACAACATACGGATATTTAATTATAACTAATATTTAATACTGTTCTCTAGTAAAACTCTATTATTGTTACCGCCTTTTTTATTCTATTTCAAACACGCAACTGCCGTCGATCTTTTGCCTATTTTATTTATTTTTAATTTTTATTTTGTAATTTTAATTAAAAATCGTAATTCAATGAGAATATGTATTTTAAACTTGCTCACAAATACTGTGTCTTTCTCACTATATTTCTAAACTACCATATTTAAGGTATAATTGTATAATTTCCTTTTTATTTTTTTCATAACTAAAAATAAAACAAAAGTTAAATTAATAAATTGTAATAATTCAGTATTTTTAAAACACATTTTTTAAACATTTCTATAATTTAATTTTCTTTATGAAACAAGAGCTACATATTTCTCAAATCTACCGCCTACTGTAGAAGATTTTACGTAACTATACAATCCCCGTCCCCCCAAATGTCCTTCTGGATTCGCCCCTGTTATTATTAATTATTGCCGTATTATTTTTTTTTTTGAACAGTGATAAGTAATTTCGCGCCATTACTATTTATTGCGTAGAATTTTACATTTATCTGACTCTTTGCGTAAGTTGTAGACTATATACTACGAGTTAAATAAAGATACACCACGAAAAAAATTGTCTTTTTTTCCTTTTTTCACCTTGCTTTTTTTTAAGCAAATCAGCTAGGAACCCGTATATCTAAAAAACAAAAAATAGTAAAAGAGCCGTCGGGTTTAATTTTAATTCGGTCAGGTATTGATAATATAAAGTAATAACTGAAGTGGTAGATGGAGAAGGGAGAGATATAAGATGCGCAAAGAAACACAGGGGTAGCTTGAGTGTTAGGAATATCATAAGAATCGATAGAGAAATGGATGGGCATTTAAAGAAGATACAAAAACAGCATTATAAATATCATTGCTTCATTCGGGGATGGAGAGGGCAATTGTGGGGAAGGGCGCTAAGGTGGAAAGGGAAGTTAGTAAAACTCGGTTAAAACGCAAGTAATAGAAACGATAACAGAATGGTAAAGGAAACATTCGAGGAATCGGGGAAATTAAGAAGGAAGACTTTATAGACGGTAACGATTGTTAAGAGAATACGAAGCGCCCCTGACATCATCAAAATTTGCAAAGAAATTTTTTCCAAAGGACACGAGATTTTATTCACTTCCGTATTTGTTGTGTATTTTCTATTTTTCCAACACGTAAGATGGGTGTCTGGTCTGAAAACGTTTGTTAAGATATGAACGTATTTCTATTGATCGAAATTTATTTGCTATTAGATTTACATATTATTTCAAATAATTAGTATATTATGCATTTTCTGAGAAAAATAAACGAGAGGAGGAAGCTGCGATTTGAGTCGAACATTCACTCTACCCATCAAAGTGCAAGCGGCAGCAGAAAATTTTGAACATTACATTTTGTAGTAACAAATTGTTTTGTTTTTTTTTATGTGCGGGGGGGGGGATAACGCGGAAAATCTCGTTTCTTTTCGATTCTAAGGTAATTCTGTCAGCGTCTTATTTCTCCAAAAACAAGAAAGTTCCATTACAAGTGCTATTCATAGACAAGGATTTCGTTTGTTTTTTCCAGATCAACAGCCCCCCCCCCGCCCCACTACTAGGGTAAATTTCATTAATTTTTCAGCACATTCTTCTCTGATTTTACCATTAAAATACGTAACTCGAGTGTTGGAAATACCGTTTTCCTTGCATTTTACGCACTAATGAAAAAAAAAGCAGAGAACGCAGTATAATAATAAAATGACAATAAAATTTAAAACGAGCAGTTGGAAATACCGGTTTAAGATGAAAAAAGCAAAAATCGAAAAAAAGACGAAAAACAATCATCTCCTCTATTGCACTAAGCGCGAGAAAATCAGTAATGACGTGGCGACTGCATAATTACGTATTTCCCCGGAGTGAATGTGAAGGGTTTATTAAAAGAACGATAATAATTTTGACGCAGATTTCGTGTAGCAGTCGAGAGAGAATTCCCGGTAAGCGAAATAAAAAAGAAAAGAATGCGATGTCTATTACGTCAATAGTTTATAGCCGTAGGCTCGCTGAATGAAACCAGTAAAATGTGGGTTTGCTGGACTAGCTTGTATTCGGTAGCGGTGTATGTATGTGTGCGTGTGTACGCCCGGTTAAAAAAGTTTCCAAACAAGACTCTGGCAAGGTTTCTTATGCGTATGGAATGACGGCGAATCGGAGAGATAACAGTATAAAGAGCTTTGTGGATGTTCCACATCAGATCTTGTTGTATAGCATTCTGATTAGAATTACTCTACTAATAACATCTGTTATATATGTTTATATATATATATGGTGTGTGTGTGTGTGTGTGTGTGTGTGTGTGTGTGTGTTTATATGCGGTAAATGCAGGAAGACGACAACCTACGTTCTCAGGTAGACAACTGCGGTTATGCCTGGCTAAACCGAAGACAAATCACGCCTCAAGCATGTTGCCAGAACTCTTGGCGTATTTTCTTAACTTTCACCTCTTTTAAACTTACTATTATTATTATTATTATTATTGCTAGTATATTAACATTCTTGTTTTTATTGTTACACACCCTGGTAAATTGTGTTGTGTCCATTCTACTAACTTCTTTTGTCCGTACCTGTTCACTACCGTCCGAATACGACGTTGTTACATACATTCTTCATCGTACACACATTTCGTAATAGCGTGCAATGAAATTGATAAAATTACCGGAGTGATTTATTTAAGAGGTCGCCTTTGAAAAATATAATTTCCATGAACAGCACCGCTAGAGCTTTTTTGCTTCCTTAATTTATTCAGGAAATAGCCAAAATCAACGTGTCTTCTAATGATGCGGAAGAAGGAAGATGAAAAAAAAAAAATCGAAACTGTTAAGTGTACATTATAACCAAGGTACAATTTATGACTGAATGGCCTAAGCGGAAATTGCACATCGTATCTTTTTTAAATATTAACGAAGGCGATTTTAAATTGAAATAAAAATTGATAAGATGTTATAATCTCAACCCGCTATAAAAGCTACTGCCGACAGTTAAAAAAAAGATTAAAAAAAACTCCGTTAGTTTATTATAGGTATTTATTATATTACCTTTTTATATAACATTGATCCGCGTTCCGACTATAGGAACTTCTAAAAATTCCTGGAATTCATTTTCATTTACTTTTCTCCTTTCAATTTTCTTCCTTTTTAAACATAGAGCACACATTAGAAGCGGGGAGATATTTAAACGCGGCACTTTTGAAAAATACTTAAGAAAATAAAGGAAAAAAAAAAACAAATTTATACCGCGTAAAATTTTAATAAGGAAATATGGCGAGAAATTAATCTACTCCACGTATTATTTTTATTCCGTAAAGATGACGCATTAGTAATTTTTCGTTTTTATAAACAAGTAAACGAATGCAGTGGAACATAGAAATGTTTTCTTTTTTTTTTTTTTTTTTTTTTTTTTTAAACTGGTTCATTTTGAAATTCTTGGATTAAGGATCTATGAAGAAATCAGTATAAAAATCCATTGAGAAGCCGCAATTAATTAAATTTGTTTTATTATTTGAAGGGAAACCTTAATTCACTAATCCTTAATGTTAGCTCAGCTCCGGGTACGAGCCTGCCATCACACGCTGTTTATTAATTATTTAACAAGATAATCAATAATTACAAAACAGAAAACATTTGAACTGACGTATACAGAGATATATTTGGAAAGACGTTGCCTATCTATGTATGTTTAAACGTTCGTTTATTTTGTAATTATTCATTATTTAGTTCTCTTTTTTTTTTATATTCAGCATGTTTTTTCACGTGTAACTAAGTAGTTTTAACATAGGGATTTAGTTGCATTAAAGTGTGTCCTCTGTTACATCGCGTATTAGTGATAAATCAATGGCGGATTCACGGGAGAAGAAATAGGGGACATCCCCCCCAAGAACCAAAACACCTATGAAAAAATTTGTTATAACAGAAAAACTTAATTTATGCTATAAAAGATTTGTATAAAATTATAAATAATATTTAATACTCTTTTCACTAGTAAAACTATTAATGTTACGTTTTTTATTCCGCTTTAAAAGGCAACTGTCGTGTCGATCTTTTGCCTATTTTATTTATTTTTAATTTTTATTTTGCAATTTTAATTAAAAATTACTTAGTTCAATGAGAAATATATATGTATTTAAACTTGCTCGCGAACAAAGAGAATTCAGATCGGATTACTAACAAAAATAAAAAAGAAATGAAAGTCTAATAAACATTCCATACTATCTTACTATTGATAAACTACCATATTTAAGGTATAATTTTATTATTTCGTTTTATTCTTTTCATAACTAAAAATAAAACAAAAGTTTTTTTTTTTTTTTTTTTTTTTTTACAAATTACAACTGGCCAGAAGGCCATCCAGCAATTGGACTGTAACGCGAAAATAACTTGTTAGGGGTTAGCATCTAGCGATGGACCCCACTGAAATTTTAGTAACATAAAACTAGGCCAGATCAAACGGTCGACTACGTTTTAACCTTCGAACATCAAGCCTATTATCAAGAAGATTGATCGCCAAAACGTTTGTGTGTGACTCCAAGCGGCCTATGTATCGCTTAGCAGCTCGCTTGATCTCGTCTTTCACATATGGGATATTTAAGTCTTGATGTAGAGTATGGTTAGATACGTACCAGGGCGGTGAGACTATCAGCCTTATAGCCTTGTTCTGGAACCGTTGTATCTTGTTTATGTGTGTATCTTTTGCACAACCCCACAACATTAAACCGTATGCCCAAACGGGCTTTATAATTATTTTGTACACTAAGAGTTTATTTTCCAATGATAAACTAGAGTACCTGCCAAGAAGCCAATTTAATTCTTGCAATCTTATATCTAGATGTTTTCTTTTTTGGATAATATGCTTTTGCCATGTTAATTTGCGATCCAAATGAATGCCTAAGTATTTTACATCTTTATCCTGGTTGATAACCAGCCCATTTATTTTTAACGGCTGATACGTAAAATTTCGCAACGTGAAGTCTACTTGCGTACATTTACTTTCGTTTACTCTCGACTCAGCCAGTTTTCCACTTCCGATAAAGTTTTTTTCAATTTATTCGAAGTTTCACTATTGTCTTTACCGGTAGCTAATAGTGCTGTATCGTCTGCAAACGTAGCTGTTATCACGCTATTATCAACTGGAAAATCGGCAGAGTAGATTAAGTAAAGCACCGGGCCCAAGACACTTCCTTGTGGCACGCCAGCAGATACAGGATAGATTTCAGAATATTGATTTAGAATTTTAACCTGGCATGTGCGATCTTCAAGGTAGGATTTTAAAAGAAGGTACAAAGGATGCGGCACTATTTTTTTAAGTTTATAAAGCAGACCATGATGCCATACCTTATCAAAGGCTTGTTTGACATCTAGGAAAACACCCGTGCATATTTGCTTAGTTTCAAGACTTTATTGAATAGTATGCACAATTCGGTGTACCTGTTCAATGGTCGAATGTCTTTTTCTGAATCCAAAAGTTAAATTAAAAATTGTAATAATTCAGTATTTTTAAAACACATTTTTATGAATTGCTATAATTCGATTTTCTTTATGAAACAAGAGATATTTCTCAAATCTATTGTTTACCACCGTAGAAGATATTTCGTAATTATATCATCCCCTCCGTCAAATCGCTCTCTGTATCCGCCCCTGGATAAAAATTGTCTACTAATATTGTTCTTAGAACATTCAGCGGTTATTTGATTCTAGAAAATCGCACCCTACTGTAAAAGTGTTGTATAAAAAATTTTAATTAGACTTTCTGCAGAACCAAATTTTGTATTTATCGCGGTGGCGAAAATTTTGTTATAAATAACACTAGTGGATTTTGTGGCAGAAAAATACCCCAGTGACGGTGACCCAAATTATTAACGGTTGGAGCAAACTGTTCCAGTACAACTTTCCAGTCCGGGTATAATTTCTATTCCAGTTGCAAAGCTCTTCCAAGTACATGTCAGCGTAAGTCCAAATTACTGATGTGTACATCAACAACAGCGAAAGTATCTTGCCCTGGAACAACATCAGTTTACATTACATTTTTTGTTATATAATCTTTTTTCGAAGAAAACTGCTGATCATACAATATAAACAACATAAACGTCACACACACACACACACTGCTACTGTTGTAGTTATGCTCAGGACCGTATCTGAGGGGTTTTCAAGCTCCTCCTCCCCCGAAGTGTCTGCGAAATATAATAACTGCTTGAATTAAATGGACTGAAATTCACAATAAATTTATTTCTTTTCAATTTTTGACAAAAGAAAAGAAAATTAAAATTTTTATGAATTCTATGGAAACGACTATTTTTTATTTATTTTTATTGAAGTGTTCAATTATTGCATATACAATAATTGACTATACAATAATTGACTACAAGGTTTTAGTGTACCATTTAATTTAACCCTTTCCATGATTTTTGTAGTTGCTGGGTCAAAGCCGCTGGCGCGCCCAACAGATAATATATAAAATAATATTATTATTTTATATTTAAAAAAAGAAAAAAAAAATTTATAAATAAATATATTTTATGATAACACACACCCAAACATATATATATATATATATATATATATATATATATATATATATATATATAAACTTTACTATTGAGACCTTGTAAGGGGCTCTGCCCCTTGACCTCTTACTTACATTTCTATCTCTTTCTCCTCTATACTTTGTATAAAATGATCAAAATTTAAAAATCGTCATTCTTATCCGTATTGACAAAATAAAAATAACAAACGTTACGTAAAATTTGGATATTTTTTCTAATGGGGCCGGCCTAAGAATTACGTTGTAATTACAGGGTGCGGCAGCATAACTTCCTTTTTTTTATTAAAGGGGCCACTTTTTTTCTAGTAAATTTTGTTAAAGAGAAATAATAGCAGAAAATCGAAATAACGGATACTCTAGATCCCCCCCATTGGCTATGCTTCTTTCCTTGCAGTTATATTTCGATTTTCTGTTACTATTATTTCTCTTTAACAAAATTTAGTAGGAAAAAAGTGGCGCATTTAAAAAAAAAAGTAAGTTATGCTGCCATACCCTGTATATCGTGAATGAGCACGTTTGAGGGAGGCCTTTGCCCGATATAAAGGCTAGACAGTTAGTACTAATTATATATTAAGATGTAACGAATTATTATAGTTTATAGAAATATACTTTACGGTTAATAATAATAAACATATATGTATATATATATATATGTGTGTGTGTGCATGCATGTGTACATATATATCCTTTTCATTAATTTCTTTTTCTCTAATTGAGCTTTTCCATTTAGATAATCTACGGAGAAGATCTTTTGTAATATTATTAAATTAAATTAAAAAAAAAAAAAAAAAATGTAATAATTAATATCTCCATTTAACAAATAATTTCATTTGAATGTGCAAACGCCGAGATGGATATTTCTGCAATTAAACGCTAGTTTTTTTCAAGGGACTGCATGGGGAAAAAATAGGATATTAAATAAGAATGAGTGTAAAAATTAATTTATTTTAATAAATTTAAATAGCTCAATTGAAGGAAACATTTACGAGCTATATCACACATCAGCTAATAACACAGAGTACATTCAAATAGAATTTAAAATGCCTATTTCAGTGTATTGTCTATCGTTAATTAATGATACAGCTCGAAAAAACGTTTCCTTCAATTGAGCTATTTAAATTTACTAAAATACAAAATTTATACTTACTTTTGCTCGCTATTAAGGAATAATACACGCTTATTGTATATTTATAAATATTAACAAAAACAGGTTGTGTAATATCTGTATTTAATTTAGGGTGTTCTGAATATACAATTTGCCTTTTTTTTTTTTTTTTTACATTTGGTTTATTTTGGTTTATATTTGCCAGATATGTGGCATTTAAACTTTCATTCGAATGAGGTCTAATAGGCTAAGTAGCTTTTTTTTACAATTAACTTCTACTCCTTTTGCCGAGAACCTCTCTTAGCCTTCTCCAGCTGAATTTAAAACAGTTGAGTCGATGTGTAGAGTTGATCTATTTTGTGAAAACACATCCAAACAGGTGATATCACATATTCTGTTAGAAAGGAATGTACTAAAATTCCTTATTGGATTTCTTTTTATTGTTTTTATGAAAATTTCGACAGCGCTTATTTACACTTTTAGTATTTTCGAATTACGAATTATACAATTTTCCATCGCGATGGTATCGATAGCCTGAAAAAGAAGGGAAAAATAACAGCCAGCTAGGTCGGCGGCGGACTGGGGAGTTGCGTATCGATACTTCTTAGTTAGCGATTTTATTACCGCTTCAAGTGCTCGCACACGATTAAGAAATGTCGCCGCACGTAATAAAATCATCGGATCGGCGTGCGGCCAATCTATTTTGAATACCACACTCTTTTATTGTACTCAACAGATGTAATGCTTTTATTTTTCTGCAGCGCTCTAGAGCCGGTTACTGTTTGTTAATGGTAATATTTGCCAAGGATAACTGGTTTGGCCGTATACAAATTATTCGCTCGTCTCCTGTTCTTTCCTTCTTTCCTGTATATATATATATAGAGGTATATTCTGGTCCGCCGTTTACTGCGCAACAATGCTAGCCTAGAGAACATTCGTTCACATAGAAAATAACATTGTATCTGCTGAAGCCGAACCCCCCCCCCCCACTCCCGGTTTTCATGAAACCATTATCAGAAGAAAAGTCGTGTTCATTTTTCAGCGCGCTCGCATAAATACCTGGAATAATTATATATGTGTATAGTACCCGAAGGCTTATTCATTCCAAATTTGCAGACTAATCACAAAGTATGTTCGAGAATTTTGCAAATAGTTAAAAAATAGAAATACGCAGGTAATACGAAAGTTACGATGTACGCTACCGTATTTTAAAATTTTGGAAGTGTATTTATATTTCGAAATCACATCGTGTAAATATATCGTAAACAAATTTATTTCTGTAAGGAATTTCATCTTTCTATTAATCTTATGTTTAATAAGCGAATTGTTAATTTTTTTTTTTTTAAATAAGTTGTGGGTCTCACTGGGCAAATATGCCCCTTGTGTGAGTGCCCAACAATATTATTAGCGTTTTTTTAAGAGATAGGAACAGAATACAAAAATTAAAACTGAACTTATTCTATAAATCACAAAAATTATTTAAAACATTAGTTAATAGTATACACATACGCATATTAATACATAAGACGCCACGTAATATATATATATATATATATATATATTTGTACACCGGAAATACAGATAGCTTAATATTTTAAATCGATAACGTGATCTTCTGTGGGTTAATGTTCGTAAATAAATAAAAATAAAGGGTAGTGGGCTATACTTGATCTTTACCATCTTTATACCATTCCTTCAGCCATTTTTGAACCGAACCATGTTTGCTTCTATTTCCTAGACCGATCGATTTATAAAACATCATACTAATTTTTTATCGAAAAATCGTTAGATCCATTAGAACCCAGTTACATATGTATATTTAAGAATTGCTTATTTAATAACATGCATGATAACTAAGCTGCCAAACAATCGGTAGATTAGTAAGTTTTACACAAGCAATATGAATATGACACGAAAATTAAATTATTTTTATTTATTTTTAAAAGAAATAAATATTCATAAACCAGAAATATTAGCACAGACTATCACCCGCATAACTCCGTAGCGATGTCTTGTATATAGTTGAGAATTGGCATAATATTTTTAAATATGTTGCGTACATCATAAATGTAAATACATTTTATCACGAAACTAAAAATATTATCTGTTTTTAATTAACAATACAAATAAATAGAAATTTCTCGATAATATAAGACCTTTGACCAACCGATTTATTTAAACTCCTTTAAAATTCCATTCCCTCATTCATGAGTTTCATCAAAATCATTAGAGACACTTTCGGCAATGCAATTACATATATACATGCATATATACATATATATATATATGTCAGTGGCGGATCCGCGGGGGGGGGGGTAGACATTTTCCTCTTCAAAAGAACCAAATGCTCGATGAAAAAATGTTTTACAACGGAGAAACTTAATACTATAAACGATTTGTATAAATGTTACAACATTTGGATTTAATTATATAACTAATATATTTAATACTGTTTTCTAGTATTAACGTTACGTTTTTTATTCCGTTTTAAATGCAACTGTCGTCGATCTTTTATATTTTTTATTTTGTAATTTTAATTAAAAATAGTAGTTCAATGAGATATGTATTGAAACTTGCTCACGAACAAAGAAAATTCAGATCGGATTACTAACAAAAATAAAAAAGAAATAAAGTGTCTAATAAGAAATACTATGTCGTTCTATTTTTTCTAGTAATTTACTATTCAAATTCTAAATTAGCATTTTTTAGGTACAATTTTATAATTTTTTGTTATTTTTCATCGCTAAAAATAAAACAAAAGTTAAATTAAAAATTTTAATAATTATGTATTTTTAAAACATTTTTAAATTTCTAAAGAATTTGCTGTTTGATTTTCTTTATAAAACAAGGTATTTCTTAAATTTACTATTTACGGTATAAAATATTACGTAATTACATCATCCCCCACTCTAATGTCTCTGGATCCGCCCCTGATGTATAATATATATGTGCGTATATATGTACAACTTTTACTCGTATTATATTAATATGTTAATGTAATTAGTAAGAAGAGCCGTATGCAGAGCATCCGCTTGATTTAGTATACACGTATATATTTGCTAAGGAATGGACACAGAATGAATGCAATGTGTTAATGATAGGAATTAGTTGCAGAAACGAATCTGAGTCGCGGGGGGGGGGCATATTCATCTGTGCTGGAGGAGGAAGAACCGTTTTAAATACGTTTCGCTTAAAGAGGAAAAAAGAATTTATGAGATTGTGGGACTGTTATATTTCTCAGAAAGGAATTTTACCGCGATTCCTAGAAATTTTTTTTCAAACACCGCAACCAAATAGTATTAGAAACGTTGAATCGCGCGACTCCGTTGAATATTATTTATCGTCGTCTGCTATCTGTATTTAATCCGTTCTTCCGGTACTCTATGCAGTTTGGTTTTTGCGCCATCGAGCATAACATAGTTTAGAAATGCTTGCCGAGTAAACCAAAATGAACTAATTTTTTTTATAGCCAGTTCTGCTCGGAGCTTTAGCTATTGACATATCTGCACGTCTAAACTTCTTCCTATTTTTTTCCGTTGAAGCGTTCACAAGGGGCTGTGCCCCTTGACCCTTCTTGATTTCATTTCTATCTCTTTCTCTTCTATACTTTGTATAAAATGATCAAAATTTACAACGTAATTCTTACTGGCATCAACAGAAAAAAAAATCAACATAATTGCAAAAATCCTATCCTAACATTTAACTTTCATTATATAAAATTAATCATATTGTTTCGTTACACAAAATTGTGACATTTTTTAAATAACAATAACAAAAATCCTATAAAATATAACAAACGTTACATAAAATTGGGACATTTTTTCGAATGGGGGGGGGGTAGCCTAAAAATTACGTTGTAATTAATATATATATATATATATATATGTGTGTGTGTGCGTATACGTATATATATATATATGTATATGTATTTATAGACGAAAAAATTGACTGAAGCGGGATAACATAGAACAAACAAAGAATAGAATGGCATCACACAGACAGGTCTTACTAAGCAGGCGGGGAAAATTACTTTTGGAAAAAGAATCACCATCAGTTTAAGAAGGCGACAGGAAATTAAGATTAAATACCTAGGTACTCTGCCATACCAACGGTTAATTGTTGTAGTAAGCATATAGATGTCGATACGGCTCCATCCAACAAAGCTCTTTACGAAAACATTTTTCAATCCTAATAGCAGCGAACAAATTACTACACTAGTCCAAAGTCTTATTCGTCCAATAGTCCTTTTCGTTTATGCATCATCCGCTGCCCGCTCTAAGATGGTCTCTAATACTTTTAGCGATATCAGCACGAATAATTCCATCGTACAAATGTATTAACGTAGTCGTCGCGATAACAATCAGCTATTGTGCTAGAGCGCTTGCTTTGCGTGGCGGAAGTCGATTCCAGGAGACGACAGAAATTATTACAAAAATGAAATAACCGCTAATAATCACGTGTGGAAGGTAGAAGGCACGCCACCATAAGCGCGCTGGTTAGTATACAGATCGCGATACTATATATCGCGATATAAGTCAAACATGTACAATCAGTTCCGAGCGTTGCCTTACCTGTGTGTGTGTGTGTGTGTGTGTGTGTTCACTAGTGTTGCATATAAAAATTGCCGCGAACACTATGTCTACGTCTGTACAACCAGAACGTACAAGCAGGTAGTCACGATGATCGAGCAATACGATCCATGTAAATATTGTATGTGTGTACGTTAACATAAGTAACATCGTGCACGCGCTACACTAAAACTATCTTGCATAGAAAATGGTAGTTTAATCGCAGACTAAAAACTTCTTCGGTAACTACTGTTAAGTGGCCGCCACATTTTTATCAGAATGCAAAAATGTAATAAAAAAAAAAAAAAAAAAAATCTTAAACTTTAACACAAAATATATGTACATCAAATATACACGCTGTTTCAGAATAACTGTTCCTTTGGTTCCCCTGATCTCGTCCTATCTTTTTATTTAAACACCCTCGACCTTGGTCTTCTATCTCCTTTTTTTTCATGTATAATACAACTAATTTTCTTATTTTTTCCCCTCATTTTCTTTCTTGTTTCGAAGCTGGGTTTTTGTATTTTTGCCAAGCAAGAACTTCGAAATAATTTTATTCACGTATGTATTTTTTTTTTTTCTTTAATCTTCTTTAAACGCAAATTTATTAATTCAAATTTTTCGACATCGGGACAGATTTTTCTTGATTTTTAATCAAATTTTTAAATTTAGACGAATAAATTATTAGCTAATTGAACAAATCGATAAAGCGAAAGAAGTTTGGTTTAAGTGTTTGGTTACTTCCTTTATCAATTTTTTTTTTTTTTGACTACATACATACGTACATATATGTATGTATGTATGTATATAGTGGGCGTGTATGCATGAGTGTGTAAGAGAAAGAGGATATAACAACAGGAATAATGAGATATTCCTATTTTTGCAAATTTTCGTTTCAAGTTAAATACTCTGCTATTTGCACACTTATTGAAATTACTTGCGTCTGTAATAAGTAATTTCTCGGAACTCGGTATGTTTCTTGCGATGCACATTATCTTATCTACAGTCCGAACAATTTTTTTATTCTCGGCTAGTGGATATTTGTTTAATGTGTAATTTTTTTTTTTTTTTTGTTTTTTTGCGGATAAATGATTTAATAAAAAAAAATACGATGATTCCAACTAGAAGTTACTTTTTTTCTGTCCCCTTTGAAATTACCTATGTATATAAAATCAAGCAAGTAAAGCCGCAAACTGTACATGTTCACTGATTTTACCAGCTATCGCCGCCGCAGATTGGTACAATCTACTCTTCGCGCTGTTCGTTGTAATTATTGTAACCAGTTTTATAGAGTTGCCAGCATTACAATGGGGATTTACCGGTTAGTTTGACATAAATGGAGGACACACTTGAAGGTCGCGCACGTTGATTTTACATCTATGGATGACTACGCGTAACGTACACCAAAACCTACGCCGTGATTAGCGTCTGTGTGTATTTTCTTAACTTTCTTCTAAGCTAACCCCTCATCTGCAAAAGGTTAACAGAGAAATTAGCAAAATCAGCTCAAGTAATTTTTCTACTAATGTCAAAAAAAAAAAAGCAAGAAGTTAGCAAATGGGGTAAGCTACTTAGCCGCCAGGCCATAAAAAAAAAAAAAAAAAAAAAAAGGTTGTTTTGAATAAAAACTTTTAATCGACATTACTGGGGCCACGCTCCTCGAGAGAGACCTCTTAAGTGGTATATTATCACATCGCTAGACAAGTCTTTTCTTTAAGTCATACATGTATATTCTGTTAGTGTTCTTCCTCGGTTTAGAATAATTCAGACGTGTTAAGCTCATTATAACGCCGTGTAGAAGATTGTGAAATCCCGCTCAGTTTACGGAATGTGTGAGCAATTTTAAATAATTCACGAAACGTACATTTCCACGTATTATTATGTAAAAAAAGTAATTTCGAATTCAGAAATTTTTACAAATCTATTCGTGTATTTTAATCATTTCGTATCGTACGCAGCCGTCACGTGTTATTGTTTTTTAAGGCAATGTTGTGTATTTTCAGAAATATAAATGTATATAATGAAATAATTTAACTCTATACGTGGAAATTAATAAGACGATTTTTATTATTAACAGCTTAATTAGAGCTACCTGTTTTTGCTAAAAAATAAAAAAAAAAAAAAAAAAAAACAATGTCAAATTTGTATTTCCATATATGTATGTATGTATCGAGTGTCTATTTTAATACTATTACGACGAATAGAAGGGGTCTTACGAGCGTCAACTATTGCCTTTTTTCAGTTTAACATTTTCGGTATTAGGTTCATCGCAATAATGTTCTTGAAAACCTGTGCCAATGCGACCTAGATGTGGGGCTGTTATGAAATATTTAAAAAAAAAAAAAGTAAAAATTATAATTAATTAAACAGACGGTTTATTTACATATATATATATATATATATGTAAGCTTTTATTTCGAATTTTAATGTGTAATTAGAATATACACGGATGCTAAGAAGTTGGAAAAAAAAAGTTAAATGGTTTTTATTACTATTTTCTAAATAATTAAATATAATTCCCCTCGATTTTTTTTTCTATATTTGCTATTTTATTATTTTTTATTATGAAAAAAGAAAAATTTTAGTAATTTATTTTAAAAAGAAGATTATTTGACTTTTTTAACCAGTTACACCGTAAGTTGGTTAGGCAATAGTATTTTCGTTTGAGTAGCACCTGATATTCCGATTTTGCAAATTATAAATATATAAAAAAATTCTCCTTCCGCTGGCTAATGTCACAACATACCTCTAAAAAGAAAAAAGTATTGACGTATCTGTTTTTTTTTTTTTTTTTTTTATTGTTCTAGACACTAATTTGAAGTTTAAAGCGTGACTCCTTTCAAAATGAATTACCTTTAAATTAGTCCTTACAAAAAAAAAAAAAAACAAAAAAAAAAAAATGACTGCTTCCAGTATTTTGGGATGATATAAATGATAATTATCTGATTACGTCTCAATCATACTCTTCTTCCTTTTTCACGTTTTTGTTTTCGTCTCGCACAATTCCCTAGTTGCCCTCTTCATCCTGACGACGAAGCGCCTATACCTTCTTTGAATGTCCATCGCTCGTAAACGAACGGAGACTTCTTTGTACTCCGATCTGTTATCACTTAAGCACCCTAATCCTTATTGCGCTTCGTATATCTTATCTTTCCGTCAATCTCCATTATTCCGATCCTCAATTCTTTTATTCTATCAATATCTGACTGAATCTACATCTAACTGATTCTTTTCCCTCGTGTCAGAATTACGCTTTGTAAATTTTGATCATTTTATACAAAGTATAAAAGAGAGAGAGACAGAAATGAAAGCAAGAGGGGCACAGCCCCTTGCGAGGCCAAAATGGCCGAGTTTATATATACGATCATAAACATAATGTTGGACTACCCAAATAGGCAATTTATAAAAAAATTTTGTACATTTTCACCTATGGCCAACGACAGAATCTCATCTGCACACATATTTCCTCTCCCGTCAGGTGCGAAATTTTTCCTTCACTATAGAAACCTCTGCCGATTATTACCTTATTTCTATTTATTTATTTATTTCCTTAAAAATATTTTAACCCATAACACGCAATGGACACATACATATTATACAGAAACACTATGCTATAAAATTAGCAATGTTTCCTCGCGTTATCACGAAAATGAAGCATTTACCGACAATTTAAGTACGTTTTCACGCACAAAAAAGAAAACTGAAATTCCGGTAGCGCAATTTGTCACGTAATCTTCGTCGTCAAAGAACCTCTAGCTGTTCTAATGAACGTTAAAAAAGTAAAGTAAGTCCCATGGTTATCCTTGATAAAGTAGGGTTGTGTAAGTTAAGCTTTTCATAATGGTACTTAAGGATCTAATGGATCTGATGGGAATATTGGGGCCAGTTCCTTTATCATGGGATCCGCCTTTATTTTCCCCCAGATAATAATTCTCTGGTATAACCAATTCAATTTCAGATTGGACATACACCTAGGAGCGACTTGGATAACCTATGACACCTCTGATTTGGTATAGCCAAGTACCTTGATGACTAGGCTACCACGCTGCCTAATGAACAGTACAGAATTAGAAAAAAAAACACGAAGATCATCTTTCAAAAATTCAATATCTGACGGTACTTTTTTTATTTAAAAACCGAGAAAAAAACAACGAGCTTAATTTAAACCGTTTTTCTTTTCCTGACAAGTATTAGTATAATGAAGAACATTGTTTCACTGTTTTGCAGATGTTGCAGATAGTGCCTTGCTCGAGCAGTGGCGGCATTTCAGCGTTGGCGCACGACTACAATTGCGATTTCAGCGCGGACAATTTCGATCTGTCCTTACTGTCGGACGGAGAGGTACCGCTGTCCGCTTCCAATAACAACGTGCAGAATTTACTGTCGCTCTACTACGACCAGGTGAATTCTCCGCCTACCATGTTTCTAGAAGATAGCCAGTTTCTGCCGCCGAAAACAGCGAGTTCTGGCGGCGCGGTCGGTTTCGCCGACAAATCGACCACCGAGGCAATTTTGAGCGATCACTGTCAAGACTGGGAGTCGGCCGAAGCGTCCTTGCTATTCAGGGACGAGCTGAAACAGAAATCCACTAGAACGCCGCACTCGCATCCGAATCAGCAGTCGCAGTTGCACTTTAAACCGAATAATAGCGGCAACGATCGAATTATCATCGACGACGGTCTGCTAAACGAGTCGTTCCAGCAAAAGAACGCGATCGCTGCCGCCTACTGGCAGATAAGCGAAGACATTCGCAGAGTACCGTCGTCCGTATTTTTCAGCGGCAGTTCCGGCAGTTCTTCCAGCAGCATCAGCTCGCCGAGCAGTTGCAGTAGCGACAGCGGCTGTCCTTCGCCAGACTTCCAGCATCAGTTCGCGATAAATTCGCCGGACTGCGGCAGCGCCGGAACAATTGTCAGCAGCGCGGAACACGTGAAACCGGAAGTAACGCTAGATCTGCGGCATATGTTGTCGGACGTAACGTTTACGGAAGACGCTTGCAACCGGTCGAAGTATACGATTTCGTCGATAGAGGATGACGACTTGAGTAAGGCGAACGAGAACGCGGCCAAGAACAATCAGAATGATTACAAAATTTTAAGAGAGGTGCTGAAGGACACGAGCTTCCAGGAAAAGTACAACCTGAAACCGTACGATATCGAAGGACTGGGCACGATATTTCAAACTGATGCGGCGAACGGAGGCAGAGCGAACAACATTTCGATCAAGGAAGAAGCGTCGGACGCTAAAAACGCCGAGGACAGTTGTTACAGCGAGGAGAACGATTACAACATGGACGAGGACAATAGCGACGGTGCCGACAGCGACGATACTGGCGACAATAAGAAATCGGATCAGGTGACCGATATGAACCTGGAAACGGTATTATCGCAGGCGATCGAACAGCTGATACAGGATGTGGAGAAGACCTCGCTGGCGCTAGCCATTAACAAAGGTAAACATATAAATACTAATATGTATAATAAATCGGTGAATATCCGATGTCTAATCGTTTTTTAGCTTGCCACAATGCATAAGTGTATCCTAATTCCGGTAGGAGTCGGCAAATGCCTTCATTTTCCGGCGGTCCCTTTTGGCATAATTAGTGAGGCTGGTGCGATCTGCACGCTGCACAAATAATTAGTATTCAGAGTCCGAACGACTAATAATGGGTTTTTGCAAGAGTAAGCGAATTACATATGTCCGCAATGAAGGCCATACAGTACCGATTTTAACTTCTGAGACTACTCTGGCCAGATGGTATAGAAAACAGGCTAGCCAATAGGATAGAGCAATGACACTAAACAGTTAATCGACAAAAAAGAACCGAACCGAATGCACTTGATAATTGTAATACACTTTCAGTTGTCTCCCCTGTGCATAGCACACACTGCTATAAACGCGCATGCTAATAAAAAGACAACGTGGCGAAGAAAATGGACGTGCGACATCGCAATAACATTACACGAGCGATATGAACGCAATCCGAATGCGACATTTAAAATGAGTCATCCGGCAGTGCTGTAGTAAAGGAAAAAGTAGAAATTTTGCAACGTAATTAATGAGGGGAATTGCATTCGTTTTTTGTTTTTTTTTTTTTTTGCATTGGGAACATTTCCGAATAATAAGTTAAATCACGATACACATAAGGGTGAATGGGAAAGTGATGATGATGCGTAAATTAGAACTTCTAATAGAATGAACAAAAAAAAATTCCCATAAACGTTGAACTGTTAACTTTTTTTTTTTTTTAGTATAGTAGGTTAACATAACACAATTAACAAATATAACCTCGACAATAAAGAGTGAGAAAACAGGCGAGACAATCAGGCTCTCGTTCATGAGGGAGCATAACAGTGACGTCTACCTGATGTTTCTCTGTTGCTGACCAAATGACGTCACTTAGCTCGCTCTTGAGCAATCAAAAGAGCGAGCATCAAGTCTTCTGATCGTTTATTTAGCTACCTTGCGGTTACTAACTACGGTGTGTTGCTTTTAATTAAAGAGATGGAACTCTTTTCACTGCAACGTTTATGAAAAAACGTTTACAAAGTTATGCTTAATGAAAAATTTGATCTCGCTGTAACATCATTCCTAGAATCGCGAATAAATTTCATCGATCGAAGACTAATATAATAGTCGAAACAAAATTTAACAGCTTTTTTTTTTTTTTTTCAACATTTGAACTATAAAATTCCGTTTTTTTAATAACGTTTAAATTCTTTGTTTTGAAAAATTATAATTTCGCTTTTATTACAAAGTTATAATTGTTTAAATAAATTTATCAACGCGTACAATTGTAAATTATAATTAAAACGTTAAAGTGTAATTGCTCCGCGCAATAAACTTTAAATCTAGTACATAGAGTAAAACTAAAATTTAAGTTAACGAAATTTATCATCGGAGTTTTTAAATATGGAGGTTTTAAACCTTTTAACGACCGAAAAGGGGTATATAAAAACTGTTATTTTCAAACGATTGTAATAGCTTTAAAAGTGTATAAACTTGAAATTTATAATCTTTAAAATTATGCTTACATATAACTGAAACTTATTTTACAAAATGTAAGATTTTAGAAACGGTATTTTTCCTTTCTTTTATTTTTTCTCTTTCTATCGTTTATTTTAATTGCCTTTTTTGTACTTTTCATGTATTATTAATCTATTACTCTTATAAGATATAACTTCTCGGCGTCGCAAATGGCCCTAGCTTCCGAGCGACTTTAAATAAATAAATTACATACCTATTATATTAAATACTATTTGAAGTATTAAAAAGCGGTTAAGTAATTCTACGATATTTTCTTTTCCTTTCATTCTTTTCGGTAATTCTTTCACACTGTTTACTTATAAATATTTTTATCGTAATATAAACAGAAATTTTAAATAAAATCACACATTTACTATAAAACTATATGTACATATGTGTAAATTTCGAATTTGTTTTTATTTTAAATTTCGAATTTGAATGCACGCAAGAAAACTAACGACAGCTTTAATGAATTAGATTAAGAAAATTCATTACGGCTCCCGATCACAATAGTATAATATTAAATATCACATTTGAATTAGTAAAAAAAATGAATGCAGTTCATGCTCTATTTGTTTTATTAAAAAGGTTTAATTCTTTAATTTTTGTCATTTAGTATGCCGACATTGCAGTATTAGTGGTAACTTGTTAATCCGTCCTACATTAAAAACTCACGTTAATACACTTCATAATTTGTTGCAATTAATTATGTACCGGAATGTCGAAACTTTGTAAAAATTGAATCCTAAAGAAACTGTTCGATTTTATTCATTCTATTAAAAGTAATTAAAAATAAATGAGTATCATCAAAACTAAAATTATATTCACATAATCTGTTAATTTCTTGAATTTGTTAATAAATTTAAAAAACATATATATATATACATATATATATGTATATATATTTATTTTTATATATATATGTATACATATAACCTTTTATTCACTTTTACTTAGTTATATGTAAAAAAAAAAAACAACTAAATTGTATTAGGTGAAATTTTTATAATGTTAGATGATATATTACGTGTATCAAAGTGGTGTTGTTATACAATCTTAGCTAACAGAAAAATACAGAATAGTTATTACTGCTCACTTTTTTGCAATGAAAATAGCAGGCTAAATTACGTCATTTGCTAAAGGAAATGTGTCGGGGAACGTCACTGCTCTTTCACCGGCGGACCCGGATTGGCACGTCATAATAGGAAATAGCCAAAGTCTAAGGACTTTTTTCCTATTTTGGAATAAATTATTTCGCGTAATGTTTTAGTGAAAAAACAACGAAGGAATATTTTTTCCGAATAAACGACCGTCTTCAGTAAAAATCTTTTACGATTCGGCAGCTTTAAAGTTTTGAAGAAAATATTTATACGATCAGTCGTTTTTCTAACTTGTGCAAACACACATATTATGTGTACATCCTTGCACATACCTCTTTTTACGCCTTAATTCCCAATTGCCTTATACACATCACTTCCTATAACCCTCAGTATTTATCTTTTAACTTTGTAAAACTCCTTGCGTATTCTCCAAAAGTTCTTTTCTTGATCTTCCGAACCTCTTACTTAAGCTGTATCTGTGCAAGAATTCCAAACTTTATCAGTTCCCCATTTCCTTCATACATGTGTATCTTTTCTCACGAGCAGTTCTCAGTAGAGTCTTCTTTCATTCTCCCGAACATTCATTTTTCTGAATCTATAAGACTTTCTTCCTTTAGCTCAATATTTACCGTCGAACTGTGATGGCTATGACTCCATGAGTGTTCTTCATGCTTTTCCACTGCCATGCCTTTATCATTTGTCGCATACGTTCTTTCATATTCCTATTTTTCGTATTCAATTAACATCGACAAGGGGTCCCTAATGAAATGGCTGATTCTCTAGTTACTGCACGCTTGCTTTTTTTTCTTCTATCATTTCAGCTTCGGATTTCCGTTCTCTTTGTGATTTTCGCTTTTTTCCGAGTGCGCACTATCTTTCTATCTGTTTGCCCAAGCTGATGGTATTTTTTTTTCTAAGTTATACTTCTATAATTTTCGTTTATATTGCCGTTCTTCTGTCGTTCCTACAATTCAGTTACGCCTTTTAATTTTGTTCACCTTTTTCTCATTCCTGCTTTTCCCTGCGCACCTTCTCCATGCTGCCCACTCTTCATTCGAACCATGAAGTTTTCTATGACTTCAACTATATCCTCTTTGAACGTCTTTCTCAACTGAACGTTCAATTTTTTATTCTCATGCGTTAATATTTAGACTTCCTAATTGTTCCTCCTTTTTTATCTCATCGTTTCCTTCTCCGTCCATCGTTCCTCCCTTAATTTCTCCATTTTATTCATTTCTAATCGAACTGCTAATTAATTCTTAACAAAAAAAGAAAAAAAAAATAAAAAACATATTTGCATATGCGCATACGAAAAGCAAGTAGTTTCTTTTTTATCGTAGTACAGATTAGTGTATGATTACAAAAGCACATGTTTCAAGATGCTATTTTCATTTTAATCGGTTTCCGTGTAACTTACTCTGAGTGTTGGATTTTCCGGCTTAATTAATTTGGAATTTTTTTCCATTTATTAAAACGGTCCTTTTTCTTCATAACAGCTTCGTTGTGTGTGTAATCCTAGAAATCTGAGACGGATTCAGTGTTTTCGGAAACACCCTGATCCTCTGATAGAATCTGAAGTAATCGTCTTAAAGACAATTTTCATAAATTTACGTTAATTTCCCGCGTACCTATTTATGAGTGTCTAGGCGTTCTATCTGAATTTATAAGTTTTTGCGGTAAATTCTGAGGAATTCGCTAATAATAAATGATGAAATTGATGAAAACGACGCGCCCCAAACAATCCGACACACCGAAATCGAACGCAGCTATTTTGGCTTTTGCCGAAAACTGCTTGAAAGAAATATAGAATGCTGGTACACTACGGTTTAATAGTAAACATTTAAATTGAAATTAAACACATGGGAAAACGGCATATAAAATGGGAGAAATAGATAAATGAAAATGATAAAACATCCGTAAGTAAAAAAGTTGCTAATACATATATACTATATACATATATTATACGTATAATATAGTATATATGTATGTATGTATGTATGTATGTATGTATGTATATGGTGCGTAGCGTGTTGTGTATAAGAGAAAAAGATTAATGAACTCTCAATTTAGACAGTACAGATGAGATAGAGCGATAAATGTAGCTAGTACACATGGAGAGTTGTTCTTCGGAGTTTTACTTGACAATGTTTATGCTGTAAGGACGATGTTTAAAAGGATCATGTTTAATCATTATCGATTATTCGCTTTGTTTGTCGACAATAAAACGGTAATTTTGGTTGCCGTACGACATAGCGATTTAAACATTCCATCCGCGTTCTCATTGTGTTCGATATTATTTAACTTTTTTCTTCATTTTCCGCTTCTGCCCCGTCCGGGTTGATGACTGCACAACAACGGGTACATAACGGTATAATTAAATTCTTAATACCCATCGTTGTTTATAATTGTTGTTATACATAGATGTGAATTTAAATAAAAACAAAAAAAATTACTATCCTTCTTCTTAGCTGTCAAAACGCACCTGTTAAATATACATATATATATATATATTCGGATATAAGTCAATACCGGTATCAACATCGTTCATACCGAATCTTAGCTACTGCTGATCTCAAAATTAGTCTAACAACTCTTTTTTCTTTCCATCTAGTTATTGTTGAAATATGCGATTTTTTGTATGTTAAATTTATCATCATTACGTACGCTACCTATTAGTTTGTGGTCGCATTCATTCCCGATGGCTCGACTTTTTTTTTTTTTTTGCTAATAATTCTTTTACGTATAAAAACACCTTCGGTGCTTTTTATTTATTTTTTTAATGGGCTCGGTGTTAACACTGACCCAACTACGTGAACTTAGATCACCTACTCAGATTCTGAGGCGCGATCGGCGATAGAGAGTATAAAGGAAAGAAGGAGGGGAATAGCTTATATTATATAGTACTTTCAAATTTATTACATAAATACAAAAAACAGTTTACATTTTTTCTTACTTTTGTTTCTTGTGTTAGACATTTAAAAGTATTTTTATTAAATGATTAGCAAGCGATTCTCGGACAAGGTAGTACGAGAAAAGAACGATGAAAAGGCGCGACACTTCTAGTAGAAATCAAGGAAACTTGCAAAACCAAGTAGAAGGAAAAGGTAAAGGCTAAATGTGCGGATAAAAGCAATTAGGGTTGTGGAAGAGGGTGGAATAAATATCGCTGAAGGGTGAAAATGTTTAATTATTACAGTATGAACGAGAAATTTTCGAATAAAATGTTGATCGAAAAATCGGTCGTTTTATTTGGAAAGCGGCATGCTGAGAAATCAGTGATATGCTCGAATGGATCGGATCAATCAAAGTGCTGCGAGTAAAACGAATGAAAGGGTGGGGTCGTCTCAAAATGGAGCGGAGAAGAAGCCGCTTTCGAGATCGGAAATATTAGAAAAAAAAATTTATCAGAAAAGAAGGAAGAAGGAACAAAAATAATTGCATGAATGATGACTGCAGATTTAGCACAAGAAAGAGATTGAGTAGTAAGAAGGAAATTTAAAGGATTTAAAGGATTATTCGGAACAACTGTGAGAAGGAAAAACAAAAGCACCGACCCGGTTAGAAGATAAACGTAATGGAACGATTGGAATGCGAATTTATAAAATTATTCGCATCAATAACAAAATTATTAAATGTGTGTGTGTATGTTTTATCGATTATGTCAGAGCATTTGGTGGTTTTTCTCAGCATAAGCGTTTTCATATGATGTCCCTAGCGCACACTATATTAGGGTTCATATGTACGGGCACCATTGTTACCGAGTAGAAGAGATACGCATATGTCAGAACCAGCAAAAATAAATAAAGAGGAGTACGAGAGACAAGGCTGCCTTTTGCCGCCGTGTCTTTATTTAACAAGTGTGCGGATTGAGGACTAAAGGAAGCATTTTGGGAAATATTAATTACCGAATATCCCCGTAGGAGGTGAAAGACTCCAAATTATATAAAGTTCGCAGATGATCCGGCCATAGTTGCAGGAGGTCTCCTAATGTATTGGGGGAAAGAAAAAAAAAAAAATGGTCCGGATTATAGGTGACACAGGAAAGGAGTTCGGCTTAGAAATTAATCGAGATAAAACAAAAATAACGATGATCAGCATAAAATCACGTTGTTTCCATTTAAAAGCCAACGAAGAACAAATTAAACAAGCGCGTATTTTCCGAAATATCTCCAATAATTGGGCATCTTTACCGTGAAATAAACGTAAGATTTAGACGAGCTAAGTTAGTAGAGGAAGAAAAAAAAGCGAAATATACCGCGACAAAAATGAACCTTTGTAAATGCATTGTAAAAAGTTCTATTAGACCGGGGTGGTATTGTATGCTGAAACGTGGACTTTGAATAAACGAAATACCCAAAAGCTACAAGCTTTTGAGATGTGGTGCTGCAGGAAAATCGGATAAGCTGGACTGAGAAAGTTACAAATGAAGAAGTGCACAAACAGAGTCGGTGGTAAAAGGACGTTACTCGATCAAGTAAAGAAACAACAATTAGCCTGGATGGATGGATGGATGGATGGATCATGTACTTCGGCAGGCGGTGGATTACCTCGAGGTGCATAATGGAAGGAGCAATGCAAGGGAAAAAAGGACGAGGTCGACTGAGAAATACTACTTTTATCACCGCGTTATTATTAAAGGATACGCAATTAAGCAGATGAATTCGGAAGTGAAAAGAGCTACGCGGACAACTGGAAAGCACTTATCATGAAATGAAACCAGCCCTCTAGGGGACTGTAATAACACGATGATGACGTCATTAAAACAGTGTTACGATTAGTTTTGGCCCCAAAATGGGATTTTTTTCTTTTTATTTTTTTCGTGTTTTGTGTGAAAAAAATAGGCATTATCTGCAAATTTCCGCATTGCGCGCGGATTTTATTACTAACCTGAAACCTATTTTTCACCAGTTTTTTGTTTTGGGATTTTTTTCTTTTTCAAATTCAACGGAGGAGGGCTCCGCCGACACGAGCCCCCCACTACTGGTCCGCCCCTGTGGGAACGCTCATGATGTGCATCATATTACGATGGATAATTTTTCGAACAACCTATTCGTTAAAAAGTATATACTATCCGGTAGTTGTTTTCCATATTGAATAACGTTGTTGCACAACAACAGCACCAGCGCGGTGTGCAGTTGCATCGGCTTGCACTAAGTAGCATGCAGCGTACACGTTTGTGCATAAAATATTATATCTCGCAAGATTGTATTTTATGCGAGTTTCCGAATTTGTGTAGATGAATTTTCACCATTCCTCACACCCGGATACGAATTGAATGTTAGAAAAACAATTCTCTTTGTCTAGCAGTTTTTTTTTGTTTTTTTTGTTTGTCCGATGCCGTGAGAAAAATTCAACGAAAACTCTATACGAAAACAAAGTCTCTAAAAAAATTAAGCGATCCCCCACTCGTAATTTTTCTTCTCTCTATACGAAATTGTTTATTTTTTAACTTTTTTTTTCCATTTCCCCGATTAATTATAATTAGAACCGTCGCAATTTTACCCTTTAGGGCTAGGTTTTTTTTTTTTTTTTTTTTTTTTTTGGTTTTGATAAAATTTCGCCCACTGTGTCCATATTGAATATTACCAACAGCTGACTTTGAAAATTTTTTCAATAGTTCAATTTTTAAATTTTTTGTATCCCCCGTTGCATCTCTATCAAACTGTTGCAAAAGATTACTACTAAGTAGCTGAAGAAGATAAAAACGTCTGTAGGTGAATACATCCTGTTTGTTAAAATGGTATAATAAAATAAACTTTAATAACAAACAATATAGTTCAATAAATTAGATAAATACCTATTTAGAAACGTTTTCGGGCATAACCCATCATCAGCTAACACTAACTTAAAGGAAACTTAAAACATACTCTTAAGTTTCCTTTAAGTTAGTGTTAGCTGATGATGGGTTATGCCCGAAAACGTTTCTAAATAGGTATTTATCTAATTTATTGAACTATATTGTTTGTTATTAAAGTTTATTTTATTATATATATTATATAAAAACGTCTGTCGTCGAATTTATTAAATTATTTCTCATCCACAAAGATGGTAAATGTGCGTCATCAAAACGTTCATTTTGTCCAGACATGAACGTTTCATAGTGCTCTTTCGATGCAAGCAAAAAGCTTTATCATCATCATCGCATCTTAAATGCATTTCATCGTTATTCATTTTGTTTTTCAATTCGTTTGATTGGGGTAGTTGTTCAGCTTCGACGAACATTTGTACATTATAAATGTTTTCCTTCCGTAAATGGCTCCACGCATAAATGACGAAACCGGTCGGACTATTTTGTTGTATTTATTGTGTTTTTTATGTATCTACATCTACATATTAGAGTCATTCGTTTTTTGATATGTGTTTTGAAAAGTTCCTTACAATATAAATAATGTTACGTATTTTTTGGTGAATTGTGAACGTCGTTCGACTAATATGAAAAATATAACATTAGTAGTAACCGCATATTAACTGTCATTTTCAATTATTTACATTTATGAAGCATTTGTACTTTTTATTTTCAAGATGGAATTCATTCTATTGACAAATATTTCGTAGCTGCACCCTTTAAAATCTCTACAAGCAATGTGCATATGTATATATATATATATTATGTGTATGTATTTTTTTTTTTTTTTCTATTGAAATGTTTAATCATGACATTACACATTTCATGAAGTCTCAACCCTTAGATTTTGAAGATATTTCGATGGCGGAGATGAAATTTCAGCAACCCTCAGCTAGGCTAATGGGAGTGGTTTTAAATTTTAATAGATTTTCTTTCAAATTACTAGCCTTAAAACGCGCGTCAGCTGAAAAGTGATTATTTTTTTTTGATTTCTCGAAAGGTTTCGATTAAAGTTATTTATAACAAGTTCAACTCCTTTTTTTCCTTTTTCCTTTTCCGTAGAATCATTAAGCTGTTTTTCTCCGACTCCATGAGCTTCGCGAGTTATTTTCTCTCATTTCTCCATTTACTCCTGCAATTTTGTTACTCTTCGTATTCGTTCCTTTATTTACGATCTTCTCGCTTTCCATTCCATCTATGTTGATTTGCGCTCTGGGTTCCTGGTCATGTGAATATTGAGAATAATGAGATAGCGGATTTCTTGGCTCTAAAGTTGTTTCAACTTCTAATTTTTATTTTGATATAATTTTCGCTTCCAGCCTACTCCTATGGTTAAAATTTCCCATTCTGATCGAACAATCCTTCCTTCCATATCTCTCCATCCAGCCGAATCTGCTTGCCCATCCTTGGTGTTTTGTAATTTTCCTATTCTACGAAATTCCGCTGTAATCTCTATTATTCGTTTGCACCTTAATCGTACTGCCTTCCTCGCGTTGTCTATTTCATTTAACCTAACTGTCATCTTCATCCGAATCACGAAGCCGTCTATGATCCCAATCATATCTTCTTTGAATTTTCCTCTGAACATGCCATTCTTTATTCTAATTTGTTATATCTTAGACTTCCAAGTCCTTCCTCATACATCCTGTCACACTTCCCTCTTAGTCTATTATTCCAATTCTTGGTTCCTTCATTCTGGTTATTTCCGACCGAATCAGTATATTTAATTGACCATCTCGTTTCTTGTTGCTGTTGGGCAGAGGTCTTTTGTTGAGAGCAAAAAAAAAAAAAAAAACAAAAAAAAAAACAACTGTTTTTTTCACTCTTTTCTATAACGAAAATGCATAGTTTTATTAAGTGTTCAACTGATTTTTAGGGTAATTTTGTAGCCAATTAAGCCATGGCGCTAAAACTCTAAGCGGTGCATAGGAAAAATCCCGATCTACACGCAGTTATTCAGTATAGTTTGAAAGTAAATTGTGTTTCTTGGCGAAAGTTTTGAAAGTACCGTTCAATTTCGGAGAACAGTGTATGGCAGCAATTGAAAACAACTTTATGTTAATTTCATCACGAATGCCACTCCACCTCTCGTGTTTTGATTTTCGCGGGTACAAAACATTCTAGATTGGTAAAAATATACGTGAGAAATCACACTAAATGGGTAGCAGTATAGTTCGCTGTGACTAGCCAGGCTGGCGACAATAAGAACTAGCGTCAGTAACCAAGAGGGATCTACTTAATTACAAGCTGCTTGCAATCGTAGCTAATAAAGGATACTCTTCCTAAAACGCAGTTAGAGAATATTATCGTTTAATTGAAAATAACATTCTACCTGAGTTGGAAAGAACAAGAACTCCTCTGGTGTCTTTATTATAAGGGCTCTTACGTTTCAATCACAAAACCCCGACTAAGCAATGGAAGTAACTTGACTATTGAAAAGTAGTGTTATCTTCTCTATAATGGTAACGGATAAATAACAATAACTATTATTATTTTTAATAATAAAACCTAAAAGTTATTCCTATCGGAATTACTATTAAAAACTAATTATTATTCAAAAATTATCACAGTTAAAAACTAATTATTATTATTATTATTTATCCGTTACTATTTTGAGAAATACTAACACTGCGTTTTAATAGTCAGATTACGTCTAGCATGCCCCCTCAATCCGCGTTCAGTTTATATGTGACGTAACTCAAACGGGAAATCCTTCAAATATCTCTGGTCTAAATCAAGGTTTCGAGATGTTGAAAAAACTGCTCGAATGGGCACACACCTTTCTTATCGTGTCAGGTCTCGATTAGAATATTTTATTTATCGCCGCTACGTTAGGAAAAGTTTTTTTTTTTATTTTTAATACTGAAATACGGTGACACTCCTTAATCGCTTAACCAAGAAGAATCGTACACATATTCTCTTTCGCTTCTCAGAACAACGCATAGCGACGTAACGGAGAGAATAATTAAATCTGCTTCCCGCATAAAGATACCGTGAGTTGGTCCGGTCTGATAACAGAGCTCTGAATAGTATCAGCTAATTAGGTGTAGCATGTAACATCGCCATCAGCGTAGCATCATCTAGGCTAATCGCCGTTGCTACAGTATTACACGCTGCTTATTTCACGGTTTACATCTAAATGCCGAAGCACGATACGCATATATCGTAAACTCGGAACCGATTCACCGTATTTAGTAATCGCTTTTTAATCAGTCCACTGAATAGCACCCCTTTAACACGCACTCAAAAAACCTCGCCCTCGAATTTTTTTGACGCAGTTAATTCGATTTTTGATTTTGTCTCTCCTCGTTGATCCGCTTATCTTCTTTTGGACTCGCTGTGACTTATTTAGCTCAAATCTTCTTTTCGAATTCTATGATATTTCAGCTGAAGGAAATTTTCCTTGTGTTTAATTAAACGACCGCATTTTTTTTTCTTTTTTCTATATACATACATACATACATACATACATACATATATATATATATATATACACATATATACATACATACATATATCTTCTTCTTCTCGTGCCACCCGATTCGGGTATTGCTTAATCATCATGTATGGATTGGATTATCTGCTGGAATTGATTTCGATCTTTTGCTATTCTGACTAGATCTTCTGTTTTCTTAATTCCGGTCCATTTTTTTATATTATCTATCCAAGCGGTCTTTCTTCTTCCTTCTATCATGCCCATTATTATTGTCTGTAGTAATTTTTATTTTTCACCTCTCATGAAGTGTCCAAAAAATTTTATCTTCCATATATATATATATATACACACAAATGTATAACTATATATATATATATACAAATGTATATATATATATATATAATTACGGGGCAGGTAAATACCAACCGGAAAGTAATTTATCACAGAAACAACGACTCTTTAAAGAGATAAATGTCGGCGCCGATGAAACAGATCAGTTTTATTGCTTTTTTGCAAATTCCATTGGACGCCATTTTTAATATTCTTTAAATCTGAAACAACAGATGGGCGTAGTATATCGCGAGGAGGACATAGTCTAAGATAGAATTCGAATTGTAACTTTATTATATCGATGATATCGAGGGGAACTTGAAAATAAAGAAATATACTCACACCGAAGAAAATATAAAAAATTTCGGAAGTTCGCATATGTAAAAATGAGGAGAGAGAGAAGGTCAGCATCATGACCTTCAGGTGTGAGACACAGCCCCGTTATGAGAACTCCTTTCTACGACGCCATTGCGCATTCTTTCTCTCGTAGCAAAAATCACGCGATTAGCGCCTCATTCCTTCGTTTAATTACGTATGTTGTAGCCGAATTTTTTCAAAAAACACTCTGCCTTCCGGTGGTACGATTCTTCGTAAAAAATGTTTCTAATAGAATTTAAACAAGGTCAGTGTCAAGCTTCATGCGGCGAGCACTTCTCGTATATATTTAAAGATAACTCTACGATTTACACTTACATAATACTAAATTCGAAACAAAAAAAATCCGATTTTAAGTATTGTGTAATATTCTGCATTTAGCACGCATTCTATATTCCTATAAAGGCTTCTTTTCGCGGCTTTTCTGAACTTTTCCTCCAGTAAGGAAATGAAATACACGGGTGGTGGTTCGTTAACGACAAATAGAGCGCGACCTTTTCATCAATATAATAATATCACGTGACCGGAAAAAAAATATATTTTTTCAAAAATTTCGAACTTTCGGCGCCCCGCCAAGGGGAGAGCCTAATTTTATAGTTGGAGGCTATGCTCCGAATTAGAGAAGTATACGGGGGTTTTAATCTTGTTCAAAATTTTTAACTATAATACTCGCGCCACAAGGGTGGTACACGTAGTTTTTTGAACTTGTTGAACTTTTTGCCAACTTTGAACTTTCCGCTAAAGAAATTAAATAGATTTTATTCCCGACAAATAGCGCGATCTTTCCAAATCGGAATATCAAAAAAAAAAAAAAAAAAAATTTAAACTGTCAAGCTTTCGGTGCTCCGAGGAACTAAATATAAATTTGTTGTAAAAGCTCGGCTATAGTTTTCCTATAAAGCGTATGCGCATTTGTTTTGAGGTTTGTTGTAAAAGCTCGGCTGTAGTTCTCCTCTAAAGTGATACTTCTTTCTGCATTTATTTTGAGATTTGTTGTAAAAGCTCGGCTGTAGCTTTCCTTTAAAGCGATCTTTCTTTCTGCATTTGTTTTGAGATTTGTTGTAAAAGCTCGGCTATAGTTTTCCTATAAAGTTTATACGCATATGTTTTGAGATACGTTCTGATTTCCTCAACTTTTTTACTCGAGTTATATTACTTGCGTGAACATCTTTTCTTTTCTTTTCTTTTTTTTTTTTTTTTTTGGCCTTTTTTGGCCTAAAAGAAAAGTTTACATAATTTTTTAAACGTAATTTTTCGATTTTATCTGAAAGTGCTTCTGCGTTTTGGTTTATACTTTGAATTTCACTTTAATGAATTATGAATTTTTTATGGATGATTTTTGAGGTCGTTTTTTAATTCCACACTACACATTCTAGATGGTTTTTGCCACCCAGGCGACAAAATCGGTTAGCTTAAGTTTTAAAGAGAATTTTAACTGTTACGACCCAATTTTGAAGTTTACAAGTAAAAAACCGTTCGTGAGTTTTTGCACTTTTTTATTTGTAATAATTTTTTTTGTGAACACCATCTTATTAGGATTATTCGGTACATTATTGTATTTGTACGAAATCCTGAAAACCGGCAATGTTATTTAATTTGTAACATTAAGCCTAATAATCTAAATGCGTTTGTATTATGTCATAAGAAAATACTCTACACTAATTAAGAAAGATAGGTGTGTATTCGAGATTTAATGTACGGGGATTCTGCACCAACATTCTCGACGCATTTGTATAAGCAGGCAAATGTAAAGATTCACTTTATTTGTAATTCAAAACTATTCGGCTGTGGAAAAATACTCTTACCTGTACACTGCAGTCTTGCACGATGATCTCAATTAGAATATCACTCTATAACTCGGCATGTACAAGTACAAGGAAACCATATTCAAGCCCGGTGTTTAAAAATGACTCCCCAGGGTTTACTGACGAAAAAATTATTAAATTTCATATCATATTATGGAAATAAGAAAAACGCCTAAAATTCGTACGCGACATGTACAATCAACGATAATTAGCTCCTTTCTGAAATACAATTTTTTAAAGTAGGTTAGAGTTTCACGACGGCTTCTCAATTCCGTGCTGCCAGTGTACGGTAAGCTCGCCCCTTTAGTATCTGCACATTACATTTGTTGAACGGAGAACTTACACAGCGCCACGCACTGCATGTCCACTTCACTTACGAGTCATAACTGGTTATGATAATTTTAAAAGCCGCAGGGGGCAGTTTCTTTTATTTTATTCATATTCTCCATTTTATTCGTCAAGGTTGGTATACGCAGACATTATTTAAATAACCTACGTCGAATTTGGCAATATATTTCAGTGTGATTGTTGTGTGACTGTATATAAGTGGAATGCGAACAAATAATAAGCGCAATATTTTTAAATGGATCAGTTTACGTTGCCGTTAAACATATATATATATATATATATATATATATATATATATATATATTTATGTAAATGATCAATGTGTAAGAAAGTTTAATATACTGAATCTTATGTGTGAAATAAATATAAAATAAACGTATAATATTATAATTCCATGTACCGATAAATTTATAAGTATCCACATCATTTAAGTCCATGTGCACTTAATGATATATTGGGCAGCTTAAGAGTCTTGATAACTTGATGGGGCCACGAAAAATCACTTTTAAAAAGAGAGATTGCTCGATTACTATATTTTTGATTAAAAATTTACTCGTCTATTCAGCGAAATATTTGCACTATTAATGTTAAAATTATAATAGTCCATTTTGTCTATATAAATATAAATTATTGTAAAACAAATCACGAAAAATTTAATTATTGACAAAAAGGTACATAAAAATACCAACGCGTTTCGGAGTAGTCACATATAATCGTGATTATATTATTATCACGATTATATGTGACTACTCTGAAACGCGCTGGTATTTTTATGTACTTTTTTGTCAATAATTAAATTTTTCGTGATTTGTTTTACAATAATTTATACAGAAAATGAGTGTAATGTTGTTTTCTTTTGGTAATAAAGATATAATATCACGTATCATAATTATCCGCTTTGCAATTGAATAAATTTGACCACAAACCGATTCCAGGGCACATATTAGTCGTTCTAAACTAGATGATGAGGCCATCTCTATGATTACAAAAAAGTCCATCTGAAACTTGGCCACAGTCTAGGTTTATTTATGTTTACAAGTATGCGCAGCTTTTCGTACATACCCATGTTCTCTTTTTGTTTAGCGGCATTCCCGCTTTTATGCTCTTTATGCAGGTTGCTTCTTTTCTTGGACCGTAATTTATATTCGCGCCGTTACCTCTTTTAATATCAGATACCTTATTTATTTTCAAAGGTTACTCATCCTCCCTCCACCCATTTCTTTTTATTTATTTTTATGGGTTTGTCAGCGAGGACATTAGCCCAACAAAGGGAAGAAGGGAAAGATAAACGTTTATTCTTATGCGTTTAAGGACTGTATTATTCCTCCTTTACCAATAATCGTCCATTCTACCACTCAATTCAACCTAACCTTCCTTCTAATCCTCGGTTCTCAGAGTTCCCTACCACGTTCTGTTATTGTCTCCATTATTCGCCTATGCTTTAAGCCCACTCTATCGATCCCTTCCCACCATCGTCTATCTTTGGTCTCCTCTCCTTATTGTCCTCTACATGAAGCAGTTGTCTGTGATGCTAATCATATTTTCTTTGAGTGTTCTGCTTTTACTCTAGTTTATTTTACACGATGTTCCCTTCGCGGACATTGAACGTACTAAACATAATTTCGTCGAAGATCATTAGAAAAGAAAAGAATTCAATTATATTTTAATGTAATTCGATATTGATAATGTGAAGAAACAAACAGTACGAATAACGTTCGGAGAAAGAGAAGTCAGGCGTAATAAGTGGTTGGAAGATCAAGTCTCAGTAAATTGGAATGTAGAATTAAAACGCTCCACAGAAAGAAATAAACATTCAAAATTGTATATACATACATACATATATATATATAACTCGGCCATTTTGGCCTCGCAGGGGACTGTGCCCCTTGACCCCTCTTGCTTACATTTCTATCTCTTTCTCTTCTGTACTTTGTATAAAATGATCAACATTTACAACGTAATTCTAAATCGGTTCATATAAATATAATAACATAATCACAGAAATCATATCAAATATAACAAACGGTACATAAAATTGGGACATTTTTTTGGCACATTTAGCATTACATAAAATTGGGACATTTTTTTGGCACATTTAGCATTACATAAAATTGGGAATTTTTTCTAATGGGGAGTAGCCTAAGAATTACGTTGTAATTAATATATTAATTACAATGTAATTCTTAGGCTACCCCCCATTATCAAAATGTCCCAATTTTATCTAACGTTTGTTATATTTTGAATGATTTTTGTTATTGTTATTTAAAAATGTCACAATTTTATGTAATGAAATATGTAACGAAAAATGTAACGAAAAAATGTCTTAATTTTATATAATGAAGGTTAAATGTCAGGATAGGATTTTTGTGATTATTTTTTTTCTGTTGATGCCAGTAAGAATTACGTTATAAATTTTGATCATTTTATGCAAAGTATAGAAGAGAAAGAGACAGAAATGAAAGCAAGAGGGGTCAAGGGGCACAGCCCCTTGCGAGGCCAAAACGGCCGAGTTTATATATATATATATATCATAGGCGTACCCGCGGCGAGGGGATTGGGGTTCAGACCCTTCCCGAAATGGATTTTTACATTGCTGTATTGTCGCTTTGGGGTCATAAGATGACTTGGTATCAGGCATTTTGACAGTACAACTAACTATGTATTAGTGTAAATTATTCTCAAAATGAAAACGAACAGAAGTCTTGCGCATTTAGAACTATTATACAAGAGATTATTAATAAAATATAATTACTAAGTAAAATCCTTTTTTCTGTCAAGTGTTTTTTTTTTAAATGGATCGATCCCCCCTCCAGAAAAATTTGTCTGGGTACGCCTGTGATATATATATATATATACACCACGCGTGCGCGCGCACACACACACACACACACACACATATATATATATATATATATATATATATATAATACTCTAATAAAATTGACCCGTGTCCGACAAAACTTAAATTGTCTACTCAAGTATCTCACATTTTAAAAAATTAGACAACATGACTGGTCCTTAAAATTTTACAGAAAGAAAATAAAGTAATTGACGAACATTATTTCCCGAATATGGCCAATCGAAAATAGTAGGAGGGTACCTATAGAACCGAAATAAAAGCAAAAAATGAATTCGTACGAAAAGATTTTTTTTTTCTTTGTTTTAGGTTTTCTTTGTTTTTTTTGTTTATTATTTTTTTAGTTTTTGAGTTTTAGTTCTCGTGAAGCGTTTAACAATATGAGAAATTTCATTCTTATAGATCCGAAAATGTGGTCAACGAAAGATGTGAGAACGTGGCTTTTGTGGAATGTTCGGCAGTACAACATACCGGTTCCGGCTATCTTTTTTAACATGGACGGATCCAGTCTGGTCACTATTTCGGAACAAGAATTCCAACGAAAGTTTCCTCAGGTAAGTTTAAAAAATCTTGGAAAAGAAAAAAAAATGTTTTTTATATCGCTCTGAATTTTACTAGATTTTACTTACTTACTTATTATCCTTATGCGTAACAACTATTACATTAACACTAAACCAATAATTTAGAGAATTTTTTGTTCTTAATTTCATATTATTCGTAAAAGTTTCAGAAGGAAACGATTTTTTAAAAAAGGAAAAAACCTACTTTGGATAAGATTACCGCGTTAAATCATTAAAAAACACTTATTATACGATCGAAAAATCACAAGATAAAGGAAAAAATCGACGAAATGATGAGAAAATCAATTTATTTTTTAAACGCTGACCGTAATTCTATTAGCTTCCCCGTCCCTCGCTCGTTTTTTTTTATACCAAACCTCGCATTGTACACATTAAAAAGAAAAAAGAACGAAACTTAATCTATACCATATCCATTCGGGGTGCGGCTATTTTTAATTAATTATAAGGATATTAAAATAAAACAAAGGTACAATACAAATCCCATCGACCCCCGCCCCCTTTTTTTTTGTTTTCTTTTTTCTTTTTTAGGCTCCTTAACCAAAGAACCTTCACTCAGAAACAAATAGAGAAAGGAAAGAAGTCGGGGTTATACTATTTTAATCCGATCGGAAATCTTTGCTAAAAAGCAATCAATATAGCACAGGAATAATGAATTTGGGAAGTAATATGGGAAGCACAGTAAAAGGAGCACCGCAGAAAGAGATGAACACTGGAAGAACACAAGATCGGCTTCGCAAATAAATTCATCATCAGGATGGAGGGGACAGTGTGGGGAGGAAATTAAACGGTTTTTATTAAAATTCAGCATCACATCGAAGATATTCTACGATATATATGAGAACGGCTAAGTTATTAAAATACCTTTAAATCCGCATTGAGCAATAATCTCGGCAATTACGCACAGCGCATAGATCGAAAAAAAAATAATTTTAATTGTAATTTGTTCCAAATTTAAAGTTTATAAGTCAAGCTGCTGTTCGTGAACTATATTGATTTTTATTTGATATTTTTGTCATTTGTGTACCATCTTATAAGGATTCCGTACATTATATGTATACGCGGAATGCTAAAAAAAGTATTTTTACAAGTTTTCTTTGTAACGTGTATATTATCCATCAGTAGAGTTGGTTAATGATACACATTAGGGCTAAGAATTAAATACAAATATTCTCTTTTTTTGTCCGAGCACAAATTTACCTTTTACATTATATTAGACAACAAACGTTTAAATTTTTATTGAGAGCCGTGAAATAAAATACAACACACGACAAAAAAACGCAATAAGAAGATGAATTAGGTGAAATAATCACGCTTAGCAAGTACAAATATATAAAACTCAATCCTAATAAACAGCCAGAGAGGCTTAACACAGTCCGATATTGCCCATTTGGTCACAATTATATATTACATGTTAAACGACAATGTTGACAACAATAAGGAAGTTGAATAGGCTATCAAAAGAGTTCATTAAGTGTTTTCTTTTGTTTTTAATTTTCAACGTGTCCAATAATACCATGGGCAGCAGCAGAGGGGGGCTGCTATTGGGAACCGTTGCCTGCCGAGAATTTGAAAAGAAAAAAAAGTCAAAGCGGAAAACTGTTGAAAAGTAGTAATAAAATTTGTACGATGCAGAAATGAATTAAAAAAAAAAAAAAAAAAAAAAGCTAATTTACCGTTCATTATTAAAGTGTTTTTCTATAGCCGAAATATCTTCATCTTTTTGATCGAGCTTAATTTTACATATGATTATTATTAAGATACTCCACACACACACACCTCTATTACTCTACTAACGTTAATGATGGCACTGTTAATAATCTCGAATAGTGTACGCGATCTCAATCGGTGAAATTAGTATTTAGACAACAATTAAACAGTCTAAACAATGTGTTCCTAATAGCTAGGACGGGGTAATGAAATTATGAAAATGGCACCAGTCCGCTGTGGCAGATGATACTTATTACTACGGTTGTTATCGTAACATCGTATAAAAACGCACCATCCAGCACTTGGCCGTTTGTCATTGTTATCACGAATGATAATGATAATAATAATAATAATAATAATAATATCGTTAAAGATGGCGTAGAGTATTCCACTATTTACACTAGTGCTAGTTGTTGTTGTTGTTTACGAAGAAAATGATAGTGATGGAATCTGGAACAAGTAGCATCATCAATCGAGAAGACAACTTTCACCTTGCAGATGATTGCTATATACCATACGAAAAGAAACTACAAATCGCGTGCGATAAATGTATTAGAAAATAACAACAATATTAAACGACTATAAAATAAGGCGAATGTTTTCAAAACAACGCTCCCGGTCAGTAACGTGTATCACCGTGCGCGTACACCGCTCTGTAGTAACTAACAACCCGTAGAAAATAAAAAAAAAAAAAATTACTCGAATTATTAGCTTTTTTTATATCATCAATAATTATCGCTCATATCTATGCATACAGATTTCTTAAAACAATATCATATTTTCTCTCTCTATTGGTTCACATATTGACTTACTAAATTATTTAAATTTTGCTTTGTCATGCTGTGTTCCTTTTTTTTAGAATACTATGTTACCAACCATCAAAATTCCACACTTTTGAAGTTATCTGTTTATCATGTAAAACACGCCGCAGTTGGAATTTTCCGATAAAACTAATTGAAAAATATTTTAAAAATATTATTCTCATTTTATTGTATTAACGGCCTTGAAAAGTACGTGAAAACTATTTCAAATTTTTTTTTTTTTTTTTTTAAAAAAACGAAAGAGAAGAAAGTTGGGTTCGTCAAAAAATACATATTGGCCCAAGTATGTCATCAAATGTTACAAAAATTATAACCGATAGCAAAATTTTAGAAAAAAAAGTTACTACTTCAAAGATCAATTACTATACGAAAAAAAATGAATAGATCAAAAACAAAAAAACAATCAATCGCTGTTCTTCTATCATTTTCTTCTCTGTACCGCGCTTTTTTTTTTCTCCCAGCTTTAGATTGACCATGGTGAATAGAAAAATGAGCGTCCCATACGATTTTTTTCGATGTTTTATTTGATTTTATCGTATTTTCTTTTCCACTCGCCGTTTTTTCATAAATCGGATAAAAAAGTGCAGTCTACGTTACAACATATCACGACGCAACATAGTTTGATGAAAATTGATTCAGAGATTTTTTCGAATTTGAATAATTTGAAGCCGCCGCGAATTTCGCTCTAAACTGAGAATTCACGAGGAAAGACTACAAATAATATATTTTAACCAAAAAATATTAAATACGGTAAAATAATGAAATAAAATAATGCGACAAATTTAAATTGGATCCATTAATTCACTAATGAATACAACAGTAAGAAAACATATGGATTATTATTAGCCCGCTAGTTGTAACACTAATCAAAAAAATAACGACAGAGATAAATTATTCAGTAGTCCCCCCCCGATTGCGCATTCGAAGAATTAAAAATAGCAAATGATGCAGTTCTTTCTTCCCCCGTAACGAAATAGAAGGATCAATTATGGCACAGAAATATACCGAATTAAATCAATTACTTAGATAACGTTATCGCGAAATGGTTTATTTAAAGTGTTACTACTTGAAGTTGTTTTTGCGTAAGGGATAAGTCTAATGAAGTGCGTAAAAGTAATGAAAAATCAATTATTAAAACCAAAGTAAGTCAGAATAAACGCTATCTTTTTAAAATATATAACACGGTTTTTTGTTTTTTTTTCCATATTGCCTACTGTGGAAAAATGTGCTAGCCGTTAATATATTAGTACGGCATATTGTAGAATGCCTTTTTTTTTTTTTTCAAATGTGTAGCTGTGTCTTACATATATATTTTGCAATTAAACTTATTTCAGTTCGCGGGCGCGGTATTTTTAAATTTATATACGGAGAATTTCGTTACTTTTTGAGATTGTGCGAAATTATTAGATAATGTACAGAAATTCTCCGCAATCCGCGATATTTACTATTATTACATAAAAAGTCTACGCATTATGAAAAATTGCAAACTTCCCATACTTTTAGGAACATATATATATATATATATATATATATATATATGTATATATATATAAAATAAGAATGCAGTACAAAATCTTTTACGTAAAAAATATGTCAATTTTGAAAATCACGTTGTAAATAGTAACCATATCCTAGACTAACAAGAAATCACAGTTAATATGTCCTATTATATTGAGAACAAAAGTAAGGATATAAATAACATAAAAATTAACAGTTAAAAATCTAATGAAAACATTATGCAATGGTGACTATTTAGAAAAAATAAGTTTCCCAAATCACAGTTGTTTTAGAGAAAAACCCTTCTTTCCGCTTAGTCGTAATGTATTCGTAACTGATTTACAAATTAATATCTTAAAAAAAAAAAAAAAAAAAAAAATCCAGTTATGATCCAATTAGTCTAAAAAAATATTACATGAAATCATATGTATGTGTATGTGCGATGGAAGCAGAAATGATAGGAAGAACGGATTTTTAATTAAACTTACTGTTAAATACAAAGAAAAAATATTATACCAAGTAGTACCAAGCCCGCAGTATCGTCCTAAATATAGGTATACATATACATATATATATTTATTTTGATAAAATAAAATTTTAGAAATTTACAAAAATTCGTCAGTTGCAGGTGACATAAACATGCTTCTGTATAGGAAAGCAGTTACACTTAAAAGCGTGAACGAAAAACATGCAGCATATGGATCTTCAAAAATTAAGAAAATAATAATAAAATGATGTATACTTTGAATGGATTATTATGTATAAATGGCCGATAGCAAAAAAATGTATAATAAATAACTAGTAAAATAAGATAAAAATTCTTTGGACGAAATACATACTCTGTAATATAGAAGGAATGACTTTGCAGTTGGATTACGAAAAAAGCGTCAAAGTTTGTGGGAATCCTATTTTGAAATACAAATATGCCAATGAAACCCTGATATACAAATGAAGTGAACGAAAAAAATCCACGTAATATGTTGAGAATACGAACCAATCAGAAGAGCCGAAATATTATTTAAATTGAGAAAGTGATATAACTTCCGCGAATGCGGAAAAAAACGAACGCATTATATGGCAATGCGTAATACCTGGCTAATAAATTGATACTCTACTACCTTTCCAATTACATAATAGGAGGGAACCGGAACAAATTATTAATAACAGCAGCATAATCATTTATAAGGAAATAATAACAAATTTTGAAAATTAAAATAAAACCAGTTAAATTGATCAAATAACCGAAAAGTAGTTCTAGATTAAAGGAGAAAAAAAAATTAATAAAAACATACAATTCCTCAATAATATTTATTTCGGAGATTTATCAACTTGAGCGTAATAAAATTGGTACACACACTAACTTTGCTGGAACAACGGTTGTTTGTAGTTCTGAATCAAAAATAACAGTTTATATAATAAAAGCAAAACACAAAGAGTTAAAAAAATTCAAACCAACTGCTATGAAATAATCACTAACAGCTTTATTTTGTAATTTTAAATTTTCGCCACATCTAATTAGTAGGGTACATGCGAAACCTGAACTTTTTCCGGTGGATAAGAACTTATCGATACAATTCATTTTTATATTCTATTTTCGGTGTTTACTTAAAATAATTACGCATTTTTTGAAAATAGCATCAAGAAAGAAAGAAAAAAAAAAGTTCTAAAAACCCTTGTTCGGAGTCAGAAATTCGCAATAGCGTGTATCACCAGGAGAGGAAGGCTAGTTTTTTTCTGGACTTTACTTTCCCAGATTTCCAATAAGTAGACAAAACTAAGGAATAATATATCGTCTCAAGCCGGGCCATATTGAAGTATGAGTGGGCAAAAACAAAAAAAAAAAGGAAAGGAAAATGAACTCGCTATTTATATTTTATTTCATTTCTAATAAAGTAAAGTAAAACCCGCGCGACAAGGCGTCGGGGATTGTGTAATTAAGCTTTTCATAATGTACCAAGCCTAATGGATCTGAAGAGAATATTGCGAGGTCAGTTTCTTTCTCGTGGGATTCGCCTTTACTTTCCCAGATTTCTCTGGTATAACCAATATTTAATTATAAATTAGGTACATATCCGGGAGCGATTTGGATCTGAAACGGGCCAGGTCTAACCTATGACACCCCTGGTTTGGTAGCCAAGCACCTTAAAGTCTACTGCGCTACCATCACTTGCCATCTTTTTTCCTATTCTCTTTAGTATTTTAACGAGATTACCTTACCTGTTTTTAGGAGTTATCTACCTCCAAACACTTTTACATTCCTTCTGTAGGAAGAGGGGATCGGCAACTATGGGAGGGGGGGACATTAACTCAGCGTGAGTGAAATTTATGAATATTTTTAATTCGCGCCAAAGGGAGATCTGAACTAGGGCCTACCAGAACGTCCGAACCCACTGCGCCACAGTAGTCGTGTATCTTTACATTTTCCGGACCGAAATAGATAGTACCGCAACACGCATATGTAATTCTTCGGCTTGTGTTGAACCTTTCATCTATTCGAAATATCTTTTCCTGCAAACCATGTCCGCTCTAAACTTGCGCTAAAATAAATTAAACATGTAACTTACGTGATTTTTCGTTTTTCATTTTAGGGTGGCGTCATATTGTATTCCCAACTGGAAATATGGAAGGCTGCCAGCATAGAAGACTCTCACTTAAATGTGAATGACTTTCTGTGCGGCAATGTAAAACAAGAAGATAGCTTCAATAACGGCAACACCGTTGATATAACTGATGGTAATGTTTATTCATTTGATCATTTTCAATTCAAAATTATAAAAATCGAATTCATCGCGATTACTATTATTATTATTATTATTATTATTATATGTGTTTTCCTATTTTCAGTACATTTATTGTCCATAGTTACACTGCCGATATATTCTTTCAGGTCGATTTAACGCCCGTTTTTATTCCATTTCATTTTATTCGTTCTGTTTCACTTGATAATTTTTACATATACTAATTGAAAATTACAAAGATGAAAGACTTTTCTGCATTTCCTTTCTTTAGACTTATACACATATACATATATATATATATATATATATATATATATATATATATATATGATAACAACAGTAGTAACAGGAAATGAATAATACATAATAAATATTTCTGTTTCAATCTAATACGAGTATGTTTTACACATGATGCGTGTATATAATTCCTCCGAAGTGCACTTAATCAACGTAGATATGAAATCACATCAGCAGTATAGTCTATATAAGTATAATCACTAGGGGGATGCTTTTTTTTTTTTTTTTTTGTTATCGCTAGGAGAAATGCTTTACTAATAGATAACACTGAAATAACTTTTAAAAAGCATAACTAGTTCGGTTTTGACGTATGGGTAAAACTTTTTTTAAATATTCAATTTAAAAAAATAAGCGTAATTTAAAGTTGTAAAAAAGGATCTTACTAAACGTTTCTATAATTATCAAAAATGTTAAAAGAACAATAATCTTAAAAGACTATCTGGCAAATGCATATTACTTGTTTTATAGATGGTAATTTACTAAAGCACACTCTAAAATGGGTGCAGTAATCAGTATACAAGTTTTAATACATGTTCTGTAAGATACATATATATATATATATATATATATATATATATGTGTGTGTGTGTGTGTGTGTGTGTTGGAAAGACATAATTAATATTTCGTTAAATATTACGACACAAACGCATGCCATTTACAAATCAAAACGTACTAAAAATTCTACTTTTTCTTACCATAATTATTAATTTTTAAACATTTGACCGCCCTAAAACATCATCATTTTGTCCACTGTCGGTCATCGATGCCCTTCAGTCTTGAACAACTTATTTGTCATATGGGGTGCATGTCACCTCCCTTAACTATAACAAACTATAACTGCTTTTAATGTCTAGAGAGTAGCAGTTAGACCCCTGTCCGAAAAACATATTTTAACAAAATTAAATTTTTTTTTTCAGACGAAGACGATGAAGATGTTGATATGGAACAGCCGGTGGTACAAGGGAAATCTGGTAAAACCGTTAATAACGGCGAAACAACGACAGATGGGCACAATAACGGCGGGTACAATTCGCACATACATCTGTGGCAATTTCTGAAAGAACTATTAGCGAATCCGGAAGTTCACGGATCGTGCATTCGATGGCTAGATGTCAACGCGGGCGTATTTAAAATCGAGAATTCCGTTCGCGTAGCCAGACTGTGGGGCAAACGTAAGAATCGGCCAGCCATGAACTACGATAAACTATCTCGCTCAATCAGACAATATTACAAGAAAGGCATCATGAAGAAAACAGAAAGATCGCAAAGGTTGGTCTATCAGTTTTGTCCGCCGTACAATATCATCTAATAATCGAGCTACTTTCTCTCAGACGCCTCGTCTCTTCACATATTTTTGTAAATAGACTCCAACCCATCCCCCATCCCCGCGTGTGTGTATTTTTACAGCGTTTTTATCCAATTTTCGCTCCATTATTTAATTTATTTCAGCAGAAACGAATTAAAATAATAGGGCGGAAACCAGTGTATGCCGTTTTTAGGCAGCCTAATTTAATATTTAATTTTAATCTATTAAATAATTATTAATCGATACAATTAATTAAGTAAGCGAAAAAAATATGTTTAAAAAAACACATGTATGTACACAGTTAGTGTGCAACGTGTTGGTTTTTTTTTCTTCACATGTGTATATTTTATCAATTAGCAATAGTGTTTACATAATAATTAGTTTTAGTTTTTTTTTTTTTTTTTTTACATTTTAATTGTACATTGCAACAGTTTGAACGTAATAAAATAAGCGTATCTAATGACATTAATTTGGAAGGTAATTTTCAAATTAAATGTTCAGTAAGTGCGAACTGTGTTCGTTTTATATTTAAGTGTTATTTTTTAAGAAATGTTACTGCGAATAATGTAATATGCAGTAAGTATATTTACATTATTCGCCAGTGAATTTGGTCCCATATATCTATGATATATTTGTGTACGTTCTATGAACATTGTATAATCTTATTTATATATGTATACATAAATATGTATATTCTCATTAACGAGAGTGCACTTAGCCTTATTTAACATTATCATTTGTAAATGCATTACACATTCGCCTATAAAATTGCACAATTTAATTTCTATCCTACGGTTGCGGTATACTACTAAAAGAAAAATAATTTTTAATTTCATTCGATAAATTAAACACAGTTTTTTTGCTACACATTATATTACTCCGTATTTATCGCATATGTGTTTTGTAATAATTTTTGCTAATAAAGACTCTTTTTTTTCAACTAAATTGTTCTCTCATATTTTTATTGCGAAAATATTTAAAACATCGATCGCGAGAATCTGAGTGCGCTATACGGGCTAATATTTAATTGGCAGATATCCTACATGATTTTGTAATAATTTTTCGAAAAATAAGCAAAATAAAATTTACAGGAAGCAAAAAAAAAAAAAAGAATTAACCGTGGTTCAGCTCCTTGCGTAATAATTTGCTTTATTGAAATTGCAGTTTATATGAGAAAATTTATAACGTTACAAAATATTCTACCTATTTTAAATACCTTTTCTTCGCAGTACTATATATTTCCTCAAGAATGAAATTGGGACGAAAAAGAAAGAAAGACTAAAATAAAAATATACTAATACATATTTACGAGGGTGCTTCAATTAAACGGAAAAAGTGATATAGAGGGGTTGTATTATACAAAGATTATCGTGGTGCAAGTGATATTTTATTAATACGTGTTTTGACTCTATATATAATATGAGGTTCGGTTGTTTCCAGCTACGGCTCGTTAGTTGAAACCTGCCGAACCACTATTCCTCAATTTCACACACACATACACAGAGCGGACGATGCTATATCTTTTCGATTCCGGTTCATAATTTACTGGTTATAATTAAAAATGACAAATTCTTCATGGAACTTCTTTTGAGCTCCGAATAAACTTTTAAACGAGTTTCTTTGTGAAAACATCCTAGGTTTTTCGAAAATATAAGGGGTCTTGTAAATGGTTATATATGTATCGTAATAGGCAGCTAATTCGGATGATATTTCTTTGACTGAAATACGTCTGTTAATCAACCGTACAACGTTTTTTTATTAGCGCCGGCGTCGAAACTCGTCAGCTAATTTTATTTTTACACTTTGACGTCCATTTTTAAATTGCTCAACGCGGAGAAACTTGAGCAATTCATGTGCATGAACTGTCACACTGCGTTTGCATTCTCCGCGGTATATTTCACAAGGTTTAACGTTTTCGGAAAGCAAAAAACGAATTACTACCCCCTGCTGCTTTATGTGTGTGTGTGTGTGTGTGTGTGCGTGCAATTGAGCAGTGATGGTTCCTCAGGCTTGGGATCACTGAAACGCAACTCCAACGAGCAGTGGCGTAACGTGAATTTCAGAACTGAGGAAGTGTCACAATCAAATATTTTGTTTACATAAAAATAAGCGCGCGTAAAATTCGATTAAATACAAAGCATAATTAAAAATTAATTAATCCGGTTCTTATTTGCGAAAGTATCTATTACATCATGGCAAAAAAAGATGGTCGTTTCGATAATAATTCTTTTTTAATACTAAAAAAAGCTAATGAAGCTGGTCACTCCCAACGACCGCGTGTATTTCTTAAATACGTTTTTATTCGTTTCACTGCTGGGAACAATCTTTCTGCAGACGAAGTGGTTGCCGGAATTGTATGGTTATTAAATGAGACAAAACTTGTACACACTTCTGGAAAAACATTCTGAAGCGGTCAAGTCAGTGATGAATTCAGGAATCTGCTTCTGGGGGGGGGGATTTATGTTCTTGGAGGGGCGGTTTTTTTTTTATATTTTCGCTGAAAATTTTTTTGGGATATTCCCGAATAAAACCAAATATGTAAAACATGATTTATTACGTAATTTAAAATAATGAAAAATCAAGTGTAAACGATAAATTCTGAAGTAAAATAACTAATTATAAACAACAATGTTTTCTTAATTAATTTTAAAATTATTAATTCTAATTGTACCATTAAAGAACATCATATTGTGGAAAAATATTCTGATTGGTTCATTATCTTTTTATAATAAACGAATACGCCGTGTCGTTTCAGCTGTTTTAAATGGGGACTTTTCTTGGAAATAAGAAACAAGAAAAATGCAACAGAAACAGAATTGACGTTGTCTATAGATCATGTCGCTTTAAAAAAAAAAAAAAAAAGAAGAATAGATGGAAACCGAAAAGAGAAACCTTTAAAAAGAATTTATTGATATCGGATAGACATGAAACGGAAGAGTTCCCCTTTTAAGGCTGACAAAAAATATCAACTGCAGTGAACAATTTTTTCAGCTCGCTGGGTATATTACATCTTCCGCACATTTGTAATGAAAGCATGCCAGTATTTTCATAGAATAACAAGCAAACGTCAAAGTCAAATTTTATAAAATCATTTTTTTTTTTTTATTGTTATTTCATGAAGTTTCATTTTTTCGTTAAAAATAAATCTTGTAATTTTGAAATTTAAAAATATACAAGACTATTGAACAATTTCAAAATGTTTTGGCAGCAACTTTTGACACAACTGTGTAAACAAAGCCAATAAAAAGAATTGTGTTTCCTATGAAATTGCCGCATTCTTAAACAGCTTACATTAAGTTCTGGGGAAGGAGCATGCTCCCCAAAACTCCCACTAGATTCACCCCTGGGTCAAGTATAAGATACACCGTAGTGCCATTAAATATATGTTAGAATCTTGAAAGCACACTTTTCAAACTTGCAAGATCGAAAAAATTCGTGTAATTCTGTTTTGAAAAAGTCTTCTTGCGGAAAATTTTATTGAAAATTTAAAAATTTTTTTTGCATTTAAGAGATTTAAAAATTTTAATTTTACCACATCATTAAACCTATTATTATTAGAGACATATTTGTTTTTGCGTGACATCGATCATTTTTTTACAAATATCCACACTTCTGATAGCTTTCTGTTTTCCTCAAAAACTGAATCAAGTCAAAGCCATTTTGCATTCCCCAAACACTTTTAACTATTTCGTATCTTTTCACAACCGCATGATCATGGGGCATTGTTGCGCATAAACTTGTTTGAAAATGGCGACTAATATTTTACATACATAGAGAGAAGTTTGATAAATTATGGAAGAGAATATTTTACATACCTTTGGATTTTGTAATCGAATTTTCTAAATCAAGCGTTGGTTTATCATGAGATTTGAAATAACACGTGTAACTTTACTGTACTAAATTTTTAATCAATGCATTTCTATGCATTTTATTTCAAGTAATTTAACATTTCACTTTCCTTTTAAGTGTCTGATTGTTTAGGAAAGTACTATATTCGAATTAAATATAAGTAAAATTTGCTATTTATTGCATTGCATTTTTATATATTTTGCATTTGCCTAACATGTTTACTCCAAATTACAACATGTTATTTTTAAAATTGAAATATACTTTTTTTCTCATATTTGGCAACATAGGCGCAGAAAGACATCGACATTAATCTTAACTTTATGTTCTTTTTCTAATATAATCGGTCATAGCAATGTTAATAAATCGTGTTGAATACCTTAAGGATTTTCAATTCTTTTCATTTTTATCTCATCAATTCATTAAATTCTAAATACACTGCGTAGTGAAATTTTCTACAATCAACTTTAAATGATTTTTTTTTTTAGGTTTTTAGTTAGAAAATTGCTCTAAAATACGATTTTTGCAGGTAAATTTTCAAAATATTTCCGGGGGAGAGCCCTCCATTTTACTAAGGAGTATTTCATACCCATCGATAGGGCCCGCACCACAGGTTCAGCCTAGGGGCCTAAAGACCCTAAATTCGGCCCTGACACACTCAGTTTCGTTTAGAATCAACACGGTCAGTAAAGTTTTAAAAGTCTGCAGAGTTTACCGAAGACTACTGGGAGGGGGTGCTATTCGGGAGAAATAAAAAATGACAATGGAAATTTCAAACGATTCCCGCGGATTTCAGGAACCTACCGAATCCTCTCGAAATAGATTTTGAAAAAGAAATAGAATTACAACGAGGAAAAATTAAAAAACCAGTTTGAATACGAATGTCTGATCTGGTCTCGATTCAAAAGGAATTTCTAATTTTACGTACCTGAAAGAGCAATCTTTTCTTTGAAAGGTGGATTTATTAAGCTCTATCGGATGACTTTTTTTGATTTCATCATACGTAGATCAGCTTTAGGAAAAATTAATCGCCTTTTAAAAAGACCTACACACAAATATTTAACATAGACGGTTTTGAACCGTTTACCAAGAACTATTAGGTCTGCGAAAAAAAAAAAAAATAAAAAATAATAATAATAATAATAATCTGAAGTGAACGGCGGAGTTGTTAAAAAAAAATTTAACATTATTTTCTTTCAATGAAAATTTTCTGAACTTTTACGTAGCTCTTAGAATTGTCCTCGCTTGACCAATAGTCACCTCAGCCGAACGAAGTTTTTCTAAACTCCAACTGATTAAAAAGTATTTAAGATTAGCCATGTTTCAAGAACTGGGTTGTTGATTGGTTCGTCGTTAATTCGAATATTCAGTTTTTCAAAGATATATTAACATAGACGAAAGAATCAAAGAGACTTTTCCAAAAAAAAAAGCGCGTAAAGTATTGTTCTCAGTCGGATTACATGTGTTGTAGAATTACATATATCCTTTTGTAAATTGTATTTTTGAATAAATTCGAAAATAACATCTTACTGTTAAATACAAGTATTATTATTTTTTTATTATAGATATTTTAATAGTAATGAATTCGCGGCTATTTACATAAATCAAAGTAATTTGTAACTTAATGTGTAACAAGTTTTTTCTTCAGTTGACACATAGATTTATGGTGTACTAACAAAAGACAATATTAAGTTTATGTATAACAAAATAGTTTTTCAAACGAAAACATATAAATATTAATTACAATTACTGTCTTAATATAAAGAATAAGTTAAATTTTTGAATTAGGAGAAAAAATTGTAAGAATGATTTTTTTTTTTTTTTTGAGAGAGAGAGAGAGTGCGTTAAAAACACATTTTGCACGGGTAAAAACTTTATCTCCAGTTAATCATAATCGCACGAAAGAGTAAATATAACAAATAATGTTAACTTGTAAACGAATAAAATAAATTTTAATAAATGAAAAGCAGTCATTTATTTAAAGTTTGACCGATACGAATATATTATTTTTTCATATATAAATAAAACTACATATTTGTTTTTATATCCACATATTGAATAATAATATATACATATAAATATGTGTACTTCTAGTCACATTTATACCTCTCAAACATAAACGCGTGTCCATCCGTATCGTCTACATGCATTCACTGCAGTGTAAATATATAACGTTTTATACGAAATATCTATGTTGAATATCTACATATATCGTACAAGTCCGGTTTTTTATTTGTAATCATTTTTATATAATAAATAACAGTTGACTGGATAGATGTTCAAACGGTCTATAATAACGCTATCTATGAGGATTTATTTATTCTCTTATCTTACAATTATTGTGTCTCTGTTTTATATAAATACATACACACATACATTACGTGTATCTATGTAAAGAAGCGAAAAACAATAATTCTAAGATGGGAGAATAAATCACACGCGCACACGGTAAAACCTATTTTAACGTTTTAACTTACCTGGGCTACATTAATAAGGAGTCCATATAATTCTTTTATTAACCTTTCCCCAAATATTAAGGAGGGTACTTTTTTAAATTTTCAATCAATGGTAACATTTTTTTAAGAGGTATATACATTTCGAGTATATAATTTTAAAGAAAAAATATATCCGACATTACAATTTCATATTAGCGTTTTGAGACGCCGGAAAATATTTTGGGAAAAATATTTAATATTCCGGACGTATTGTATATCATTGAGAACAGGTTTGTTATTTGGAAATTATATTTTGATTCCTTAACGAAACACTTTCCAACTTTACCTAAAGTTGCAAAATGTGAAGAATAACCGAATTAAAGCGTAGACGACAGTTAGAGCACACATGGTTCCAGCAGAATGATGCCCCGGGGTCAGAAACATTAAACTTGCCCCACGTAAACACTTCGGTGAGCGTATTATCTCGCGCAATAATCAATTTTCGCGACCACCGCGATCGCCGGATTTTTCAGTTTGTGATTCCTTTATATGGGGTCGCCTAAAACTCTGTGTGTATAAACCAGGAGAACCTTGGAGGAGTTAAAAAAGCAGTATTCAAGCCGAAGTTGATGTAATTCCGAAAAGTATTCATCAATTTTGAAAAAAGATCAAGGGAATGTGCATCGAAAATAGACGTGCTCATTTAAATTTTATAATTTTCGAAAAATAATCATTTTTATTGAAACAATTTTGTTATAATATTACGAAATAGGAAGAAATAAAAAATATTTTTCGTAAAAAATATTTATTTTATCGGTTTCCTTTATGGAATTGTTTAAATTTAAAATACGGTGTCGGTTTTCCTGTCTCACTCTGTAAATGTAAATTATGATTATTTTCAATCTAACATACACGAAGGATCTTTTCATATATGAACATCGTGTGCGACAGATTTATTTCTTTTTTTAATTCGTTCCATAAATAAATAATAGAACTCAAACATATTAAAGTATAATATTGAAAGAAAATACTTTTTCGGAAAACAATTCATTACCAAAAGTTTAAATTTATCAAATTAATATTTTAATAAACATCGCAAAGAACGGCGTTTATTTCTCACACATCCTACGTATTCTTCTTTTTTTTTTGTTTTTGAAAAATAACACCACAAAACGAACATATCCATTCCATAATGTATAACTTATAGACTTTTTTTTCTTTTTTTTTGGACACTTCAATTTCGAATTTGAGTACCTTTTACTTTATTTTCTGATAAAACCAGCGTGTACAATGTTGCTTCCGAAACAATGAGCCAACTCGGCATTATCCGACCCTAAAAACCTAATTCAATAATAAAGCAGTTTAGTTTCTTCTTTTGAATAATACGTTAAATTCTTCTGTTTATAAGAAATTTTATAGCGCGCTGTTTACTTTCATTATTCTTGTTACTGCGGTATTTAATTTTTGTGTTTTGGTAATTTACTTGGTTTTGATACGTAAAATCAACAAAAAAGAAAAGAAAAAATAAATATCAAATATAGACTGAAAACAATAAATTAGGACTATAAAAGTAATAAACAGATTAAAATTAAATAAAAATTGACCTGCGGTAGAAGGTGGTGTAAGTAAAAAAAAAAAACAGCTGGCCAGGAGTTTTTCTTGCTGGACAGAAACAGTTATTAAAGAACAAAAACCTGGGCCACATTATCAAATGTATAATCATAATGCAAATCAACATCCATCAATTTGATTCCACCTATATCCTAAAATAAAAATGGAATTAATGTCACATATGAAATATCCAAGGGAAAAAATAATCATTATTATTAAAATATTTTATTACTGTTCCAAACGTTTTTTTTTTAATTTACATATATATCTAGGTTCGTCTACTATGGGCATTAACCTAACGAAACTGATAATTTTCGATATTTCCAACAGTGCGATTCCAACCGAGTTCCACACAAATGGAATGCCGCTATTAACAATCACTGGTTATCAGATAGTTTTTTTTTTTTTTTTTTTTTTTATTTTTATTTTTTATTTTACATGTTTGGATAACGAATATAAATGAAACTTACGAACTCACCGATCAGTTTTGGATTATAAATTCATATTCATGGTGAAGAATTATAGGTACAAATTCGTCGCTGTGAACATGCATTTCTAACCCAGAACTAGAAGTGTTATTTTTTATTTGTGATCGTTATTATATTTAACAAAGTACTCAATTTATAAACAAACATACAAATAATTATTTAAAAGTTTTTCAAAGTGCGTATTAAATTCTTTCGAAACATCGATTCGCGAATGTCGTAGTCGAGACTATAAAATTGATTTTATCTCGCTCAAACACAGCAATATTAAAAGATTAATCCGATATGTTCGAACAGGAAACCGTTAAATATCACATATCGTGAACTAAATATAAGGAAGAAATAGATGATTTTAAAAATTCCATCCATCGACATGTTGAAAGATTCAGAGTGGAAAGAAGAAATTATAATTTAGCTTTTTGAAGCGGAAAAAAATTAATTATTAATCAAACTCATTTCACTTAGTAGCGATAAAATTTTTTTTTTCTTTCTGAAAACATGTTCGGCGGTGCAAATTGATTAACAAAACTACAACTATTAGCGAGTGTATTAATAGTATACAATTTTAATTAGAATTTGGAATTTATAAATTCGTACTCTCGACCTGATTAGTCGATCGAATAATAGTTTTCATTTATTTCTTTTCAAATTGCAATCGATCGACAAATTTGAACGCACTTTCGAATTGTAACTAACAGTTAAAAATACATATATTTATTCTTTAATCAAATTGCAATCGATCGACAAAATATTCATCATTTTAATAGAGATGCGCTTATAGAAAGTAGACAGCCAGCAGTAACGCAGGATAATTAAAATATTAACAAGTAATAATGGAAACTTGATAAAACTGTATTCACCTAAACAATCTCTGGTAGTTTGGAAGTATTAAAAAACACCCTTAATGCAAGGAAAATTTTATAACGCTTATAAACTTAAAAAAGAGAAAGAAAAAAAAAATACTAAAAGAATAACTTTCCGTTAATTTGCGAAACTCGATTATAACAAGTACTAGCAAAAGTAGAGTACTAAACATAGAGTACTAAACAATCAAAATCGTTACTTCATTATATGCTTTCTGTTAATTTTTTCCCATATTTCGGTAGAATTTATTCATTGTTTTTAGTTTGCGTCGGCTGTACCTTTTACGTTACTTTTTAAATTTAAGTGTCAAAAGCTTGCATTGCTGAAATTACCTTCATAGTTCAAAAACAGCGTCAGAAAATTCAGATATAACGACATGGCAATTGAACAAATAATTTATATACGATGGCAGTGACTTAAATCTTCGGAGTTGTTGTTTACCGAATATTTGTTCACTTGGAACAAAATTTAAGCTTTAATTAGTATTTACAATATGTAAATGAAATGTAGTGTGTATTTAAACATCCTGTTTATGAAATAATAACAAAATTAAAAATACTAGAATAAACTTCAAAAAACATAAATATATTAGAGATGCGTTTCATGAAATTTCGAGATGGAAAATTTTCAAAACAACTCTAGCGTATTCAATTATTTTTATTCAGTGTTTATTATAGTATTTGTAATTTTATTATTTTAATATATAAATTTTTACTTTAAAACTAAATTCGACTATTTGTGATAAAGTTTTGCGCTTCGTTGTAGTCATGATATTTTTGCCGATCAAGGAATATTTTAAAATACTTTAACTACACTTACAAATCTGTCCGTCTAGTTCTCTTTTTATCTATTATAACGACAAATAAAAAATTTGTGTTACTGTTTGCAAAAACAGCGAATGATGCATAACACTACACGTTTAATTATGTTTGCATCCGCCTCAGAATTATTATTATATTTCTAGATATTTACATAAAAATGGTACGTTTGTGTTTGTTTTTAAGTTCTGATCTCGTTTAATAAAACATCGCTGGTAAAATCATAGTAAAGTAACATCTCCGTAAACTTATGTTTACAGGGAACTTAATTACCCGTTTGTTGCTTGTAAATATAGAGCACTCTATAAATTCTAATTCATAGAAAACATTTTACCGAATACAATGAGAACTATTTTAAATTAAATGAAATATTTTTTTTCGAATTATATGCGTTAAAAATTTAATTTTTAAATATTAAAAGTTTCACATATTACAGTAGTATCAGTTAAGTGAATAAATCGATACTTTATTATTATCTAGTAATGTAAAATTAATAATATACGTATTTTTAATGAAAATTACGAACAAAAAAAAAAAAAAAAAAAGTAATAAAAAAAAAACAGATAAATAAGTAAAATATAATTTGCCGAAATATGGATTTTTAAAAAAAGGAAAAAGTTTTAACTCGATGGAGACTGCAATATGTATTATAAAAATGAAAAAATGTTGCATTTTAAAAAGGACTAGCTTGGGTCGTTCTAATAAAAATGGCTATAATTTTTTTATTTAAAATTAATTATTACTGTCTTTTTTTTTTTGAATTTCTATATTTAACATCAGTTATTGAAAAGGTCAAGGAAAAAAACAAAAAAATCTTTTATTTGGGCGAAAGCGATTTCTTTTTTTTTATCTAGTTTTCCCTATATTTCATAAGTGAATTGTTTTACCATATTTATTTTACAATAAATGTCTCTTTCTCAAATCGCGCTAGCAAGAATTTGCTTGGTAGGCGCGTTTTGATTACTTCATTTTCATCGTTTGTTTGCATAAAATTACTTAATAAATTTGCATTTTATTCGTTCTTACAGATTTTATTTATTATTACATAAAATACACAAGACTGTACCTGAATTCCGCTGACTACAGGAATTGACTGTAACTGAACTAGTACAGACTGCATCGGACACAATTTATCTAACAGTATGTTTGATTTCGCGCACCAAATTAAATTTTCTACATCTTCTAAAACTAACAATAATTCTAATTCGGACTCCCTAAAAAAAGAAAATAAAAAGTAAGAAACAAATGCTTATAACAACTCTCTATGAATTCTCTGCGCATCTTCATTTCATATAACCTTCGAAAAAATTAATTATTAAAATTAACATCATTTCCGACCGTAGAAATCATTTTAAAATTCAAAATGAAACTAAACAATTATTAAACATTTAAAATTTCCATGGTGAATATAATTAGGAAAACAATTTACGGTAGATACCATGATTAAAAAATTAATCTTACAACTTAAAATCTTAAAACTTAACATTTCAGAAAGCTTACACTTACTATCAGTTTCTGATGCTGGTAAGTGTAAGCTTTCCGGAATGTTGAGTTTTTAAGATTTTAAGTTGTAAGATTAATTTTTTAAACATAGTATCTACCGTAAAATGTTTTCCTAAACAATTATTGCTTTTTTTCTGTGCTGCAAAAAACGTTTATATTATCGGCACTGAAAAGACTTTTACTTGAGGTATATTAAATTAATATTATAACCATTTATTTTCATTTTTTTTACTGAAACTGTAACCTAAACAGTTTTAGTTTTAACGATATTTGCAACATAACAATTAATAATAATAATAACAACAAAAGAAGCCTAGGAACTTTTATTAGTAGGAGCATTCTGCATTTAAGTTTCTTACCATTGAGTGTATTATCTGATTTCAGCTGTTATTAAATATTCTTATTAATTTTTTTTTTGGGGGGGGGGGGGGGGGGGGGGTCCACATATTTAAGTGCAACAATTGACCTGCTCGAATACAATGCCCAACGGCATTTATCACATTTAACGAATTTTCACACACAAGTCGTGATCCAGTTTGAATTCATATAAAATACGACCTACTTCATATTAACGTGTTTATAGACTATATTAAAAGAAAATGAAAATGTAAAATAACATGTAACCGTTAACTTCATTAGAAGTATATTATTTAAATTTAAAAAAGTTATGCCGGCAAATTTTTTCGGAAACTATTTGCTCGTATTCGCGTGTCCGCGTTTTTACGTTAATTACCCAAAAATTTAATTAAAAAATGATTTATGAAAAAAAAAAATAAAAGTGACGCATATTTACGAGAAGAATTCTAAGAAATATAATAAGAATAAAATTGAGAAAAGAATGCCACACGTCATTTCTTGATTATAAAGTATATACGATGTTGTACAAACTGATTAATTAATTAATTAATTAATTAATTAGTATTAGAGATACTATTTGTTTAGGCCTATGCGTGAACGATTTTTGACACTACTGGAATGTTATAAAGTTTAAATTTCGGACCGCTTAACGAAATTTTATACGGGGTAATGTAATTGTCAGGAATATATAAAGATCTATAAACAGTAATCAATGACAAATATGAAATTACTTTTTATCTGTCCTATACAGTATTTTATTCGAAACGAAATTGAACAGAACAGTACTGAAAACTGCAACACAATTTTTTTCTTTTTCTTTGTATACGTGCTTATGCAAACGCTGCATTCTTTATTTGAAGGATAAACATATAGACGAAATTCTTTTTGTAACAAATTAGAGATGACTAATTTTTAAATTTAATTATTTATTATTGTCCAAACTAACATAATGCGCTACCTGCAGAACACAGAAGGTCGCTCTTTTCGTTACGTAACGAAAACGCAACATTTAGAAACAGAGTACAATTAAATTCATGAAATGTACTCTACCAACGATGATTCATACGGAAAAAAATCACTAATTAAAACATTTAAAGAACGATTTTTAAAACAATATTGAGAAATTTCATATCAAAATGGCTTTCTTCGATTCATATTTTTTGACCAATTACAAAATAACATTCGTTTTCAGGAAATTTTAAAAATATATTGAGACATTTTTTTTTTTTTTTGAGGAACGTTCAATTAGAAGCGCAAAAAGACAGCTAAATTTTAATCTAATCCAATACTGTCGATATAAAGGAAACAGATAATAGTAATAATATGCACGGAAAGAAATATAGAATATAAGAAGCATATGCTCAGTAAGTGAGAACATAGAGTAGAAACTTCCACATAAAGAGATGAACACTCAAAGAACACAGGTGATCAGCGTTGTTACAAACAACTCTATATCATTTAGATGAACAGAACAGTGTGGAGAGCGAAGATATCGCAAATTAAAAAAACAGGAAAGACACAAAAAAAAACGTTAAAAAATATAATAATATCAGAAACGATAGCAGAATAGCGAAGTGAAGGAAACTGAAGGAATAAAGGATTGGAAGGAAGAATAGGATGGAATGAACGATTATCAATGACACATAAATATTCGATCAAAATCTAAAATAAAAATTTTTACACAACAGTAGCAGATTAGAGAATGGAATTCTTTAAAAAAGAAGCGGCAGAAGCAGCAACCCGGATCACAGAGCCAGCCGCTTCGTTACTACTCCGATGACCAAATGGATTGAAACAAACAATAAATCAATGCAACTAAAATGGGGGGAAGAAAAACGGCTGATGAATGAAGATATACAAAGAAGAATAAGGGTTGCAAGAATAATGAGGAAGAGGAAAAATAAATGGTTTGAAGGTCATTCATGGAGTCAGAAATTAACAAGGATAATTTAAAAAAAAAAAAAAAAAAAGAGGATTAGAAATAGGACGGTTTATATTGATGGTATTGAAAAAAGGATTCTGACAGTTAAAATTCAAAAGAAAAAAGGAGGCTTAACGGATGATGGACTTATATATGATGACGAAGTTAAAATATGAAAATTACTTGTCTATTTAGCTAGTAGGTCTTTCTCAACAATTTAGCTTTTTCATAGAAGAAGGGAAAAGATATCTGATATGGATGGAAGAAGAACACAGTTGTTTCCGGAAATTATTTATTACGACGTAATAAGTTGATATCATATTTAAAAATATAAACAAAAACTATATTCCCAATCCTTACGGAGATCTCACTGGGATACGTTAATCTCAGAATTGAAAACTGCCTAAACTCTTTAAGTAAAAACTATACTTTCTTCTTTGTTTCGGTTTGCTTTGTTGATCTTTCTTTTAGTTTTTTTTTTTTTTTTTTTTAGTGAAAACACAATTTTTATCCGAAACCAAATACTACTCGACGCGTTCTATATCTTAATAATAACAGCTGAATGTTAAATTTAAAAATTGTTTCTTTATTCGATGAATAATAATCGTTTACTTACGAGCAATTGGTAATTTTACAGGTAAATCTAAACACGCTGTTCAGTTGGACAACGCTCGGTGATTCAACCACAGACAAAGTTACATTATCACGCTGGGAACGCTAAACAAATAAAGTATTAAGTATATAACAATTTCCGCACATCATGGAAAAATATTCGTTCTTTTTGTAACGCATCTTTAAAATGACTATCATCACATTGATTAGTTAACAAAACACGTAAGGTACAAATAAAAAAACTATAAGTAATGTTACTTACCATAGTCTGTAAATTACTAGTTTGCAAATGACCTCTGTCGCCTAAGTTTGATCTCCAAATTATGTCTATAATGCCGATATTTAATGCATCATTCGGTAACAAGGGCTCTTTTGATACCGGCGATAAGCAATATAAATACTGTCGCGAAACATCTTTTTCAACCATATTTATATCACCGAAAACCGACTGATTTGATTTTATTTCATTTAAATCGGTAACTGAAAGATCAAACGTAAAAAATATTACATTTAATTTTATTTATTACAAAAAACAATAGCGCAGTTATTACACGATAACGTTTAGAAGTAGAAGACACAAGCAAAAAGTTATTCCAGATAACTCGATCCCGCCAATTACAGAATACGAAGTAGGAAGAGCAATAAAGGACAAAAAATAAGAGCAAGACTCCAGTAGAAGATGGAATTTTAGTAGAAATTGATGAATTAGGCGAAAGAAGAATAAATAAATATCAAGCCACATTATTTTACAGGAATTTTGAATCAAAGAAGAATCCCCAGAAAATGGAACAATGCAGAAGTTATATTGATATATAAAACAGGAGATAAGAGATGCGGAACTATTACCTAATCAGCATCCTCTCGAATATTTATAAATTGCTTATGAAAATAATTACGATTGGATTAACTCAAAAAACCTGAAGCAACTAACCAGATGAAAAGCAGGGTTTAAAAAAGAACCAAGTACGATAATACATACGTAGTTAGATAAATAATTAAAAAAATTAATAAATACAGATTATCAATGTTTTTTTGTTTGTTTTTTTTTCTCTTTTTAGCATTTATAGATTTTGAAAAGGCGTTCGTCGACTGATTAAAAACAGAAGTATGCGTATTAACAACACAGAAATATTAGTAACTCATACATAATCAACGACATATTTAAAAACGCGGCGACAACTATGATTATGGTCAACGATGCAAAAATATATATTCAACTAAAAACCGGAATAAGACAAAGAGATGCCGCTAATCTTAGAAAATACCGAACCGATTTATTTCTTCACCGGCGGATAGATTGACCAGCCCCCGACAAAGGAATTAATACAGGAATTAATACAATTTTTTTTTTTTTCTGGAAAAATTAAACGATTTTTGTCAAAATAGCAGGGGAAAAAGAGGGAAAAAGTACACTCGATACAGTAAAAATAAATCATATAGTAAATATAAACTCCAGGTAACACTTATAAATTTTTTTCGCGTAGGTAAAAAAAAGACTATTTAATTTTATTAATTCATTATATTAATAATTTAACAGGTAAAATTTGAAGCATTAATTTTTTGTATATATTGTTTTCACATATCGCTTTATTCGTATTTTTATTGTTACATAATTATGTCATAACGGCGTTCAAGTGTAGAATGCAATACGCTAAACAACGCTCTAAAGTGTAATACGTTTAGTAAGAAATAATAAAAATGGTGAAGAAAAAGAAATCCATTTAGCGAATGATGGAAACCAATTTTTTTCTATAAAGTAAAAGAGAATCTTCAATTTAGTGAAACTCCTGACTTCCGCTATTGCAGCGACAGACATAGATTACAGAAAGACTGAGAATTTTCAGCTAACCGCACAATACCGTTTATTGATGAATGGTGATAGACTTGTTTACCAAAAAGGGAATTTTCAGCTGAGTGTGAAGACCGCTTACTGTTGGACTGTGACAAGCATATTTCTCTGAGTGTTAAAAAACAAAAATAAATAGAAATTATTTGAATTTAAAACCTTAGAAAACGGACCAGTAAGTAGACGGACAGTTTATAGAATAAGCGAATAATGGATATGAGGAAAATTAAATAAGGAAGAATGAAAAATAGATGACTGCAGCGACGAAAGTGATGGACCTTCAAATACTCGGCTGTTTCTAATAAATGATTCGGTAAAGAAAATACAAATTTACGGTCGAAGTCGTAGTAAAAAACTTTACAACGATAACATAGAACTAAATTATTACAAAAACGTAAATATTTATAACGTAAAAACGTTACATTATAGATATAATTCTTTATAATGATATTTATTAATTTTTTTAAAAACATTTGGATACGCAGTTTAATAATAACTACGCCGTATATATCGGTAATGTTCCATAGAAGACCGATCGATGTTATTGAAGTATTTTAAATATTAAAATTACAGAGAAATTTTATTAAAGAATCCGACTACAATATTTTCAATATTTTCCGTATCGAAAATATCACATTCAGATCTTAAATTCTCGCCAACTATTAAAGTTTGCTATTGCGAACTGTATACTTCTGTTTTAACCATTAAATTAGTAATATGCCCAAAAGAAGGGGAAAAACAAACTAGAAGAAATAAACTAAATATAGAATTCACTGCAAAAAAATCCAACTCCCGACTCCGATATCGTTTTCTTCGCTTTACGGAAAAAACATTGATCATGTATATGTTTTTGTAAACGAGTAGATTAATAATTATCCGTAAAGCGGAAAAACAACGGCGAAGATTTTAAATAAGTATAAATGACATTAAAATAATCTTTTATTAATTTTTAAAATTAGTTATAGACATATACGTAGTAATGGTTGATAACGAAAAAAAATACGACGTATATTGGTATGTCGTTATATCAACAACGCGTACTAAATGAATAGTGTTATTTATTGCAGTAAAGATTGCTAGATCGTTATTCAATTACAGACCGAACGTATCACGCATGAACGATAGCAATTTTTGATCTCCAAGAAAATCTATGTTGATATCTCTGCGCTCAGAACGACAGGCATTTCGACGTAACTGTTGGTGCGTGCTACACTTTGCAGGCTGTACGCCGTCTAATAGAATTCGGAAAAGTCTGTCTTCGATAGTGCGAATGCTACTACAAGGTGTAATGTACGTAGACACTAATTGAGCTCGTTCGGCACTGATTACTTTTTGGAACGCACAGATATCCTCCACACCATCGTGCGCAGTAACGTTTCGTAACATCTTCATCAGAAAATTCTTTACGTAACAATACCTCGATCCTTGAAAATGGCGATCGTAGGTCTTGTTTAAATCACAATCGGTCACACTCGGATCACATGTTACACCAAAAAAACTGATTTTTAAAAAAATCGTTCCGAAAATTCAGTACCTGCTACCCCATAAGAGTAGAAACAAAACGTTTTGGTTTCGAGGCACAAATAGAGTTATATCTTCTGTTATAATCTTCTGCTTTCGATCAAGTTTACGTTTCAATCTCAAGGCTCTTGCTTATGCTGCGTTCTTTTGTCTGGGAATATCTCGTTTAGATTCAACGTCGAGTCACCCGGAACTGTCTGCCGAGCTTCTATCTCCTTTTTAGATTAATACCGTTGATACCGTTCCGTCATTCATTTGCCCAGATTCATCTTTCTTCTTTTGTTTTTGACGCGATTTAAGAAGTTCAAATTTTTATTCTTTGGTTATCGATGAACTAAATAAAAACTGATTTAATTCTTTACGTTCTGCTTCAAACAGTTACGATCACAATAGAAGTTCTTTGTCTCGCAACATTACTTACACCAAACATAACGGATGCGTATTGAATGTTGATCTGGTTTTTATTCGTCTGTTCTTGATAAACCGCTAAAACGATGGAAATCAACGTACGGATAGTTCCGCAGAACGTTATATTATTTAAACTTTACACCGAGCATTGTATTACTTAATTAATTAAAGAAATATCTATTTAGATAATGTAATGAAAGGACCATGACAGTGACACAATTTTGAGTAAATCCTAATAACCCAAAAACATGTAAAAAAAAAAAGAGAAAAAATTAAAGATTTAAACAGATATACACACACATATATACATATATCGGCCATTTTGGCCTTGACCTCTCTTGCATACATTTCTGCTGTCTCTTTCTCTTCTATACTTTGTATAAAATGATCGAAATTCGCAACGTAATTAACAAAAAAAAAGAAAAACAAGTTCAGTCAAGCATGATGTTTCATGCGCTGAGGATTCCATATGTTAAGTTAAAGATAATCATAATTTTCATTTACAAAATGCTAAATTCAAAACAACAATAATTCCAAAACAAATATTTTCAGTCCAGTTCTTTTTCACGCATTACGCAGTGTCATCATATTGTACTGCAAAAAAAAAAAAAAAATTCCAATAAATAAACGCCATTTAGTACTGGATTTTTGGAAGGATTAATTATATCATGTAAACTAAAATATTTTAGTACCAATAAATATTTAAAAACTTGTAATTGTACTTGTTTGTTTTCCGAACTTCTATATAGTTATATTTGAATACTATTACTTAAACCACCTTCCTCGTTTGTCACTATTTATTAGATTACTATACTGAGAATTTCATTTCTTAACTGTTCAATGCAGAGGTCACCGCGAGCAGGTGAGGATAGGTGTTGATACTGAGAGGCTAAATAGGGAGGTAGCCTAAGAATTACGTTGTAATTAATAAAAGATTGGGATAAAATTTGAAATACTCTCTATTTTCTGTTCAAACCGCCATAAAACAAACGTGAACAGCCGCAATAATAAATTTAAACAAATATGATTATAAACAATACATAAAAGTAAATAAAACCAAACATATAGACAGGATTGAAGATTCATAATCATAACGTAATTACTATCTTAAAAATAAGAAAAAGAACGTTGGATGAGTCATGTGTATAAATCATAATCTGGTAAACAATAAAAAAGCGAAGAGACTGTTAATAAATAACATTGATAAATTGCCGAATCTTTTTAAAAATTATCTTTCGGAACGCAGTTCAAACGCAATAAGTATTGCACGAAACCAGATGTCAGCATTACGCACAACAAATAACTAGTTGGATAAAAAGTAAATTAAGAAACTGTACGCCCACAATAATTGCTTCGTACGAAACAGAAAGGACACATATTAAATTGCTTACGTAAAATGTTATAAAATAATTATATACGTATCTACGTAAAGATAAGTAACGGATTAAAGATATAATTTTCTTCATCTAGACGATTAAAATATCTAATTAAGAAACAACAATAAGGCGGCTAAAAATGAGCCGAAAAATCTACAGACCAAAATTAGCAGATTTATAAATAATTCCCACTTTTCAGTAATCACACTACATCATTTCATGACGTCTGAATAGATTAGAAATTTAAGTCATTCTCATGTCAATTCAATCTGTATCGCTATGATTTAACGTTCTGTACATGCACATCCGGACAACAGTCAAACGCACGTAGGTGACGTAATTTAAATGTGACAATACTAATTAGAACAAAACTATACAAATTTGAAGTACAAACGGTTCGTTTAACTTTTAAAACGTATTTATTGAAAACCACTGTAAGTTGTGATCAAATTTTAACGTTAGATGTTTCAATGTTATACGTATAAGAAGTTGTCGATTTTTTAAATTAAACATTTCACAAAGCTATATTTAAAATTAAGCTGTTTACAAGTTTGTTTTTTTTTGGAAAAGCAAACTTATTTTACAATTATTTATATTTAAAACAAAATATTATTCAGTTTTTTTTCCATTCTCTTTTAGTGATCCAACCATTAACAACATTACGGCTATACTTCATAGTATCCAAACTGGTATTAACCAGATAAAAATACGTGCTCCTCAATTAGAAACTAAATCTTTGAGCCAGCACACAAAAAAAGCAAAGGAAAAAAAGTGAAATGACTGACTGCTCGTTTCGAATACTAACCTGGAATGGTAAAGACTCGAGTCAAAGAGCTCAAGAACTCGAGGCTTTCCTTAACACAAATCTTAACGACGTCGCATTAATCTCGGAAACACATTTTACAACAAAAAGTTTTATTAGAATTCACGGCTACACTACATATGAACTAACCAACCGATTGTCAGAGAACGAGAAGGAACAGCAGTGATAATTAAACGGGATATTAAACACTATTTACAGAAAGAAATACAACTGAATTTCCTACAAGCCACAGTTGCAGCAATAAACTACAATTGTGCAGACCTCAATCTAACTGCAGCATACCGTTCGCCCAATAGCAAATTTGGGAAAAGTAAATTTGTTAATGTCTTCAACCAACTCGGTCCTTGTTTTATACTTGCAGGTGACTTTAATGTAAAACACATCATATGAGGGTCACGTTTGACTACACCAAAAAAAAAAAAAAAAAGGCGCTGTACTTCTCAACACTATCAGTATATGTTGGTGCAAGTTCTTTTCATCATGGGAACCTTCTTACTGGCCAACAGATAACGCGAAGAATCCCGATCTCCTTGACTTTTTCTAATACTAAAAGAATTGCTGTCAATTATGTGCAATTAGAAGGAATTACGGACTTATCGTCAGATCATACTCAAGTACTCATGACACTAAGTTCTGTAGTAATTGAAAAAAAAAAAAAAATCCGTTAAATCTCACCAATAAATATACTAATTGGAATCTCAATTTAGAGAACTCCTTGACTGTTTAATTGAACTTAAAATCAGGATTAAAACTAATAGTGAACGGGAACAATAAGCCTAGCATTTTATGAATTTGGTGCAAAGAGCTGCGCTGGCCAGGCCACTCCAGCTCTTAAAGAAAACGATCTAAATGAAGTACTGTATCCTATCGAAGTTAGGAAACTAATAAAAGAGAGAAAACATAACAACGCTCCCGTCAGAATCGGATAAAACAAAATTTAATCGTATTAGCAATAAAGTTAATAGGCTAATCAAGGATTTCAAACATAAAAACGTCGCAAACTACTTAGAAAATTTAAGCCCCGCAACGGACACAAATTATTCACCGTGGCGTGCAACGCGACGTTTCCAAAGGCCCCACTAGTTCAAATTCCTCCTCTCAAGGATGAAGAAGGACAGTGAATCCGCGACGACAAGAGTAAAGCTGAACACTATTCGCTTCTCATTTAGCTTCGGTCTTTACAACGCATTACCTAAATTCTCAAATCGATATAACAACAGGTTAGTACCTTTCCAGCAAATAAAACCGGTAACTCCTCTTGAAGTTGCACAAGAGTTAGATAATAATATGATTCTCAAAAAGGCTCCTAGAATCGATGAAATTTCACCCAGAGCGTTTAGAGAATTACCACGTAAAGGAATTAACATACTGACATATCTCTTTAATGCCTGTTTCAGAATATAAGATACGTACCCAAATGTTTCAAGATCGCTCAAATTATCATGTTACCGAAACCTGGGAAACCAACAGAACTAATAACTTCGTATCGACCAATCTCTTTATTACCTTCCATATCAAAATTATTGGAGAAACTGCCCTTTAAGCGGCTCAGCCCTTCATTCAAGTTACCAGATCATCATTCTGGCTTCCGCAATCGACACTCTACGACTGACCAAGTGGATCAACTAAGTTAACTGAAACAACCTTTGAAGAAAAAAAATACTGTCCGGCGGTTTTTCTATACATATCGCACGCTTTTGTCCGAGTCTGGCACGAAGGACTGATCTATAAAATGAGCAACCTGCTACCGGAAAATATGTGCCAACTTCTTGAATCATATATCTCTGATAGATCCTTCAGAATTTCTTATGAAAAAGCGAAGTCCAAATTTCATCCAATACAGGCTGGTGTTCTACAGGGTAGTGTCTTAGAACCTACTCTATATTCATATTGTATACAGCTGACATTCCAACAACAGGCGAAACGATGAACACCACCTTTTGCAGATGACACAGCCATCTTGTCAATTGGCGATTCCTCAGAATTGGCCACGACCAACTTGCAATATGCAGTAGAAAAAATTAGCAAATGGACATGTGATTGGAAGATCAAAATTAATCAAGAAAAATCGGTGCACGTTATGTTACGCTTCGTAAATCTAAGACCTGTCCTATATACCTTGATCAACTTCCTATTCCGAGAGATCGGACTCCGCTAAATACCTATGTATGCATTTAGATTCGAGATTGAATTGGAAGATGCATGTCAAGATGAAAAAAGAACAAACTATACATTAATGAAAACAGATTTATCGGTCGATTGGGCGTTACTCTAAGCTTAATTTGTCTAATAAACGTATGCTTTACTGTCAAATCATCACACCGATATAGATGTATGGTATGCAACTCTGGGGCTGTACAAAGACATCCAATCGGTTGATTATTCAGCGTACTCAAAACAAGTATCTCCGAAGCATCACTGGAGCTTTCTGGTATCAACGGAACGAAGATATACATTCAGATTTAAACATTCCACGGATCGAAGAAGTTATACGCTATATTGGAGAAGCGCACGAAAATTGACTTCGCAGTCACCCAAATCTAGAGATCTTAGAGCTGCTACTTCCTGATGATGACTTAGGGCGCCATAAGCGCACGAAGCCTTATGAGCTGGTCACCTAATTTATTCTATACATATATATATATATCTATTTTGTGGATATGTGCATATACTTGGTGTGCGTGCGTGTAAGTGCTTATATGCGCATATAATTACTTATATACTTCTGTACATTAGGAGTTATGTAACTACACATAGTTTTTACTCTGTTCATGTTACAAATTTATTTACTATAATAAGAGATGATACGGAAATATATACGTGTAAAAAAAAAAAAAAAATCTCTTTTAGTATGATTACGTCTCTACATTTTCATAACTTTATTTGAAACCTGTTATTGTTGTTGTTACACACATTTAAAAAAAAAAAAAAAAAAACAAAATATACTGTAGTACTGCGGACAAATTACAATGAAAAGTGTATAAAATGAAGTAGATAATTATACGGCAACGAGAGGGTACATGTAAGTGAATGAAAACCCATTACTCTAGTAAGGGTAATAATTAACCAATAGGATATCGCTAAGCAGAGAACGGTTTTGTGATTGGTAAGAAAAAAAAAAAACGTAAATTATAAAGAGATAGGCTCGAATATGAACAGACATAAAAGAAAAAATATCAGTATTACGATTCTATTGTTGAAATAACACTTTTTAAAACAATAAAAAAAAGTAGATTTCCTTAAAATTGTTCCTCGTGATTTTCTAACATCGAAAAATCAATAACTGAGCAAAATATATGTATAAACAGAAGAAAAACTTTCGCGTAAACCGATCTAAGTGCTCTTATATCATAAGAACAGAAGGAATTCACTAAAAAATTCATGGACATCACGCAGTCGTTCTCCCAGCAGCGGATAATAAGTCAATTTTATTTATTTTTAATTTAATAGTTTACTGATAATTATACATTTGAATGTTCTCATATTTGTAAGAGAATCAACATAGATAATCAAAACTGAAATAAATAAATAAATTTCGTGATGGCATCCTTAAGTAAAATAAAATAAGTCAACATTTCATTTAGCATGCGGTGCAGATAGATAATTATTAAATAAGCGTAATTTAACAATTACAAAACATACGCGTAAAAATATTACTCACATAAAACGTAATTCAAAAATACGTAATTATTCAAGAAGTGGTAATAAACTTCTAAAAAAACAAACGTGAAAATCACAATTTATTTATACATTTTTCCCGAAATTTAGAATTTTTTTGTTACCTAACTGCTAGAAATAATGTGAAAAAACATCGAAATTTACGATATAATTACTTTAATAAAATGCATGCTCTTCAAATTTCACAGACAGAAGAGTAGCTACCAATAAGTTTATTTAAAAAAAAAAAAAAAAAATCCATTAAAACGATCCGTAAAACGTATTATTATTCTAACAGCAGCATCCGATTGATTGCGAACTAGATGTGTGCACACACTGCATGCAACTTAAATATTAGAAAAATTCAAATGTAATGGAAAACGTTATTTCAATAAATATAATACGTTAACGATATTTTCGTTAATGACACTGAGACATTGAAACTCTTGCACAGCTCGAAAATCTATCTATAAAACTTATTGTAATACACGATAAAAGTGAAATTTTAAGACATACCAGAAAAATTTTCTGATGTTTTTAATTTGATCGTTTCATAACAGATCGGACCAGCCGTAGTATTCTGCACTTCCGCTTCCACATAAACTTCATCAGACTAAAATAGAATGCATCTGTGGTAAATAAACGGAATAGGAACGATATTATAACGAAAGAAAGGGATCAGGGCCGAATTTGAAGAGGATGTTGAAAATTTTTCTTTAGACATTGATTTTATAAATAAACGTATATTTTTTCGATTCTAATGCGTTTATATTAAATAAAAATTTCTAACATTTTTATTTAAATATTAATAGTTTCCATAAGTAAACTACTTACTATTATATAAGCATTAATAAAAAAAAAAAAAAAAAACTCGTTAATTGTAATCAAAAATTATACATAAAACATTTATAAACTGCGTAAAAATACAGAGTAGGTAATACAAAAAATAAACGTTCAAACAGAAAATTGAACATAAAATAAAATACGCTCAATAATATACAAGGAGGATTTTAAGAATGTAGAAGTTTATAAAATTGAAAAAAACAAAACTGTGACACATTAAAAACTTTTCGATCATATATATATTATATACGTATTGTCACAAAAGACTACGTACACTAGGAATACTTTTTTTTTTTTTTAAATTAAAATATATTTTTACATCTTTTCTTTTCAACATAGAATATGTATATTATCAGAACGTATCGACTGACTTATTAATTCTATATTATATTAATTTTTACGAAATAATTAAATAACTTTTTTTTGTTTTTTTTTTTTTATTTATTTACAGCAGTACTTATTGCCTTTCGACTATGATTACTTAATTAACATTGATTTAAAGATAACGCATTAGCTCCGTATTAATAAGGTATGTGTGTAACTTATGTGTTATTGGCATATCATCCCGGAGAACACGCTTTAAAAACGATCGGACCTGAAGTAAATATCATTATTACTTCACTTAAATTACCGTAATTGAAGCATGTTGCATTTAAAATAAAGAGAAAAAACTAAAAACACAGTCCTTGTACTACCAATTTAGTGGTTTAACAAAACAAAAATAAAAAAAATAAAAAAAATAAAAAAAAAGTCGAAGAAAGTGATCAAACAATACACAGAATGTATTATATCTTTTTGCATTTTTTAATCCAAGAACACCTCTGTTCGATGTTTATTAACAAGATCTTTCATTAAAACGTAATATAACTGAAATAGTTTAAAATTTATTCACACTTTTAAAAAGGTAAAATAATTTTCTAAATTAAAATTTGACTTACTTCTGAAACGTAAAATTTCGTTTTAACATCAAGCGGTTTTAGTACTTGAAATTTGAAAAATTTTCTAAATGTAAAACCTTCATTATAAATGACTTCACAAACTAATCTGAAAAATTTTTAAAGAAATATGAACATTTGACGTTAGACCAAATTTATATTTAAATAGATACAAATGAATACATTAGTGCCTATTGAAAAAATATCATTGACGCAAAAAAAACTCATTTTCCATAATATTTAATATTTTCCAATTAGTATTGTAAAATTAAATGAAAATAAAAGACTTTTAAAAATGTAAATGTACGACAAGTCTTCACATGTATTAAAAATTTAATTAGGATTAATAATAGAATTAACCAGTACGTTAAACACGACCTATTTATTTAAAAAAGGAGTAAAACAATTTTTTGAAAATTAAAGATTTGATTTATTTCAGAAATAATGATTTTCTATAACTATTGGAATATATGTGACTTAAAAAAAACATCCAGCAACTATACAATGTAATACTTACATATGAGTACCTATTTCTTTAACTTCATGTTGAATAATTTGATCATATGTATCATTAGGAACAATTATTTTCTGATCATTATCGTCGATTAACATGAATCGTTGAGAAGAGGTCTGCAAATCAACCTACAAAAAAGGTCGGTTCACATTAAACATTTCATACTAGTCTTAAATCAACGAGTAAATCTGATGTTGAAAAGAAGCGATGGTACACGAAGCGATAAATGAGCAATTTATTTTAAACACTTGCAAATCTTTTCAATGCTAATACAACAGTTTTCAGAAGTTCTGAGAACAGATGAATTCATTACCAAACGAGACACTGGCTCAACGTTAAATATGATGTAATTTTAAAAAAGAAACAAAAAAAAACAAAAAACGCGGTATTTAAATACTAAAACTAAATAAAACAAGATGGAAAATAATTTCAGCCATATTAATACACTACTTATAAACTCTTCACTATTAATTTCTAAACTGACAATTCGGTCTATCATAATCTATTAAAAATATATAATATATTTAGTCAATTTTTTTTACGCTTCCGAATAATTAAATATTAATATTTCATTAAAAAAAAAAAAATTAATACTACATTTAGTCTGAAACTATTATATTTTTGGTAAATCTGAACAGTAAATACGGCAAAGGAAGAAACTGGTCTTCCTATCCTCTAGTACTCTTTAAAACTGTTAGATCATAAATTATTTTTACTTCTGTTAGGTGTACGTATATGGTATGTTGTTAACATAAACTTTTTATTTTCTTTCTTTATTTTTTATTTTTTGAAAATATATATATTTATTAATATTTACACATTTCCTCGTTAAGCCATACGCTTGTCGACGAGTTTTCTTACATCTAAATATGCCTACATTATACTACTTATATACTACACAATTTTATCGCCGCGCAAATATTTTATTACAAACTTATCCTATTTTTCCTTATTTCTAATTTAGCTGTAACTAATCTATCCTTTATTTTATTTATTTATTTTGTTCCGTCCCTTTCCCTTTTTTCACTTTTATCACTATTTACGTACCCTCTTCTCTTATTTAATGCTTTATTATTGTTTATATATTTCCCTCTTTCTGTAACCATTCCTTTATTTTCTATTTTTCATCCCAATTTTTTCCTCCTCTATTATTTCTTTAGACATTTTATTTAATAACTGCGTTATAATGTATTTGTCTGCTCTCCCATCTTTGTTTTAGCTAACGGCAGTTTGTACAAATAGTTTTCCCTCTGCCCGTATTCTATTTTTATTTTTATGAATAAATACATTCCCTTAACGCTCAGTACGTCTTCTTTTTGTATTATTTCACTTTCGGTCTCGTATTTGTGATCTGATATTAATTTCAAGCATTTTATTTTGCAATTTACTTATTTTCCCCGCGTATGTTTTCCTAGCCATACCATTAATATGTTAAAGTTTTATGTCATTTAATATTCAATATTTTTTAATTTGGAAATTAAAATCATTGGCACCATTGTAGTTTTTAGTAATATACTGTTAAAGAAAAAAATCGTGAGCGTTATATTTTTGTGTTATAATCCAAATTTTAACAATCATTAAATATCGAATTATATTTACCTTAAGCGTTATATTTTCTACTGCTTCTTTACTATGATTATGAATACAGATAAAGCAGGAAAACATTTCACCCAGGTATATACTTCTAAAAATTAAATATTACATTATCGTTTATTAAAAGAATTATTCATTTTAAAATTAGAACACTTTATTTGAAAATAAATATATATATATTAATAATTAATACCCAAAATTCTGGGGAACTAGCAAAAATTCCCCTATGGTTATCGTTTCGGCTCCATTAATTACTGTAAAATCTTCTTTCAACTTTTTTTCAAAATGATTTGCGACCAAGTCATTTGGTTCGCAAGTTACAATTACTGGTGTTGCGTATGTCGGTTTTGTTAATCGCATCACTGAAACATTGAAGACCATTTAAACTTTATTTAAAGAAAAAGTTTTTTTTTAATTCCATCGTATTATTGCAAATAAACAAATTAATAAAAGAAAAAACTTAACTATAAAGTTAAAGATACATATATTTCTATCCCATATTTATTTTAGTAACCGGTTTGTGCGTCACTTGTTTCCTGATTGCATGTTACATTTTAATTTTTATAAATCTATAATATTCTATGTAGTTTTAAACATGATAAGTTTTAAAAAATAAGTAATTAAAAAAAAATACCATCATTAACAGATACTGAATCATGTACTTTTAATAATTTAATTTATGTATATTAGAGAAAATACCTATTAGTGCACTGAAATGAAGTTCTGTGACAAATATTAAAAAAATGTATCAAAGCTTTACATTTAGTCGATGACCTGTATTTAGAGTAAATGAAAGTAATCAATTCGAAAAGAAACTTTTTTATGCAGTAAAAGAACAGTTAAATTATAAAATCCTTTACATGAATTCCAATTTAAAAACTGAAATTCTTTCTTAATAATAAAATAATTAACTACAAAAATCGAATGCAATTACCTTTCAAAACCAGAGGATGCGTAACTTTTTCTTTAACATCCATTAAAATAATTTAAAATTAATTTCATTAAAGTTTATTTACAAAATCAAAATTTCGGTGTCATTTAAGGATAAATTGCCGGTAATCTCTATACTACATTTTTTTCTCGAAACTAATGTTGATAATTAAGCCCTATCGCTGTTGTGCATAGACAAGATTATAATTTAATCATGGCGCCATCAGGTGGTAACAAAGAGTACTATATGTAACTGACTAGTAGAAGTTATAAAACCGAATTGCAACTCAGTGATTAGTAGATAAATAATAATATAGTGTACATTGTGAGTTTGCAAAATAAATGAACAACTTTGACACGGTAAAATCGCTTTTTATAATTGCATGCAAATTTTACGTTAAACAATTCAAAAACATTTGCAAGTAGAGCAAGTTAAAATTTCGAAACAATAAGTTTTTGATTAGGTTTTATTTTTAGTGAATCCTACATAAAACAAATTTTAAATTATCTAAAATTCTATATTGTTTACAATTTAAAAATTCAAACACATTCGAGTTATAAACGAACATAAATTATTTTACAAAATTTGGAATCGGTATTTATGTCGCATTTAATTAAGCACATCTCTGCGCAAGTTCTCGTCAAACGTATAACAAATAGTCTTGCTACAATTAAACAACATTGTAAACATAAATAAATTTCAAACAATCGTCTGATGGTGCTGAAATCGCAGCAATCGTTAACATGAGCGGATAAAGCCTGATAATACCACTCTCTGAACCGACGTCACTACAATGACAACCCTGTGGATGACGTCACAGAATACAAACATAAACAATGACTGAAAACTATAGAATTTTCGAAGAAAATCACACACCAACTAAATATTCAGCTATTTTGAATATAATTATCCAATTTGACACATTGTTAGTGTTATTTTTGTGTTTTTTTTTTTTTTTCATTTGAATCTATATTTCCCTAATAATTAGCACTGGTAATCAATGATCTAGGGAGGGGAAAAGATAAGTCACCAGCCGTCAGTGCAGGGGAGAGGGCAAGATAAGTCGTCAGCCACCAGGGGGGGGGGAGGAGATGATAGAAAGAGGATATGAGTTATAGGAAAAATAAAATTTATAATTTATTAAGGCTTAACATTTTATTAAACAAGAATAAAATCATAATTAATACATCATTTTTGTGGGTTTCTGGTAAATTGTTCTACTACTTTATTATAAAAGTCTTCTAAATTGCCCATGATTACACTCCTGCGAATACTCATTATGGCCAGTTGATTAAGTTTCGAAGTTCTACTCCCCCCCCCCCCGTGACGACACCCATATTGGTAATACTTCATTTCCATCTTGCTAAAATTTAACTTTTTTCATAAATATGTTTCCATAGTAAATTGATAATAATTTAAATCAGCCATGTTTATTATAAATGGTGAGGCAGAAAAACTAACTATATTTTAAATTTAAATATCTTGATAAAAAAAAGCAATAAAATAAAAATTTTATACTAAAAATATTTTTTATAACTTCCAGAATTTAAATGAGAACCACTATTTTCGATGCATTCCTTCAGTTGTTTTTCAAAATTGATGAATACTTGTTTCAATGTAATTTTCCAAACCACATCAACTTCGGCTTGAATATTGTTTTTTAACTTTTCCAGTATATCTACACAGCGTTTTAGGTGACCCCATAGGAAGTAATCACAAGCTGACAAATCTGGCGAGCACAGTGACCACAAAAATTGATTGTTGTGTAAGATAATATGTTTGCTAAAGTATTTATAGAGAAAGTTCAACGTTTCCGCCCCTATATAGCAAATTGCATTACACCTCCTATTACTGCCTAGCTTTATATTGACGATTTGAACATTTATTTATCTTCCAGCCTTCTTTCCGATGCCCAAAATATTCTCCAAAAAACAATAAATAAATTACAATCCTGGTCAAATACCAATGATCTAATGTTCTCTCCTTCCAAAACAATATATACTGAATTCCATAAAAGATGTACTGTCTCACCTGCTATTTCTTTCACATTAGATAATAAGCTTCCAATCTACAGTGAAATTCTTGAAACTATTGTTTGGTTGCAGGTTATCCTGTCGTCTACACATATCAGGTTTAAAAAAAAGGTGTTTAAAATCCCTCGGCATCATTAAATGTTTATCAAATCCCAAATATAATATCCACCCCAAGCTCCTTCTCTCAGTATGTCCATCATCTTATCTGAAATCGTGTACAGGTGCCCGGTCTACTCCCAAGCATGTCATTCCTTAATAAATTCATTAGATGTAATCCATAATTCTGCCCTTTGTTCAATACTAAGAGCTCATCGAACTACTCCTGCATCCAGCATGTTCAATTAGTTGGGGTGATCGCCATTGTCATACTATGGAAACTAGTACAGATGATGCAATACTCTTCTGTCCTTAACATAGTCTCCTTTGGCTATTATTAATTTCTCATGCATAACAAGTTTCTCAAATGATCCTGTGTCCGAAGTCCTTAACTTATTAAATTTAAATAACATAAACCCAATAAACCCTATATACCAAAACCTCACATTAATCCCTCCATGTGAGTTCCCAATAATAAAAATAGATGTATCATTTAAAAATAATTTCAGACAGCTACCAACTGACGTTATTGAAGTAGCTAAAAATACAATAAATATACTGACCATGTTATACTCTACACAGATAGTGCTAGAAATAACCTCACCACAATCAAATCGCCGACAAAATGTGCCTTCATAGCATCAGATAAAGTGTATTCTTTCTGACTTGATGATGGCTGCACAGTACTGGATGCAGAATGTACACCATCCTATGCAGGCTACAATATATTTCTTCTTGCAAGCCTAACAAAAAGACATCAATAGTCACTCTCTGGCAGCACTAGAAGCCATATCCAACCCTAAAGCAAGAAATATAATAACTATTCCAATCCTTCATATTGTCATTGATACACAGAAGTCTGAAAGCCAGGTGAAGTTTATGTGGGTTCCCAGACATGCTGGAATACCATGAAAAGAACGGGTGTATGTAATGGCACAGACAGCACTATGAGCTCCATAGAACCGATATTTACCACCCCCTTCAACCATGGCACAATTCTTTTTAGTGAAAAGCAAACAAGAATGGAAGGAACAATGGACTGTGTGTCAGACTTTCCTGTCCAGAGTAAAGTCAATGACCAAACCATGGTGGCCCCCAATGAATTGTTCCCACAGAGACTTCAGTGTAATCAGCCGACTGCGAACAGGTCATACCACAATCTCACCCGACCATCTTTTAAGTGGGCCATTTTCTCCAACTCAGTGCCCTTTCTGTATGGGAAGTTTCATCCCAACCGTTCAGCACATATTAATAGAACGCACAGTATTTATATCAACACAGACGTTCCTACCATATAAAACACTCCTCAATATGCTAATAAACTACCAAACAGCAACAATCTCAATCATTAATTTTCTTAAAATAAACAAAATAGCTAAAGTAATATAGTCGCAAACCCTGCTCAGTATGTTGTGATAGCCGCAGCATGTAAATATGGCAGACTGTAGCTTAGGGGACTTAAAAAAAAAAAAAAAAAAAAAAAGTGATCAACAAAAGAATTTCAATAGTTCAAAATAAGAAACATATAGACGGTTATAAAGCAGCATGGAAATATGTATATTTATTTTTAAAAAAAACAAACAAATTAGATAAAAAGAAGAATTCAGTTGTCACAAAAGACTATGAGTAGATAAATCAAAATATATATGAAGAGATGCATTGATTACAAATGCAGTAAAAATGTAATTAGCACATTGTTTATGTTCCCCACATCCATGTAACAATAACAGATGTGGACTGCAATAGAAAGACAAAAAACATATGGAGAGCTTTGAAATGTGGTTAGTAGCATATGCTGAGAATACCTTGGACAGCCAATAAATCAAATATAAATAAGCTTAATATTAAGAGAAGGTTATTGAGTAAAATGACAGCTAGAATTAGAAAACTTTTTCGTCACACTATGCGGTTGAGAAATTACATAAAGCGATTAATAATATAAGAAAGAGTAGATGAAGAGTCTTTTTGTGGAAGAGTGCATACCAGTTGGATGGATATGACACACAAAACAGTGAAGAAATTGTCTGTGGAATCTGTAAGACAAAGCAAAGATCAGAACCAGTGTTGGAAAATAGTGGAGCAAGTAGTAATATCAAAACATTGTTTAGGGAGATTATATGAAAATGACTCTCTACAGTCTCTACTCTGATAATCTTTTTTTTAGTTTACTGCTTAAGGTGGAGATAAAAACAAATTTATATTTCTACAAAAGTAGGGAAGTAAGTTAATTCATTTAATCTGCATTAATTTGATATAAGCATTGTATCTTCTACAAGTTAATATACTTTTTGTGGTTGATTATTTTTTTGTTGTAATAGTATACAAGTTAATTGGATAACTGAGAATGGTTAATAAAGTCTGATTTCATTTTACATATTATAGTTATCTTCATAGTAGAATATTAAGTTAGTATGGCCAAATGGCAAGCTACTTAGCCGCCAGGCCATAAAAAAAAAAAAAAAAAAAAAAAAAAGTTAGTAAATATAAAGAATTCTGTTAAACAAATAATAAATCTATAAACTTATATATTATTATAAAACATTTAATACAAAATCACAATAATATGACAATTACATACAATACAAATAATTAAAATTTTATTACAAATTAATAAAATTTCAATTGTTTGTATTATATTCAATTGGCATATTATTATGATTTTTTATTAAATGTTTTATAATAATATATACATTTGTGCCAGTAGTTTATAAAAACTTTGTGTTTTACTTACCATAAATGTATACTGGCCATTTGATATTGAAGAATAAAGAAAAATGAATGAACCAATACTAATTATAGTGATTAATAAAGTAAAATTGGTTACAATAAAAGTTTAAATTAGTATGAAAAATTTTGACAAAAAATTGTTACATACACCGATCAAAAAATAATCTGAACAAGTCTTTGCAGTGAAGTATTTCTATGCTTTGTCATATTGCTTTATTCATTTTATGTTGCCGTTTTTCAAATTTTTTTTGATTATCACAGCTGTGTGTTACTCTGAATTGTAAAATTTTAATCAGTGCAAATAAAAGTGAATTATTCCCAATAATATTAATATATATATATTTAGGCAAGGGCGTCGCCTTTCGATGAGCCAGGGAAGGGCATGATGAGTTGCCAGTCGCCGGGGGGGGGGGGGGGCAAGATGATAGAAAGAAGATATGAGTTACAAGAAAAATAAAATTTATAAGTTATAAAGGCTTAATATTTTATTGAACAAGAATAAAATCTTAATTGAAACATAAGTTTTCCAAATTGTCCATGATTACGGGGCTATGAATATTAATCAATGCCAGTTGATTAAAAAGTTTCATGGTTCCAGGGGGGGCAGCTGCCCCCTCCCTACCCCCCGCTAGCGACGCGCATGTATTTAGGCCTTTTAGTTATCTTTGTTATAAAATTGAATTATTTGCAGTTTAAACATTTTGGTTCAAATTAGTTGGTTTTTATTTTTCATTTTCACTGGTTCAAATAATTTTTTTTTAACAAATTAAGTATTCGTTTTATTAATTTAAAATACTGTAAAACAAAAAAACAAACAAGTATAGAAGAAGGTAAACTTTATTACACTTGAATGACACATATACATATATATGTAAAAATTGTTTAAAATATTTTTAAAAGTAAGCATTTTTACACATACATCAAACTATAAAATATCCTAGTTAGATATTTAATTTGAATTTAGGTTCTTTTTTTTTTTTTTTTTTTTTTTTTTAAATAAAAAAGTAATTGTAATAGAGCAGGTTTACATAATGAAATTTGTTCACTATTCTGTATAACTATTTAAATTGGTAGTACAATATTAAGTTTTTAATTTGATTATAAAATTATTATGTTGGAAAATGATAAACTGAAAATAATTTAAAAAAAAAAATTTAAATAAAAAAAAGAAGATAAATATTTTCTACGTTTTATCTGTTAAATAAATTAATGCAATGACAAATAAAGTCTTCTCATATGTACAAGATTTGTATATCATAATTCAGTTTTCAGAATGTAAATGACGATATAAATTGGTTTTTATAATGTGCATCTGGTGTTTGTTGTAAAGGAACAAAGAAAAAAAAATGAGGAACTTTCATTTGTAGAAAAACTAATAATAAGTTTATTAAAGATAAAGATGGAATTTTGAACGGCAAAGATCATTTTGATAACTATACTAATGGATGCAATAAATTATAGTGACTAGATGGAGTAAAAATTTCTCATCGGAAAAGATCATTTTTTGTTGAATGACAAATATGCTTAATGTATTTCTGCTCTACTCGAAGGATCACGTAAGACTGACAATTTTGCTATTTAAATATATATTGTTTTAATTCATTTGCCGCGCCAATATTAAACATATGTCTTATCACACCATCAAAATGCAATTTTAGTACAATAATAAGGATAATGTTACAGTAACAATAATAATAACAATTTAATAATACTAATAATATAAGAATAACAGTAATTGCATAATAATAACAAAAATAATGAAATAATAGTATAACATGAAATAATAGTATGACATAAAAACATATTATTGCTAATTAATATTCTAGCTTTTTAAAAGCTATTATCTACAAAATTACAATACGTTATTTTTACAAAAACAAACAAAAAGAACAAATATATATATATATATAGTAGATTGAAAAGAAATCGATATAATTCATATATAACTGAACATTGATGTTTTAAAGAACTATTCAACACTTACAATTAATGGAGACGCGTATGCTCCGAATTTTCATGATTTTATTACTAACTATATTAATATATTGATTTATTCTCATCACAACATTCTTCAACACTTCTAATATTTAAAATATAAGGTTAAAATTTTATAATGCCGTAGAAATTTAAATATTTTTAGTAGATTCGAGTCAGTTATATGTAAAACAAGGTACTGGTTTTTTATGTTCAACAGTAAAGCCGGTTTGTATCTTTTGAGTTAAAACTAATTCTGATGCTTTGATGGAAACAATGTGTGAACATGACTTTAAATAATTTATTTCAGCAATTTTAAACCAAAAAAAGTAGTCAAAAATTGAGAAATACAAGTAAGCCTGAGAATAAATAAAGTTGCACCCTACCCTGAAATAAAGTTACAAATCAAAAATAGATAGGAATAGTGAAAAGTAGAAAAAAGGATCAACTGTTTTCATTATTTGATTCATTTTGAAAGGGCTATAAAAGTTTAATATAAGTATCATTGTTCGTTTATTTTATATATAAGTTTGATACTTCGGACCTTGCAATTGGAAATCCCTCTGGAACTGTGGATTAAACAAAAAATCAATTGCAATTAACTACGTTATTCTTAATAAAATAATTTATGGTTGGCGTAACACTTGGTTTTATTTTTATTGTATATTTTAAAATGTAAAAAGAAAAAGTTACATATATCATAATGTTTTTTCACATAATCTTCGGGATGTAAAAATAAAGTAACTTTTTTTGGTTAGATGAGCTGATGAAGAGTATTGGCTTAACGATAAAGGAAAGTATATACTATTATCAGATTATTCTTATTACAGGACACAGTTTTTGCTTGTGAACTTATTGAATATTTTAACCATCAGTTAAAGTTATCCGTCGTAAATTAAAAAATAAAATTATTTCAGTTTTAAATGAAGTATAACAATTTTAAAATGAATAAAACATTGAAATGCATAGCATATTTAAGTTTTATATATATATCTATATATATCTATATATCTACATATATATATATATATATATATTGTTTGCATTTATATTTTATTAAAATTGTAATCAACTTAACAATTAAAAATACTGATTTCGTAATAGGAATCCAAAAAACAAAATTTCGTCTATGGTTCATTTTTGAAATGAATTTATATAAAATTTTTGTAAATTACGCTAAATGATGTTATTTATCTATTATTTTTGAGTATATATTTATGTATGTATATAATTCGTGAATAAAAATATTTTATTTACACTTAGTTGGACTAATTGTGAAACTAAATCATTATTATTGGTAAAAAAACAGTGAACTTATAAATATAAAATAAGGTTAACTTTACGCAATGCTAATTTAGAAGAGAAATACACGGTACTTACAACAGTCGTCAAATTAACAAAAACTTGATATATTCCGTTGTTTTATTACTTGTAAAAATAATTCGTTTACTGTTCGAAAACGCCGATTTTTATTCGTCTCCCTTCGGTGGCTCCTTATATGTAGTTAAATTATTCGAATACAAAAATTATATACACATAATTAAGACTAATTAAATGATTTGCCTTTGTAGTATCACACATGTACGAAATTGTTTATTTCTATAAATTAACAAAAAAATTAACAAGAAAGAAAAGGGATAAAAATACGCAATAAAAAACAGGGTATAATGTACAAAAAACGATTAGAACAATGCAGGGTAATTAGAGTATTTCATTGTGAAAAAAAGCTGCAAAATTCTTAAAATTATTTATACAATTTTTTATTTTTTATATATAATATATATATATGAATAAGATTTAAAAGTAACAAATGGCTTCAAGGGTGCTGCTCTTCGTAGCTGTTTGTATTGCATAGCGTTTGTAGTTTATTTAGATAAACGTTAAAACCGGGCTTCGGGCTGAAAGTTGAATTTGCATGTACGGCGGCGCCACTAACCGGCATTCTGCCGTGTTCCAGCACCGACATCATCATATTATTCCGGAAATTGTAGTAATCTTTTAAACGATCGCTGTGGCCGCGAGTCATTGCTTCATCTCCCTGCGCATTATCCGAAATAAAATAAATTAGACAATTGGATAAAAATAAGAAGAAAAAGAAAAAAGAGGGGCAGTGAAGAGATGTTAATCTTTTATTCGTATGTCCCTTTGGGTGCTTGAACTCATGCTTCAGAGTTTTAACTGTTGGTCGAATTAGCTAATGTGAAGGTAGATTATTATTTCCTTTTGCCACATAAACGAACCAATAATGCAGGGCACATCTCATTCGACCAAGTAAGAAGTTTTGGAAGAGAAATGATTTTTTTTTCTTTCTTTTTTTTTTTTTTTGAATTAAAAGTCTTAAACTCTAAATTTTTTCATACAGTTTTGCACTTACCGAATTTGTGGTATCATTGGTTGGTTTTTATAATTTCATGAGATTATTTAGTGTGTACGTTAAATTTTAGTGACGTCTGTTTAATTTTTTACTCCCAGGCTGAAGTCAACATAAGTTAAATGTTTTTTTTTTTTTTTTTTTGATCCATTAAATTGGCTAAAATCTATCTAAACTGTTATGTTTATAGATACGATGATGGAACAAGTCTAAAGATCGCTGCTCAATAATGACCTTTGGTCGCGTATTTGTCAGAAATCATTTTTTTAATCTCAATTCAGCTATTTTGTGTTCATTTATTCATTTATTTTTCTTTGATCGGTCAATATGTACCTGAATATATTACTACTATTATTATTACTGTTACTATTAAATCGAAGTAATAAATTATAAACTTTGGTTAAGTATTATCAGGTTGGGATATTGCTTGTTTGTGCGCAGTAGAGTGAACACAGTAAAATCGATATTCTGGAAAAGAACTGGCCGATAATATAGGAGCGCGCCAAAAGATTTTTAATCAAGTAATTTTTTTTAAAATAACCGATTGAAAATGTCGTCTATTTAACCTATCAATTGACTTTTACTTTCAGCTGAATTTAGTATTAATGAATGTACCAGCGCGCATTATGTGAATGTTATACAGGTACATTCTATACTGGCGCAGTATTCTGGATGTTTATAATATTACGGAAGACTCCATTTTTTTACTTTTAAGAATGGTTTTCGTTATATTTAGGCTTTATTTATTATTTAAACTCATTGTTAAATATATTTATGACAAAAATAAATTTAAGTGTTAACATTTATTTTTGTCATAAATATTTAGGCTTTACGAAATATCAGTTTCAATTAAACTATTTACAAGGTTTTTTCAGTTTTTGTGACAGTTTACTCTATTTGAGGTTAGTGTATTTTTCTTTTATTTATTCGCGAACGATTTAGTGTGCGGTATAAAAATTAAATTGTTTTTTATTAATTTTTTTTTATTGTATAGGAAGTTTTTTAGCTGGGCAAACATATTGATGGGAAGTATTCTTATTTAGCGCGGAACATTAGATTCGTGTAAATATAATATTCGCTGCTTATTACTGCTTATTCATTTTTTTGTGGTATTAAGTAAATTAAAAAACGTGTAGATTACGTTTGATTATGACGAAAATACGATTGATCGGTCGTAAGTGATTATTCGATTTCGCAGTTAAAATTAAAATAAATATACCGATTGGAAACGAAAAATATTAACCTCTTACAATGATGGAATAACTTTTTTTTTTTTTTTTTTTCGGTTGATGAGGTGTGTGACAAAGAAAGTAGTCAGGAGAAAAGAAAATTATTTATTTATTTTTAAAAAGATGAACGGAATAATAAGTGGGTGATGTAACTGAGTATTTTCAACGTGAAAAATGGTATAACTTACATGGTGTGTGGAACTGTTTAGTAATTATAAAGGAGGTGAATTCTTTTAACCGGTTGTATTATTACGGGGTAAAAGAGACATTCTAGAGGTTTCTCAAAGAACTGGACGATTTTAGTGTATGGGAGGTTATTGCTTCTCTGAAGCTCATGTGGCTGAATGTCTTATAGTCGAATTCGAGAACGTTATTTGATTTTCTCTCTTGACCTTGTGTCGTCCATGTCTAGCATAATTTTCTTTTCTTTTTTTTTATATTTTTTGATCCTTTTTTTTTTTTTTCCGTTGGTATAAAAATTCTAGCATTTTGGATGATGTGTTCCTCGTAAATCACTAAAGTAGTTGTTGGTATTTGCGAAAACACTAAAGATTATTTTAGTCACTCTGTACATGGTTGTGTAAAAGAAAATGTTTTTTACAATATATATTCTTGCGCGTGCGTATACATATGTTGTGTGTATGTTAAACAACGCAAGCTTATAATCACCCTGTGTGAAATTCAGTTCAACGGAGACTAGGCTTGTAACGAGGTAACTTGTTCAATTAAACCCCCTAAAATGCGCTGTTCGGAATCAAAAGAACATTAGTGAAATCAATTTCATTTTACATTGAACTTTATAATCTTTTAATAATTTGTTGGGTAATTTTTAATTTTACAAAAATTGTAAAATGGAAAACTCGGAATTTTGTAATTTATTCGATGTTACTCGTCGGAAAAGTCTATTGCGCGCTTTACGCCTCGTCATTATTATACTCGTATTTAGTACGTTGTAATAATTTTATTTCATATTTGAATAATTTGATAAAAAGTAAAATAGTGTGATCCGTTAAGAGTCGATATATAGGTACGTGAGAAAGAAGGAAAAAAATAGTTTGCACATGGAATACGTAATAAATCGATGTTGCGGTAGAATGCGAGGGATTTGTTGTGTTCGCGCTACATTTTTCATTGAACGGTATTCTCGATTTTTTGAAGCAGCGAGGGACCGACCCTTTGGAAAGCTGAATTTTTAGAATTGAGTAGAAAAAAAGAAAAGAGATTTTTATGACGTCCAGTGTCCGGTGTAAGACGAAATTGACAGTCGTGTTACTAAGTGTAGACATATATGTTATATTAACAAAAATATTATACACAGGCAGTTAGGAATATGTTCTGACTCAAGAGTCATGAGCGTACCTTATTCTCAGTTCTAAGATGAGCTTCTATTACACTGATATCGCTTTTCAAACGCAACATTTGCGACTCCACACGAGCATTCTCTCGCTGAAGTTCGGTTATCTCCGCTTCTAGCATGTACAAATCTTCCCCGTTTCCACCTCCACGAACTGGACTGTCATAATCTAAGAAAAAAGGGGCCATTAATTCTCTAATAAGAAGAGGGTAATTGACATTATTTATTTGTAATCTGTTTAGAAGGTTTTTTTTAGCTTTTTAGAAGCTGCATTATTGTTATTATTATTGTTATTAGGGTTCGGATTTTACATTTTATGCGTATTCTTTTTGCTTATAGATAACGTTTTATTATTGCTTGTATCTAGGCGCTTCATCAAAGGTTGTAGATTTGAAATACACCAATTTAACAGCGCGCATAAATGCACACTTCGGACATTAGTGTGTGTAAATATAACAGTTTGGACATTTTGTGCATATTTTAAGCTTTTTACGTTAGTTTTAATAATTTTTTACGTAAAGAAAACACACAAATGATATATGTTTGAAATTGTCAAAAAGGTCGCGGAGGAAGTATTATATTAAATTTCTAAAGAAAGGTAATCATTCTTTGCTTTTTGTGCAAGTCTATTGTTGGATGCTTCACAGCGTTTTCATTAAACAAAAAAAGTCTCTAGTTTGATTGTTTTAATATTATTATTATTATATATATATATATTTTTTTTTTGATTGCGCATCGAAAGGTAAATTGTAACGAAAAAAAAAAAAAATACTCTTCCTCTTGTCTAAATATTATAGTTACCATTGTTAATATATTGTTCACGGAGAAATTAAATATGATATATTTTTTTGAAATTAAAAAAAAAACTAATTTTTGTAACATTTTTTTCTTTATAAATTTTTCATTCTTACAGATATTCCGCGGATTTAAAGTTTTTATTACTACCGCCAATTACCGGTGCTTGACTGACGTTGCCGACAGATAAAAATAAGTATCACTCAGCGACCTATTTCGCGTTAGTGTAGCTCTGTTGATATTTTTAGTAATGTTACGTTATTTACGACCTAACCTCTTGATGGGTTGTACACTTGTATACATATATACTTCTACCAGTTGCATCTTGCCATGAGGCGAGGTTGTTTTCTATATTGAAAACTAACTTAACAGGCACGAGAAAAAAAAAATTATATTGAAAATTCGGAAATTTCCCTTATTTTGAGTGTCACAATTTTCAAATTTAGATTTATAACAATTTATTTTTAAAACAGATTCATTCAATAGGGAATAATTCAGCGTGTTAATATAAATTTGAGATGGAAAAAATATATATATATATATATATATATACATACACATTGTCTATTTGGAAATTTTTAGTTCGTATTTTAATTTTTCGAGCATATTTTTAGTGTATATAAATCCGAACCTTAGTTATTATAGGTACCTTTGTATTATAAGAGTCGATGGGAGTAAACAATTTTTGCATTCTAAAGAATTTACCTTTTCTGGCTTTAAGTAATCGAGTTTTTTATTTACATTTTAGGTTTTTTGTTTTTTGTGGTAGTCGTTTTCTTACGTTCGGTGCGCGTGACCGTGTTGTAAATCGCTTGTATATTTCTTACTGAACTTCCAATCTTAGGATTGTGACGAAGAGGAGGGCAAATCTCAGATGTTAATTTCTATCATGTTATTTATAGGAAGATGCGAAAATTCGCAAAGTCGTTTCGTGGAGTTGCACTGAATTTTGAGTAACTGTAATGCTCCTATTTTAGAAACATTCATTATGAGAGCAATTATTCTGAGAGGAACAAAATTTCTTCCTACATTACTATAAAAAAATTCATTACATCCCTTTTTTTACATCAAATGTTTTTTTTGCAACTTTATATATTTTTTTTTTTTTACACAAAGGTACTAAAACGATCGCATACTTTCTTATATTTTCACTTCATTCGGTTAGTATAACTTACTGGATTTCACCCGTAGTCCTACACTTGGATTTATTCGCGGGACCGGGGACGATTATTCCTATGATATCTTTCAGTACAAAGTCATTAAACACACTTCAAGAGTTTTTAAGAGAGTACAAAAAACCCCCGTTGTACTGTCTACACACTCGTAAAAGGGTAATTCAACAATTCTGTTTATGCATCAAAATCTTTTAAGCCGTTTACGCCACATGTCCACAGTTTAGGCTTCTACCAGCTGGCGAGGTCACGTTAAAATAACATTTTGTTACTCAAATGAAGGTAATAATGAAAAGTAATCATTAAATAACTCGGATAAGTTTAATTAACCCCTTCTGAAATAAACCTTTTCGATATTACGTTGGAAAAATGTCGGCGAAGTTTATGTTAAGATGTATTTTTTTGTTAGATCGAAACAAACGAAACGTGGCATACACTAATCATTGTTGGATGTTTTGGGAAATTGAAGTTAAAAATGTTAATCGCACGCTTGCAATCAGATAAATGCGAGAAATGGTCCTCATGTGCGTATAGCAGCAACCGTATTTAAATCATCGTCGGTATTAAGTTCTAATAATGCAGTTGTTAAGAAGTAATATTATCACTTTTTTTTTTCCACTTAGAGATAAAAAGTTAAATAAACGTGTAAACTCTTCCGATAGAACACTTACTGCTGAATTCTTTCTGGTAAAAATGGTAGATGTCAGTGTGCGGCTGAGTCGAATACTTCGGTATTGGTTTCCGATTATTCTGGTACGTCGAAAGGGACGAGCGATGTGATAAAAAAGATGAATTATTCAAATGACCGTGACTGGTGGTGTCGCATGCCGAATTCACGCAATTACTGTTTTGTATAGTTTCCAATTTCGGGCTGATATTAGAAGACAGTTTATGATGCTCGACGATGCTATAGTTTTCCATCACTCGCATTTTGTTACGATTTGCTATCGGACATCCGGAAGCGCTATAAAAAGACAACAGCATATAACAACGATGGGAATTATAATAACTTGTTATAATTTACTTCGATTATATCGCGAACATTATTATAACTGTTCTACTTCGTGATTATATTATTACTAACTGTTTTCTCTCGTTAACGCACCAGCACATTAACTGTAATCACTTTAAAATACATTTATCTAAAATCGTAAAAGCTGGAATGGCGTATCCTTAAACACTTAAATTGTACTTTTTTATTGTATCTAATAATGTTTATCGAAATTAATTCAAATACCGTTATTATGTAGTGATTTCTTTTATGCACTGAAAGGAATTTCTAATTTTGCAATCATATGACGAAGTTATTTTCTCTTAAACATGAAAGTTTACAATTGCGTTTGTGCGAGTAAAATATGCTCCTTTATATTAAAAAGAATGCTTATACAACAACGATCTTTCGTGTCATTTTTGTTAAATAGTTGTGACATGTATTAATTAGAATACATAGTACAGAAGTCACCATCAGTATACACAGTGTAGTATGCATCGCTCTATGACGCAATCTGATGACCAATGCAGTTTATACTATGCATGAAGTATTCTTGTTTTTAGGTGCGTGCATAATAATTTTTATATTGTATTCAAATTTTTCTAAAAAGTAATAAATAATAAATAAAATTTAAAAGCTTCACTAACAATAATTATTATTATTATTATTGAATGGGAGAGAAAAATTAAATAATGTAATTTCAGAAAAAATTATAAAATGAAGTTAGTTAGACATGTTTGTGAAAAAATCGAAATAGTACTTGAATGACAATAATTGTATTTCTCAATAAAAATTAATGCAACAGCAGCCTCCAAAACAGCAGTAATAGCACACTTTATTTACCACTAGTAATGTCACAACAAAAATTTTATTGTGTTTTTTAGGTAAGACTAATGTAGCACAAAACGTTTTTGATAAGTCGGTAGGGTTAATATGGGAATTTTGGCTTGCTGAGCGAGGCGGGCAGAGGGGGTGCATGATTAAGTCTACTAATGGTTGAATGTTGAACAATGTAAAAGCGATTATTTGAGATCCATTGAACATTTTGGCATGCACACTTCATTGTTAATTTTCAAATAAAGTTGTAATGATCAATGTTGTGATCGAGTACTCTTTGCCGGAGAGAACTGTTTTTTGGAATCGGCGAGCAAAAAAGGCGTGGTCATGTTAGTGGGCGACTAATTAATAAAATCAAAACAACCTAAAGGTTTAACAGAAATTTTCGAGTAACTGCTATGTTGTGTGAAGCAAAAATATTTCAAAATAGAACTGTGTGACCAAAGAAAAAAAAGTGTTAGGCTTTAGAATCTGGTTATATTAAGAATGAATGGCACCAAGTAGAAATGGTGATTTAATAGTAGTTCGTTTTCTAAATAGCAGTAAAAAAGTTACAGACAGTATTTAAAAGCCGGAGATGATGTCCGCTAGTGAAGAAGACATTTAACATGACGGGGCCAGAAGATGGTATAAATTATGATATCGAGTAATTATTCCTCGAGCAATTAGTATATAATAGGTTACCTTCTGTGCGATAGAAATTTTCCTGTAGCATGACCAGATCCATCACAACCTTGTATCGGACACCTGTAATACAAAAATTTATTTCATGTTACTTAAATTTTCGCGCGATAATTTATTAACGACTTGTAAAGGAAACTGCATTTGCTATTCGAATTTTTGTACATGGCTAACGAAAATAGGAGGCTCTATTTCTATGCTGATCTATTATATAAATTGTTACAATTAACTTAAGTATATATACGAGAAACAATTTTCACGAACACAATACAAAACAATAAACTCTATTGCTGATTAGTTTACTTATTTGTAATTATTTCCGTTTATGAATTGTAATTTATATTAATTGTAAAATAGCGTGTTTCTTTAATAATAATTTTTGAGTGCAATAAACGAGGTCAAAAAACATTGCATGTTTCTGAATTAATTAAAGCGGCTCACAAGCCATGGCGCCTGTTTTCTGTTTTTGGAATGAAGCGAACGGATTATACTTCGCACTTATTGATCTTAGAATTTGATACAAGACGGAGCATAAAATAAGGTATAATCAAGTAGGCGACAGTGTAATGCGGTCAAGTGGAAGCTTAATGTTGCCTAGTAAACAACGTTTTGTTGATGTGTTGTCCAACACAAAAAAAAAAAAAAAAAATACTAATGTAATAACGGTTAATATTATTAAACCAGGAATTAACAAATATTATTTCGTGTGCCTTTTTTCATAATCGTATAATTATTTAGTTTTTACTTTATATTGCACAATATATCAAAACAGGTAGTAGACTGTTTTCATTTGAAAGAAAAAAAAAAAAAGAGGTTTCAGTGGAGTAGTTCCAAGGTTGTTGCTCATATATATATGTACTGGTCTTATTATACCGTATTTACGATTTTATTGCCTTACAAAAATTATATGCCAACAGTAAGGCACGTATTTTCGAGTAGAAAATAACGACTTGTTTAATTAGATAGTAATATTAAAATCCGAATTGATTATAAATCGTAATGTCGACCCTAGCGAAAATCGTTTAAAGTATCCTCTGGTATAAGGTTTGGCGATTATCTTTTTCGAAATGTTTCTTTAAATCGCAAGCATTTTTTCCCCTTAAACAGTATCACCATCTGTAGAATATTTGTTGTAAAACAACTGTTTGATTAGGTCTAAGATGGATGGTTCCACTAGTTTTAATGTCTTTTAACCGAAACAATCTTAGGACGTTGTCGATTATAATATCTTTCGGGCGGGTTGATTTTTCGTCATCATCGTAGAAAGGGTTTTTGGTGTAAAACTGCAGCATTTATCATTCGACTTAACATTTTCACCTCTCACTATTGATTTATCACCACTGGTTATTTATGATAATGACCATACTCCTAATTTCCTCTCGCCGCCTACCCTTATGTTAAATCGCTGCTTCAATTATCCAAAATTCCCGCTTTCGTCACTGCTCTGTTGCTCTTAAATCTTCCCCGATATCGGTAGTTTTTGCTGGGTTGAATACGCTTTAAAATTGGGACATTTTTTTGAAACATTTTTCGTTACATAAAATTGGGAAACTTTTTTTCTAATAGGGGATAGGCTAAGAATTACATTGTAATTAATATATAGAGGGTAATGAAATGCGATTTATTTGACTCGGATTGCTGCGTTCTCTTATAAAAAAGTAAAGTCCCATACCCTTTGATAGGGCGTTAGGATTGTAAAGTTAAGCTTTTCATAATAGTACTAAGCCTAATGGATCTAAAGAGAATATTAGGGTCAGCTTTACTTCCCCAGATTTCTCTGGTACCGAATTATTTCCGGCTGTGTAAACTTTGGAGCGACTTGGTTCCGGGACAAGTCTCGAATCCGTCATCTCTGATTTGACAGCCAAGCACCTTTCCCCTAAAACTTCATACTAAACTCTGGTCAGATATCCACATTTTTTTTTTTTTTTTTTTTTTTGTAACAAAATTTACCTTTTACTTATTTATTCAACTAAGTTTTCTCTAATCATTCCTAATCCGTATTGCGCTTTTTACATCTTATCCATTCCGTTCCCGTCCATTATTCCAGTTCTTAGTTTCTCACTGGAGACGTACAATAATGAGTTGGAAGGCCAATTAATAAATTAGAAGAGTAGAAAGAGGAACCCCTTGGAAGCGAGGTAAGAGCATTCGAATACAAAGTGATCTGCACAATAATGTTGTGAGAAGAAGGGTACGGAGACAGAGTGGAGGAAAACCAGAGAAAAGCGGAAAAGCGATGCAGAAAGCAAACTTTATCCTAAGCGCAATGATAGATTGCAGAAAGAGTTAATTGCAGCATAGAGGAAACATTGAAAAATTGAGGATAAGACGAAAGATTAGGTTGAATGAAGAGATAAAAAGAATGAGGATTTGAGAACGAGGAGGAATAAAAGTTAAATGAGAGTAGGCTGCGTAAAAGAGATTAATATAGTGACACGAAAATACGCTGAGAAATGTACCGGTAGATGAAGGTGAATTGGGCTAGTTTATTGGCTGAATCATTCAATTCGATTCCAGAGTGCCCAGAAATCCTCAATAGGTCAATTTTGATAGAGTGATGAGGAAGCAGATGTGGAGGATTACGTAATCAGTAGAGAGGGAAGAGGACACGAAAGGTCTCGTAGGATATTGGGGGAATTCAATACAATGAGGACTGCGTAAGAAACTAGGAAAGAAAAAGTAAAAAGGGCGGCCCTCAGGATAACGGTAGATTATTCGGCATAGAAAATAAAACAGAAGGAGGGAAGTTTTGAATGTTTCAGAATAATTTAGAGGTGGACAGAAGAAGGCTGAATTAACTCTACTGAGTTCTTACGTCGGTGGAAATCATAAAATGTTGATGGAAAAGAGAGCTCAAATTATCTAAAAACTCCGGTGTAACAATATGTTGAATGGTAGGTTTGGTGGGCATGGTTGAGTAAAAGCAAGTAATGGGGTGTAGGAGGATAGAAAAACTGAAAGGAAAGTATGGCGGCTTCTCGTGAGAATAAATGTATGGGGAAAAATGAGAAAAGCGAATGGAAATGTGGGACAGTATTAGAGTTTTGTTGGCGGGAGAATGCTGGTTGTGGAAGATAAAAGAGTAGGATTTAACAAGAGTGGAGGAAGAAGTATATTTGATTAGAATGAGATATTCTGCATTTAAGGCAGGGATTCGGAGTAGATTTTCCAGCTCCCAAACAATGGCGGAAACAAATATTCTGGATACGATCGAGTTTGAAGAATAAAGATCTGGAGGAATTTACATAAATAAAACAGTAGAAATTTAAGGTAGAACGGGGGAGGTAATTGTGAAACATTAATAAGATGCAAGGATTCTCTCTGCTCAGTCAGTATGGGAAAGGGACTTTATTAGGTAAGCTTATTACGAGAGGAGCGATGGCGCTAATGTGATTATAGAACGACAGACGATTGCCAAGAAAAATTCCTAAAAATAGCGAAATGAGGAAAAAGAGGGATTAGATCATTATTTAACGTACCCAATTAAAGAAGGGTCAATAGGAGGAAGTGTAAAAAAAACAATAACAGAGAATTTAGCGGATGAGGTGGAAAGATGGATATTTGAGGAGGAATTTTCTAATCCATGAAAGGGTTTTGAAGATAGAAGCTAGCGGCAGCTAAATTGCAGTTGAGAAATGTAGATGAAGATGTCGTCGGCATAGAAAGGAGAAGGAGAATTTAGAGTCAAGGAAGCAATCAATAAATAGATATTGAATAGAGTTGGGGCTAAGGCAAAAACCTTGTTGTGGTAATCCGCGAAATATTACCCTACCGGTGGTATATCAAAATCACTTTTTCCCCGTTAAACCTAATCCTCTATCTTAGTCTGCTGTTCTGTTCCGATGGAAGAAACAAAAAAAAATATTATACTTACCAGACTTAGAATTGCCCGCATAAACCTTACCCATTCTATCTTCTACAACGTATCGACCTTCCTTTCTGTCCCCCATTTTTTCCAAATAATACAACTTTCGATTTGCCACATACTAACATCCTGTCATGCTCTTATTCCTCTTAGAGCCCAGCACAGCCTTTCTCTTTTCTTACCACAACTTTTGTCTGATTTTTCTTGTTATATTCGTATAATATTTTCCAATTTCTTCATTCACTTAACCCCCCAAATTTAATTTAGTATCCCTTCCAGATTCCGGGCGCGTATGGCCCATTAGAGTAGCCGGCGCCTGCATTTCAAAGTAATATTATATTTTCGTTTCTCATTTTGCACGTTACAAAAGATTCAAATTTTTTCTATCTACTGATCATTTTGCTTAGAAATTTTATTTCCGTGTAGAACGTTTCTTTCAAAAATTTTGTCCTGAACACTTTTTTTTTCCTTTTTTTTTTTGTATAACGTGTATTTTTCCAAAATTTCGTAATATCTTACACACTTTTTTTTTTTTTGCTTTTATGTATTTCTTATTTTTAAATCGATTAAGCGGCTAACTAATCATTAAAACCTTTTTCAATTTTTTTTTCCTTTTGGATTTCATTGCTTTTTTCATCACGAATCGAACTTGGGATCATAAGTAGTTAACGTGACGGCGACAGTCTTGTTCTGCTTGAGTTAATTTTGTTTTTGTTTTGTTGGCCGATAGTTTTGTTACATAAAACGTTTTCCATTTAGGAGATTCTTTCTCAAACGCTTTTTGATTTACTTATCAAAATAATTTCTAACGGAAGCCTGTAAAAAGTTCTTATCTACCGCAGTGACAATGAATTCCGATTTATAGATGACGTTGGGAAATTTTCAACAAGCCTAATAAAATGTAGATAAGTTCATAATCTGTTTGTTACAATTTATAAATATATAGTAAATTAATATTGATTTATCGTTTGTAATTAAGGATTTTTATTATTTTCTGCCGTAAGCCGCACTATATTATAAATGTAAACAATTTTAAAGTGACCATTAACATTCGATTACTAATTAATGGTGGCGAAAAACTAAAATAAGAGCTGAAAGAGCTGTTTAATCGCATAATAAAGAGCCGCGAAACGCCGACAGATTTCAAAAAAGGCAGACTGGTGATGATTCCAAAGAAAAAAGGGGCAGATAAATGTGAAAACTACAGGACAATAAATTTACTGTCGCATGTCTCAAAAATACTGACACGTATAGTACTAGAACGAATACAAGAGAAAATCAACAAAAATCTTGATTCAGATCAATATGGATTTCAAAAATAAAAAGGGACAAGAGAAGCAATACCAGTACTACGGCTCATGATAGAAAAACAGCTATAATCGGAAGACATTGCTGGCCTTTTTGGATTTAGAAAACGCCTTTGACCGAGTGAAGTGGAACAAAATGTTCGAAATTCTGCGAGAAATTGATATACCGGAAGCAGAAATACCAAACAATCAAAACAATTTACAAAAACCAAACAGCAGAATTTATTGTAGGAAAAAGCAGAGAGGAAATAAGAATAGGTAAATAAGGCAAGGCTGCGTTATGTCACCAGCGTTATTCAATATATATATATATATATAGAAAAATCAATAAACTTAATAAAAAGCAGCCTGCGGAATAAGCAAATTGGGGTACAAGTACAAGATCTACAAATGATAAGATTCGCAGATGACATTGTCATTATTGCTAAGTCTGAAGAAGAACTTCAAGAAGTACTGACAGAAACGCAGGTACATCTAGAAGAATACAACATGAAAATAAACGAAACAAAAACCTAAAATAGTAATATGCGAAAGGACACCAATGCCACAAAAGAAAAATATATTATTAAATAATAAAATAATTGAGCGAGCCAAAGAAGATACTTGGGCAGTATGGTATCAGAAGATGGAAAAACTGAAAAAGAAATTAGACGCAGAATAAGTCTAGCCAAATACGCATTTTTGCAAAAATATGCATTACTCACCAATAAAAATGTGGACACAGAACTAAGGAAACGGCTAATAAAGGTTTATGTATGGAGCACACTACTGTATGAGAGCGAATCTTGGATAATAAATGAGGCCGATAAAAAGAGGTTGATGGCAGCAGAGATGTGGCTGTGGAGAAAGATGTTAAGAGTAAAATATGGATAGATAAGAAGAGCAATGAAGAAGTCATGAACGTGATTAGTGAAAACGGGAATTAATAAAAAGACGCAGATCGAAGATGATGGGATATCTATTAAGACACGATGAAAGACTAAAACTGATTATAGAAGGAAAACCCGAGAAAAAGTGAAGAAGAGGAAGACCAATGAATAATTATATAAAACAGATTATTAAAGATATGGGATGCCGAACATGACCTAAAAAAGATGGCCGAAAACAGAATGGAATGGAGGAAACGAACCCTTTTAGGTGTTCAATGATTAATATATATATATACAATATATATATATATACTGATGTTATATTTTTGTTACACGAACGGCATATGACATTCAACAATTCACAGAAATATATAACGTTATCTAGTTTGTAAAACACATTAAAAAATTAACGATTAATATATATATATATATACATATATATAAAATAATAAATATGATAAATTAGTCCGACACCGGTTTCTTCAATTGTTCGACATATTCGTGTTAATGATCATTTTAAAATTGTTTACATTTATATTAAGGATTTTATTTATTTTCTATTTATAAAACGAATAAAATTCTTTCGTTTTCACGAAGAGAAATTTTTTTTGGGTTTATATCTAATTTCGAGTTATTTTTTTTTTGTATAATAAATTCGCATTTTTGTCTGTTTTATTAATGCCGTTGAAAACTATAATTATTGTTATTATTTGAAAGTGTAAGAACAGTTAAATTTACCGTAAGGGTTCCGAATCGTGCCCATCTCGGGGTTTACTTTTCGGTTTGTTGGCTCTTGGACAGCCGGATAATGATCTGTGAGAAGAGTAATTGCCGGTCGCATGGCCCGATCCGTCACATCCCGGGGTCGGGCATTTCAGTTCTTGCGAGTGCGATGTGGAATTTGTCCTTTCCGATCGTGCGGCTGAAATAATGCTACGAATAAAAATTACCAATTTTTTAATTAACTTTTGTATGAAAAGAAACACGTAACTAAATCGATCAAATTAAACATAATCCTTCAGAAAAATTACGCTTCTTCTTCATGAGGAATCACGTTTAATTAAGGAGAAAAAACTTAAGCGAATAATTTACTATTACCGACTGTATCGGTGCAGAGAAGCCTTCCTCCTACTCCTCAAGTAGTACATCGAGTGTCTTCTAAAAAACCAGGAAAATCGTAATAGGAGATTGTTGAAAAATACTCCTAATTGTTGAAATAAATTGATTTCAATATTTCAGAAAAAGACCAAGATTATTATTTATTTACCTTTACAGCTGATGGAATGAGAAAAAAACAAAGAAAAATCAGGAAATTCGGTTAATGAAAAAGTAACCGGAAGCATCCTCACAGAGGATATTTAGAAATGGACGACTATTTTGCACTTTCAGAACATTTTTAAATGAATTCATGACTGCGTGTTTGGGCGTGATCGGTTAAGTTATTATCAGTCGTAGAGCGAACTCAACAGGACATCGACCGTCCAACGAACAATTTGAAAACCTTTTTGAATTACTCGCTGTAACTTGTTGAATTTTATTTGATTTTTCTGTATTTTTCAAATCGTTTTACTAGTTTTTCGTGCAGGAATCCGGAAAATTATGCAGGGAGAGAGATGACCGTTTACTTTTGGATTATTATCTATGTTTTCTGTTTCTTTTTTTTTTATTTGATTCAAAAAATTGCTTGAATAGCACGGAGTTTAAATCGTTGTAGAAGGGAGTTCGAGAATCAGTGTGTCTCACTACCACATAAGAATCATGATTACATGGCGGAGGTGGGGAACAACGCAGCAGGTTGTCTAAAACAGTTTTCGAGATATTCGCTTTTTGCAGAAATCGATCAACCGAGGACCAGTTCACTCTACGGCCAGTCGATTACACCCAAACGATACAGTCCCGAATTGTTATTGTTTTCAAATTTTTCTATATAGTACGTAAATAATAGAACAACTCTCCATCAAGATCTTAACACTGCTTATATGATAAGGGAGGTTATTACGTTAGATTTCACACTCATACGAACGTACTTAATTGAATAATCCGACGGCGGAGACACGTCGGCTGCGTAGGAAGAAGACATTAGACTCTTAAGTGCTTAAATTAAGTTTGGATCCTACGTCAGTGGGCGGGAATCGTTCAATAACAGAATCTAGTCATAGCCCAATGGGTTAACGAAGGTCAAATTAAAATTTATCCGAAAGAAGGGGTCGACTGAGATCGGGGGACGTCGAACGATGAAATTAACGAGATGATAACTTTTTTTAATATGCGGCGATTTAAAAATAATCAAAAGTATGTTCTGTCAAGTTGATTTGAAAAATTTTAGATTTATACTTTGCGATGTTTCAAATTATCGGGGACGTCTTCTCTGTATAGATATTTCTAGAAATTGACTAACGCACGTAAGTGATATTAACCTCTCTGGGAATTTTGATGATATCTGTTGGAATTATAAATGATAGAAAAATTAACCGATAACGGACGATAAAAATAAGGTTATAAAAAATTAAATTATCAGCCGAAAACAAAAACTAAGAAAGATCGAAATCTAATACCTAAAACGATATTAAATTGATATAATTTTTTTTTTTGTTTTTTGTATATTTATTTATCGTCGTTATAATTTTCTTTTTATTTGGAATTATTACGTTTGCGCGCTTCACGTAAAATAATGTTTGACTTCCTCGATGATTCGATGTATTTAGATGCTGTCAAACCGAAGAATAACAAAAAGGAAATTAAATTATAATGACGCCAGAGAGAAATAAGTGGCTATCGTAAAAAATTTCCCAAGCAACAGAGAGAGTACCTTTTTTTTTGTTTTTTTTTAGATACTGACTATCCTGGTAACTTTAAAACTGATGATTAGTAGTGAGGTCGGAAAATCACACGGAGATTTGTTAACGACGACTAAAATGTCTAGGAGAGATAGAACAAATTTAGCGCGTTTCAAGAAAGAACCTAATACAACAGCGGTAGAGAATATGTGAGGAACTATTTACTCGTGTTACCTAGAGAGGTTATGGTATCTATTTTCGGAATCGCAAAATTAGTGAAAAATAAAAAAAAAAAAATAAACATAAATACGCTATTTTTTTCCCGGCAGTATTGGCGAAAAGTGCACAGAGGATCGTTTACCTGTTATTATTATCTTTAGCAGCTATCTTTCCGTGTTGAGGCGGTGGTGGCACGTTGTAACACGAAGACTGATTGTAAGCTTGACCGCCTGTTCCGGAATAATTGCTCGATGCGTAGCCGCAAGCATAGGCGGCTGTAGGGTATGGTGTATAAACGTTCGAGTGGTATTCGTTAGCGGAAATTCCACCATATCCAATATGAGAACTCATAGCCGCGGCTGCATAGCCTGTATTAAAACACACCGGATGATATTGTGTTAGGTTAATACAGTTTGTCTTCTCAGTCGGTTATACGGGGTGAGTATTAAATGAAGAGACTCGTTATTGACCCGTAAGCAAAAAAAAAAAAAATACGTTAAAAAGCGGGGTAGATTTCTTTAAATGATAACTTTAAAAATATACATATGTATATTATTGTAATAAACTGAGGAAAAAATCGATTGTTTTTAAAAGGTTAATAATTGCAACGATATCGTGCTTTTTACTGGAAATGGTCGAATGAGATTGAAATGAAATTCGGACAATAATCGAAGTATTTTATTAACCCCTTTTTTTCAAAATTAAAAATAATAATAATGAATAAATCCCGCGATATTTGATATTTTAATGAGACAACAAGTTAGGATTTAACAGTTGGGGGTTTTATAGGAGAGAATGCTCAATTGACATGGGGGGAAAACAAGGATAGTGTTGTAAATGTGATCGGGACTGAATGAAAAAGGAACTAGTGTCGAGAACGGGGAAACGTGACGAAACGGAGATGAATTATCGAAAATAAACGAACGGTTAAGATAAGCGAAAAGATAGTATAGCGAATGAAAAGGAAGAGGCCGAATAATGCACAGGTGGAAAAGTGATTAATGCACAATAAGCGCGGGCAAAATTACAAAAAGAACGGGGGTACAATGGAGTTGTTGATAGAATGAAACGGAATAAAACCTTTAGTTTTAAATTGCTCCGAAAAACTTATCGCCGTCCGATGCGGCAAGCGGCTACATTTTTCGCGCGCTTTCTTTCCTCGCTGAGTCAAAATTTCCTTTTGCAAATTCCAAATCGCAATATTAATACTAACCTAAACCAGTATTGTTGACAGCCCTGTAAGTTTCCATATAATGCGAACTAACGCTTTCTGGACTGGAATTTCGACTATAACCGCCTCCGGCGTTTGAGTAAACAGTCGTTCTGAAATAGTAAAAATTGTTTACTTATATAAAATGCTGTTGTAAACACCCGAATTCAGAACTTGATTAATTCGGGTTAATTCCGCTGTCAAAATTGTTTTAATTTTTTCCCAAAAATAAATGTACACAAACACGTACACCCTCTTTCAATATATACACACACAAACATTCACACACATACATATATATATATATATACCACATGTCTGTCGCGGTCCATAAAAAAAATCGCATTTAAAAAAAAATTAACCCCATATTCATATCTTACCGGCTAACACTGAGATCCAACGTTTGAGCATGTGGGCTTGACATTTGCGGACTTCCATTCATTACTGGACTTCTATTGCTTCCGTCTCGGTTTGAATACTTCACTGAATTATTATCGTAAACTGCCTAAAGATATTAGAACAAGAATGTTAATATTGTCGCAAGGGTGTAAGAAATTAATTTTTTATTTCTGGTATTAAGCAATAGTACGTTAAATATTTATTGAGACGGACATCTTATCCAACAATAAGAAAACTAACGGACGGATAAAATTTGCAAATATAATACGAGTCTAACAGTTAGGTTAGGCATGGGTGACTCCGGACACAATTATATTCCCTCGTAGATATATCCGCGTTCGGACACATTCACGATATGCGCCTATATCAACCCACACTGTTGGGCGTAGGCAATCCATGGCCGGGTAAGTTGGCCTACCCGTGCCGGCCAGGCAAATTGGGAACCAGATATGAGATACGTAACTCCGGTGAAGTTGGAGTTGTGAAACGGATATATATCCTCAGTAGAGTTGGAAAGGACATGTACCGGAAACTTCTTTAGTTAAGGTGTTCAGCCACCGTAATTACAAGTGATTTGAGTAAAGTCAAAAATGTCTATTCAGATTACGGTTTCTTCGGTGTTGCTGAGTTTTACGTATTGTGAAATTTGCTGACGGAGATATAGAAGTTATTTAATCTATTAGGAAAGCTCGCAAATCTCGAAAAACGATCACAATTCCAGTTTAAAAGAAAAACTATTCCGTTCAAGATATGGAATTTTTGAAGTACAATTTTCGTACAAATGAATTACCTACGCTTTTCACGCATCCTAACGTATTATATCAGCTCTTTGTTTAGTGTCAGCACAAATCTGGGTTTGCTAGGCCTCTTTTTTGGTTTTCTTTTAAACGGAAAGGACAAATCGCGGAATAAACGATAAATTTTGCATGACTTTTGTGAATAATACGTATTGAAAAACGGAAGCTATTCGAACCTTCACAAATGAAATGTTCGTTAAACATCGACTGTTTTCTCTTTAGAGAAATAACATTTTGAATGTAACTAATTAACAATCGAAAGGTTTTTTTCGATGAACCGGCTAAAACATTTCGAAGTCGCTTCTCAATAATGTACAATTGGTGTGCTTGCCCTAAAATCTATATAACATAGATCACTTATGTGAGGAGGATAATGAAGCTTTAACTTTTGTTGAAGCTAAGCTATAGAATAGTACCATGATAATTTAGAAAAGTACATTTAAAAAGTCACGTAGACAAATGAGAAAAATTTTATGCGGGGTTTTACATTATTATTAATAAAATATGATAATAAAGCAATTCTTTTTTTTTCTTTTCTTTTTTAATTTCTACCTGAGGACTTGATGGCGTTACACTGTTCGTGGATAAGTCAATGACTGAGGGAACAGCATTAGTGCCGGCTGTATTCGTATTCGGCGTCCTTGTAACCGATGTTGAAATACATTTTACCGATAAATTTATAGCTGACGTTACCGGGTATCCGGGTGGTAATATAGTGGAACGTGGATCATACTGGTAACCGATCCTATGCGCAATGTAATAAAAGAAAAAAATTATAAATACGATGTTTACAAAATTATTTAATTTTTTTTTTTTTTTGAATCTAAACTAGAAAATTAAAGGAAGTCATTAAATTGTAAAAATTCAATTTAAGTTACCCGGGTAGAAAAAAGATAATCTATACCGATAATAACAGTAAAACTAATTGCGTACAAAGTTCTTTATCGCGATAAAATAGAAAAGCCTATTCATACATATATTAATTATAACGTTATTCTTAGGCCAGCCTCCAATAGAAAAAATGTCCCAATTTTATGTAACTAAAGAATGCCCCAATTTTATGTAACGTTTGTTATATTTTAATTTTTACTGACTTCCAAAAAGAAGGAAGTTGTTATACGTTAGTCGCATATTTCCTTTTTTTATGTTTGTTCGCGCATAACTCATATTTATGTAGACCGATTTTACTAATTCTTTGTCCTCAATTCACGTTTGCGTTCGGTGGCGGTTTTCGTTTTTGCAAACATAATGAATACACACTTCTTAATACTGTGCAGATTGATGAATAAGAAGTCCCACCATAATAAAGAGACAAGCATGTAACGACTATATTTCTAATTTAATAATACCATGGAAACGCAAAAAAAAATTATTATTTATATGTGTTGTAGTATGTAAAGTTGCTTCGGTAGTTTAATAAAATTTATTTATTTTTTATTATATAAAATTGGGGACATCTTTTTTGTTATAAAATCTAATGGGAGCCGGCCTAAGTATTACGTTGTAAATTTTGATCATTTTATACCAAGTATATAGAAGAGAAAGAGACAGAAATTAAAGCAAGAGGAGTCAAGGGGCACAGCCCCTTGCGAGACAAAATGGCCGAGTTATATATGTTTATATATATATATATATATTTGGCCTCGCAAGGGGCTGTGCTCCTTGACTTCTCTTGCTTTAATTTCTGTCTCTTTCTCTTCTATATACTTGGTATAAAATGATCAAAATTTACAACGTAATTCTTACTGGCATCAAAAAAAAAAAAAAAATAACATAATCACAAAAATCCTAACCTAACGTTTAACTTTCATTATATAAAATTAAGACATTTTTTCGTTACATAAAATTGTGACATTTTTTTAAAATAACAATAACAAAAATCCTACAAAATATAACAAACGTTACATAAAATTGAGACATTTTTTCGGGACATTTTTTCGGTTTACTGCGAAACAACCGATGAATTATGAAAAGCAAAAAAAAGGAAAATAGTTGACAGTGTTAAATTTTGAAAAGAATAGCAGAAGTGATGGTCACATAAAGAAGGGAAAGATATAGGATGTAAGACGCGCAATAAGGAGTGGGAATAATCCTGTGTTTTAGTAAACAGAAATATAGTAAACGGGAATATCGATTCAGTAAGGAGGGAATGAAAAAAAAAACACGATTAAAATCAAAGAGAACTGCTTTGTAAGTATGGTGGGGGGACAATGAGAAGCTTAAAACGAGAGCAGAGTGTAACAGAGAATAGATAAAACCTTGGTCAAAAATGGAGATGGTAACAGAAAAGTAAAGGAAACTCGAAAAGTATCAGTTTAGGTAGACACAGATAAAAGTAGCGACCGTTATCGAAGGTGTAAATATTTGTTACCGGCATTTAAAACTCGCGAAGGAATATATTTTGGAGAGAGACGAATAAAAGCAGCGACCGTTATCGATACTTGACATCGGAATCGAGGATATGAAATCCTGTACGCGTAGGAACGGGAGATTGGAAGGCGATATTTAGAAAATGAAGAAGAGCGTAATTCACGCCGATACGCGTTCTTTTATCTTCTGTTCAAGTGCAGTAAATGGATAGAATCGGATAATGAGTCAACACCTGATGTGCGTTATATAAAACGAGAGTGTCTCCTTTTGATATAAGGTACTGACGGATGGCGCAGTTATACTTCCCATTATATGTACCTTTAAGGTGGCCTCGAATGGGAGATCTGAAGATTGATTCGGGCCCAATTCTTTCCTCATGGGATTTTTATCTTCTGAAATTTCTCCGGTATAATCAAAATATTCAGTTTTAGATGTATACCGCTGCGAGACTGACTTGAATTTGGAGCGAGGCAAGATAGATTTTGGGATACGTAGGATTTTTTTTTTTTTTTTGAAATTATTGCGATGATTTTGATATAAGTTTTTTTAGCGGTGAAACCCGCAAAAACAAAACACAAATAAAAAAAAATTAAAATAAAATCCGATGAAAGCTTTAATAGTTGTAAAAATAACAAAACTAAATTTTGGATTTAAAATAAAATAACAAAAGTAAACGAATAAAATTATATTTCTACAATCGGTTGTTCTTAATTGTTTCTCCTTGGAAAAAAGGGGAGGAAACTACTCTGAGCCGTACGCATTAATTTGTAAAGCGTGCGTAACTTGTCTTCATTATAAACTACGCTGAAATTAAGAATTATACTCTGTTAGGTTTTTTTTTTTTAAATCGTATTATATTTACCGCGGAAATATGGCGCCCGGAGGCTGACTCGGAGTAGCATCAACGAGAGGAAAGTGTTCAGTCTTAATAGCCGCTGCGCTCGGCAGAATCTGATGCGAATGGTGTTGCTGTTGCTGCTGTAGCTGCTGTTGATGATGAATTTGAGGATCGTGCTCGGACGAAGATGCCGTCTGTTGATGTTGTAAGTGATGATCACCGGCACCGCTGAAAGCGGTACCGGCCGATATAACGTGTTGGTGATGCGGATTGCTGTAGTCGGATGACGGATATCGGTCGCTGCTAGAGCTGCCGCAGTGCTGATTCAAGGAATCGTACCGAGAATCGTAGACGAGATCGTAGGTTGAGGACGGTCTGCTGGTAACGTCGTAATTACAGATGGCCATGGCCGCGTCGCTGTACGAAGAGACGGCAACCGGCCGGTTAATGTTCATGGCTGTGGTGAAGGTCCGATCGACGACCGAGGCCGCGACCGCTGACGACGACGGCTGCGATTGCTGTTGCTGCTGGTGATTAACGCTGTCGGCAGTGGCGCTGAGCGTATTCGAATTGTAAATATCTTCGCCGCCGTTCAGCGATGCCGCAACCGTCGCCGCGTTTCCATACAACAGTAACGAGCCGGCGCCGTCGTACGGCGCGGCCGAGTGATGCTGGAACGATCGTTTGTCGTCCAGCATGTATACGGCCGATGTGGACGACGACGAGGAGGAGCTGGTAGCGTGATGGTGGTGCATCATTTGCTGCGCTGGCGGCGGTGGTACCACTACCGGTAAAGAACTGGACGAGGGTGGCAGTTGTAAGGGCGGCATTGGCTGCTGATGGTGATATTGTTGATGGCCAGGGTTGATGGCGCCCTCGTTGCTGGAAATCGATTCGGACGAGGAGTTGGAATCGTTATTCAGGTACGGCTCGTAATTGGCCGCCATGGTGACCACGGCGTTCGTTGATCCGCCGCTAGTTGGTTCGGTTTTTATGTAAGTTTCTTCTTCCGGTTCTTCATCTTCTTCAGCGGCCGTTTCCTCCTCGCACGATTGCTGCTTGATCGACTTTGTCAACAGTTTCTGTTCGTTTTGCTTGATGGCGTCGCCGCTTTCCTGCTGTAGAATTTTCGTCGGCCTCGTACTTGGCAGTTTCATTATCGGTCCTCCGTTGCTGGCCGAGGTTGCCATATAGTAATGCGATGCGGAGGACGGAGAAGTGGACAGAGGCGAACTACTGTTCAGCATTTGCTGATAATGCGTCGGTTGTACGCTGCCGCACCTTCCGATCATAGCCTGATGATGTTCGTCGGAGGCGAAATTCGACATTCCATGATGGTACTTGCTGACGACGTTGCCAACTGGAGAAGATGAACTGGATGTCAGCTGTCGGAAATCCGGTTTAAAGTCCAAATCTAACTGACTATTAGTGCTGCCGTTTGCTGAAATAAGGAAATTGTTTTGATTAAGCTTTATTTTATACAGCGCTCTGCTTTTTTCCTTAAAAACCACATTAAATATGGTTTTTGCCGTTTCGAATTTATACTAAATAGGGCAAAGCGCATTATTGCATGACTTATACAAAATCATTGCAGCTGAAAATTCTGCAATTGGCGGATGCGAAGATAAAAAAAAAAAAAAAATATTATCAATAACTGCAAAAGCAAAAACTACTTGATTGCCCATAGAACCGTAATAAAATAGGTTACATCGATAACTCTTTTCTTTTTTCTCCTTTAAAGTTGCTTATCACGTCGACTCATGTTGACGTTTAAATAAAGAGTTTTAGCAGATTAAAATTTTTGAGGCACGTGGTTGTATTCGACGAATTTATCGCAAAGGACAACTTTTTCTCTACGACTACATTGCACCTAGTCCACGTTCATATTTTTGAATAAGCATGTGGAACATAACATCAACATTTTCTGAAAGGTTTAAACCAATCTACGAAACCCGTTCACCTACGAAACTGTGTTCTTCGCGCAGGCGACCTATGCGTGGGCCTGGGATACGTGTGGGCTAGATTCAATGTGCAGTCCTCTATTCAAATGCATGCTTTACAGATTAAAACCAGTGCGTGTTGTGCGTGTGCTGCGCGTGGGCATAGTATGCGGCGAGCTTAATGTCGGCATATATATGTTATGTCCTGTTCACTACTGCACTACAAGATATTATGCTTAAAAATGATAGTAGTGATTTTACATTCAAACTAAATATTAAAGCTTCTCATTTTCCCTGTGCCCCTTTTATGATGAAATACAACACAGTGTATGTATTAATGAATTTCACATAACCTTTTATCTGGTCTACTGAACATTTGATTAGGGTTGATTTTTAGAGGATTTTCTATATTTTTTTAATAAATGGAGTTTTGAGGTTAGTGGATTTTTTTATTATTATTTTTTTTTTTATTTTATGAGCACGTCAGCTCAGGACATTCACCTAACATAAAAGATTAGAAGAATAGAAAGACATATGGAGTGACAGGTTATATGGAAAAAAAACCGATTAGAAACAGAAAAAATGAAGGCGGCTAATAAAGGGACAATAGAAGGAGATGGAAAAGAGAGAATGTAGAGGGCACTGTAAGGAGTAGGGAGGCCAAGGCTAAACAAATTGGAATAATATATGTGTGTGTGTGTTGTGTTTGCCTCGAAGAAAAACACTAAAAGCGAATCACAATGAATCAAAAAAGTTCAATAGTATAGTAAGTGTAGTTTAAAGGTCAACTCCGATACCATATTTACTGATGTGTATATGAATCAGCTCTATATTCCAATAATACATTTAAAATTAAACACTGACGCGTTTCACAGGTAATAGCTTCATGATCACAGTATATATTACTAACGTTAATTTTAAAAATTAATATTAATAATATATAGTGTGTGATCATGAAGCTATTACCTGTGAAAGGCGTCAGTGTTTCATTTTAAATATATTGTCATTTTATAAAAGTATATATGTTTAATGATTCATTTAATAAGTAATTGAAATAACGTGTTCATCAAATTTTAATAGTCTATATTCCAATTTGGCAGTATGGGTGGATGAACTAAAACATTAATGTGTGTCTCTTCGGTTATAAGAAACCTTCAACTTTTCATTTTGCTGTATTAAATATAAAAATGCAGAGCTGTAGATCTTGCCATATTACGGGTTGTTACAAGCAAAATTCTATAAAGGAACTGATTAGTAGTGGTAAGTGAGTGCGTCCTTAACGGGAATTCGAAGATTTAATCTTGTCAATCGTAATTCGATTCTAAGTCTTCTTTGAATACATATTCTTCTTCTTTATAGTGCAATACTTAATTTCTGAGCGTTGACGATTACCTATTCGTACATCTCAGCTGTACAGACATAAGTATTAGTGTCCATAGCAATTGTTTATGTGCAGTACGAATGTGTACACACGCAAGACTACATTCGCAACAGATTATAGAAATCGTTTGATTTACATAGTTTTACAAAAGTGCAGTCCCGTGTGTGTCTTTTATGTACTAAACTAGCGCGCATATGATGTACGTGGTGGTTTGCCATTGCCTTCCACGTGATTATTAGTAGAGTATTTAATTTAATTCTTTGTAATAAGAAGTTCTGTCGTCGCTCGGGATCGAACCCGTGACCTCCGTAACGGAAGTCAAGCGCTCTAGCAACTGGGCTTTCGCGACGACCTGAATACATATATATATATATATATATATATATATATATATATATATATATATATCGAAAAAATTAGTTCTGTCCAAACTTAGTCTAGCGCACTTGCAGCATATCATAGACTAAACGTATTTTAGAAGTCTGAATTTCACTTTCCAAATTATTAGCCAATTGCGGCACCAAGAAATCTATGGTTTTTTTTTTTAAATTCGGCGCGATTACTTGTTGCGCGTTAAATAAATGCCTCAGAAAGAAGACGAATCGAAGATTAGATCTTTATCGTTTTCCGCAATCATGCAGATCGTCGTCGGTTTGATCTGCATTTTAATCGAGATCGCACGTTTCCTGAAATTCACTGAATAAATAATTTCCTCTAAAAACTCCGCTCGATCCTGATTCTAATTGCACGCTGAAAAAATTGGCGCAAATTATAATAAAAACAAAAGCGGGTAGCTGATGAAAGCCGGAACATCGGTTCTTAAAACGCAAATTTATATTTACTAAGTGTACTTACCGTCTGAATTAATTTTGTCCTTTTTGGGACATCCTGAAATGCTGCATGAGTAAAAACAAAATAGCGACATTATTCCAAACAGTACAATTGAAGTGTACTCTCATCCGAGTACTTGTAAATCTACCTTAGCTTAGATGGCGACACTCGAATTGCGCACCGTTGTTTACCTGGCCGACGGTTAAAAAAAATATAGTGATCTAAACACTCGAATTGCGCACCGGAAGTTTGCCGGTATGAAATATAAAAAAAAGACGAACGAAAACGACACCGGACCATGATATTTGTTGGACTCCAAAACTGATGGCTGCTTTATAACCTTTGAATGTTCAATGGCTTTCAACATTTTTACGCATCATCGTATACTTAAAAAATAGCCTATTTTTCGCAAACCCTTAAGGAGGTTTCTTGGCTAAGCAACCGAAATGTTATTCCAAATAGCAAACGTTCCCCATCGAGATGTGATAAGATATTTTGGAAGTCACTGAAAGAGCAACTTCTACTCATTTTATTCGTTCGTCGATTTTTTTTTTTTTTTTAAAGCGGTGCGCAATTCGGGTTCTCAGCAGGCGGGCTATTTCGAGTTAGTGCTCAATTCGAGTCCGACCTGTCATTGTGTGAAGTGTTAGTGCGCAATGCGGGTGTCCCCGATTAGATTACCATCACGCACACACGCACACAAATAGTTTATCCTCTCGTACCCTCATTAGTGCTGTGTTGGGTTTATTACCATTACGGAAAGCTTAACTTCACAATCCCCGACGCCGCCCTGTCAAGGGTATGGGACTTACTTAACTTTTACTTTTATGTAGCGGGGTTCTAGCAAGTAATTGTTTTTCTCGAAATTTTCTTTACGTTTAATGCGAGGCTTATTTTTAGAAGCATTCTCCTTCGCTTTGGTGAGAAATTGTTACCACATCAAACTGGAAAGATTATGTGGATCCCGCGTGATAACATAATTGTTAATCTGTTGAGCAGATAGTTTTACATAATGATAGGTTACATAAAGTGAAAAGAACACACTTGCTTGCGATTACCGTCAGAACTAATGCTGAAAATACTTTAAGGCACAACTAAATTGTATATTTTAAGCATCAGTTTACACATTTGAAGTACGGAAAAAGTTTAAGGGATAATTAACACAGCATCAGAAACAAAGTGGATGAAATCATCGTAACTATAAACTAAAACAAATGATGCTTTTTTTTTTTTAGTCTTTGACGATCGTGTTTAATAACGCAAATGCCACGAATTTTGTACATTATACAGATATGGGGAGTGGAAAATTAATAAAAAATTGTAGGAAAAAATATCTGGAGCGAATACTTTAAAAATTACCGAAAATTAGTTGATTTTTATCAAATAAAAAAAACCAATCGAGTATATAATAATTGTTTTATAATCAATAATTCCTACTACCTTTATGTCAGTGGTGTTCAATGGGACTTTTTGAAAAATCAAACAGAAAATACTAAATTCATTATGAGAAAAAACCTCCATATCGTATTGTTTGTTAAAGTAAGTAAAGTGAATAATGTTACAAAACGTATGAAAAATTGGAATTTCTTAATTTTTTTTTCCTTACACGTTAATATTTTTTTCTATTGAATTTTGGATCATTATAAGTTTAGTGTAATATTATTTTAATTAAAAAAGAAGACATTATAAAGAAAGTGACTAATAATAATATAAAGAGATTATAGTATAAAGCTGCACTAAGGAAAACCGTACGTACCTGTGTCACCCCTTTTATATGTTCCCCGTGCCTAATGTGCATAGCCTTTTTTTTTTCTTAGTGTGAATTTTTGACATATAGATTAAATTGTGTGTACAATACATAGTAGGTGATTTATCTCATTTATTTGGAATATATAAGTTTATGAAAATGTTATTTCAGAGTATTAGTCGCAGTGATAAAATATACAAAAGTGCTTAAATGTCTATAATTATATAAATTATTTTACCGGAACTTTACCGGAATTTTACCGCAAAATATCAAAAATAATATTGAAGCACAAATTACGTTACAAACATTTTTTAAGAAAATTCATGCAAAGTCTCTTCGTGTGCATGCCGTTGTATATATATACATATATATTTTATCATGTAATCATTAAAACGGATAGTATTTTGTTCTTGTCAAAATCTCGTTTTATACAGGACGTAATAATCTTTAAAAGAAAGTAATTTAAAAGATATCATAAAAATAGATGCGCAACGCATATAAAAATGTGACTTTCAAGTGTATACCAGTTAATAATAATAAAAGTACCATATTTAAAAATTTACTAAATAATAATTAGTAAATATTGTAACGAAATATGATGCGATTATTTATGGCCGAAAGATTTTATTTTCGTCTGAATTTTGTTTTAGAAAATTTGCACCCCGGGGTCATTTGGATGTTGCTTTTGCGTTCAAATCTTTCTCATTGTCGGGTACAAAAAAAAAAAAAAAAAATCACACATGTGGGACACAGTAAGGAATTCAACTGAAGCCAATCTGAAGTGAAACTTCGACTTAATTTAGAGAATAAGTAGAAAGGAATCGCGTTTCGGGGGTAGAAAGTGAGACATTTAGTGAAACTAAAAAATATTTATCGATACATTTACCGTTTTCTCGTGGTCATTTGTACTTGTTTTTCAGCGATAAAATATTTAATAAATCCATTTTGGACTTCAATATTCAACGGAGCTCTACCGTTTATTATCTTTTCAAAAACTATACAAATCAATAAGATTTTTTTATAGTTCATTTCTCTTTAATGGAGTAATTTTAATTTTACATTGGAATATTTATTTTTAACGAATTAAATTACCGCCTCTATTGATTACAATAAAAATTGCAATTTCGTATTTATAAAAAAATTGCTCTGATAAAAATTACCTTCTATGATGGGGATACAATCCGGTGACGTGACCTTGGCCGCTGCAACCTGGAGTCGGGCACTTACTACTGTTTTCTGAAAGATCAAAAATAACGAAAAAGAGAAAAATAATTACTGCGTACAAAAAACAAAAAAAAAATAATAGTTACAATAATAATAATAATAATAATAATTTGGGTATTTTTTGTTTTAATGTAATTAATGAAGGGGAATGTGTTTTATTTGTAAAGTTATTTTAATGCGACATAAGTAACATACCTCGTTGATATTATTACTTTTAAAAACGAGATGTATATTAATCTGCAAAAATTTGTTTTCAAAATATATATATATATCTATTTCCGATATTATTCATTACGAGTCTAAAGTAAAAATAGATTTCTGCAGGAAACAGTAATCAAATTTCGATGTAATTTGTAATATAATTAATGATTTAATAATAATCGGTAATAATAATAAATTGCTGTACTGAAGTAGAATAAAAAAAAAGCTTATACGACGTTTCAGGAGTACGGTAAAAAGAAAAGCCGACAGTGCTAATATTTGTTATATGCAAGAAAATGGGGAATAAACACGATTGTTTGTGTAGAAAGTGTTTCAAAAATTATTACAAATAATATTTTAGTGAGTAACATTAAAAAAAGTTGTTCCACTTAATAGTGCGCACAAAAAAAAAGGGGGAGAATGTATTAAAGAAATAGAAAAAAATAATAAAGTACCAAAAATGCAAATAAATACTATATCATCTCGAATCCGGTTGTATTTGCAGTTGTAAAAATTGGTTTTGTCAAGGAAGTGTGTTTAGTTTCTTTTTATTTTTTAGTCATTCGCTGAGCAGTTTTAAGTGCCTGTTTGTTATGCGAGACAAGCAATTTAATAACGAATAAAAATAAAGTATTTTTACTCCCAAAATTATTTATTTTTATTTCATTTTCACCGAAAAGTATGTTACTGTAATAATAAATAATCCACGTTGACTAAAAAACTGTTCGGAAATAAATATTTCAATATTACTTTCTAGGGGTAGAATTGGCTTCTCTTCTCGGCTTGATAATGTAGTATTTATTGTGTAATAAAGATAGTTAAAAAAAAACGTTTTCACATTGTTGGACATTAAATTTTTTTAGAACCTGTGCACCAGTATGTAAAATTATTCATGCAGTGAACGTGGTCGATTTATTTATTTTCTCGTAATCAAAAAGTGTTGTGTGAATTCAATGTTTAATCATTTTGAATATATGTATCTTTTCGTTTTCATGCTTCGGTTACTGGCTATAATTTAAAAGCGTCGTTATGGAATGTACCACAAACCTATTTTGGGTTTAAATGTTTTTTTTTTTTTTAGCGAAAGTTTTGGTAGAGAAAGGTTTTAGGTTGCAAAAAACTGATAAAAAAAAGTGCAAATAAAAATCCGACCAATTACTATTTCTGGTTAATGATATCTAATATTAAAATTGTTATACGAAAAATTTTATTCTCTTTTACTTCCTTATTCGTATAACATTCGTACAGATAACTTTTTTTTTTTTTTTGTTTCTCTTTTACGCTCTCATTCGTCCTAAAACGTAACTAAAAAGTGTGAAATAACATGATATTAAAAAAATTTAAACAAAGGCTTTTATTTATTAATGCAATAAAAACAAGGAAAATAAAAAAAGAATGAAATAAAAGTCTTGGTTTAAAAAATAACATTTCATATTTGTACAGACACACCGACGATTTTACCTCATTCCTATAAAATATTCCAATTAGATGGACCTACACAAAAGTTGTTTTCCTCATATTTATTGCATTAATAAATAAGTCGTTAATTTTTTTTTTTTTTTTTTCGATTATTTGATTATATATCCAAATACTTTTTTTTTCGCTGTTTTGTAAAAAAAGTCGGATTCATGACTGTTTAAAAAATAGTGACTGTTTGAAATTAATGAAAGTCTTATTTGTTGCGTAAGTTCAGTAAAAAAAAGCATATTTTTGAAATATTTTCTTTAAACGGTCTGCACATAAATACGACATACATGTTTAGTCCACGATAAGCTGTGTTAATCGTTATAAACTAAAACATTTCTCGTTAAACTTTTTTTATTAATAAATTTTTCATGAACAGACATTAGGTTAAACTTTTAATTATATAGTAGATTAATCGGAGGGACTCTTTTAGATCAGTTCAGTTTGAATGTTACAGTGTTTAACAGAAGTTTTCCTACATTTCGATTGTTTTTTATGATACTGTCAACATGTAGACGTGTCGTCGAGGTACAATTTTTAATTGTTTCGAGGTAAATGATAGCAAAGGGGCAAATGAGAGTGTACACCAGTACTGCACCATCTTAACATGAAAAAATGAATTACTAGTAATAGGATGGTTCGTAAGATGTCGCTAGTTATTATGTAAACTCGATTGAATTTTTAATTATTCGTATAGATTGCGTTATAATTTAATGATAATTTATTTAACTAATATTCATTAATGCGTAAAATTTAAAAAATATGAAGGTTATCTCTATTTACCGTTTCAATTTAAATAATTACCAAAATAAAATACTTGGACGTAGATTAATGAGGTGAAAAAGGGATAGTTGAAATACTTTTGAAATTTTTCTACATTTTTATTATTCAATTACTTTTTTTAATTTTCTTTAACAAAATGCCCGATATATCAGTTTTTCTCGTTCAGCTTGATACTAGTGCATCGTTCCAGTTAGCAAAATATAGCGTGCAGGATTTGTCCCTCCTGAGAGACAGCGGCTTTTCTATTACCGAACTGATGTTCAATATTTCTATAAATATTTTATTCGAGAACTGACATTTTGTAAATGTGGTAAGGGAAACTTTATAACTGGATAGAATTCCCTACATTAACCGGTTTATGCTATTTGTTCGATTTCATTTCTGTTGACAAAGCTGAGAAAAAATGTGTTTCTGAGAATCGGTTCTTCGTTACGTGAAAACGCTGTTTAAAACTGGCCTCTGAGAGTTTACTCTACTCGCGGGAAAAATTCTTTACTAGTTCGTTATAAAAATTCACGTTTTCACGGCCGAGTCGTTCAAGATAATAGTTGGTTTACTGACTTCTCAAACTCAGTTTCTTCCCCTTATGTTCCAATGAGGGAGGAGTTGGTCGGGGAAGAAAATATTGTACCTATGGTAGTATCTCATTTCTTGTCCCGTCCAATCACGTATGAAGAAGTTTTTATTCGTTTACAAAAGAAACGTAGTTCTTCCTCGAATCTACACACTTACTCAGTTGTAAGTGATTGCGCCAAAAATATACTATTAGATATATATAACAATTTATTGGCCTCTGGTTTAATCCCTTCTGACTGGACGCGATATCTAGTCATTCCTATTCTTAACCAGACGTCATCATTTCAACCTATTTCCTTGGCCTCCTGCTTTAAGAACGTTTTCAGGATTGTAATTAAGAACAAGCTGATGTGGTAGATTGAAAGACATAGTATATTTATCGAGGGAATGTTTAGGTTCCGCCCACGTTTGTATACTCAAGATTGTGTAGCATTGTTCTTAGGATATGTTTATTCTACTTTCCAAGACAAAGGTTTTTTGGTGGCAACGTTCCTTGTGATATTCAGGGGACATTCGATAATGGTTCAATCCCCATCCTTTTCAATCAATTAATGACAGTTAACATTCCTTTTCCCATGGTTAAATTTTTGTGGAGTTCATTTTTATGTAGGTCCCTTCACATTCTTAACCCTATTTCCAAACAGATTGAAGTTCGCACAGCTTATAAAGGTCTTGCACAAGATTCCGTTTTGAGTCCGCTTCTTTTTAATCTATATATTAATTACAACGTAATTCTTAGGCTACCCTCCATTAGAAAAAATGTCCCACAAAAATATGTTCCAATTTTATGTAACGAAAAATATCCCAATTTTATGTAACGTTTGTTATATTTTAATTTTTATGAACTTTATATATATATATATATTAATTACAATGTAATTCTTAGGCCGGCCCCCATTAGATTTTATAACAAAGAAATGTCCTAATTTTACGTAATGAAAGTTAAATGTTAGGATATGATTTTTGTGATTATGTTATTATATTCATATGAACCAATGTAGAATTACGTTGTAAATTTTGATCATTTTATAAAAAGTATAGAAGAGGAAGAGACAGATATATAACCAGCCTTTTGCGTGGTCAAAATGGCTCATTTATATATATGTATACATATATATATATATATATATATATATATATATATTACCTCTCTTTAATATTCAACTATCAACTTTTTCTTGAATTTTGTTATACGCGGACGACTTCTTAATATATTCCAAAAATAACTGCCTCACTAAATATGTTTAGGCAAATCAAACATCTATTGATATTTGTTTCAATTCCTGCGAGAGAATAAATTTCGAAGTATCCCATACCAAATCTTCGGTATCTGTCTTTTCACTCAGACCATTTGACTACCAACAAATACGTGTTCTAATTCAAAACTGACTCATTAAGTATACTAGGCATGTTAGGTATTTAGGTTTGTTCTTAGATCCTAAACTAAAATAGACTTTTCATATTCAGTCACTAGTAGAACTTGTAATTAAATCGTATAGCCCCTTAAAGGGACTAGAAGTAATTCATATTGGGAGGTGATCACCTTAAGTCAGTTATATAAAAACTTTATTATATCGAGACATGGGTCAGCTTCGAAGTCTCAGCTCATGAAGTTAAATTCATCACAGAATCTTGGCTTAAGATTAATCACAAGAAACATCAGATTGTCCTTCACAATCGATCTTCAAATGGAAACGAAAATTACTCCTCTGCATATTAGAAGAAATTATTTAACTGATAAATTTATACTTAAGTACTGTAATTATAAATATTCGCAGCTCATAAGCAAGATAATGAAGTTAAGTAGGAATTTGAGATTTGTTCCTCAGAAAATGCCGCTCTTGTTCAAAAGCACTAGGATGTATTATAGTTACAGTTCAGCTATTATATTTCGATTATTCGTTTTGTACAAATACATTTTTATTATATACTTCTTTCAAAATATCTTTTAGAACCCTAGTACTTTTGATTGTAAAAGATATTAAGATTTCTTAATTCCACCAAAACATAATCTCGAAATAATTTTTTCTAAAGTTTAAATGTATTAATTTTATTAATTTTTTATTTTATTTAAGGCTAAACAAATTTCCCTTACTTTTATTATAATACGCACTGAAATTATGACCGAAAGTATAGGGAATTTTTAGAATATTTTAACTTTTATAGTAAATGAAAAAATTTAGTATAAGAGAGATAAGTTGGTAGAATGTTTTTACAACGGGGGCATTTCCAAATACGCTGTAATTTTGAATTTTTATTTTTGTGGTGTGGAAATTATAGTCTAGATTACGAGAAATTTATTTATTTATTAATATTTTTTTAAATTTCTAATACGTATATTTGCTTATCGCATTTTCCTAATATTATAATAGTAGGATGAGAAGCCTTCTCTTGATATTCCCTTCAACGTAGCCTTATAAATTGGTTTTATAGGTGCGCTGATAAAACTTATTTTTATTTTTACAGATAGGGGGAAAAAAGAGAAGAAATTAGAAAGAAATTTAATATTTTTGTAAATAATTATTTTTTTGTAAAAACCACTTGACGTTTTTTTTCATCAAAAATCAGACGAGCAGTATTGTGTTCACTGCTGGAGCTTAATTAATTTTTATTAACCTCACAAAACTTTAGATAAGCATAGAAAAAAACTTTCAGCTACATATTTACACTAAACTATTCTCATTCTTGTGATCTTCCTTTATAACCCTAGTTAAATGGTATTACCCTGGCAAATGAATTTTTTAATGTTTAATTTTCCTATAACATTAGAAAATTATTTTTACAATTTCGTTGAAAATCTCTTCTGGTGATCATTCGAAGTGAACAAATCGTTCGAAGACCTGTATTATGTCGATTTTTTGTCGCTAACGGAGCAGGGATGAATCCAGTGGGTTTTTTTTTGGGGGGGGGGCAATACCCTTAAGAACTTTAAAATTGTCCCCTCCCCGAGAACTTAATAATATAAGCTGTTTAAGAATTCAGCAGTTTAATGGGAAATGAAATTCTTTTTATTCGCTTTGTTTACAGTTATGTCAAAAGTTGCTGCCAAAACATTTTGAAATGGTTCAATTAGACTCGTATATTTTTAAATTTCAAAATTATGAGATTTATTTTTCACGGAAAAAAATGAAACTTCATAAAATAACAATAAAAACCAAATGACCATTTAAAATCCGACTTTGGCGTTGCGTGTTATTCTATGAAAAAATTGATATGCTTTCATTGCAAGTATGCGAAAGATGTAAAATACTCGCGAGCTGAAAAAATTATTCGCTGCAGTTGGTATTATTTGTCCGTTAGAATGTTTTTACAATATGCTCATTAATGTTACAATTAGAATTAATCATTTCAAAACCAATTGAGAAAACATTGTTGTTTATAATTGGTTATTTTACTTGAAATTTATCATTCACCAAGGGCGTCGCCAGCCGATCAGCCGGGGGGGGGGGCAAGATGATAGAAAGAGGATAAGAGTTTTAGGAAAAAAAAATTTATGAGTTGTAAAGGCTTAATATTTTATTAAACAGGAATAAAATCTTAATTAAAACATAATTTTTGTGGGTTTTTGGCAAATTGTTCTACTACTTTATTATAAAAGTCTTCCAAATTGCCCATGATTACGCACTTATGAATACTCATCACAGCCAGTTGATTAAAAAGTTGCAAAGCTCCATGGGGGCAGCTGCCCCCTGCCCCCCTCTGGCGACGCCCATGTCGTTCACACATGCTTTTTCATTATTTCAAATTACCTAATAAATCATGTTTTACATATTTGATTTAATTCAGGAATATCGCCAAAAAGTTTTCTCAGTAAAAATATTAAAAAAATCTCTGCCCTCCAAGAACATAAACTGCTCCCCTCCCCCCAGAAACAGATCCCTGAATTCATCACTACTAACGGAGTAATAACGTGATGTTTCATCAGCAGCTATAATGATATGCGTATAAGAAGAGACTCCGTAGCAGGAAGCAAAAAGGAATAAATAAAAATAGTTGTAAGTAGTTATTTTGAAAACGGGTTGGAAAATATTGGAAAAGTTAGCAAAGCGAACGCTTGTCTGTGAAAATTGAGGAAAGCGAATGTGCTACGACGACGAGTTGTAGCGAACGCAGAAATATCTAATTCGTGTACTTCGGCGGATGCGTATGTAGAACTGTTCGCCAGTTACGCCGTGTCCTGCTGTGTGAGGTGGGAGAGATTCGCTTCGAAGCGAATGACTGGAATTCCCTGACGGTTAAATTTTTCACCAGTCCGCGTTTAGCTTTGTAAAGGGTAGGTTGATGTGATTTTTTCTGCCATGCTCGTCGAAATACAAAAATTCGAATACTACGCGCGCTCTTATATCGACGTAAGAAAAAAATTCTCGAAAATAAAAGATTGTTTAGACTGCGCAATTTCCATGGATGAATTCATTTTTATATAGCTACATAAAATGGTGAAGAAAATAATAATAGGGAAAATACATACATATATATGTATGTATGTATGTACATCTCTCTGATGTTAGGAGAATTTATCACGAAAGCAGAATTGTTTTTATTCGAATTTAATATTTTGTACTTGTTGTTGTTTTTTATTTTTTTATTTTTATATAAATGATGGGATATTTTAACAAATAAGTGTCGAAAACTACTTTTGTATCTTCAATAAGTATATGCTTTTCGAAAGTGCAATATTCTCGTATTTAATTGAATAAGAGAATGTGTGTAAACGCTTGAAAATCTTGCCGGCGAATTCCCACACCACTTTCTTCGGCTAGTGAACGATATTTTGTGTCTAAACATTTTTTATTTTTTTTTTTAGATTACTACTTAGATAGTTGAATATTTTAAGACATTCGCACGATTAGGCGTTACCCCACTCGCTTTTTTCTATCATTATTGCACCGCGTAATTGATTATATTGTCGTTTTTGGAATTATTAGAATAGAGAAATATTATTATTATTAAGTTGCAACAGAAAATAAATTTAAAAAAAAATCGATTCGAATGCAAGAGCAATTTCGGGAATGATTTTTGGCGTATGATTCCCCCGTTGCAGTTCATTCATCAAACTTTCATAATATTTTTATTTTACTTTCATATTCGTTTAATAACTGATTAATTATAAAAATATTGGAACATTCACTTAATCTCTCCAGCGAGAGGTTGTACTCTGCGACAATGTATAAATTAGACGCCAATAAATAATTATAGTTTTGCGCCCTCTAATTGACACTGCGATTTGTAGGTTGCGCTGTTATAAAGTTCTCGTCTCGAGTGCTTGGTCGAGCACAACATCACGGTTCATTTTAATCGCATCAAAAGTATCATCTGAATGATATTGATAAATTTTACAATTTTGAACATTGACCGACTTCGTTTCAGACTCTTTGCTTATAGTGACCGGACACCCGACATTCATTAAGTTTGCTGGACTAAAAGTACACAGTGTTATATGTATATATATATATATATATATATAACTCGGCCATTTTGGCCTCGCAAGGGGCTGTGCCCTTCGGCCCCTCTTGCTTTCATTTCTGTTTCTTTCTCTTCTATACTTTGTATAAAATGATCAAAATTTACAACGTAATTCTTAGTGGCATCAACATAAAAAAAATAACATAATCACAAAAATCCTACCCTAACATTTCACTTTCATTATATAAGACATTTTTTCGTTACATATTTCGTTACATAAAATTGGGACATTTTTCCTAATGGGGGGTAGTCTAAGAATTACGTTGTAATTAATATATATATATATATATATAAATAAAAGATAATCATTTATTACTATGGAAATGTTTAGTTATTGCGAAAGCCTAGTTGCTAGAGCACTTTGCTTCCATTACAGAAGTCTCGATCCCAGGTGATGTTAGAAGTTATTACAAAAATTTAATTAAATAACCGCTAATAGGATCGTATGGAAGGCAATGACAAACATGTATACCATCATAGGCGCGCGCTAGTTGATATATAGTAGGCAGACACATACACGGTGCTACATTTTTGTATATCGATGAATCAAACGCATATAATCAGTTCTAAATGCAGTCCTACTCTAGACTAGTATTGCATAATAACAATAATTGTCATGTTATCCTAATTCCTTTCTTCCCTATACATCTATCCCAGGCTGCATATGCAACAGTTATAACGTGTCTGGACGTCTCGGTTTAATTTTGCCACTGGATCACTCGTTAGAGGTGTATAAGCGGCATAGCCGGCGCATCAACTACTATGTTCCAGCTTGCGCAACTTTATTGTTCCATTTTCTGTTGTATCATCAACTTTTCTCCTTGTGGTTGATACTCTTTACTCGCATATAAATGATAATGATGACTATGGAATGTGTAATATATAATCTTTTTAAAACATTAACGGTTTTTTCATAGTGTACCATTATTACAAAAGTCACATAGTGTATATCACATTACCCAAATATGTTTCAGAAGTAATCACAAAGTACACCAGAATTAACAAGACTGTACACGATTGGAGTAAAATCAATAACTGAGAGAGCCGAAGACGCTTCATCAACAGCGAGTGTATTTGGAATTAATGAAGGAACAACTACCACGCGCTTATCAGACTATGGGTTTCCTTTAGGCGCTGAATTATGGGAAACATTTTTTGTTTAGAAATATACCGATCAGCTTCACAACAAAATTAGAATGTACCCGTAATAACTCATTGGTAGCCGTAAATGTTGAGGGCATTAACACGCTGATATCCCCCATTAATAGACACAATCTTTTCTTGCATATTTTATATTTAATCAGCTGCCTAAATTAATTTTACTTAGTCATTCGGCTATTGTAGGAAGTGAATGGGTCGACGACACTGCGGGTTATTCTGCTATACTGTGCTTTAGCCCCCATCTTTTCCATCAGGTCTACTCCGTAGATATGTTTTATTGTATCCTTTATTAAACAGCAGTGTAGCGTCGGGACTTCCTTTCTATATAGTAAAAAGAGTCTATCGATCCATGGTGACCTCCATCACAGATGGGGCAATCCGATTGCTGTTTGGTAAATCATCTACGGCTGGGCGTCTCATAAATATATCTTAAATTATATCCTTTTCCGTCAATACCTCTTTTCCTTTGCAATATGCTTACTCAAAATAAGCACTGGATATTTAGCTTAGATACGGCTCTTTTGAACTTATCTGGCAGTATAATGACCTTATATTCTGAACTTCTTAAAGGAAAATAGCCCCTGGGTTATATTAAATGACTATAGATTTTTTTTTCCTTTTTTTTTTCTTCTTCCTATTATACGCGCTGTGTGTAACCAGTACGGATACACGGAAGTAATTCAAATATTTCTAACAAAGAACCTTGGCGATGGAAGTTGCAGTATTATTTGAAAGGATCCCCTGTACGTTTCCTGTTAGACCAAGTTATTTTCGTAACGCAATGAACTTTGGACAAATGAGGAGTATATGCGGAATTGCCGGGGCATCTGTCGCATAAATCGCCGGAGACGGTGATTTGTCGATTATCTATTTGCGCGGTAGATAGTGATATGGCCAAATCGCAGCTGGCTGAGGATTTTGAAATTGTAACGGGATATTTCTTACAGTGGATCAGCTGCGATGATGATTTTTAAGAAGGCCATATGTCCATTTCCGCTGGTTTTCACACGCCTTTAAAAATGCGTATGTTACCGATGACGGTGTAGGTCTGCATCCTCTGGCATTGGCAAGAACAAAACAAACCATACTGTTGCCCCGTCGACCCTCTCATTATCAGGCTTCCCGATGTATCCAGGAGTTCGCAGTAGCAGCATGTGACTGACCATACAGATGGTATAAATAATGGCGCATTTTAAAAATCAGCGGATTATTGTATTTTTGATTTTCAGTAATCAGAAAGAAAACTTATTGGCTTTAATGTGGGTTACGATGGAGTGACAGAGGAAGCGTGTAATTCCATATAGTTCTGCATTCAAAGCGGAACAGGCATCGTTGAGTATGACTTTGTGTGTAAGACCCGATGACCTTCAAAAGTGCAACGGTCCATAAAAATAAGTAAAAAAAAAAGCTTCAACGCAAAAATTTGTTTTTACCGATATATCCTATCCTAAGTTCTAGCTGTGCAGACACGGGCAAAGTGTTCATGGCAATTGTTCTATTCAAAACGCTAATGACACACGCCAGACTACATTTAGAACTGGATTATAAATGTTTGATTTTTACCGATATAAAAATGCGGTCCTTCGTGTGTGTATCTGTTGTATACCAACTGGCGCGCACATGATGGTATACTGGGTGGTTTGCATATGATCTTATTAGCGATTATTTAATTAATTTCTTGTCTTCGGTTGAGACCTTGGTGATATACACACACACATATATATATATATATATACGAGAAAAAGTCTAATTGGTATCTATTTTCGAAAACCTGAATATAATTCTGCTTGGTCAAGATACTAAAAAACGTAAAAAGGATAGTCAGCTGCAGTTGATTTTATCACCATGTTGCGTGCATCACCTAAATAAGTATTCGAACAGAGAATTGGGTCGTTATCCAAACCGTAAATACATGTTATCACGAAATATAAATATTTTCACAGACTTTTTATGGCTACCGATTAAATTAGGCGTCGTGTATTTTATCGCGAAATGAAATTGGCGCTGCGCAGATGAACGGAGAAATAACTCTCCTCCACAGACCGCATTAATCTTTAATACTGCTAATAATAGTAATTTATCACACTGCTGCCTATTGCGGTTTTAATCGTTAGAAATAAATCAGAGCCGACCGGAAAAAAAGATTAACAAAAAAAAAAGCGCTTCGAGACTTGCCATCGAAATGAACTAGTTCGTGAACGGAAAATGCGATTCGTGTAGCGTGACGTGATTAGCTTTGCGGTGGAGAGAATTTCTTTAGCCGTTGCAAAGTTCAGATTAGAGTACGATTAAGGAGCCCGTGTAAATTAGATTGAAAGACGTGATGCGAAGGAAAGCGTGAAAATAAGAGTGCCGCTTTTTGAAGACATAAACGGAACACAGAAGTCAGTCGATAGGATGCGCTTATTATCGAACTGAATACGGTCGTTGCTTAGCGAATGATGCTGAAAATTCTGTTTGTTCTCTCTCGTCCTGCAACTGCCAAACAAAAACGTGCCTTCCAACTTTAATCGTCCGATTTATGAGTATCCGGGGACACCGTTTTGGCGCCTTTTCTCCTATCCATTTATGACTATCTCCTTTTCACCGAAACAGTGTCCGGTCGCCTGCCGAACTTAACCTCGATGAAAGTTTCTGAGCCTTCCTATTTTCTCTCTCGGCCTCTCTCTGTTTATTTCCCTTGCTCGCTTGTGACCGTAAATGACCAGTGCTCCATACCGCCTCCTTAATTAACGGCCGCATTACGGCCATCATAGAAGAGGACCGGTGCGTTGTTTTCCGCTGTTAATGTTACAAATGGCGAGCCGCCGCCGCCGCCGCTGCTTTTAAAAATCGAAATTGGAAAAAAGTTATAGGTCGAAAAATTTATTTTTGTTAGTATTATTATTTGTGTTTCGCAGTTAATGTTTTTTCGTTTTTCATTTCGCGGAGTTAATTCCTACGCTCCCTGGCGAATACGGCAAAAATAAATAACGAACAAAAAAAGCAAATGAAAAACGAAACAATTAAAGAATTGGAACTATTTTTCGTTTTTGAGTTTTAGCATTTTTTTTTTTTTTTTACCTTTGTCTAAATGTAGAAAGTTTTATTTCGTTATTAAAGATTATTTTTGCATAACTCTTTTTAAGAAACTCTCTTTTTCCCTTTTTTTTTTCGACATTTTTCTTTTTCAGATATCCTCAAGGGCGCTGCTACATTGAAATATTCTATCGCGACCGTCGCTCGATCAAATTATTGTGGTCTATGTGATTACTTTGTTTGTTTTAACAGAACGTTTTCCACCAAATTCCCGGAAAAATTTGTTTTTTAAAGATGTGTTCTACTAGTTGCGAGACGAATGATAAATTACAATGAATGATACTTTTTTGTTTTTTTTGGAATTAAACACAGCGCTGCCCAACTTTTATTACAACAGCTTTTGAATGAAGAAAATTTTTTTTTTTTGGGGGGGGGGGGGATAAGTGCTTATAATTGTCAAAGAAATTATGTGCTGAGCATGGAAAAGAAAAAAAAAATTGTAATACATCGTAAATAGATTTTATAATGAGCAATAATTATCGCTGATACTCTAATCGATGGAAACAACCAGCTACCATTCCGAAAAGGTATATCACAGCATGTTTCAAGGACATATTATATGATCACGCTATAGTTTAAACATATAATAATATTATACACAGCGTAAACAAGTCATTCTATAGACCCATCGGTAGAGTTGTATATTTATTTAATTATATTACATTTTATATTGATGCAGTGCACGGAGGGGAAATCATTCAGTTCTTGGATTCCTCCCCACAACCACCACCCCCCCCCCCCGTTGTAAAATTTTTAACATCTATATTTATAAGATTTATAATATTCCTACTCGACGAATTTATTACACATGTATGCTCATTTTCTCCATCATCGGTTCCACAGTAATTTTCCGTTATTAACAAACAAACTCCAAACTGAAATAATTCACTTTATGAGTTAAAAAAACAAAACCAAAGGGACGTACATCAAACGAGAAAACAAGAAAAAATCCAATCATTTCACTAGTGTGTACCACCTATAAACGACACAATGTTACACAATCGACCGTGGGCCTGAATAACTAAATAGAATGTGTTTGAGTTGCTTTAGTTTGCTTAAATTAGTATATAGCGAAAATCTGGATGCTGTTTTTTTTTAAATTATGCGTCTTCGTTGTCAGCCGATAAAAATAGTGTTCTTTTTTTTTTTTTTGCTCGCATTGTTTTTCAGAAAACAAAAAAAATGCCATGTACTATAGTAATTTTCGATTAACTTTACCCAGAGCGCTTGGTTTGATTTTTAAAAGATTAATAAACTGATCTTTACACATTTGTGTCTGATGATAATACTTCTCAAAAAATTTAAATTTAAATTAATAACTTTTTCAAATAATTTAGAATATATTATATTATATTAATAATTCCGTTCTCATCGGTAAAGCGCCAAGGTGTCGCTACTAGATTATTAGAAAAATCCTATAAAAAGTAGGGAATACTACGTTTTCAACAGTAGAATTTTTTATGCTATTATCTCCGTCATTTTTATGTTTTCACCGAAAGTCCCCCCCCCCCCCTACCACCCAAAGCGCGGTGTTAGCAACACAGAAATAAATGCGACCTTATTAATGATATTTCGTATTGCCCTTTTAATTGAAAAAAAAAAAATAATAATGGAGCTTTTTTCTTACGATGTTATTAAATAACAATCTATAATTTTATAAAATGGCATGTCGTTGTTTAATCGGGTTTCCGTCGCCGAGAGATGTCTTAAAATATTACGAGAGGACAATTTCATAAATTAAATATGAAAAAAAACAAAAACAAAACAACAATCGATATTTTAATTACTAGATTCGTTTCAGAATTTCTTTGCGAATGCCAGCTGGTTATATTGAGAAAAGAACCATCGCGCCGAGCTGGCGGGAAAAATAATTTTAAGTTTTTCATACAAACTGTACAAGCTGCGCGAATTATAAAAAAAAAAAAAATTAAAAACATTACAAAAAAATATTCCGAGTTTATTCGATGAAAGAATAGAGAGACACATCACTACTGTTTTAGGTTGCAGTTAGAAAAAAGGCTCGAGACACGCCGATTAAATAGATTTTTTTTAAAAATTTCATCAGTATTGGGAATTTTAAATAATTACTCGTCCGATTTTTTATATTATAACGTTTTCAAATGTAATTTTATTAAAGCAAGCGCCTATGTGTATATTCAGGATGTTACACTCGGCGAATAATCTCGACCGTGTAAATTTCTTGTTTAATACTTAAATCCTATGGTTTAAAAATGCCATAGTTTAACACTAAATTGACTTATACCATGAACTTCGCAGGTTTGGAATAAATTACGGAAGGCAAAAACTTTTTTAAAAGAATACCACGACTACTAGATATAACTTGATTTAGTCCGAAGCTAGTTGGCAATTTTAAGTGTAATTATTTTATTTCTTAATTTATTTTGTGTTTATAATTTACTTATATGGAATAACCCGAATAAATGCTGCATATAATATATAGAAGTCGGTGGCGAAGAAATTTACGTCGAGATATTATTGCTGACTTACGTTTTAAAATAAATGCGCTCGAAAAATGATGATGGTTGGTTGAGTACTCGATGTGAATGACCGAGATAAAAAGCTCGTAGAGAACTTTCGCGACAAAAGCGGAAAAAATGCTATAATTACGCTGTAAATATATATATATATATATACATACGTACGACAGAAGAGATCGCTTTTGAGAGCTACTTTCATCAGCCAACTTGTTGACGAGGTGAATTAAAGATTTCCTCAGACTTACGGATGATGTAACTAAGTTAATTCTAAAGTGTGGCGGCCGGGGCAGGTAAAGAAATGCGACGGTAAAAAACGAGCTAGCTGTCGCACGGTGATGTGGAAGGGAATGTTTGGTTGCGGCAAGTTGTAATTTAAGAAAAAACATCTGTTCCGAAGAGGATAGTCCTGAAAGAGGATCTGATGAAGCCGGAGGATGCGGGCGACGTAGTCACGGCTACTGTTGTCTGTCTCTTGGTTGCCCTAGCGAATTCGTCGGCAGGCTGATTGGTTTGATTTAACCCTTTTGGCTTTGCTGGCATGGGGAAAGGGCAGGTACGTGATAAGTTTCGAAATGGGTTTTTTAACGCGCTGCGCCCAACATTCGTTTGTTTCTTTTCGACTGTTTTCCCGGGGCTTCTTGTGTAAATGACACGCGATACTTAACGGGGGATGTTGCTCGAATCCAATCGAGTACTACCATCACCACCGGTGCTGGTGCTGGTGCTGCTGGTGGTCGGATGGTATCGGAGGAGCGACAAAATTTTAACGACACTCGCCTGTCGTCAACTGTGAAAACTAAAACTGTCAACAGCGGGCGCCTATTCCATCTCTGAGCCGAGGTCCGCTCTTGAATATTAATTAACTCCGTCTCCGCGTACTTGCCGTCTTGCGATTTTTAAACACTTTTCACGTAACTGAATGGGCTATTCGCGGTTTTCCAACCTATTTCTTTAATTCCGACACGGTGTAGATTCGATTTTATATTGGCCGGTGTCTATTGTTACGCCACTCTCGGCCATTACCAATGTGCGCTTTTGCGTCTCTGCTGCGATGTCTGTCCCCGAGGCTAGACATCCGCTACATACTATATTATCTTTTTTTTTTTTTTTTTCGATATATTTCGGTCATTTAATAAGGATGTTGGTTCGAACTTCATGCTACAAGTGTAAATTGTAATTCTTAAAGACGTTACAAAGTTGTGAATAAACCCGCTGCTAACACTGGCGTTAATAATTTTGAAGAATTTTTGTTTTTCATCGATCGAGGATTTTTCAAATGTAATTAGCCCGGCTAGACTTTAAAAGCTACCCCCGAAATCACGATGAAACAAATAATAAAATGAATAAGGCAACGAATAAAATCCCACCGCAAATTCCGTTGAATAGAGTTATATGCTGGATCTAGCCTATCCAAGTAGTTTCTGACCTGCAGAAATTTGCAGATTCATTTTTACTTCTTTTTTTGTTTATATATTTTTTTATATATGTATTTATATATTTATTTATTAATTTATTAATTGATTTAATCGATTAATTAATTAATTAATTTTTCCATTCAGTTATTTACTTCTTTTTGACACTATTACACGCATTTTATGTTGCCTTTCGTGGGATTTCTGGCGTACAAAGAATACCGGATAACAGGAAGCATTTGATCGGTTAATAATATTATAAATTGAAGAGCACCTCTGAAGGGTGTCGCTTATTTCGGATTATTTTGAGCTTTTTTTGAAAGATTTTTATTAGAAAACTGAAAGAAAAAATAAATCGTTAAATCGGATTATGCTTTTGTGTTAAATGTATAAGCTAAATCACTACATTTAAATTACTTGAACGCGAGAAAAGAGTACTTTAATAGCAGTATTTCAATAGAAGTATTTCATTGTGTATATTTTCAGGAAAGATTTTTCGCTGATGCGATTTTAGTTTAAATTTTGCACTCAGTATTTGTCGAAAGACACCTTCATTGAGCGCATATAAAATTAGCTTCAACGTCTGACCTCAAATAATACAGCGAGAGCATTAGAGTTCTCTCTTTTTTTTCTCGTGGTTATTTTGATCAAATTTCGCTTGCCGGTAGTACGCGTTATCTGAAAGAGGAAGAACATCGCAAGGGCATTTTTTCTTCCAGACATGTCAGCGATGGTTAACACTAGTCTGAACACGAATGAGGGGCTATATTCGGAAAAGTTCGGAAATTTAGTTGATTAATTGAGGAGCGCCAGAATAGGAGAATATGAGAGCACACTGAATTCTAATGGCGTTCGTAAAGAGGATTTATGTTGGATCGTTTATACAAAAGATTCGGAATATAAATATTTTAGAATGCCATGGACCGTCGGCCGACAGTAGTTCAGATCAAGCAAAGCACACGTTTCTGTTTCAAATAATGGGCAACTTTTTTTACGGAAGAGCTATTTTCTAGTGCAGTGTGAGAAGCTCAAATTCATTCGGAGTACTCGAAAATTCCGGTTTCCTGTTTTTCCTTTTATTACGTCATTTTTTTTTTATTGAAGTTAACATTCAGCGGGGCGACTCTCGCCGATTAGACTTCATTCTCTTTTAAATTCGTACATTTAGTTGTTTTTTTTTTTTTAAAGTTAAGTTAGTAATATAAAAATAAAAAAGATTTGACCGTTTCTTTTTTTGTTAAAAATAAAACGAATGAAAGTTGGATAGAAATTTGCTTTTGGCGAGATTTTGGCAGAGCTTGAGATTTTTCTTCTCTTTTCTAGCAGCATTTTTTGACTGTCCTTTTTTTCCAGTCTTTCAGAGTCGCTAACTTGCCTCAGTCCTTATGGCGCGACAGTATTTTAAAAGGCACACACAGATGACGCATGTTTTTTCTGATCTAGACTTTAGATATATCTTACCTTTGTGACTGTATCTGTTGTTGATTTGTTCCGTGAGTTTGTTGGCATTTTCCTCGATATTATTAGAGTGAACAACGGTCGATGATCCGCTAGCGGCGGAAATGAAGTCGACGGCAGTGGGCGCCGTGAGAACATCTCTGGCGGAAGAAATCAGCGAGGAGGTGGACGATATGGCCGCAACGACGCCGGTTTTAGTAGAGCACGAATTGGCCGGCTGCAGTATCGTGTACTCCTTGTGCCTGGTTTCGGGCGAATCGTCGTCGCTGTCGCTGGTAGACGTCGTCATCGGTGCAGCGCTGATTATCGGATCTTCGGTGAGTCGTTGCGACTGTTGCCGCTGCGATTCGGACGGAGTTAGACAGCATCGTTGATAGTAGGCCAACGTGTCGAGCGGTTTGGCCGGCGGCTGCAGGTAGCAGATGACTTCCGGTGACGATTTCTCGTCGTCGTCGTTAAACGAGGACGGCGCTTGACTTCCGCCGCCGTTGTTAGCTGCCGGCGAGAACAGCTGTTGACTGCGATCGACGCCCGGCGAACGGATCATATCCGGGTAGCCGCCGACAAAAGTTGCGCAAACCGGCGGATACGGTCCGAGCGGCGACATGACGCTAACCGCGTTGCAAATATCTACCGGGCCGCTATTGCCGCCACCGTTGCCGATACCCGGACCACTAACGGTCGATGACGGCAGAGGTACTTTCAACAGTTCGCTGACGGCTACCGACGTTACAACCGGTTTAAAGGCCGAGGACGTGACGCCGAATTTCCCGTTTCCGTCACCGTTCGAACCGGTCATTGTCAGCAGTTCTTTTTTCACCTGTTTCGCGAAGCCGCTGTAATCCGAATTCGGCCGGCTGCTCTCGTTCAACGGAGATTCGCCGTCGCTCCCGCCTCCGTTGTTCGCCATCGACGATTTGTTAGCGTTGGTAGTCCGATGATGTTTGTTGCCGTTGGTATTTCTGCTCCGCTCCGACTGTTGCTGCTGCTGTTGATGATCGTTTTTCGAATTATCTCGCATTTCTAAGATGGGCTCTTGGCCGGTGCGATTTTGATGTTTGTCGTTCGTCGGCGAGGGTCCTTTCGTCAATATCGACACAACCGGTTGGTGTTGCTGTTTCTCGTTGACGAAAGCGGCCGGATTCTGCTTGCCGTTGCGGTAGAACCTATTGCAGCCGTCGTAACGATTGTCGTTTTCGTCCAGAATCTCGTCCGGATCAACGTTGTTACTGTTTACTATATTATTATTATTATTATTATTATTATTGTTATTGTTATTATTGTTATTGTTATTGTTATTGTTATTATTATTGTTATTGTTATTGCCGATATTATTAGTGGTTCGGCCGCTTTGTCGACTACGAAGACTGTAAGGCTTCGAGAAAATCGTCGACGAACAATTACGAGCGGAAGTCACAGCGACACCGGACGACAGCGAAGGAGAAGACGATGAAATCAGCGTCAGGTCGGTTTTAGCCGATTCGATCAGTGAGCGCTCGTCAGTTTCCTTCCGGTAAATCTGTTTGTTTCGCAACGTGATCGCATCTCGGATGGAGGTGTTGCTCGGCCTATCGGACATCGGTAAGTTGTTTTCCACCATCGACGTGGCCAGCAGATAGGAGGCGGTCGTAGGCGGCTCGGCGGACGCTAGTTGTTCCGGCTGGTGCGGACTGTTCACCGAGGATATCTGATTTTCCTCGATAAACAGATTTTTGAAGGCGGGCGATTCGTAGCGACCGGTACTGTGGTCAATGTCGTTCGTGTAAAACGGATTACGCGAACTCGGCCACGTTCCGGACAAACTCTTCAACGCCGCCTCCGTTTCTCGGATCAACGTCTCGTCGTCCATGCTAGCCTCTTCCGCGTTGCCACCCTGGTTGCATTTGTTTGCGCTATTGACGGCCGCGACGGTCACAGCTCCTGAAGCCAGTTTTTTCAGCGCGCCGCTTTTTGCAATGGAAGCGCCGGCGGCAACGGCGCTGGCGACGGTCACAGTGCCGTTAACGGTGGCGCCGCTCCCGTTAGATTCCGGTTTAACGAGGACCGCTCGCTTTTTTTGCGGCAAATTGGAGCAGTTGTTGGAGGAGCTGTTGTTTGTTGCGGAGGCCACTGTGACCGACTTGTAACTATTGTTCATCGACGCAAGGTAAATTCCATCGTCGTCCTTGGCACGTTTCCGTTTACTCATCATCATCGTGTAATTACGTTACTGGGTTACCGAAAAATTCTCTATCGAATATCCCCGGCGCAGCCGCTTAATTCTGGCAAGTCATTTTTCTGCCTATCGAAATCCTAGAAAAGAACGAAAATAGAGTTGTTAAACTGCCGATGATACACAAAGTCTTCGTAAATATTGTAACGCGTTTTTTTTTTGTTTTTTTTTGTTCTTCTTTTATACTTGCACTAGAAGCGGAGTTGTGTCAATCTCTTCGACATTTCGACGAGTACTTGAGAAATTTCCGTTATTTTATTAATCATTAGTATTAACTTCATGCGCAATAATATGTGGTGTTATTTTTAAAAATTTCAATTAGTTGAATAACAACACAGAAGCGAAGAGATTAAAAACCTTTTTTCAGAATATTAATGAAAATGCGCAGTTGCATCTTTTGAGATGGAAAAATACGGGAAAAAGAAGCTAAAGGGGAAACGAGAGAAGTGCACACACGGTTAATACGTGTTAAATGAAGACGATAAAAGTGACCAGTATAAGAAACGGTAGTTGGACATTATAACGGACAGCACTTGGCTAAAAACGAGTCGAAACTTGTCTCGTTTTGGAGTCAATTCGCTGTTCCCAGCGACACGCACGGAACCGAAAATATCCGGTTATGTCGGACACAAACAATCTGGGAAAAAGTAAAGACAGATCATCCCATGAGAAAGGAACTCTAGTTTCTAATATGATTCGTCTTGTGAGACCCTTTTACCTTAATGATAAGTTGCATAATGCCGTGATCCACTCCATATCAACCCACTGCTGGATGTAGGAAATCCTTGGCAAGATATAATCTCCTCCCGTGCTGGCCAGGCAAATTGGGAGATGCATTTTAGATACCTGCTGCCAGGTTTCCATGGTAATTAATGAAGACGTTAGTGTAGTCGCAAGACTATACACTCGGAACTGATCGCAATCGCTTGCTAATGCAGTCGCGCGTGTGACTGTCTACTATACATCAACTAGCGCGCGTCTGTGATGCTATGCATGTTTGCCATTGCCATATGATTCTATTAGCGGTTATTTAATTTTAATTTCTTTGTAATAAGTTCCGTCGTCGCCCGGGATCGAACACGAGACCTCCCCGCAACGGAAGCCAAGAGCTCTTAGGCCATCGCGACGATTTACTTATTTAAGGAAATCAAAATCTTTTTCACACTTATTTAAAACACTCGAAGTGTTTATTTTTATTAGTAGTTGCTCCACCAGAGCTAGCTTTTCTCAAACCAGATCTTGAATTTGAACGTTTCTAGAGAAATAAACGGGCTAATTTTTTCTAATTCTGACGAACAAATATTTTTTTTTTTTTTTTTTTTTTTTTTTGTTTGAAATAAGTTGTGGGTCTCACAGGGCAAATATGCCCGTTGTGTGAGTGCCCGACACTCTTATTAACGTTTATTCAAAAAAAATATATACAATATAAAAATCATAATTTATCTTAACTTATTCTATAATCATAATATTAGTACTCTAGCGTTAAGATTAAGTATAAATATATATACGCATGCAACTACGTAACACGCCCCGTAATACGTATCTGTACATTATCACATGCCGACAGCTCAATATTTAAAATAGGAAACATAATCTTCTTTACGACTTAATGTCCGGTAAAGACACTAGGAAGTCAAAAACAAAAACGTAAAAAGAAAGGAGCATTAAAAGGTAGAGAGATTCAGAACGTAGCTTGTTGTTCAATCTTTGCACCATTCCTTTAACCAATTTTCCACCTCCTTTTTCCACACACCAATTCTTTTTTCCTCTAATATATGATTCGGGATTGTGCTTATTAATTTAATTAAAACCGAATTATCCGTATTATCAATTCGCAGATTTACCCCACGAGGATAGATGTAGTATGTATTACTTTGGTTTCTTGTCAATCGAGTTTTTTGCCTAGATGGTAATTTTATATTATTGACGTTAAATTCTAGTAGTCTGTAATAGTAATAGTACATCTTGGGGGACATTTCATTGTTTTCCTTCCACCATGTTGATCCAGGGACGTTTTGCTTCCAATGGGGGAGTATGAGTTTCAGACACCTCTTCTGTATTTTACTTATTTTATTTATTTCAGTTTTTTGTTAGCCTCACATAATATATTTGAATTCAATATAAAATTCTAGACATTATAATTGAGTTATAGTATATACGTAATGTTCGATATGATAGTACCTGCTTTATTTTATATAAAGCTGGAATTGTCTGTCTTATTTTTGAGTTTAAACTTAGAATGTGTTTTTTCCAATTCAGGGATTTATCTATATATACATCTAAATATTTAAAGTCATTTACGTTTTCTAACGGTGGACAAGGACATAAATGGGTGTTGATATTTACATGAAGCTCATGAATGCAATTGTTACTGTGGAGGATAATTCGCGGATCGCGTATTTTTTATATATTTGGAACTATTCCGAATGTGTATGACATTTGATTTATTTATGTTTATACATAACTTTCTATCATGTGCCCATTTACTAAAATTATCTACATCATCTTGTAGTAATTTTTCCGCCATCTCAAAATTGTTGTGCTCGATTAATAAAGCAATATCATCAGCAAAAACATATACCTTTGCATTTTTAATATGTTTGTGTAACGAGTTGGTATAAATAAGAAAAAGAATCGGGGCCAATATGGTACCCTGACCTACTCCATAATGAATATTTTTTTCATTACTTATATTCCCTGCAATTTTGACCATACTTTTCCTATTTGTTATATAATTCTTAAACCACTCAAGTTGATTGTTTTTAATGCCTAGATTTTCTAAATCCTTGATCAGTAATTCATGATCAACTAAATCAAACGCTTTGGATAGGTCAATAAATGAAATTAAAAATTGGTTCCCCATCGACAATCCCATATTTATCCTATTTACAATTGTTCTCAATAATGTTATCGTGGATCTTTAAACGAGTCAGTGTGTCTTAATGATATCGTTCTACAATAACTAAAATTTTATTCAAGAAGAGTCATCAGGTAGTGCCGTGTTATATATTTCAAGGGTTTACTGTGAAAGATTTCTGACTTCATCTATCAAAATAGTGTAATTAAATTTCTTTTTTTTGTTTTTTAGAAAATGTACACAACAACTCGGATAATATGCGAGAATACAAAGAGAGATTAAATGAGTCGTTCTCGGAAAATTTAAGTGATAGTTTAGATTAGTGATGGGCAACTTCGAAATGTTTCATTCGAATTATTCGATTGTTCGATGACTTCGAATGCATTCGATTGTTCCGTAGTTGCATTCGAAATGTTATTTTATTCGAATAATTCATTCGTATTCACAACAATCATTCGAAATGCTATTTCTCTCGGAAGAATCTAGTCGATGTTTAACGAATACTTCATTCGTTTGTGTTCGGATAGTTTCGGTTTTTATTCGAATAATTCATTCGGATTCACCACAATCATTCGAATGAAAATCATTCGATTGTTTCTTTGACGATTGTCGATTGTTTCGATTGTAAAAACATTTCGAAATCGCACATCACTAGTTTAGATGCTAATATTAAGAGTTCACACATTAACTTCCGACAGAATCTGTATAATAATTCATATCTGAGTAAAGAGATTACCCTCGCAGTTGCGAAAAATTCTAGAAATAAATGATTTGGGATTTTTACCAGTTTTTAACTTAGATTATTATTCGGCGTAAGCTTCAATAGGAAAGACGCTGAACATGTTTTCTTCTTAATCTAAAAACTTTGTATATAAACATTTATTGAGAAGTTGATACTTGTTCAGTCTATTTTATAATTCTGTACATACATTATATAATTACAACTTTTACCACTTTTTTTGTGTTTTTCTATGATGCGTACGGTTAGAAAAAAGTGTTTCATTTTCTCTGGTACATTTTTTGTGCTGTTTTTCGGAAGATTTTTAGAATCCGTCTATATTAATGCATTTCGGGGTGTACCGTGTTCACATTAGCCTATTACATTAGGGGTAGCGAATGCGGTGATTGTAATAACCTTAACAAGAAAAAAAGAATCGAAAAATTACCCGGTTAAATGGTAATTAAGGCTGATCATACCAGTATGGGTTTCCTGATTTTAAGCGTTTTTTTTTTTTTTTTTTTTTCGGTCTTTATGCAAAGGCGTCAAGCGTCGTTCGTATTTGGTATCCGGAAAAAAAAAACAAAAAAAAAACAACAAAACAAAACAAAACAAAAAAAAACATTTATACAAACATTTACAAAGCTCTTAAAAATCGTTTCATTACAATAAAACCGCGCGCCCCCATCGCGCATTAAAAACAATTAAAGCTCCCCCCCCCCCACTGTAGACTTCCCGCACCTGTCGCTTCGAACGGAAAATATGTATAAATAACGAGGCGGAACTTTAGAGGCCCATTATTATTATTGCCGGTGTCCTAGTATTCCTCTTTGATGTGTGCTAGGCGCTTCATTTTCCATCCTTCTATCGGGGGGCCTACAGAGATAGATGCTTTTGGCTTGCACTAATTCCTGAAAATAAATCTGCTATTTGAAAAATGTGCAATTTTTCTTTTGTTCCCCTTGAAAATGGTACCGGCAAAAGGCATAACACAAACCTGCTTTTCTCTTTCGACACCCGTCTTTCATCCGCTAGTAGGAATTACTATAATGAAAAGTTTTTTTGTCTGCACATCTCTTCGCTATTCGGCTACTTCGGTGGGATCCTTAGTGTCGCATTGAAAACGGCTTCTGATTATAAGTACAGCGCCGCCGATGACAAACGAGCCCTGGGCTTTTTCCGTTTGATAAAATTCCTTTTTCCCCCGCATTTTTTATTACCGACTTTAAAAAAGGGTAGGTTATGTGTTCGTCCCGTATGTTTTTTTTTTTATGCTCGTTTGCGCACTTCTTTTGATTATTCAGACCGACTTTAATGATTATTCATTTGAATGTGTACCGGTCAGTAGCGGTACCGTGTGAGTACATATCGACAACTACGGATACTTAGTGTTCATTAAAATAAACGTTTAAAAAGTTTTTTCTTTTTTTTTCTTGACAGAAGTTTTTAGTGATCATTTTTTTTTTTTTTTTTTTTTTTTTTTTTTGATAAGGACAAAAGTTAAAATATTAATCTTTACTGCGGATAAGTTGAGATCTACCGTGGCGTAGTTGATTAGTCAATTGTGTTTCGCTTGAGTACGACTTGGTTCAATTATTGACACTTTCAAAGAAATTTCATTTGCGCCGTGTTATAATGTCTGTAGTTGACGTGCTCAAAAAAAAAGAAAAAAAGGGAGATTTGAAGAACATCAAAATTTACAAGCTCATCACTGACGAAAAATAGTGAGCGTAGTCGCACCATTTTTAACTGTGGAAACTGTATCGGGGTCAGTCGTGGTCCGATATGAGTACTGGCAGATATCGGTGAATGCTAATACTCAATTAAAATCGACGTTGAAAAAAGGACTCCCATAAGAGAAATATTTTCTTCGCTTATTATAACCAGATAAAGATTAGCTGAAATTTTTTTATTGAAATGTGGATATAAACACCTAAAGGTTTTAAAAAAATCAAGGGGCAATAGCTCAAAGTATTATTAATGTTTTCGTATAAATATGTAGATCCGAGTAAAAATAATGAATTTGGAACCCCTAAGACGCGATTTGCTAGGTTATTGTTGATGGAATTTGAACATCATCGGCAGCGCAGTAGCCTAGTAGTTAAGGTGTTTGGCTTCTAAATCAGAGGTGTCATAGGTTATCGAAACTTGTCTCGTTCCAGCTTCGAAATGTATATATTCGATCGGAAATTGAATTGGCTATACCAGCGAAATCTGAGAAAGTAAAGGCGGATAATCCAAAAGTAGAAAGTAACTGGCCCTAGTATTCTAATCAGATTCATTAGGCTTAGTACGTTATGAAAAGCTTAATTACACAATCCATGGTGGTACCTTATCAAGGGGACTTACTTTACTTTTACTTTATTCTAAAACCAATAGATCCAGTTTTATACAGCACTCAAAGTAGCATTTCTAAAGTACCGCTTAAAAATATTTACGATAAAAAAATTGAAAAATAAAATAGTTAAAAAAAAACAAAATACCGATTGTAAGATTTGCTCTAAAAATTTAATAAAAATTCACTAAAAGGGTAAAAAACTAATTTTGCTCGGCAATTATTTTACAGTGAAATATAATACTTAAAAGGATATTATGATTATTCTTAAACAACATTAATTATTACTAGAGTTTAAATACACGAAATTCCCAAATTACAACAATAATTATAAACTACGTTTTAACTGACTATAACATCACAATCGCTTGTTTTCTATCAAGTATCGGCAACATCAGAACAACAATCTTTCATGCGGTTTTTAATTATTATTACAATTTCAATTCCGTGTACCGAGACTCTGATTAAGAGGTATCAATGTTATTTAAGAATAATCGTAATATCTCCTTTAAGTATTATATTTTACTGTAAAATATATCATCATCTTTTATCGAATAATTACTTTTTACTTTTTAGCGCAATTTTAATACATTTTTACAGTATATCTTAAAGTCGGTATTTTAAAAAATTTTATTTTTTTTTATTTTTTTAAATATACATCAGCCTATGTTCATATCTACTAATATCAGCTCTTGCTTTTCTTCATTTGCGAATAAATCTTTCGTTTTTTACTGGAGATATATAAATATATATATATACACTTTTTTATGTTCAGTTAAGGGCCACAATGTAGAGTGTTAGGTCTCGCAGTAAAGAAAACTGCCCCATGTTATCGAGAACATCTGAAATAATAAAAATCGATTTTTACCAATCGCAATATTCTTTTATCATATTATTCCCCGGTGAATTACATTAATTAGCTGTAGAAGATGATGCACAAAAAACTAAAGAAAAGGGAAAAAATAAATAAAAAAATAAAATAGAATCTCAAAAATTTGCAGTCATACGAGTATACGTATAAGGAAAATATCGCACGTAAAAAAAAACAAAAAAACTAACAAAACTAAAAACAAATAAGGAAAAAGAAAAAAAAATGTATCATGCTGAACGCTAAAATGCGAGAACTGTGATTTTTTTAATATTTTAAATTGTGTGAATCGACGAAGAGCAAGTTATTTCTTGTTAGGTGTACACTCTCACACATAAGTACACAACGAACTCTAATATATACATATATATGTAATAAATTAAATTAAAAATAAATTATGGTACATATTTCCGATACTGATGCGAACGTATCTAATTGAAGATGACAACTGGATAGGGGAAATTGTATAGGCCGAAAGTCAAATGAGGAGACTATTAAGTTCTAAAATTTCATACGGGGGCTTGCGGTTTATAAAAAATCGATTACTTCTGCTACTCTACATCTTAGTATACCATGTAAGAAATAGTGTATCATCACTGCCACGCCTGGTATATGTATATAAAAAAACCTCGATTATTTTCCTACGGGTATGTTTTATGTATTCAAATAATTGCGCGATAATCCGCATATCCAGTCTAATAGTATACGGTATTTCAAAAACTTTCTTTGGATTCTTTCAATTTGTAATTAACGCATTTCAGCTCGGAGGACCTTCCTAAAGTATTGTAAAGCGAAAAAGAAAAGACATTACAGAGTCCGGATTATAACAAAGCCAAATATACACCTGTTTAACTTCGTTATCACCATAAATTCTCTCAGATCAACAGGAGTTATATTTGTGTTTTATTAGACTGCGACCGGAGAATCGTATTTGAGAACATTTTCTGAAACTGAACGGTACATCGTTATTTTCACTTCGCGGTACATTCGTGGACCTTTTTGTAGCGTAGCACAGTCATTCGCAGAATGTGTATCACAGTATGTAAATAAGAAATGCAGATTTTAAGAACCTCCTCGATGGCGTTTACAAACATTTACGCCTTGAGGGATAATAGCAAAAGTGTATACATACACCTGTGAGAACAGTAACCATATATGATATACCACATAAGACTCACAAGTTAACCACTAGAAAAGACCCGCATGATGATTAAAAGTCGAGCTAAGGCATGGATGAGAACAAGAAAAAGAAATCTGTCAATATTAGTCCAACGGCAGAGATTAATCTAGTTAAGATTTCTATCTGGCCAGTATAAATCTGACAAGTCGCTTTTTTCAGCATGCGAATATAGATAAGACGCCAGTCGCTTCGTCAAGTATGACTACGCCGGTATGATGATCCGCTCTCACTTTCCTATTCTGCTCGTAAGACGCTGCAAGTACACTTCTGGGACGTTAGCGAGTCACCGAGAGAAGCAGCGTGACCAGTATAAATCAGATCAAGCGTTTAACTAACCAAGTGCTTTTTTTCCTATTTTAGTAGAGGTACTAGCGCGTTGTACACTAGAGGTGCTCAAATCAACATTCCGCTAGGGGAGTTTTGGGTACACATATGTGTCCGTTCCGACTGCCGATATACATATATGTCCACTTTTCAATTCCAACTCCGATTGAGTAATCTATTTCATATCCAGCGTATAATGGTATAATATTAGTATGCGTATTCAACTCCAATTCCGCCTAATGCTCGGAATCGCACAAAGCAACAAAACGTCCTTGAACACGGTGCGCATTTGCTTTGCGCAAGTCCGATTTACCGGCACTTTTTTCGTTTTTTTTTTTGATAAAATAGCTAGTTCGCATCGCGTCAAATAACACATCAAGAATTAAACTTGTGGATCATATTACTCATTCTGAGTTGAATATTTTAAATTAAATCCTCGGCTATTGCAATCTGTGAACACAATTCCGTGAAATGATAAGGCAAGTTTTTTCGCACGTTTCGGAGTGGAGATATATGAAATCACTCCACTAGAGGCGAATTCAACTGCGGTGTCCGGAATGATAATATTTGTTTAATATGTGACATTTTTCGGAGTTGAGATATGTCGTCGGAGGATATCCGGAGTTACCCCTGCCTATACTGCATGTTTCTCTTTTTTTCCTGATTCGGATAGTAGCGTATTCTATATACGGTTTTATTTGAATGGGGCGGCGTTTTTAATCAATCTCGCAGTGCCATCAGGTAGCGGATAAAACATCTAACTGACCAGTATGTAACTTTTAACACACCTGTTCTACTAACAATAATAATGTTATTGAAATATTAATAGGTAAGGCAATTTAAAATTATTTACAAGTGCAGCTAAAATTTCGAAGCATTCTTCTGATTTTTTAGCAAATTTTACACAGACAAAAAAAAAAAAAAGAGGTTAAAATAATTAATTTGGTTACAATATATTTGTCGTTAATAGATTTTTTATTTTAAGAGAATTAAAAAAAAAATAAAAAAATAAAGCGGCTTCTTAATTTGTTTTTGTTCGTTCAATAATAATGCTATTGCGTCTGTTGAGTCGATTTCATTTCAGTTTCAAGGAAGAAAAGATCCATCGATGATGGGGTTAGATATTTCGGTGCGTCAAATCTGCAGTTGACGCAGAGCCTGATCGAGCAGGGAAGGTTCCAGAAGACTGGAAGAAGCTTACGTAACAGGTCAGCTTAGTCGAAAATGACGAATAAATATAATAGCATAATAGCGATGTCTCTCCGTAGGAGAAGCGCAATCAACGTGTCGTCAACGACATGTTTTTTTCGGAAACACGGCCACCAGTCTGCTACTAAAATTAGCGCTAGTAGCAAATTAAAAACGACAAAAAAAAGAAGAAGAAAAAAACCCTAAAAAAAAAGAGAAAATATAACGCAAATTTCCATTTAAAGCGAGCCGACGAAGGCGGGAAAAGAATAAGTCGTCGCCGAATAATTAATCAAGAAGAACACTTTGTGACGTTGCACGTTACGCTCGTAAAATTCGGCCCGCGGTTTTGATTTATGAAAAAGAAAAACCGAAAAATAAAAAGACCGGAGGAAAAAGATCAGTTCGGACGACGACACGCTTGTCATCGGAATGGACGGCGCACTAATTACTCTGCGCAGCGGGCGGGGAATGGGCGAACAGCGGAATGATTTTAGAGACGCGATTTGCAGCAGAAACCGAACGAACCCCAGACGTGTAGTCTTCCCCGGGAAGGAAACGGAATGAGACAATTTGGAAGGTGTGTGTAGAGTGTGTGAGATGTGAAATTGAAACCAAAAATTTATTTTGGTCGGTCCGAGCAGTGCCTGGCCATCAGCTATATATGACGACGACAGAAGCCGAAATGGACAGCGAGGACACGATTCTTTTTCTGTGAAAAATGAGTTTTTTTCTTCCATTCCCTTTTTTTGTTTTTCCTTCTCCTGGAAATACTCGAAGAAGGACAAGTTTCTATTTGGTTGAGTGTTGTTTTTTATACCTTTATTTTCCAGACAGAACGATAACGACGATAGCGACGAAGTGGCGACGCGATTATGACAAACTCTGTTTAACCGCACACGCTTACGCGCTGGGAAAGGAAATGAACGATATAAATATATTCAAAAATTTAACAAAAAGAAACAGTTTCCGTATTATTATTAATATAGGAGCAGCGGAGAAAGATATGAGAAGGCAAATTGGACCGGGCAGTCGTTAAAAAAAAGGTCCAAAAAAAAAAAAAAAACGACAAACAAACAAACAAAAAAATAACGGAGCAAATTTCGACGGCGTAAGCAAAGGGTTAAAACGTATAGAGAATGAGATGCAGAACGGGAGATGTAGAAAGCGGTGCTGGTATAGTATAGGGTTTGTTGTCGGTTGATGGCTGTTGCAGAGATGAGGGTGGCGCGATGACGGTAATATCTGAATTACCCCTTTGTCATCGCGTCGGAGAAATGGATGAAGCCGGAAAAATCATAAAGTAAGGGAAAGCGTACGCTGTGATTGCTGGCCGCTGCTTACGAAATGGCAGATACGGAGAACGGATTTCGTGGAATTGTCGGGAATCGTTCAGGCTGGAACGATGCGAGATTATATGTATATAGAGACGCGTCGCTGAAGATATATGCGCCTCCTCTCTATAGGCAGCTACGACGCAGCCACTTTACCGATTTAGGAATTAAAATCGCCGCGCGCTCTGGTTTAAATGAATGCTTTAATTATCATTTTCCCGAGAAACGTTCAAGTTTCCAAAGCTATCCCGAAAACTAAGCAGGAACCCTACTTTCGCCAGTTTTCTTTTTCTTTTCGTTCTTTCTTTTTTTCCCCTCTTTTTCTGATATATTTTATTATTATTATTATTATTATTATTATTATTATTATTATTATTATTATTATTATTATTATTATTATTATTATTACTATTATTACTATTATTACTATTATTACTATTATTATTATTGCTTTTTTTAACTACTTAAATTTCAGCCGTAATAACCGTCGCCAGTTAGACATCGATATAACAAATTACCATTCTAGGGGAGAGCAGCAATTAACCAAATCTAAAAAATACTATTCATCGCATTCGTTTCAGAGCATTTTGCTGCCTGACCGGGCGCTTTCTGATTTCTATTTTTCCCCTCCGCCATCGGAGGTCGTCCATCTCGACTACTAATGGCAATTATCGAAATTGAATTTTTCTTTTTTAGCCAAAAAGCACGGCTCATTTTCGTTTGGCTTAAATTGTTTTCCAAATTAAAGTTCAAAAATTCCTAGTTTCTTTTTTTCGTTTTTTTCACTTTTTTCGTTTTTTTTCACTTTTTCCGTTTTTTCACTTTTTCCGTTTTTTTTGGTTTTTTTTTTTTTTTATCTATTCTATTTCTATGTACGACCGGCGGCGTCGTCGTCCTATATAAAACTCCGCACCTACATAGTGTGTGCCGTTTAATTTCTATACCGCTTTCGGTTCCGCGTTCTTATTCATTATTTCCCGTCCGATATCCTTCCGCTAACACTTTTTTTCTGTTTTTTTCTTTTCTTACTTCATCGACGTCTCTTTTATCTTTTTTGGCTGAATAATGAGAATAACGTGTTTAAAAAAAAACAAAAAAAAGCTCAAAAGCGGTGAAGATAAAAAAGAAAACATTTAAAATCAAAAAAAAAAAAAAACTGTTTAACTAGCTTTTAGGGAGGGCGAGATTCAATTCAATATGTTAATGACAACTCCCGTGATCATGAAGCTTTGACTTCGAAATGCGTCGAGGTAAATTAAATAATTTGATTTATATTGCTGTTCAAAATTAATTACTGTACAACATAAAAGAAACAACGAGTGAAATAAACAGATATAATGTTAACGCATTTAAGCTTGGTCTCAGTAGGTTTTCAAAGGAGCACTATTTACATCCAGCTGATGATGGAGAACTATAATTTCGGCGCTCTGTTTCAGAAGCTTTAATTTTTTATACTAAACAACTTTGACATCGGAAGTTTAAGTTCTTATGTGTACGCATCTGGTTTTTGTCCCCGTATTATTGATTCAATATAAGCCAGTTAATCGTGTTTACCCAATTTCCGTACTATTACCGGATGTTTAAAGGCTGTGTGTGACATCGACCATGGATAAAATGTTACTAAAGGGAAAACAAATGGAAAATCGTTAATTTTTGACGCTAATACTGTCTTTGCGTGGAGAATATCCCCTCCTGGTGATGTGTCTCGGCAAATTATCATGACGGCATACATCGAGAAATAAAAAGATATATTATAGTTCCTATAAAAATATTTTATTTCGACACAGCGTGCTTTAAAAGATATATCCCCGGTGAAACAAACTTCTTCTTCATCTTCTTTCGCTGGTCTCAAACCCTTAATGTCTCTACCACATCGGTTTTGGTATTTCAGTCTGTGTGTATGTCTGCTATATTAGGTTTAAATAGTTGCGTTCCTCCGTAGTATTTCTATCCGTCCGTTATCTTCTTCGGTTGGAATATTAATTTCGAGTCTAATAATAATCTTTTGACTTCCCGAAAAATTTCGGATACTTAATTTTCCATGTTAAGGTTATTCTGTTATTGTTAGTATTATTATTAATATCATATAGAATTTTTTTCTTTTTCATTTTTAAGCGGTTTTAGCTGCGAAGAAGAAATTAGTTTAAAAATTAGTTCCGAAATTAGTTGCAAAATTAGTTTAAAAAATAGTTTCAAAATTAATTTAAAAAATTGTTTCCCACTTTTTTTTAATCTTACATCTCTCTCTCTCTACTATCACCTCCGTCCGGGGTATATTTATTTTCATTTTCATACGTGTTTCGCTGTATTATTTCGATTACCATTGTATATTATATCATTCCAAAAAAAACATAAAAATCTTCCCTATTTTTATTAATCCGAAAGTAACTGTGTCAGCTGAGTAGGAAAAGTAGGTTCTCGATAACAGTTTTAGTTTTTATCATTAGAGGACACATTTTTGAGAGTGTCAGTGTGTCGAGGTAGAACAAACGACTACTTCTGTGAGATATTTCGGACTAAAGTGTTCGAACTATGTCTTTAATTTCGCTATATTTTGAGGGCGGTAATTGAATTTAAACCGTTTAGTAAGCAATTCCTTCGGTTAGAAGAGCTATACCAAAAAAAAAAATTATATATCTTAGCAACTATCATCAAACTTCCTTGTAGCGGCCGCTTGTTTTTCCTTCACTTATGTTTGCTTGACCACACTCAGTCAGTGTGATTATGTTCATTTACGTTTTTGGAATGTGAATTTATTGTATGATTGATTAATTTTATGACATATTATATCTTCTTTATAGTGCCGTACTTAATTCCTGAGCGTCGGCGACTACCTATTCGTACATTTTAGCTGTACAGATATAAGTAGTGTACTAGGCAATTGTTATATGCAGTACGAATGTGTACACGCGCAAGGCTTCATTCGGAACTGATTAGTAATCGTTTGATTGATATCGGCATATACAAGTGCAATCCTATTTATGTCTGCTGTGTGCTGACCTAGCGCGCATATGATGTTGAACGTGGTGGTTTGTCATTGCCTTCCACCAGGTGATTATTAGCGATTATTTTAAATTTAATTCGTTGTAATAAGAAGTTCGGTCGTCTCTCGGGATCGAACCCCTGACCTCCGTAACGGAAGTCAAGCGCTCTAGCAACTAGGCTATCGCGACGCCGCGACATATTATATACGTGTTTATATTCTTATGGTAATAATTACTAAAATTAAACGAACTCTGTCGAACTGAAGAATGAAACACGCAGTAAAAAAGTAAACGACCTATTGATATTTAGATAAAGTATACACACGTTTTCGGCGTCCTTATGACAATTATAAGTGTTTTAATTTAAATTGGACGCTTTTTTTTCTTTTTCTTTTTTTTTCTTGTCATTTTACTGTTAATGCTGTTTCATTTAAAATTACCCCGGTGATGGTGAGCCATATCTGCAACGTTTTATTTTTTTTAAATATATTGTAAATAAATAAGTTGTGGGTCTCACGTTATGTGAATGTCCAGCATTCTAATTATCGCTTATTCTAGTAAACAAAATTACAGTTAATCATTCATACTACCTTAAACTAAAAAAAAAAACAAAAAAAAGAAAATATATCAATCAACGCAATTATATATATATATATATATATATATGTATGTAACAGTCGTATTGCTCGAATCCGAGCGTCGTGACTACCTCTATTCGTACATTCTAGTTGTACAGAATAGGCAGCGCTCATAGCAATTATTATATGCAACGCAGGTGTACACACGCAAGAAGACTACATTCGGAACTGATAGTAGCCGCTTGTTATCGCGCCACTAGTGCAGTCCCGTGTGTGTCTGCTGTGTACTGACCTAGCGCGCATATGATGTTGAACGTGGTGGTTTGCCATTGCCTGCCACGTGATTATTAGCGATTATTTATTTATTTATTTAATTCTTGTAATAAGTTTTGTCGTCGCTCGGGATCGAACCCGTGACCGCCATATCGGAAGTCAAGCGTTCTAGCAACTAGGCTATCGTATATAAATAGCACAATAATACATACATCCGTACATAGGGGCCGCTTACATATTACACGTTGCATACATTAATACACAGGAAAGAAAAAGAAAGGAAACTGGTAAATAGATAGTCTAAAAGGACCCTAAAAAATGCAACAATAATAAAGGGAAAAGGGAATTCAGCAAAACTCCTTAATCTTTCATTCTTTCAACCACTTCCTCACTTCCCTCTTCCATACACAATTTTTTTTTCTTCCGTTTATTATGTGACTATGGTACTCGTTAATTTAATTAGAACCGAATCATCTGTATTGTCGTTTAAGTCAACTATCCAGAAAATGGAATGGTTGCTCTAAAACATGTTGGTGTGTTATTGCAAGAAATACATCTGATTTTTTGATGATATTGTTATTCAATATATATATATATATATTTACAATTATTATTTCAAATACATCCAAATATGTAATATGCTTGCTTCTATGGACAAAACTGTATCTCAAAATATTAAGAATTGTTGACGTACTTTTAATCAGTAAATACGCGTCTGATGTATATGAAATTATTTTTTAAAAATAGATGGCACATTTGTTAATATTGAATTTTTTTATTACCCATTTTTTAATTATTTCGGGTATTACGCGGCGCTTTATATTCCAGACCTTTTTCTAATTCCTTTTGTTTGTTCTTTAGTTGCCTATATTTTGATTCAAAATTGTGTAATTAGAAAAGAATAAGTATTATTAATATATATTAGTAGAAACACACATATATGATATGTACATATATATATATATATATATATATATATATATATATATATATAAATATAAAGAAAGAGAGATAATGTTCATTATTAAACTAGATGCTGCTTTATCATTATCTCTTTTTTTTTTTTTTTTTGGTTATATAAATGCGGTTTTGAAAAATTGTGCTTTGGAGGGTTGTTGAGCGAGTGCAGCCTAAGAAAATGTTGTAAATCTAATTCGAAGCAGCGGTCGGCGGTGGGTATGATGGTCGAGAGGACCATTTGTCCAGGCACTGAGTTCTCGAGATGTCGATTAGATGGCCACTTGGAATGTCTGACCAATTAAGCGGGCGGTCGCGCTGGCCCGAGGACTGCCAGATCTAGTGGCAAGTCTGTCGGACGTAGTCCTTCTGGCTGCACTAGTGCCAGATTTGATTTGCGATTCGGCGCAACTTTTGCCGCTAAGTTCTTTTTTACATTTATGTTTTGTTTTAAAGTAGGCCGCTCTGTCGGCAGCGATCCGATATCGACGGTGCACACGCTGCCGCTGGCTGTAGCCGAGAACGGAACCGGGTGCCCGGTGCGATTTACACATATATAAATCAAACGAGCACGGCGGAACCGGCTAAGCGGCATGTCAGCGTAACGGTGCCGGCAAATGCCGCTGTTTATCTGCCGATTGCGCGTACTTTTCCTATTTCATCTGCGGCGTTTTTCTTCTGAAGAGCGTCTTAGGTTTCGACGTCGTTGCGAGCCGGGCTCCATAAATCAGCGGACGGCAATTCGCCGATAGCGCGACCGACGTGTGCCCTGCATTCCGCATGTGCCGGCCATTGCGGACTGTGCAACGAGGCACTATTGTTATCGCATCTGTTTACGCCAAATGCCACTATCAAATTTGAACTCTATACATTTCCGATTTTTGGACCTTCTCGCCGCTTCCAGCGGCAACAACACACTGCCGCATGCAGATCGCTTCGGTTCCCCGGTTTCGCCTCTTATATTCACTTTCTCAGCGATATTTCTGCTAGGCGACATCGGCCAAATGAAGAAATATGTACGTGTGTCGCAGATAGGCGCTACGTGCTTTCTTCTGCGAGCCCGTGGGCAACAGTGTGGCTAATGCGACGCATTTCGGTCTTTTAATCTCTGTTGTCGTCGTCGTCATCGATTCTCTATCGTTTTAATCTGCCGCTCTGTATACCTTTCTCGAACATTTTCTCGACCACGCACTCTTGGTCGTTGTCGGCGACACCGTATGTCGACGTGAACAGAGTTGCCAGTCAGGATTTCGAACCTGACCGAATAATAAACAATAATAATTCTACATTGAAAATCTTACTTTTTCCGTCGCATTGCTCGGTATTTACTTGTTTTCCTGTTTATTATGCTACATGCAATGTCCGGCGTTTAATAAGTTTCTGAGATGCTCTACGAATCTACCGTGCGAATGAGCGTAATTTTTATTAATCATATCTTAGTGACATAAGTACAAAAGTTTTTATACATACCACCGGCTCAAATGTATCTATTATTATAAGTAAAGTGAGTCACCTTTTGTGGAGTTGAGCTTTTTTTTTTTTTGGTATGTGGGCTCGGTGTTAACACTGACCCAACTACATGGACTTAGATCACCTACTCAGATTCTGAGGCGATCGGAGATAGAAAGTATAAAGGAAAGAAGGAGAACGGCTGGAGATGGAAAGGAAAGGATAAAGGAAGCATTGAAAGGGGTAGGAAGATCCAACGCCAAAAGTTCGGCGTATAGATGAGAGCACTCAGGAAAAAGAGCAGGTCATTCAAAAAGGATATGGTTGGGGTCGCATATAAAGGGAGGATCAGTAGAGTGGAGAGGGCAAAAGGAAGGAGGTGAAAGAGAAAAAGTTAAGCTTTTTATAATAATGAATCTGATGAGAATACTGGGCAAGTTCTTTTCTGACTGTTAAATTTTTTATATTTTATCGAATTGGCGTGATTCTTAGTATTAAATGTTTTTATAATAATAATATATACCATATCTTATATAGATATCTTTTTTTTTTTTTTTTTTTTTTTGTCATTATTAATTTCATTATTGTCAAGAGTTCGAGTACACACAATTTACAAGAATTTTTCTTTATCGACCGGCCGCTGAAAAGACACAGAATTAACGAAAATATAAAAATATATGCGCGATGATATGAATGTAAAAAATTATTCCACGAATTACCGTTGCCAGCAGTGAGAGAAGAATGCCCCTGTGACGCTCTGCGAGTTTTCCGAATCCGGTGATTACGATCGACCGGAGTTGGAAAATTATGTAAATTGAAATGAAAATTTACCGATCGAATTAAACCGCGTACATTAAACGCCGGATTATTCCTCCGCGGAGCGTACACTGATTTCAATTTGTCCATTACAAAAACATTTTAAAAGTAAAAAAAAAAAATGAATAATAAAAGAAAAATTGACAATCGGTAGATTTTTATAATATCAAAGGGAGTCGGGCACATGGAGAGAGCGAAAATGCACACGGGTACTATCGAGATTGAATGTGTACCATCGTGCGCACGTGAGCCAAGTGTGCAACATCATTTTCGAAAATCCATTCTGTATAGCTGCTTTGAAAGGAAAGAAATGATTTCTGTTTTCCTATAGGCAATCGGTGATTTCTTCTATAGGTACGATAAAAATCCAAATGAGACTGCCTTCTCAGTGAAATTCTTCGTCCGTGTCGATTCTTCGAACATTTCTCTTCTTTCAAACGCGCTACAGAATGGGTTTTCAAAAATTATGTTGCACACTTCGCTCATGTGCGCATGATGGTACACATTCAATCTCAATAGTTCTCTTTGATATAATGAAAATCTATCGAACCTTAATTTACTTTTATTATTACGAGTAATTTTGTTTTTAGTTTTAAAATGTTTTAGCCTGTGTGATGTAATGGACAAATTAAAATATCAGTGTGAAGTTCCTCCGAGGAGCAATGTCAACGATTCAGACATTTTCCACTTCGAATTAAACAGTTTTATCATTTTAAATTAATACCCCTTCTACAACACCGTAATACTAACTAGAGTGTAATTTTCTAGTATGCGCGATCGCATTCTATTTTTTTTCTTTTCATCTTGCTATCAAATGGTGTCTTTGATAATACTGTACACAGCGAACGGCTTGTAATTTACATTATTAACTGTGTAAGTGTATAAATGATGTATGAATTTATTAGATCAATACCAATAATAATAATAATATATACATACATGCATGACCATGCCAAAAACCTTATTTACAGATGGTGCGAGAACCAAGAACCTGCTTAGTAATACATAAAACTCGGTAACATAATTATATAAAATGCAGTTTATTTTAATAATTCACAAATAATAATAATAACTCAATAAAACAATAAATAAAAAAAAAATGGCGCTAGGCACAGAGGGAGGAGGGAAAAAACAAAAAAAAACATACATATATAAAATATAATATTATATATGTATACAATTGCTGTTTTTTCGTTTTATTTCCTGATATTTATTTCTCTTCAAAAAAAAAGAAAACCTTTTATTAGTTTTTAAACTTTTTTTCCATCGTCGAAGGAAGAAAAAGATAAAAAATTTTGAAATATCTTCTGATTTCGATGATGATAAAACTTGATTACAATCAATAAAATCGGTCTTTTTGGACAGTGATTTTTCATAGATTGTGGCATTCGGTGTGAAAGAATTTTTGTAGTATTGTAATATTTTATTACTCTTTTTGTAAATTTGAATAATAAATAGATACAAATAAATACTTCAAAGGATTTTAATTGCAAGAAAAAAAAAAAACTTGCTAATTGCTAGATTTGTGATTTGTTAAACTTATACCAATTTCAATGGAATAATAGTGGTTCTATTAGCAAATTTTTTTTTTTCCCTACCCTGGGCGCGCCAGCGGCCTTGACCCAACAACATGAAAAATTAAGAGTTATAACTAAATAGCCAGGCGGTCAGAAATGGAAAAGACAAAGGACAGCAGCAATGGAATAACTGAAGGCAATGGGAAGGAAAGAATATAAGTAGCGTTAAAGGGAGTTATTAGCAAAGTTGGCGAGTAGTAGCCCTATATTAGAAAATAAAATTACAAACTGGTTATTAATTCGTTATTTAACACTCATTTTATTTTAATTTAATTCGTTTTTATTAATTACCAGTTCTTAATTGTACTAAATAGACATTGATTTTTAATTTTTATTTATTTTGCTTTCAAATGAAACATGTTATTATTCATGTCTTTTCCGATATTAGTCAGCGCTTTATTATTAAAATACGGTTTATGATTGTTTTTTAAAATTCTCAATAATTATATATACACTTCGTACATTATTATGAAATTTTAAATTCTAAATAGATATACATATATATATATATATATATATATATATATATATATATATATATATATATATATATAATATACGTGGGATTGATTACCAGTAAAAAATTAACATTTCCTAAGAATCTTTTTTCCCCCCCTTTTTTTTTAGTATTTTTCACGCACTCAAAAAAAAAAAGAAAAAAGGAAAAAAAAGAAAAGAAAGAGTTTGAAAATCATTATTTTTTCTAAACTGAAATAATAATTTCGCTCTTTTTACCGCAAATTGAGATCTTTGTAAACAGTTTAGAAAATTCAATATATCGCTGATGATTTCGGCATACACTTTAAATGATATTAATTTCCGGTAGAGAAGACGAATAACGGCATTCTAACTTCCTTCTAAAGGGGAAGAAAGGAAACTGGAAGACAAGTTGGATGAAGAAGAAGTTTTAAGAAGCGATGCAGCGATTGCGGGAATTTCTTTTTCAAGTATTTTTATTATAAGAAGTATAATATGAAAATAGGGCGGCGTCCCTTGCGCAACTTCGAGAGAAATAAGTAAACATTGACTGAATCTTTATAATTTATCTCGCCACGAATTTCTTCACATCTTACTCCGTTATGAATGAAAAACAATTTCCATATCCGGATAAAGTCTGTACAGTACGCCATCGAAACGCACCGATGATACTGCTAGAGTCGCCCCTCCCCGCGGGTTAGACAGCCTGCTAAAGCAAAATAACCATTCTAAAGTTTATATGTGTTCAAGGTAGGAATTTTGAACCCTTTTTTTTTTTTTTTTTTTTTTTTTTTTTTCATTTAATTTTTCGAGAAACATTCTTGTAAGTTCTACTAATAAAAAATTTGAAAAACTATCATTACTTTGGATATTGCGATCTTTTTAAAAAATATTAGGAATTCTGGCTGTCGCCGAACTCCAATGATAGAATCGCATTACAAAATTGACAACATACACGGGGCTTCGTTCGTGAAATTATCCTAACACTCATCTGCTCTCGCAAACGCACATTGCACAAGAATTTGCCATCTTTATCTCCTAGCATTGCTAATCTTTCCTTTCCATCTCATTCGCTAGAGCTATCTCATTTTCTTATTCCTTGCATATCCTGTTTCTTGGCTGCGGATCAAGACCCAGGTTATAAGTAATTTTAAAAGACTATATTATAATATTTATGAAATGTTAATTCAGCGTTCACTGTATTCTTGGAAAATAGAAAAATATTTAATTTGGAGAGATCTAAATCGATCTAAGAATGGCGTGAAAATGATATGCGAGTAAGTACGATGCTGAATTTTTATAAATCAGGGCATTTAATTTCCTTCATTCCATTGAACTATACCGTTATGATGTGATCAGAGGAGAAGTATGTAGTATGGAGGAAAGATAATCTCGTAGCGTATTTGCCGTAGTTTTTAATTAAAGTAGGCGATAAAGCGGGGGACTATTTTATTATTATTAAATTAAATTTTACGTGCCATGTGCAGCAACTATGGCTAGAGACACGGGAGTAGAAGGAGAATTAGATCAGTGAGTAGAGTCCGGACTTATGAAGGAAAAGGCTTAAACTCTGGATAATGAAGAGGAGTTGTCTTTAAGGGGATAAGGGGAAGAGAAGAAGATAGGTTGAAAAATTTGTTTTCAAAGGAATATGAAGGGCATTCGGTGAGGATATGGTGAATGGTGAGGGAAACACTGCACATGGTACACTGAGGAGCCTCAGTTCTATCTAGTAAGTATTCGTGGGGCCTATATTATAGTTCAGCAGAGAATATCTATAATTGTGTGGCGGTAGTAACGTGGGAGATCGGTTACCTTACAGCGCAATTACAAAGAGATTGTGTGATTGCGATCGGCAGGTTTTTTGAATGATTCAACAGAAACTGGAAATTAACGCAGTGTCCGAATATCTTCAAATATCGATGAGAGATTTTTTAAAAATCCTATTGGTCCTTCTTTAAGTTAGAAGACAAAAAATATCGTTTTAAAAGAAATATTGGCATTCAAAAAAAAAAAAAAAAAAGTAAATAAATAAACAAAAAAATGCGACGCTAGTTGGTTTAGCGTTCTTACCTACTTTCTTTTTTTTTAAATGGTCTTTTTAAATTTTTAATATTACGCTTGCGAACGACAAAAAAGCCTAATTGCACCGAAACATAAAAATTAATGAGATACCCCTATTTCAAACGAAAATATGCGTGGTTAATATAGTAGCTTAATAGGTTACATCGTGTTCCACAGAGATGCGTGTAAAATTTGGCAATTCATCGTAAGAAATCTGAAGAAATCAACTTCCGCAGTTGTTTGATCCGATAAAGCAGTATATTACGAGAAGAATAACACCGAAAATCAAAATCCCGGCACGATATTTGTAAAGTAGTTCATTTCCAAACTCTGATGGTGTGTCTATATGTGTTACAAGATTGTAGCGTATAAAAAATAATTGTTTATTTTTTTTTTTGCGCGGGTTCGTTGAACATTAGTCCAGAACTAGAAAAGGAAAATTAGAGATCTTTATACGATATCGAAAAGAAGGAGAAGGAAAGGAGAAGATGAAGGACGCGCTGTAAAAAGCCGGAGGTCTGTTAGTAAAAGTTACGAGCCGAAAGAGGAGACCATTAGCGATGGAAGAACATTCAAAAAAAGATAATACAGTCCGTATAAAAAGAAAAAAGAAAAAAAAACGTAGAAAGATAGAGAGGTCAAAATGGAAAAGGTATGAAAGTGTGAAAATGGGAAACGTATCGAACGAGTAGGTACGACTGCACTGAGAGAGATGGTGAACACTGTGAAAGAAGGGAAATTAAAAAAAGTAAGAGTGAAGACACTATCGAATAGATGTCAGAATTTGAGAGTGAATAAGAATGATACATAGTGTGTAGTTTCCCCATAATTTAGAATCGAGTAGACTAGTCTCGCGGAGAGAAATGTGATAAAAACGCTAAGAAATTTCCCCCGATAGTAAATGAACTCTAGCAGATCATCTCGGCTAAGTCTTTTGGATTTCAGAGTATGTCTAGGTATTAAATTTCGATAGAGTGACGAAGAAAAAGATTATTACGTATGAGTAGAATTACACAGTCTCGGTATATGGTAGGAGAAAAGAAGAGATGGGTCTGTAGGACAGTTTGAGAATTCGACATATAATGCCATTCTGAGAGATCAGAGAGATCAGTGAAGGAGGAATGACCCTTAAAATAGCAGAAAGCTCAACGTAAAAAACAAGTACTGCGAACAAAAGTTTAATCAAAATAGTTTATTCTATCAACTTCTTAATGGGAAAGCTTCTAATAATTCCAACGAGATAGTTAAATGATATTCTATAATTGAAACATTTAACGCGGGGGAGTTTTTTATTATTACTATTATAAAAAAAAAACATAATTGTCACAGTATGAATTTACAATAGCGTTGAAAAAGACACACGACGTTAAACTTTCATAATCGAACACTTGCCATATAAGCAACACCACGTCGTGTATTGCTGCGGTTGACGAATTTTAAGAGAAATGCTATTCCGATAATACAAAAAAACAATGAAAATTAAATTACCCTCGATATAAGAGAAACATTAATGTACAATAAGTCGTATAAGACTGGGCCATCGCCGGATGATTACATTTAATTAGGAATAATAAATAATAATAACTGTAACGAATGCGGATTGAAAGGTTTCATATAGAGTATGGCCCCAGTGTAAGAGATACAAAAAGGAAAGAGAAGAATTGGTGAAAAGAATTTTAAATAAATTTCACACATTACCCCGATACCTGTATACCGATAATAGTAAAGGGGAGCCAGTTTCTTTAGAATGTAAATTATATGTTTTTTTAAAAACCTGCTAATGTTAAAATACAAGAAGGCGGGACAGGCAATTAACTAGATCTAGGTATAGACTGGTCAGAAAGCTGAAAGCTGGCCCGAAAAAAAAAAAAAAAGAAAACCCATAAAGGACGGCGAAACTAAGCTTTTCATAATGTGCGTACTTCTAAGATCTGATGGATCTGAAAGACATAACGGAGTTAGTTATTAGTACTTTTACCGCAGCTCATTCACCAGTATAGCCAATGTTCGATATTGCAGACAATATCAGCGATACCTCGAGGGTATTCGGAACTAGTGCCGTCACCGGTTTGATAGTGTACTTTAACCCGGCGTTGGTAGCATAATGAGATTTTGTCTCACACTATTGTATATCTCTCTCTATATATATATTGGGAACCACTGAAATGTATGAAATGTCACAGTACCTGTCGGCCTGTCCTTCAGGAACACGCTGTCAAACTAGTTCCAGTAATTGTAGAGTCTCGTTGTAGACGTGTATTTGTTGAGCTCGAAACGCAAATGTGAGATTTTCTCCCACTATGATACCAACCGTGTAACTCAATTTTGTTCGAATAAATCTAACGATGTTACCGTCCGTCTGTGTTCGGTGAGATTTTCTCTCATGATACGCCGAAGTGAAGTATAAATTATAATTTTTTTGGAATTAACTTGTTGAAATTGATTTTTAGAACTTTTTTATTTGATTTTTTGAGAAAATAAAACATTCTCAATGTAACTAGTAAAAAAGTTTTAATAAAAAACGATGGTACTATTATGAGAGAATTTAGCTCGCGTGAGGAGAAATCTCACATGAGGTAAATTCTCACATGCTACCAATGCCCGGGTTAATCGAGCGCTGCCTTTGGCTTATATAATGTTTACGGTATAAATTAATTTGCGCGTGTTTTATTCTTTTCATTCGAAAACCACAGACTTCTGTATATCATCGAGATTATTTCGTATTTTATATAGGGTACAAAGTTTTTAAAATCTTTTCAGACAGATGTGTTAAATCTTATCATTTAGACAAAGCGTGCGCCTAATATACAATGTCAGAATCACAACTAATTCCTAACAATTGGTGCAACCATCCGGGGTTAATTTTTTATCGGAAATGTGATTATCCGAAAGTGCTTTTTTTCTTCTTTGTCCGTACATCATAATAAACTCTTGGAATAGCAGATGATGCACTCCGCTTACAATGCGGCCCAGATTAAAAAACTAAACAAGAAAACCGCTCTAGACGCAGCGACCGACATGTTGTAATCTGCTGTTGACGGAAGCAGAATGAAATTTAAAAATTAGCACGGATACCGAAATTGCAGAGTCAGTGTACAATTACACAAAGCAGAGAGAATTAAAGTTTTAGCGACGAAAGAAAAATTACCAGCCACGGCCGACAAGCAAAAAAATTACCAGAACTTCCAGCGAGTTTTTAAGAAAGTTAAACAAATTTCCGCTCATCTAACTTATATCATCGCGTTCTCTCCGATTTGGTCCGGCTCCCCGCAATACTCACTAACACGGAGACGTACTACGTTCTGCGAGCGACTCTCTGCGGTGCTTTCCGCAGTAGCTGCCTTCTGCGTTATTGCTCCGTTATTATTACGCTAAAAACAGCAGACAATAATGGAAAAAAGCGAACACAGGAACAGGGGGGGTTCAACGATAAAACGGGACACGAGGGGAACAACGGGAAATTACCGAAATTTCCCGAGAAGAATATTTCTTTTTCTTCGCGAGCGAAAAGTGTCGCCGCCACTGCCGAAGTCAGCACCTAGAGGCGGTAAACTTTATTAACGAGTGACCTGGAGCAGGGCGAACGTGCTTCCTGTGCGACGTCAAGAAGTTGTGGTGCAGTGGCGATTGGCGCGGTGGTACCATTGTGTCTACGCAGACCTAGCCTCTATAGTCTAGCGCTTTGCTGAAATTAAACAATGGCGCTGTAGTTGTGTGTCGGTCGTTCGGCGCGGCGACACAGACGCACGCCATCATCTTAGAGGTTGCTCCTACTGCTGCTTCAGGTCGCGCGCGAATGCGAATAATTTGGCCGCGCGAATGCGAATAATTTGGCCGCGCGAACACTCTGTAAAATGAAAAAGCGGAACAGCGACGAACACGATTCGCTGATGAATCGACTACTGCGGGTAATTTAAGCAAGTTGGTGGCCGCGCGCGGACGAGCGACGCCGATCGCCTGCGGGTATTAGTCAAACGCGGGGTGGGAGCTGCGATACCTGCGGGTCCCGCCGGGTCGCGGTAACATATGCGCTTAATCGGTAATTTTCTATTGGTCGTTTTTTTTTATTTCCCGCCTAAAATCCGCGACAGCCGCTTCTATATTCTTCCGATTTCCCGAAGACGACAAACGCGCGAATGCTCCCATAAATAACGGAAAAAGCTCAGATAGTGAACTGGTAGAGCTGATATTCGACGCGATATTTTCACTGCGGCGCTACCACTTCCTGCTCTCGAGAAGTCGTCTAAATCGCAGCACTTACTACCACCGCCACCACCTCTGGTGCGCGATCGCATTCTGCCTTCTTATTTCTCTCAGCGACGACGCGCCGAGAAATTGAAATGTTTATCGCTAAAATGCAAATTCGTTAATCCGTTCTTCCGACTGTTGTATGTGTTGTTGTTCCGTCGTCGAGCAAAAGCCCGCTCTTAATTCGCCGAAATCGGTACTCCATCATACGGTGCCGAGATATTCGTCGACGCTTTTATCGATGAAAATTAAAAGGGAAAAACGGCTACAAACAAAGCGAACAAAATGAAAGTAGCGCCGGAAAATCGTCATCGCAAAAGCACCTTCAACGCGACAACTGGTGTGATGGTGATGAATTGCGCAACAAGCGGCCGATTTGAATTATAGCAGAAGTCGCCCGCGAAATGCCAGGACGGGGTATTCCGAGTTCGTCTCATGACTGAATAAACAAATTACAAATTAATTTTGCTAACAGTCATTGTTACGTGAGAGTAATGACAAACATAATGACACTTCCTCTCTAGAACCATTTATGATCTCTCAGATAAGTACTAAAATTTCGTTTTACATATACATACATAGCAACTGGTTCTCTCATATACGCTCATATACAACCTCGTGTTAATATTTTTGGTCAAAAACCCACGTCAGACATAATACGCGTTAATGTTTAAGCGTTGTCCATATTTAGAATAACAAAGAAACGAAGAATGATTGGAAACGATATATATATATATATATATATATATATATATATATATATATATATATATATATGTATATATATATATATATACGTATAAAGTAAAACTTCTACTAATGGATACTTATAAATATCGGACATTTCCTAATAGCGGACAATTTTAAAATCCAAAAAATCACCTTAAGAGTTGAAAAAAAAACCTTTTTTGTTCTGACGACCGCACTATCTTATTCTTTTGTAACTATTTTGTGCAGCGAGTCACATCTGCGTAATCAGAATGTACGAACAGAGTTGAATTGTCTTTCTTGAGACAAGGAATTTTAGCAACGAACAGAGAAAGGCAGCGAGTTGAGAAAAAGGCTATCGAAAGAAGGTAGACAAAAAAATGGATAACTTTTCTATACTGGCCAATAGGATAGAGCACAAACATTCACGCAGTTAGAGACGACAACACTATACTATTTCTAATATTAATAAGGTGCGAAGTTATTTTCGTTACGATTTCACTAGAGCTTGGGAACAAGCCGCTCGATAGCGAAACAACATCGTCACCGTGCCAATCAACTAGCGCTGGCTAAAAAAATGATGTTTATTTTCTATTTTTTGTTTTTATTTTCGCCCGTACATGGGGTGCGCTCTGTGTTAACTTGCAGAAGAGCCCACATAAGAGAGAGAGCAATTGACAGATAAATCGAAATGTTCGCTGAGAACGGAACTAATGAATAATAAATGAAACGGTGTGAAGTAGAGGCTCCGAAATGTAGCCGATAAGGAGAGCGGACTATTAGATAGCCGTAAGCGGTTTATTATCTATCGGTTATCAAGGGGGGTTTGACGCGGTGTAAAAATGTCGTCGCCTACCTCGTTCAGGCAGAAGTCGAAAGTACCGGAAACAATGGATAAATCGAAAGTTGAGCAGAGTAGCTTAAATTCGTAGCAGACGCTATCACGCGCGGATACAACATGTGACACAGTAGTAGCAGGAAATTATATTGACATGAAGAATGAAGAACGAAGAAGGAACAGAATTTTTAAGTATCGTGAATATGCAGTCTAGAAGTATCCGATTTTTCGGCAGATTGGCCTTTTTTCCTTATATTAGCCTTTTTCGGATCACTCTAATAGGAGGAAATATTTGCATAACAACCAAAAAGAAAAAAAAAACAACAATAAAATTGCATATATTTATTTATTTTTTTTTTTTTTTTTGTGGCCCGGCTTTAGTTAACTATCAAGCCATTTGACCACCAACCAATTAATATAAGAATACTGCCAACTAATGAAGGATACATAATGTTTAATTGGGAAAAAGATTACAGACAACCAGTAAATGTTCAACACTACCCACGGAGGCTGAATAAAATCTTTAGGAAAGAGAAATTGGCCAGACTGAGGAGTCCACAAGATACATTACCTAAACTTGCCTAACCGGAAAATTAATGGAATAGGAATCGCAATCATCATATACAATAATTATAACAAACAATCACATCAAAGGAAAAACTGCCCAAGTCGAGTTCGAGATGCGTTGGATTTACCCGAACATGACAGGGCATCAAGAATTAGGATAATGGATCAAGGTATCATCAAGAGTTGCATAGAATAATTAATTAATAAAATAAATAAGTGTATGCTGTTAAATTTGGATGTCGTTTAATATAATAAATTTAAACAAAATATACAGGACCACCTGGTTGTTCTGGCACAGAAGATTATAAATAGTATACGGAGGAAAGAACCCAAGAGACATTAATTGTTCACAAAACGATCTTCGGTAATGTTCATATTTATTACAATTAAACAGCGAGTGATCAATGCCCTCCAAGAAATTTGATGCGTGATGATCACTGCATAGTACACCGTGGTCAGAAAAATTCAGAACTATCGGCGATGCCTGTGCTAAGGTGTGTGTATTATTAGGCTGGCCCTTAAGATGACGGAAATTTTGTTTTTCAAAAAGGAGGTGTCCCGACCGGTAGAATTGTTCTCTTATACGAAAAAACGCTGCTATTGAAATTTCAGCTCATTTGGTTGACTTGAAGACGTGCCGAAAAGCGTTTCGGATGCACGCCGCAAATACTGCTTTCCCTCGTTATACTGCTGTGTGCCAGTATAGTTCTGATGGAATTGCTGGTTGTGGCCCATATTTTTGACCGAGTAAATGCTCTCTTTACATTTTTACCTTTAAGTGATCCAGAAGGAACCGAGAGGAGGCATAATTTTACGCAAAAAAACACCAGCAGATGATCGACTGATTGGTGGGACAATTTCCATTCTTCTTTTCGTTCGATCGTTTAGCGATTTCGTGGAAAAATTAAGGAAAAAAGCCCGCTCTTTTCGACGGTTGCATCAACAGAACGGGGAGATAATTGAAATTCAAAATAATAATCGTGTGTGCGCACGTTGCAAAGAAGAAATTACGCAAAGACCATATTTACCGGTAGAGAGTGGTGCTAATGAAAACCCAATTAGAACTGGCGATATACATAGGTTAAAAAACACAGCTGAAGACGGTTATGAACAACTCTGTCTTATTACCAATATCATCAGGGAATGATATAACTGGTTATTACGTCAGCAGCAAAAGACGTGTGTGCATGAAGAGACTTTACGGATATCGAAGAAACACAAATAATGAACTACGTTTTAGAGTATTTTTTTTTTTTTTGTAGAAAGCACTGATGCGACGTACTGAAATCGGTTGTTCTGTTTTAAAAATTATAAACAAATTGGCGTCCGAGAGTTGCGAAAGGTGGATCGCGTTTTGTTTTATATGTTAATAATAAAAAAGAAAGAAAAAAAAAACAACAAAAAAAAAAACGGTAGCTAGCCCCTAGTAGTTAAGGTACTTACCAAACCAGAGGTGTGGTAGATTTTCAGGGGATTTGTTTCGTTCCGGATCCAAGTAGTAGACATATGTACCTAATCTGAGAAATTGAATGTCGGTCGCAGCAGAGAAATCTGGAAATAGATGGATAATACTGGCCTGGCTCACCCTCAAAATTCTCTTGCTCACTACATTACGCATAATACCTCTTAATAATGGTATGGGACTTTCTTCTTCTTCTTCTATATGCCCTGCCCTCGAAGGACGACGTTGGCGATCAGCTGTTTGACTTGATTTTTATCCCCGACTCTCCTGAATATTTCTACACAGTATCTAGTTTGAACCACTTTCTTAGATTTTCCATCCACGTTGTTCTTGGTCGGCCACGCTTGCGACTACCTTCTATCTTGCCCTGTATTAGCACTTGAAGCAGTTTATCTCTAATTTCCTTATTTTAACCGAGTCGACAATTTCATGTTTAGTAGATTTAAACGTTTTAATACTTCAGCATTTGTAATTTTGTCCGTCCATGGAATTTTTAACATTTTACGGTATGTCCACATTTCGAAAGCTTTCAACTTTTTACATAATGTCAATTAGAACTGTCCAAGATTCGTCACTATACAACAACAGGACGCTGAAAACATAACACCGAAGGAGGCGTAACCGCAAGTCTAAATCACGGTTCGTTAGTATCTTATTCATTTTCTGAAAGTGTGTTCTCGCCTGTTCGATTCTGGCTTTTATCTCTGTAGATATTTCCCCGATCTGTCGTTGATTTGACATGCCAAATACTTTATTGAGCGAATCCTCTCGATCGTTACATTTTCAAGGCGTAGTATACCGTTAACTGTATTTGTTGCATTACCAATAGCCATCCACTTTGTTTTTGTCGTATTTATGTGTAAGCCCATCTTTTTACTACTTTCATTAAGAAACGCATTCATTAATTCTTGCAAATCTTCTAGGCGTGTTGCAATCACGACTGTGTATCGTCTGCATATCGAATGTTATTAACCGAAATTCCGTTAACTATTACGTCTAAGTTTTTTCCGATGATGGACTCCTCGGAAACTTTTTCTGAGTAAATATTAAATAAAAGGGATGAAAGAACACATCCTTGACGTACTCCCTTCATTATGGTCATTTCTTCTGAATTTTGATTATCTATAGGCACTGATGCACTCTCTGACTACAGTATAAGTTAGTTATAATCCTGATGTCTTGTCCATCCAGTCCTATTTGTTGCAGTATCTCAGTGAGCTTTTCGTGTCGTACTGTGTCGAACGCTTTTTCGAAATCTACGAAACAGCAGGCGTATATGTCAGTTTCGACCTCACGACATCGTTGAATGAGCACCTGAACATTAAAGAGAGCTTCTCGGGTACCAAAAACCCGTTTCGAAAACCAAACTGTGTTTTTCCGATGTTCCGTTCACGTTTACAGTATATTTTTCGATGTATAATTTTTAAAAACAGTTTTAGAACATGGCTCATCAAACTAATGAGGTTCTAAATTCTGGACAATGTTTTGCGTTCTTCTTGTTCGCTTTACTTAATTAAATTAAAAAATAAACACAAACATGTTCTTAGCAATAAAACATAGTGGCGAGAACGAGGTCAGCAGTGTGTGAAACAAATGCTTAAAATTTTGCAAACAAAGAACGAAAGATGAACTCGGCAATTGACATATATTTAATTTCTTACGTAATTTCGTGAAGTAGCATTTTTCACTTTTTGTTTTTTCCCTTTTTCTGGGGTGGCGGAATATTTCGTTAAATGTTGCTGCGAGTTGTTGGGTGTGAGAGGCGAAAGAAAATACATCTATTAAATATGTATGCGAGAGAGAAGACGGTAGGGAAAGGAAATGACAGAGAAGCAGCAGAACCTGCTGTCCCTCTGAATGGAACAGCGCGCGGTCTCGGCTGATCCGCGGTTAATTACGCGCACGTAGGCGCCCGCCAATCATTGCCTTGCTCGGCTCTGCGGTACTTTTCGTAGCGGAAAAGTTTTCCCGCGCGAAGATGGAAAGTATTTGCCCGACCGAACTAAAATAGAGACTTTTTCCGTCGAAGAACACGAATTCACCTGCGAACATAGCGCGCGGGACACGTACATTAGACAGAGTGATTGGCTCGCTTCGGCAGCGGAGGGAGGCCGTTTTAGCGCCCCCGATTTAAGTGTGACGGAAGAAAATCAGCTATGGATAAATGATGGACCGGAAAAATGCGTCCCGCTTGTAAAACATTCAAATAAGCTGGAGGCGCGCGGACGGCTGCTGCCTCAAATTGATCGATTAGCTCTGGCTGTCCAGTTACATCGGAGGACCGATCGCCGGGCTCTCGCTGACTGCTCAGAGCTCGTTGCTTGTCTGCAGCACACACACATGCATCCATTATTTCGATTGAACTTGAAGTACCCGCGGGAATAATTCGTCTTTCGGCAACAGCGGTTCTTACATTTGCTAACAGCACTATTTGCGGTTTTTCACTGGAAACATCAACAACTTGCGCGATACTTTGCACTGCACGCGCTGAAACTTTTCTCTCCCCCCCACCCCCGGGTCTCTTGATGAATGGACGGAAAGTTCGAATTGCGTCGTTCTCCATATTATGACGTCATTAACATTTCTTGATGCGCAGCTGTGCCAACACCGTTTGGCCGGGTCGTGGTCGTCATGTTTTTGACGGCCGTGGGGCTTTTTCGATTATTATCAAAAAGCGCGCTTGCGCCGCCTAAAACCGCCTGACCTCAAAATCTAAAATTGTCGTCGGATGTAAGAACGCGCTCTATCTTCGGTAAATAGGAACAATTTGAATTTATTTACCTATCTTCGTCAATTAAAACGTTGGCCATAAAACGTTCCAATATATCAATGGCTACGTCATTTTCACGCCAGGGGTCATCAACAAAAGTATCCTGTCACGAAATTTGTCGTCCCAAAAAAATGTCACAATTTTATGTGAAATATGTAACGGAAAAGGGTAACGAAAAAACTTTGTCGAACGGCGTAGCCAATGAAAACGTTTACCCTTCTGTAGGAATTACAGAAGAACTAGACGTGGGAGTGAAGGGGACTTGCCCCCTTCCGAGTCCCTAAGAGCCGAGTTTATTATATATGTATATATATATATATACTCGTATGTATGTATAAATCTCATTTTACTTTTTAGTTTGGAAATAATTCGACCAAATTAATTTTTAATTGACGCTTTTTTTCCACTGTTTTTCCGTCTAAAAGAGAGGTCTACAGTCGAATTTAAAAAAAAAAAAAGTAAAAATGCCTCTTCTAAGCAACGTATAAATCTGTTTGTACACTACATTTAATATCGTTTATTAAGAATTTTCATAATTATTCTATGTATAAGCAGGGGCTTAGTCTCAGTCCACTTTTTATCCACACCCAGATGATCGAGATAAGTTGGCAGATGCGGATCATTTATACAAAAATACTCAAAAAATATTATATAATTCATTGATTAATCTTAGAATAGACTTTTCATATAAAATAAGTTTGCCCCTTGGCTACAAATAATATTGCCCCTTATATTGGATTTTATATACTCATTTATAATGTCTTCAAAAATTGTAATTTAACCTTGCTCTAATATAATGGCCGTTGTCTTGCATATAAGCCCAAAAAAATCAAAAAAAAAAAAAAACAGGCACTACGATTATTACAAAAACTCTGTTGATTAGAAATAAGAGTTTGCCCCGTCTTCGTGGCATTTCTTAATATCGTCGTCAAATTCAAATCACGCCGACACTTGTTTAACAGCTGATTGTTATTTTCTTCCTTTTCCAAGGAATTGCGCCATTTGCTACCAGTGTCTCCGCGCAGGATTCTCAAAATGAAAAATTACGGAATTTACAAATATTTAATTATATCATGTTAAACTTTACTGACGTTAAACGATTAATGAATATTACTTATCTTCAGTTTATAGCCGATGTGAATCATATATATATATATATATATATATATATATATATATATATATATTCGAAAGTATTTATAATTTTCAAATCAGTAGTGAAATATTATATGACAAGCGATTTTCTGTATCAATGTAAATTATTGTGAAACAACTAAGAAAGTCAAAAAAAATTTAATTATTCGCATAAATAATACATAAAGCATTTCCCCATGTTTCAAAATCACCGCGATTACGGAGTATGTGATTTCGAAATATGCTCTTGTGTATTATATACATACGTGTGAATAATTAAATTTTTTACTTTCTTAGTTGTCGTACAAAAGTTACATAGCTTACATTCGTTTATTTTAACCGACTTCAAAAAAAGTAGGAGGTTCTCAATTCGACTGTATTTTTTTATTTATTTTTATTTTTTTTTTTTAGGTGTGTTACCACAGAACTTTAATCTAGATGAACACCGATTTTGATGATTCTTCTTTTATTTGAAAGCTGGTACTTCTCATGTGGTTCCATTTAAATTTGATCAAGATCTGACCGGTAGTTTGTGAGTTATCCTTAATAATGCGGGAGAATGAAGCTTTTTGGATGCTTTTCATTCATGATCGGTTTCACCGCCGTCGGGTTAGATTTAGTTTCGTTTTTTTTTTTAATATTTATTTTTTCATTCATGATTATTCGCCAAATTACCATGGAAATTTAGCTGTTGATGTTTTCATACCGTGGAAATGCAGTTCAAAATAAAGAAATCGATTTTTTTAAGTATAAAAAGTATGGAGAATAATGTGAAAAAAAATTGATTTTTAACGAGAAAAAAATTGAAGTATAACGCTAAAAATTGTAAAATAAAATGCTTTTCTGCAAAAAAAATAAATACCGATATTTGAAGATTTATTTTTATAATAAACCTTCAAGTATCGGTATTTATTTTTTGTAAAAACAAACATTTTATTTTTAAATAAATTTATTAACATTTCTTCGTTACCTAATATAAAATACACTTTATAAATTTATACGTATCAAAAATATTCCAAGTTCTTCAGCATATTAACCCACCACAGCAGTGCCCAATTTGAAAACCTAATTCGAAGGAAACGCTATTTGATTTACGTGTGTAATATTTTTAGGCAGTTCGTTTAATGCCTTTTATTTTTACTTTTTTTTTTTTTTTCTTTTTTCGAAATAAATGATTTATATTTGTTTTCTCTATCGTTAAGTAATTCCCGGTTTTTAAGATAATTTTGTATTGTCAAAAAAAGTAGTTTACAGTCTGTCGCTGGATACTTGTGCCGTTATTCCTAAAAAGAAAAAAAAAAAAGTGAAAAAAGATCCAACAAAAAACAGACATATATTTATTAAAATCAGCCGAGCTGACATAATTACTTTTCACTTTCTAGGTGGTATAATATTTTAGAAAATATTATACGTTTATACGAAATTAATTGCAGATGGCGTATTTTTAGAACTTTTATGAAAAATTAAAAAGAAATACAGGCAAAAAGTTAGATTCAAGCGTAATTTTACCGATAAAAGGTAAAAATAAAAGAAAATTAATTTAAAAAAAACTTTTCTCGCACTTAATTAGGAAAAAGTAAATTTAAAAAAAAAGTAATAATTTCATACTCATTTATCCCGTCACCACTTTTTTGCCATATCTACGCGAATAAAATCTGCTAGATTTTCTTTTTGTTTTTCCTTTTTTTGTAAATTTTAAATCTAAATAAGCCGCGCAGTTGTTTAATGTATTTTTTTTGCTCGCATCACATTCGATATTAAGTTCTAATTTTTTTGCTCCTCTGTTGTTTTTTTTTCTTTTTATTTTTTAATCACTATTGTAAACACGTTGTGAGAATTCTTCTCCAACATGTGTAATAATTAATTTAAAAAATAATCTCGTTATATGCCGCCAGCGGGAAGCATGCAACTGGCATTTTTACAAGCCTTACACACATGTCTTTTTCTGTAAATGCGTAAATACAACCGATCGCGTCATAGGAGCAGATGACATACTTAGGTGTTTCGCTCGAAGGCACGACAAAAGAAGCACTTCGAGTGTTGCGAGGGAAACGAAAGCATAACGTACCGTGTGATCGTGAAGCCAATAAACGCGCCCCGCTATATAAAGATAAATATAAATATAAAGATAAATATAAAGATAAATATAAAGATAAATATAAATATAAATATAAAGATAAATATAAAGGTAAATATAAAGATAAATATAAAGATAAATATAAATATAAATTGTTTCATATTAATTGCTATCATATGTAAAAGTAGCGTGTGTGGTTTGCTTTAGGGGAAAATGTATACAATAATAACAGGCTGCCAGTGGTATATCATTCACCGCGAGTTTATCTGCGTAATTCTGATCGATTTAGAATGCGCCAAATTTCGCGGTGTCGGGGTGAAAATTGCAAGGGGAGGGAAAACCGAATCGGTTGTTATGGCTGAAATGTCGTCAGGTACGCCAAACTAATTAGTCACGTCGCGCCGATGACTTCGGAACCTGTGCTCTAAACGAATTTTTTGTATTTTCATAATAAACCCCGAAATTATTGACCACCGCTAACTGTAATAAATCCGATATAAACCTTTTTTTTTTTTTTATTCCGGAATTGTAACTTTTCGAAGGAATTTAGTCCGGGGGCAAATACAATTCGATTCTTGTTCTTGTTCAACCTGCTTTTCAGCACATAGCAGGTGGAATACAACAGCTGCAGTCGGAGATTCGGCCTGGAACAACTACCCGAGGCAATTTCTAAACGTCGCCGATTCCATTACGAACGGCTAAAATCTGAAGAAAAAGAGAAAAGAAAAAAAAGAAGAAGGAAACGGAAGTGTAAAGTCAAAACGGAAGTTTTTCGAAAAGACAAGAAATGGCTGGCGATGTGCAAGTGCCGGCCAGTGTGATCGTCTAAAACGTATTGACGTTGCTCCGTTTTCAATGCTGGCGCGCTGGCATTAGAAATAAATTTCCAGCAGGAGGAAATGCTCGGTCAAGGCGGCGACGGCAACGGCGGCGGCGGCAATCAGATGCAAGATGTACTAGGAGAGGATGTAGTTTCGGACGGCGTGAACGGTTGTCGGATGTGAGATTAAAAATGTGCGCGCCGTTGAAAAGGCTGACTTTTGTGACGTGAACCATCGAATTCGGTTATAATAGGCGCGACGTCATGCACAAGTTTCGCGACGCGGCCGGCTTAGCCGGGCAGGGCCGTGGCCTGCCTGTCGGCCACTCGGCCGAAAGGGTAAAATAGAACGCTACTCTCTGATGTAATCTCGGAACAATGAGATTGCGCCATTGCTCCGATGAAGGAATGACAGACAGCGCCGCCGACCAACAACTCTCTATCGGCCAGTACTACTCGCGAGGAGAAAATTCGCCAGAATTCAGTCTTCAGCTGATGCCCGATTTCTTCTTTTGTATTTCATCCGTTCTCGTCTTTTTCCTACCTCTCGCCCCCCCCCACATAGCTCTCATTTCGCTGCTTCCTGCCCGCCGCTCGCTATTTTTCCATCCGATTACAATACGCGCAGGAAGGCGCTGGATGACGGCGACAGCAGCTTTTGAAATTGTGAAATAACTCGGAAATGGAAACTTTATTTTTAACATTCTGTTTCGGCGACGACGGAAATGCCGCAATAAGCGTACTCTATTGCAGAGATCAAAAAGAACGAATGAAGTAAGAAAATTTTTATAAAAAAAGCGGCGACCGGGAAATAAATGAAAACGTACAGGAATAAATAATAATAATGAAGTAAAGGAGAAAGAATAAAACGAATTACCGCAAACAGGAAGAGTCGTTTTAGTTAAATGAGCCTCTCTTTCCCAGTTCTATTATCATCATTTCGCCATTTTATTCGTTCATTGCGGCGCGCACATCATACCTCTTTCGCTTGTGTTTTTCTTCATTTCTTTTTTTTCCTTTCCCTTCTTTACTTCTAACATTCGCACTTTCAATGCCTTTCGGCCGAAGCGGAGCTTCTCTCTTTTATTATACAAGTTAAGCTCTAAGCTCTCTCGGTTGCCGGTTTGTCCGCCGCACATCTAATGCCCTTTTCCGTTTTTCTTTTTTTTCCTAACGGGACGACGCGATTTCTGTTTCTCCGAAATTTAATAAGCATTAGTAGGAAAAAAAACTCTCAGGATTCGTAAGATGGCATCGGTTTTTTTCTATTTTTATTTTTTTGGCGCGCACGATAAGGCGCTTTTTGTTGGGGCGGGTTTGCTTTTTTTTTTTTTTTTTGTTTTCTTTTTGAATATGAAAATGTCGCGAAACTTTATTAGCAGCGACGACTTAATCGGATGATGAGGACTGTTTAAATAGGAGAAGTTTAGCGGCTGAAAATCAAAGAAAAAGAGGATTACGCTCTGTACTTTGACGTACTACTACGGAGAGAATTTTGCGTGTCTCTGCTCATATTCGAGCTAAAATCTAGCGTATACTATGAAAAAAACTTCCGATGCAGTGGAGAATGCAAAAGTGTTTACTATATATTAAAAATTTCGAAGATTGGACGCTTCAAATTTCATAGAAAACAACTTAAGGTAGACCAAACTGCGCTAGAGTTGGTATCTAAAAATTTCACGCTCGGAGGTTTCGAACAAGTGTGGAAAAGTCCACACGAGAATCGCAAATTTAAATGTGCTGATGATGCCTGATTGACGTAAGTTGAATAGAAAACTTGCGAAACACGTTCATTTGTTTCCACTATATTCATTTGTTTCCACTATATTCATTTGTTTCCACTATTTTTATTTGTTTCCACTATTTTTATTTGTTTCCACTATTTTTATTTGTTTCCACTATTTTTATTTGTTTCCACTATTTTTATTTGTTTCCACTATTTTTATTTGTTTTGATTTAATTGTAGTCGATGAGCAAGAGTTAGATATGAGATTCGAACATGGGTTCATGCACATCTCAAAGTGTAGTAGAACTTTTAAAATGGACTCGCGCGTGAAAGTGACCACGCGTTAATAAGAAAAAAGAAAAAAAGTTTGTTTTTTCCGGTCGTATTCACGCACATCGGCTTAATTGTATTGTTCATCCGCACTCCTAGCAGCCGTAAAGTCATTTCTCAGCAGAATCCAAAGTGTTTGCGTATCTCTATTTTTACATTTATTCGTAGCGCGGTAGCCTAGTGCTTAGGGTACTTACCAAACCAGAGAGATGTCATAGGTTTCCGAGAGTTGTTTCATTCCGGATTCAACTAGTCGCTTCCAGGCATATGTACTTAATCTGAAATTGAATTGCGTACCAGAGAGAAATCCCGTGACAGTAACGACGGATCCAATGAGAAAGAAACTGGCCCCAATATTCTCATCAGGTCCATTAGGTACATTATGAAAATAGCTTAATTGCACAATCCATAATACTCCTTATCAAGGGTATGGGTCTTGAATTTTTTTTTAGTTTAGCTTGGGTCCAGAGACGACTGCGCTTATATGATGATTTACAGTTCTAGCAAAACAACTGCAGGCTTATTTTTAATAATACACCTTACACATATGTATATAAAAAGAAGCACTAAACGTTCTTGATTACATTTGAACTGTCAAGCCGAGTAAATTTTTTTCCCCAAACAAATTGAACTGCAAAACGAATTGAACTTTTAAATGAATTGAATTGTAAAACGAATTGAACATTTAAATGAATTGAACTGTAAAATAAATTGAACTGTAAAACGAATTGAACTGTAAAACGAATTGAACTTTTAAATTAATTGAACTGTAAAACGAATTGAACTGTAAAATAAATTGAACTGTAAAACGAAATTTTGAACGAATTAAATCGTTTCTAGGCTAATTAATCTAAGTGTATTTAATCGCTGTTCAACTAAAGTTCGTACCTTTTAAGTTTGAACACTTTGAAATAAAGTTGCGCAGATTGCTTACCACCACTCGGACGATAAATTCATCGATGAACTCTGTGTGAAAGTAAAGATTTTTACAATAGTTTTTTAATATTCGTCGACTACAGCTGCTGCGAGTTAAACTTGATTATTGCGCCTTAACTGTCGTGTGCAAGCCGTCTCTGTTGCACATCTTTCAGCAGATTTCTCCTCAACAATTGTTTTGAGTGAATAATTTTTTGTTGTAATTGTCCATCTCGTTTAATATTTGGTAACGCCGCGTCCCCTTAATGTAAGCAGTTCACATTTTTAAAATAATACATATCATTATAAACATTATTGACCTACTAAAATATATCCATGAGACGAAACAATGCGTTTTAAGTGGATTAGCTCGCGATAGGGAACGTGTGAATGTGGCAACACGGGAGGGAGCGGGAGGAATTTTTTTCAGTTCGTTTTATTAGGCCTCTACCCTGTTACGTTCTCATGTTTTTTCATTAAAAGCCGGCTACTAAAGTGAAGTATTTATTAAGTACATTTTAATTATTTATCGGTTTATGTTAGGCAGTGCGCTAGCCTAGTATTAAGAGGCTCGCTAGAGGTCGCAGACGTTCTGCATTTAATCCGTTCCCACCCAGGTATTATATCTGAATATTACCGGAGAAATTTGGAAAATTAAATCCGATGTAGAAAGGAGAGGACCTTGGCTGATATATATGTTTTTCAGAACCATATTAGGTTCGAACACTATGAAAAGCTTAATTTTACAATTCCCTGATACCTTATCAAGCATCTTGTGGGGGACACTTATTCTTAATCCTATTTTAATTTAACGTTCAGAGTTGGTCTCGTTATATGTATATAATAATAACGTGTACGGCTTATTTTTCTTTCCCGTTCCGAGCGACACCAGGAAAAAGTCGCTGAATGTCGTATTGGCGCGCTTTTGTTACCGATAATTACGCGGAAAGCAGGAAAATGCGGTTTCGCGACAGAATTTCTTCCAGTCCGTATTCTTTATCATAATCTCTCGCGACGACGGTTACAGCATATATAAGAAATAGCAACGACTCGGCAATGAGAGAAACACAGAATTCACCGAGGTGATGGAAAGGCTGAACTTAAGGGAGAGAGAGAGAATGAGAGAGAGAGAATGAGAGAGAAGGACAGGGAGGACGGATGCGAGTTGTTCATTTAGTCGCGGTAAGAGTTGATCATCGGCGGTGGCGCGCTGTCTTAATCTGAATGTAAATTTCTCGACCAGCTCGGCTTGTGTCGTTGTCGTCGTTAAAAATGATGCGTGTTTTTCGGGCGCGCGCGCGAGCGCCATCGGCTAAAAGAGTGGTACATCTGGGCGAGCTCGACTCAACCTGATTGTTCGGCGGCGGCGGCAGCAGGAAAGTTTTCAAGTAATGTAATAAGTGCAGGTCGGCCCTGGCGAAGGAAAAATTCCGTGTCGCCTAGTCGCGGCAAAGTCTGAGAAGGGTATATATTATTATTATTGTAGAGTATTGCGGCGTGGCGACGAAAGAAGAAGTCGTATAAATTAGCGGTTAAGACGGAGGCCCAGGCGCGAATGAAAGGTTGCTTGCTGAAATTTCAGCCGCTGGTTCGCCACCCGCTAATTCCGAATTCTGCCTCGCCCATATCATCTCCTATTCTGCGCGCGATATTAAAGGCGAATTCCCGATGTAAATGCGAGCCGAGTGCAGCAAGGCGTGTGCAGCCGCCTCTGCAAACAAGGCTCTACTACCATCGGTGGCCCTGCAGCATCGCTACCGTTGGCAATCTCAGACTGCGAAATCTTTTGCATTCATTTAGTAGAACGGTACAAAAAAAAGGAACGACACGCAGCCGTATAAATCGGGCCACCGTCTGTGGCCTGTGCGCCATGGAAAAGTAATATAATCTTTCTGCGGCCTGATCCGGCGCTCTCGCCCAGACTCACCTTTAATTCCGGCAACATATGCGCGGGGCCCGGGGGTGGGTCGTAATCGTCCGAAAAAATTACCATTCGCCTCCGCCTGCTGACTGATAGAGTTCGAATCTCCTTAGAAGTCTCGCACCGTTCCGCGGCCGAACGTGACTTAAATCATTTTAATAATAATGCGCTAACGACCGCTTCCACTTGTTCCATTTCTCGCGCGGCCAACCTCGCCAGCCCAGCCTGTGTACCCGGCAATTATTATTAGCCATCGTCGCTGCGTACCCTGACCGATATGGAAAAGCTACATTTTCGAAATTAGCTCTTGCTGCAACTGCGCTGTCAGCACCTATTCACATTCACCAGACGACGAGAAAGAAGGAGATGTAGGAGATATAGGAGATATAGAAGATGTAGAAGATATAGAAGATATAGAAGCGCAACAGAGAAGAGACTGAATATTTTCGCTACGACTCCGTCCATATTGTAATTGTATTCCATATTTTTGGGGGTCGCTTTTTCACAGCGGCCGATCGTGATCCGATTGTGAAATCCACTACGTTCGGAGCCTATTAACAGACCAATTTTCTGTGGCGGTCGAATAATGGCGTAGTTCTTTCACGCAGCACCTTAGTAATGCGCTTTTTGTACGCAACATTTCATTTCGGACAGGCTGTTGTGCAACGTGGCTTCTGAGCTGGCGCGTAAAAGTTTCCTAATTTCTTTTTAATTCATGTTCCATTATTACTAGAGGTTTTGTGTGTATTTTACTTTGTGCGATATTTAAAAAAGTGGCGAGTTTTCGGAGTTCCAGCAGCTGTGAGTTGTCGTTCCTGGGCAGAAATCTGACCCTTAATTGGTGAGAGTTGAGCGAAAGAAAGGACGCGGGGAGCTTAGCTTCTTCAGTTCCACATTAGACGCAAAAGAGTTTAATAATTCTACCAACCGTGATACATTACCAAAGCGCTCGCCGAAAGAAGAAATATTTTATTCTAAAGAATAATGAAACGTACAAATATACCATGTTGAACAAGCAACAGTTTTCATGTTCTTCAATGGAAGCATTGTTGCGATGATTACAACAATAACAACAATGTTCTATATAAGTGAACAATACTCTGGTTGACATAATTTTAAAGAAATCTTAGTCGGATGGACACAATAAATTGTGAACTACAACTCCTCTTCTCCGTTCACATATCCACTGAGCTTATTATATATGTATATTACCGAGATTGTGCCGTTCGTTTGTTTGGAGACACATTTAATATTCTTGCCTTTTCATAACTACCTGCCAGTCGGACTTTTTGGGGAATTGGAGTGTTCGTGCATGTATTTTGAGCAGCTGTGCATAACTGAGTTTGAATGCAGATGCGATTGCAAGTACTTGTCAGGCATATTATACTTACCACTATAAGTTTGTTCGATCATATTGTTTTGATCTGTCAGTTAATGTGGGTTTATGTGAGTTAGTCACTCTTTTTATCTCTCTTTATAGCACCATACTTAATTACTGAGCGTCGATGATTAGCTATTTGTACATCTCAGCTGTACAGACATAAGTATTAGTGTCCATAGCAATTGCTATATGCAGTACGAATGTGTACAGACACGCAAGAAGACTACATTCGGAACTGATTAGTAATCGTTTGATTTACATCGTTTTACAAAAGTGCAGTCCCCCGTGTGTGTGTGTACTGACCTAGCGCACATATGATGATATGTATGTTTGCCATTGCCTTCCACGTGATTATTAGCGATTATTTTAATTTTAATTCTTTGTAATAAGTTCTGTCGTCGCTCGGGATCGAACCCGTGACCTCCAAACGGAAGTCAAGCGCTCCAGCAACCAGGCTATCGCGAGTTTGTCACTACTAGATCAATAATTTATATGCCGTTGTTAGCTCTACAAGTGCTAATTGTAACTTGTCAAAAGGTTGTTGTTTGTACATTGTTGCCCAAATAAATAAATAAATAAGTAAATAAATAAATAGATAAATAAATAAATAGATAAATAAATAAATAAATAAATAAATAAATAAATAAATAAATAGATAAATAGATAAATAAATAAATAAATAAATAAATAACTCTCTAGACGTATAATAAGTTTGTTCGGTCATATTGTTTTGATCTGCCAGTTAATGGGTTTATGTTAATTTGATCACCGCTAGATCAATAATTTATATACCGATGTTAAGCTCTATAAGTGCAAACTGTAACTAAACGCCTGTTGTCTGTATATTGTTTTTCAAATGAGTAAATAACTTTCTCAACAACAGTAGAACATAAATTTGTACATAAACTTAATTTTTTTCTTTTTAAATTTACAGAATATATGCAACGTTGATAGATGGATATTACGCATTAGTATTTTACGAATAAAAAACCTTTTTTAATTAATCGCTTCTTTAAAAGAAGCAGAATGAATTTGAAAAGAAACAAAAAAAAAAAACGAACGCTTTGTACAGTACTAACAGTGTTTTGACGTTTGTATTTTTCGGTGTTTTTGTTTTTTTTTGTCCTGTTTCCTTGTTATCATTTTCAACTGCTCGGTGTTATTACGATAGAGTACGGCAATGCAGAGATGCAACATTACAAGGTCCGGACTGCAATTGGTTTTTTTGACCGATGTGAGTGAGAACGAGTATTATTTAACAGTTGCAAAAATGATTTCGAGTTTATAAATTATCCAATTTAAAAATGAAAAGAATCTCATATATTGTGCCAGAAATACTTCTTAACAATATCTGATATTGTTTTAAGGCGAAAACTACCGCTAAATAAACCAGTTTTGGTACATTATCACTGTTGTTGAAACGTTTTTTGAAAAAAATTATTCAGTAGCACACTGAAATGCTGTTGTTTAACCCCCCCCCCCCTTGGGCATGTCAACAAAGGATCTTCACCCAGAAATGAAATGCTGTTAATAATTTTCTCTTTAAAGATTTTATCAAGCTACACCGTTGTGATTGTGATGTAGCGCATTAAACAAAAAGATCTAGAATGTACATCCTTTTCTAATATAATTCACTATCCCTTAAATATTTGCACAAATATTTTCCTTGGATGGAGGCTTTCCAATAAATCTTGTCCTTTACTTTCCCGTTCTGCTAAAATGGTTTTCCCCTACAAATCCGTAATATAATTGTTAATATCCCTCCAAGTTTTTGCAAATTTACTTTCATCGGAAAATTTCCAGACACCCGATGGTTGATACGAAGTCCCATAAACAAAGGGTGCCGCTACATTCCTACCTGGAACATATTTCCATAATCCAAAAAACAAATGGGGGCAAACTTTTTGTAACATTCGACAGCTCCAACTACGCCGCACAAGAACACTGGTAGATTCGGTTTTTGTCATTCCGCGCAAAAACATTACCAGTAAGTTTAAATTACCATCAGAAGAATGTCTTCACCGCGCAAACGTTATTGCCGTAGTAAATACGCTTTCATCGTTTGTGTCCAGCGGGGTAGCGACAACATTTTAATTTTATCAAATTCCGTTAAGTTGTCTCTCAATGCCGTAACGCTTTTCTATTACTCAAGGGGAACGCGTGTTATTCGATTTTCTAAGGATTATACCAGCTGGACAGAAGGAATATTATAGTCGACTTTTCGCTGAGATTTTGGGGAATATCAACAAGCGGTAAAAACTGGTGCTTGCATAACTAGCTGCCTTTGTTGATGTAGTTTCTGCTTTCGATAAGGTTCATCTTCCATCCCTTAAAAATAAGATGATTTCTATTGGCATTCCTGTTCAACTTTCTTCCCTGATAATTCAGCTCTTTCAAAGTAGAACCATTTATCTTTCCACTCCTTCCTTCTCTGGCTCTAGATGTGTATTCCGTGGCCTTCCTCAAGGGTCATGTTTGAGTCCTACTCTTTTTAATATCTATTCGCTTGAAATAGCTTCTCTTCCCGTCTCAGCCTCTACACTCCTTTTCGCGGATGATATTCTTATTTATTACTCCTCAACTTCCATCCTCTCTGCTAAAGATGAAATCAATAATTCGTTGAACTTGCTTGAATCCGCTCTATCCAACATCCATCTAACCATTTCATCCTTTAAATCTGTTTGTATGGTTTTTTCCTTTCGTCCCTATAATACTTCCTTAATTAATGTCTCTTTGAACAATTTATCTATTCCATTAGTTAGGTCCTTCTGCTATCTTGGCGTTTTCCTAGACAGTCGTTTATCCTTTCGCGAACATATTTCCTACCTATATACTTCCTGTCTTAAGAGAACTAATTTATTAAAGGCTCTTTCTCCACACAAATGGGGTGGCGACCCCAGTGTTCTTCTTATTCTATATAAATCTACTATTCGTTCCAAACTTGATTACTGTTCCTTCATTTATGGCAATGCTCCTAAACATCTTCTTTCCAAACTCGATAAAGTCCAAAATTCATTTCTTCGTCTTTGCCTCGGTGTTCTGAAATCCTCCCCCATTCCTGCAGTACTTTCAGAAGCCAACATTCATCCTTTACACATTCGTAGATCCTTTCTTGGGGATCGCTTCCTCATAAAACGTCTTCCTATTAAGTCTTCTAAATTAGTTTCTGCTTATTCCTACATCCTGGCCAATTGGCGGTTTTCTCCCCTGAAAATTCCTATTCTTTCTCATGTCTCTCGACGTCTTGCTCCTTATTCTTCATTTATCTACTCATATCATAAACTCCCGTTCTTTACATTCAGCTTTATAGATTTTTTATATCCTCCTAATTTGTTTTTCCTTCCTTCTCATACTAAATATTCGCCTTCTATCGCTTTAAGCGAGTACAACGCAGCTTTGAGGACTCTATTTCCTTCTTCGTCTGTCCTCTTTACGGATGGTTCCAAAAGCGATGAGGGGGTCGGAGCTTCCTTTCTTATTTCTTCTCTTCCACACTACGAACTTTATAAACTTCCTTCCTTCTGTTCCATTTTCACTGCAGAATCGTATGCAATACTCCGTGCAGTTCTCTTCATTGCACTTTCCTCCTCTAATAATAAATACCTTATTTGTTCTGACTCCATGAGCGTCTTGCAGGCTATATCCTCCCCTTTTCCATCCTCTTCATGCGACTACATTATCCTTTCCATTCGTTCCTTAATTGCAAATCTCTTCTTAGTTCGTTCCATTCAAATCGATCTTCTTTGGATTCCCAGTCATAGCGGCATCGCAGGCAACAACCTAGTTGACTCGTTTGCTCGCTCTGCTTCCTATAACGGCAAATTTGTCAATAAATTTCCTGCCAATAATATCCTCTTTCCATCCAAACGAGCACACCTCAAATCATGGTTGGATACCTACATTACCTCCTTTTCCAATCTTCATTCCTTTTACAAACTCTTGCAACCTCTTCCTTCATCACGTTCCTGGTTTGCTGATTTCCCTGGTTTCAGTTGTTCCGTTATTTCCTCCATAACACGTCTTCGTCTCAACCATAATTGTCTTCCTTCCTCTCTCTTTCGTTTTTCTATTGTTTCTTCTCCATACTGTAATTTTCATCCCTCGGATCATGACTGTGTTTGTGATGCAAATCATATCCTTTTTGAATGCTCTCTTCTTGTACAGCAGCGTTCCCTCCTCTACACTAAGCTCCTCCACCTAAAACTACCTACTCCTTTTTGTGCTTCCTACATACTTTCCTTTCCTTCACCAGATGTTGTTCCAATCTTAGCGGAGTTCATTTCCTCTATTTCTTTATATATCAAAATTTAATCCTGTTTTCGTAATTCTTTGATGATGGGTCATTGCCCTTGGTTGGCGTTCCCAAAAAAAAAAAAAAAAAAAAAAAAAAACTTCTATCATCGGCTCACTTGCATGGAGTTGTGTTCTCGCGGTAGATGCAACCCTTGTTCTCACCCAACCGATTTTGAGATTTTTTTTTTTTTTTTTTTTTCTTGTTTGGGTTTTTCCCTGCGCTTGTCAATAATAGACGATTACCCATCAACACGTGTAAATAAAAGAAATTAGGAGTAGTAACAAGGAATGGAATCTGACAAAGAACGCCATTATACCAAGGGTGGAGAGACAATAACAATCAACGTCGATAAATGCCAAACATATGCATATCCTGAAAAGAGAAGGAATGACATTGCCGAGGGTTAAGTTAGCTGTCCAATACCATGGCCACATCTGCAATTACAGAGCCCACAGTACAAACGGACAAAGGAATCAGCCTACACAAATAATTAAGGAAGAAGAAACACCGGGGATGTTTAAAAAGCAGTTAGAGCCATCAAGCACGAAACCTATATAGAACACAACGCTTAGCGTCCGTAAACAATTATCCGAAAGTTCAATGACTTAGAACATCACTATAAAGCAAAAAGTTTATAGTTCTTAATTATGAAGCATTAATTATATTTATGGCGACGACTGCGAAAACAGCGCCTACCATTCTGTTAAAAGGAAATGAGCAGAATTTACACCCAACACTATGGCCACACTGCAACAGCAGCAGCGCCCGCAGACAAGGAGTTCAGATGGATTCGAGTAGTCACCTGTTCTTTAATTGTTCTCAGTATGCGGTGCAGCAGTTTAGCCTAATCAATAGACCGATTTGGTCATCAGCCCCCGTTCGACTTACAATCTCTGTTTTACTTGCGAAAGTGTACTTCGGCTTGAATAAGTTTATTATAGATTGCAGAATTAGTTTATAGACTTGCAGTTTTATTATATTATCTTGGACTAACTGGTTCCGCCAAAGTTCAATAAATTTAAAAAAACAAAAAGGTAATTTTAATAAATAGTAGTTGATATTTAATTACAAAAAATTTTATCTTTAAAGTCAAACAATAAAAAAAAATGGAACATGAAAATCCAACTCAGTTGAACTCGATGATGAAATTTCGATAGTAAACGGCGTGTCGTATTTTTGGCTACCGTGTCCTACATTACTAGCTGCTGACTGGACAAGGGGATTATTATTTGTGCAAGCCGTTTCCATTTTAGAAGGACAAAAAAAAGTGCCCGAGGCAGTACGAAAATTCGTTTTGGAAATCGTTCTAGATTCCATTTTTTTTAAACTTTTGGATAATTGTTTACGGACGCTAAGCGCTGTGGTGCTTGGTGGCTCTAACTGCTTTTTAAACATCCCCGGTGTTTCTTCTTCCTTAATTATTTGCAGCCAGATTCCTTTGTCCGTTTGTACTGTGGGCTCTGTAATTGCAGATGTGGCCATGGTATTGGACAGCTAACTCCAACCCTCGGCAATGTCATTCCTTCTCTTTTCAGGATATGCATATGTTTGGCATTTATCGACGTTGATTGTTATTGTTTCTCCATCCTTTGTATATAGCATTCTTTGTCAGATTCCATTCCTTATTACTACTCCTAATTTCTTTTATTTACACGTGTTGATGGGTAATCGTCTATTATTGACAAGCCCAGGGAAAACCCAAACAAGAAAAAAAAAAAGAGTATACATATATTTGTGTAAGGAAACTTGTTTTGGAAGGTTCGAGGATTCGAAAAAGTTCCTTAGAATACCCCGTTCCATTTTATATCTCTTAAAAAAGTGAAGGTTTTTATAGTTGCGCTTCTATTAATTGGAAAGGTAAGTGTGCAAAGACCACTTAGATGTGCACTCGGGGATATTTTCGATTCGTTCTAGTGCAGTATAATCAGATATTTATCGGATGATTGAGTAAACAGTTCGGAATAATTCGCAGGCGCTAGTGAAATTAACGAAAAGCCGGCATTTTTCGGGTTCTCCGCAAGCAATCTTTTGATAATGATGTGACTTTTAACGCGTGGCTGTAATTTAAGTTTCGCCTAAAACAAACAAGAAAATCGCGGGAAAAATCGGTTTTTTCGCTTATTCGCTTATTCGCCAGGCACAAAGCGTTTTGAACGAGCAGCCGTTGCAGCGAATTCATCAGAATGTCACACGGAATTTTGAACGGCTACATGTCAATTCGCGGTTATCAATCATTCGCGACGATTACGAGAAATCTTAAATCTGCATGAAGGGCCGCTTCGTCGTGCAATGATATTGCAGCAGATGCGCCGCAACTAAGCCACCGGGAAACATTTCAGCCCCGCTTATTTTGTCGAATATTTTCAGCCATCTCTTCAGTCGTTTTCATTTTCAAACGACCGCTACTTTTTCAGTTTCCGTCATCGTCACACCCCGCGCCGCCTCCCTAACAATATCCGAATGAATGACTATGCGTGTTTAAAGACTAGTGAAAATATATACGAACGGGGATGCGGTAATAAATCCGAGAGTTTCGTAATCGAAAAAATTTGTCGAAATTTTACCGGTTTGTTTTCCGGTCATCGTGTGTGAAATGCACCCCCCCCTAAACGAAATGCAAAAACTCCTTAATCGGAATAAAAGGTTTCACAACTAATTAGCATTATTTGGCGGAGTTACGCTTTAAAAAAAAAAAAAAGGATATTATGCGCATTTTACCGCACAAACAGTTTTTTCTCATAATGTCAACTAGAAATCACCATATTTTCATCAGAATTAAATGACGACAATACACGTGAAGTGTGAAATTGAGATTTTTTCTATGTACTTGTTCTGTTCCCGTAATAGTTATTTACCTGTTACAACCTGTTACAAGCTGTGTTCTATATTGGTCCGGCCTGTTAATAAAATCTCTGTTCATCCATTTTGTTACAGTTTATTTCATTCTGTTACAATATCGATAATTATTAATTAATGCTAAAGAAACAAAAGTGATGTACATAAATATAAGAACGCCAAGCCGATTCAGAACACGTTCTTTCCTAAATTAATTTTACACAAAATAGGAAGTGCTTCCACACGGTAAGGGGAAATATGTGGTTGTGGTAAGTTAGAAAATGTGAGTGAATTTAAATATCTTGGGATAACATTAGATAAAGGTCTAGTATGGAGAAAGTACATTAACAATATTGCGGGGAAAGTTAGGTAAACTATATTCTTGCACTATATAAATTAAAACAAGGTATGACATACAAAAGCTTAATATTTCGTAATAATAGCCAGAATTAATACGGAATCGGAATTTGGGGCGAAAATTACGGAAATGAGGGAAATTAATGAATAAAAAAAAAAAAAAGTTTAAAACTAGTCTTACATATCGAGAGCAAGACGCATTCGTCACTTGGTGGAACAAAAATAACGAAATGTCACCAAAAATGCTTTATACTATTACAGCAAATTATTGAGTATGTTAAACTCGAAGATAGGCAGTTACCAACTAGAACAAGAACGTACAGGACTCTAGAAATTACGATAAAACTTGCTATGTACGATCGGGGGGGGGGGGGGGATTAACGGTAAAATAAACACAATGGAGAGGAAAAGGTATTAATCAAATTAATTGGGAAGTAGCCAAAAAGGAAATTCAAGATGAAAAAAATTTGGAGAGATGGAAAAACAAGGTTAAAATTTGGTTGATAGGGTGGCGGCGTAAAGAGTAATAGAAATAATAACAAAAAGAATCATAATAATAACCACTTAATATTGCCTACGATAACATAAAATTCGTTACTATCTCCAGATTTAAGTTGCCCTAATGACAGAGTAGTAATTTAGTATATTGTAGTGTAAATTATATTGTACTATATTGTAATATAACAAATTAAGTTATTAAGATATTGTAATAGAAAATATTATTTCAGACGATGGTATATTGTACGAATAAATGATAAAAATTAATGAGACTATGGTGGTAGCAAAAGTTAGAGTATAGTGTGAATTAGTATTTAAGTAATATATATATATATAGGTTAACATTTTTTTGTTGTTGTAATAGAAAGTATTATTTAAGTTGAGATGTTATCTTGTACGAATAAACGATATAATTATGTTGGGAATAACCCAAAGACGAGCTAATGCCTTGTAGGACTAGCAAATTATTTAAAAAAAAAAAAAAAATTTAAATTAGGAAATTTTGCAACATAACTAAAAAAAAGTCTCGCGAAAGTAATAGATATTTCGATTATTATTCTATTTTTATATATATATATTTTTATTATATTTTTCTTTCGGAATATCTTTTAAAACCCCTAGTATTTTTATTTATCGAAACTATTAATATTTCTTATTTTTAATGGAAATTATTTTTTTTCTGAAAATTCGAATCTGTGCACTTATTATAAGCTTTTTTATCGCATTTTAAGTGATGGCTAAACGAAATTTTCCATACTCACTTTTCTGTTATATCAAAGTATTATATCAATGTTGTAATGGATTCGAATAATGAAATCTATTTTTTGTTTTTTTTTTGTTTATTCAACTTGTACCCACATGTGTGGACCAATTTTTAATGATTCTTCGTTTATTCGAAAGTGTATCAGTCAGCTGCGGTGTCATCTGAGTTATAAATATCGGTGAACTTATGTTTGGGGCTATTCGAATAAACGTTGGACAGATGTAGTCTTATTATTTTTATTTATTTATTTAAATAATAACGGGAATTGACTTGAAACATTACCAATCTTAAAGCGTAATTTGAAAATATTAAAATATAACTGATGTTAATTACCCCATACGGATAAGTTTCAAATAAAAAGAAAATTAAACCGCCGTAGCGTAAATTAAAAAGTTTGTCACTTTAAAAAAAGTTGTGATTTTCGGCGAAACAAAAAATTTAAGTACTGCGCTTCAAATTGCGAACCGAAATGTTTTGTTAAATACCGATACTAAATAGTTGAGTGCCTTTTTGGTCGCATCACTCAATTATTTTCAATCTTATAAACTGCCTTCCTTTATTCATCGCGAAGTTCATCCTTCGTACTATCCAATACATCACTTCCACTGATGGTATTTAATTAAATTACTGATAGTATCGGATTCTGAAGGTGTTTTTGGAAGTTTCAATGTGCGACATCTTGTTCGGATGCCCCTATATTTCCCCTCTGAATGTGCTACCCTTTACTCCAATCTTCTCAGCCTTGATTTCCCTACTCCTTATAGTGTGCCCACGCCATTCTTACTCTCCCAATATGGTATTTCCCTTTGTTGGCCGGCCTCCTTTATCTTCTCAATTTTTAATCTTTTCCGTGTATATAGTTAATGTGTAAAATTATTTGCGTTAGCCAAGTTCCACCGTTGATGTACCCAAAAAGAGGAAACAAATGTGCGACATCGGGATTCAAACCGGGGGTTCTACCCGAACGAAACAGCACTATTTTAACACACTTACGCCTTGCTTTCATTCATGTTAGTCGATGTTACACAATGGTCAAATCATTCTGCACTCAATATCAGCTGGCGATAATGAATGATGACGATGGTAATAATGATGAAATGATGATGGTGGTAACAATGATGAAGACAGTACGGCAAAACACCGTGTAACTTAATATCTCATCCGATTGATTACTTTCACGCCGCTGTTCAAAGTCGTTCAGTGTTCGTTTTGGTCCGATCACAAGTAAATGATACGAATTGGACAAGGTCTCGGGCGTTCCGAATAAAGTACAGTTATTTTAGTTCAACAATGCGAAGTTCACCCGTTACATTAATCCGTAGTTTGGACATTAAGATGAAATAATGAAAACTATATAAGTGTGTATGAGAGCTAGAGAAATCGGCGAAGTCTTTATCGCGCTCATGAGCTTGCGCAAAATACTATAGGATCATAGCATGCAACACGGTTCAGAGCTCTCTTCATTCTGCTTTAGGATTTCATTAACTTTCCGAGTGATACCACTCTCGAGTTTTTACATGTAAAGCGAGGACAGCTAAATGCCGTTGCCGAAAACTGCCAATTCAATTTGTTTTCCGTGAAATCTGCATTATATTTGGAATCGGCAAGTACCACTCCATTAGTGCGGATCGTTGAAAGTGCGCGTGCCTGCGCTCTCCAATGAGGAGATACTTTAATAGTTCGATTGGTAGCGGAAGATCAACGTGTTTTTGATCACAAGGCTACCGTGCTGCTGATGGTCTATTAATTCCTAAACGTAGCACCGCTCCTAAAACTTTAACGGCAGTTGTGCAAAGTTCTTAAAAGTTTCAGTTCCGTTTTGTAGGAAAGGAGAAAATTAAAAAGTTGACCTACTTCTTAACTACATAGTCTTAATATGTTTCATGTTGGCCCGCGCAGTGCGACTCTTCTTTCATTACCATGTTTCGCCGACTCGTCAGTAACAGACGTCGACCGAGCGCGCTAATCAGCTTATATTGCCGACAACTTTTCAACTGTCAGATGTCGTTTCAAACTGCAGCTACGCTCTAGAGTACTCGCAACGTAGAAAAGCGGATATTAGAGAACTTCGCAGTTCTGACGATATGGCCGCTTATCGTCATTAGGAAGTGTGGACTTTAAGTTCAACGGCTAGCTGCCGTAAAGAGGAGGCTGCGCATTGGCGTGTTCCATCATCGGCTCCGTGAAATTTCGACCAGTCACATCAGCCGGATCGGTGATTCCATGGTTTGTGCGGGCTATAAGCGAAAACGAAAAAAAAAAATAGTTTGCTCCAACTATGCCTTTCATCGCGATTAAAAGTACCGACACCGAAACACGTAATCGTGTCTATACAATACTATATATCAGGCTTTTCCCGTATCCGATAAATTATTAACATTATTATTCTAAAGTAATAAACAATATCGTGAAATTAGAACTAATGAAATGAACGAATATCGCACTAAATGATAATTTTTAAAAATATACAATAGATAAACTATATTTTAAATGTACTCGAAATAGAAAAAAAAACAAAAACAAAATAATAATAATAACACTAAACAGATCTGGACTACTTTTACAATAACCCGGCAACAATTACCAACCTATTCCGTAAATAAATTAAAATATCGTACAGAACAAATGGGGATAACTTATATTATCAATTAATTAATACCAATAAATTCATAGATAAAAGTATAATAAATCTGATATATATATATATAAAATTAAATGTAGCACATGCGACAAAATATACAAGATATAATAGGGAAAACGCGTTGCACCATCCGTTATAACGAGTATATTGCTGCTATTAAACACGTACATATTAATAAATCATCCGTTGCCGAACACATTATCATTAATAAACATAGATTAAAAAATTAAACATACAAGACGACCTAGAAATAATAATTAAATATATTAATAATTATAACCTATTTAATAGCGCCGAAAATAACATATCGATATATTGCATTACTTAATAAGATTGACATATATGATATCGTTTATTTAACTTTTAACTTTATTTATTAATTCTATCATTACGGGGTATTACTCCGAAACATGCCGGCTTTATATTAATATTATTAACTATAATTTTTTCTGTAATACGTGTTTTGGTAAATTTTTAATAAAGTGACAATACAGAAAATGGATAAAAAAAAAATTTTAACTCAAATATGAAGATGGAATTGTTTTCAGAATTTATGGGGTCTCCATGGCGCAGTGTTGGATAGGCGGCAGAGTGTTGTTTTCCCTAAAAACTCGGTTCAAATTCCGTAGTGGCGTATTGAAAATATACGAAGAAAAAACAATTTCGCTATTCCACGGTTCTATTATTACAACTTCGATCACCCTTCCTCTAAATTTTTCATTATATCTAATTCCATGATCTCGGACCATACAGACCTGATCATTCCTGTGATTTTTTTATTCTGCGTATACGCTCGTGCTCTTTCTTCCCTCCATACCATTTATATATTGATATTTACCGGCTGTGGTCTTCTAGTCGTTTTCGAGGATTTTTGGTAACGAAAGAGTTAGTAATCATCTTTGGCACTCGGCTTTTGCGTCTTTCCACCTCTTTTCTTAAGAAAACCCCATCATCTCCGCTGTGTGTGTAAAAGTTTTCATATCTTAGATGTTGGTATCGGATGTGTGTGTGTATACGCTTCTCTCCTCTGTTTTTAATAATTAATCATTTCATTTCAAACCCAGTTTTCTTGCTAATTCGTTTTGGTCCCCCTTCGCTTTTCGTTATTCTGCTATTGTCTCCATTATTTGTCTGCGTTCTTAACAAACCACATTTTGTTCCGAATGTCGCTCAAAATTTCATAGGGCAGAAAATTTATTAATTTTTACCCCCACTGCTTGTCAAATAATTTTTCTAATACAACAACCTTTTACACCGAAATGAGCGAGGTAATTTTGAAAACCGAAAATGTCCAAACTTGTTTCCGTATATATATATATATATATATATATATATATATGTTTTTCCTTACAGGTAACTTTTATTCTAAATATTCAGAAATTTCAAAAAAAAACCGAAAGACAAGAAGATATCCTTTTAAGAGAACATGAAGAGAATTTTGATGGAAACATTAATTATTTTCGTAACGTATTTAAAAGCACCGACGGTGTAGATATATAATAAGTATATACATATGTATATGTATGTATACTTTGGTTTTCGTTTCCGATATGGCTTTATAAAAAGTAGTCAGTCAAGCTGTAAAGAAGCTTTAAAAATTTTAGCTTTTATGAAAGTTGTTAAAAAAAAAAACAAAAAAAAAAACCAGAATGGCGGCATTTTGAGAATAACGATGATAATAAACAAGGCAGTGTAGGCGCGTTTTCGTCCTTCCCAAACGAACGACCCTCATCGATGCACAATGCATTTAATGATTATGTGATAAAAAAAAAAAAAAAAAGAGTGCCTTATAATAACACCGATGGTGAAGCGATGAGGGAAACACTGCTGCTAATAGAAATTTTAGCGGTAGCAGTTTGCTTATGATAGAGGTACATTGGCACATATTCAGCCGGTCCGATATATGAAAAGCAGCCTGCAGGAAGCCCCATTAGGGGTGACACGGAAAATATGTACGTCGATGCGCCGTCATGCGAATTAAGCACACATATTTATTTAGGAGGAAAAATAAGAACACTCGTTACATGTAAATATGTGACAATAGGCTTATAGCCGTCGTGCACAGCGAGTTCAGAGTGTAACGACAAGAAATTTTCACGGAAAAATGCTTCAAACGCATTACCTGGCGCGGAGGACATTAGACGGAAGCAGCCAAAGCGGTCGCGGAGCAGTGAACTCGTCGAAGCGAGATGAGGCACGCTGAAAAATCTTTTACAAAATTTGGCTTTTATCTCGCCAGAACGAATTGCCGCTAATTTGTAAGTCGACTCTGGCTCGTTAAACCGGATATGTGTTGCACTTTGTAAGCGAGCTACCGTTGTGAGCAACGTGTCGACAGGCAGAGCATGCAGCGAGAGCGCGCGTTCGCGAATAAAGAAAAATGTAATCTGATTCCTTTTAAATGCGTACTCCCTTGAATGGCATTAGCTCGACCTGCGAACGAATAAGATTGTTTGAATGATGGAGCTGCTGGGAGCCGGTCTAAGAGTTGCCGCCAGCAAAATAGATTACGGTTAAGCCGTGTGCGTAAGGTCGCCACGGCAGCCGAAGAGAATAACTCCGATTTCGATTTGCAGAGGGTAAAATAGGCGATTACCAGCGCGGCTGCTCTCTATTCCTCTGATGCTTTTTACCGAATTCTCGTCGCAATCAACGCTTCCTTTCATTTAACGCGAACCTAAATCCGAAATCGCGCTCGTCGTAGGTATCTAAAACTCGCCTCCTCCTGTGCTCCTGCTCCTGCTCCTGCTCCTTCACGGAGGAGGGGAGAAGGAATAGAGAAGGAGGAACATTTGTAAAACAGTGTACGCATTACGAATACTGCTCGTTTTTTATTATTTTTCCTCTCGAGCCGGGGCATTTGTTTTTATTTTTCATTTGTATATGCGATACACGTATGCCTGAAATTCCCCCAATTTTCCTTTTTTTGTCTTTTGCCTCTGTTTTTAAGCCGATAAATTGAAATTATTTCATTCAGCTGTTGTTTCTTTTTTCGAAATAACATCGCTTCCATATTTTTCCGCTTTTTCAATGAAATTTCTCACAATGCTCGACATAATTACTCACACTTTGAATATAGGTCAGCTATTCCAGTCATAAACTCAAAAGGATATGTAACGAATATGACAATATTCGAAATATTGGACACTAATCATTTATAGTAGTGTATTCCGTTTTTTTTTTTTTTTTGCTGTTTCGGTTAGGTCAGTTTTTTTCTCCTAATTATTCTATGTTGGCCTTAGTACTAAGCCATTTACACGACCATGTTTACTTGACATTTGTTATCTTGTAAGGAGTAATATTAATCTTTACTGAATAACTCGGATAGATGGTGTGGCGGATGGATCCTGCCTATGTGTTTTCGCTAATCTTTATTATCTCTATCCTCGTAATAATAAGAGTAAACAATCTTGTTTAGTTTTGTGTTTATATTAACTTAACATAATTGACAAATGGTTTCCAGGTCCAAAAAAAAAGGCGGTCGCTTTTTTCCTTGTTACTATTATTGGCGTTTTCCTTGGCAACATGATCAACCGGTGTTGACTTTTTCCTTTTCTCCAGCTAGAGTGCCTCTGAAATACCAAAAGTGGGTTCCGCAAGCTATCTTGGATACGCTTTTTTTGAAGTGACATATTTACTAAATAGCAACAAATGCTAAAATGTTTTCAAAAGTAGAACCTATTTTCAGCTAAAAAAAATTAAGACATGTCTCGCGATTACATTGTAAAACATTTTTAGAACAGGAACATTCGAAAAAATCTGAATAAAAACGTTGTTAAAGTAACCAGTTTACGAGATGAAGTGTATTTTTCTTTCGAACGAGTAATTAATATATTTCCCAGTGTGTGAGTGAGTGTGTGTGAGAGTGTGCACTCAACAGCTATTTGTTCACAGGATTCTTGTTGTACCCAAGTGCTTACGATGAATGCTTCTGAAGAATGCTTACTAAAAATGCTTACAAAGAATGCTTCCAAAGAATGCTTACGAAAAATGCTTACAAAGAATGCTCACAAAGAATGCTTACGAAGAATGCTTCCGAAGAATGCTTCCAAAGAATGCTTACAAAGAATGCTTATGAACAATGCTTCCAAAGAATGCTTACGAAAATGCTTATGAACAATGCTTCCAAAGAATGCTAACGAAGAATGCTTATGAGGAATGCTTCCGAAGAATGCTTCCAAAGAATGCTTACAAAGAATGATTACGAAGATTGCTGTGGTGCATGTACACAGGACTAGGTACTTCAAAAAAAGCTATTGTAAATAAATAAGGTTCGAATTTTTGCAGCTCGCACACATATGCACCATTTTAATGCTCTTAATGTCGCCGTTTTCTACCTATCTAAAGTAAGTAAAGTGAGTATCCTCTAGAAAAGATGTATCATGCATTGTGAAGTTAAGCTTTTCATAATGTACTACTTAATGGTCCCTAATGGAGATCTGATGAGAATAATGAGTCAGTTCCTTTCTCCACGGGGCTGCCTTTACTTTCCACTAGATAATTCTCTGCTATAACCAATATTCAATATTAGATATTAGTCATATACTACTGGGACAGCGACTTGGATTCGGAACGAGACAAGTTTCGATAACCTATAATACCTCTGGTTTTTGGTAACCAAGCGCCAATTTTCCGCTTTCCAGTCGTAGGATTTTCCTTTACTCCTCCGACGTTTTGCCATCGTTTCTCCATCATCCTTAAATGCTATTTTCTTCTCACTAGAAATTTTTTCCTAGAGCACATCTTTCTTTCGATCTATTCATCCGAAGTTAAGTTTCCCCCTGCAACACTTCAAATCTCTCTGAGAACGTTTTAGTTTTTATATTCTCATACACCGAGGCTTCTTGTAGCCTTTATTTTGTCATTTGCTTTTTCAAGTTTCTTTACGCTGTCGTGCATCTCCGATCGAATTATTTTCCGGACAACTACTTGAAGAACATAGCCAGCTATCCTGGGTATGTATGTGTGGCGAAGTTGGTTTGTTAATTGTGTTTTGTTCGTGTAGGATAATATTCCGCTGCCGCACATTGAAACCTCCGAAAATATCATTTTAATGTCCATAGTTCACGCCACCAAAAAACAAAAAAAAAAAAAAAAATTATAGAAAGAATATATAAATTCAGAAGTTCTTTCCGAGATCGTTCTCTATTAGCTGTCGTAAATATATTGCGTGTTATCTCGATGCTGATTCAATGAAAACGGAACAAATTAATATGGAAATCGTCAAATATTACGTCACCACTGTAATACGGTAATTCACAAGGTTTGCCCTGAATTTGGCGGCCGCTTTAGATTGTAAAATTTTAAATATTTATATACGCCATGAAAATAGAAATAAAATTTCGAATTTCTTTCGGACAAATTAACACAATTGCCGTGCGCAATGAGACCGTAGCGGCGTGTCGTCAGCATACAGGGCAAGGCTGAGACAGCTTTCTTATATTATTTTACCGCTAATTTTCATTTCCACGCTTATGAATAATTTACTAAAGACGGAAGTGGGGCGGGGATAATTTGGGCATAAAATAAAATATTTTTCAGCCTAATAGCCGTCTCTCGCCTGACTTTTTTTCCTTCGACTTCAATTCTCTTCGTCGCAGAAACTGCCATTTGCATAATTTCACCCTTTGCCGCGGGGACCACCGTAATCTCTTAAATACGGTGCGAAATTCGTAAAAACTGAAATACTCAACCGCCGTTCTATACGATTTTTCTTAAAAACTGATACCAAATGTTAAACTTTAAAAAAAAAAAAAATTACAAGCAATGAATATAAAAATCATTACTGCCTTTCACGGATGACGCAAAGCCTGAAAATTAAAAGTGTACTTTTCGAATGAATAACGAAAGAATCATTCTCTCTACATGGGACAGACTAAACGGTTTATGTTCGAATCTTAATTAATCATATACAATAGGGGATGCTCGTTTACCAAGCCAGTGATGTCGTAGGTTACCGGATCCAAGTCGCTCCGCGCAGGTGCATAACTGGTCTAAAATCGAATATTGGTTATGCCGGGAAAGTCAACTGAGAGAGTAAAGACGTATTCGAAAGATCTCTTATCAAGGGTATGTGTTACTTTAATTTAAAGTTAATTTTAGGTATAAAGAAGATGATAAATCAGCAGAATGCGAAGTAAAACTGAACATATGGTATATTATTTTGTTCGATAAGAATGTAGTCTTCGCGGTTAATAAGGAAAAAAGCTGATTAAGGAAGCCATCGCGAAGTAGAGAAATGATCCAGATGGGTTTCTCAATTAGTGAAACTTATCGTTAGTTTAAAACTTTCCCGTTTTGCGACTTCAGTAGTTCTTAGTTGTGACTCTTGTTTCGGTTGCGGAAGTGTGCACTTGGTTGTACACGGCTTTTACGTTTTCTGTCTATTTCATTATGCTTTCTCGGTTTCCTGTTTATCCTTTATCCTGTTTCGCTTTTCTCACGTCTTTGGGTATAAGCGTTACGAAATGTTGAATAAAAATTTTAAAACATCCTGTCTTCGCTAAATTTTATTTCTAGTTACATCTACCGAGGGTGTTTTAAATGTTTAAAAGGATCTCGTTCTCTTCTGAATGGCTTTGTGCGTTGTTGCAGGCTGCGCACCAGTTTTCCGAAACGGTGATTCATGATACACCGATGTTGGCGAAGATTTCTCGATGTCCGAATGGTTGAAATCTTCTAAATCTTCTAAATCTTCTACATCATCAATGAAGAAAGCGCTCTTCTGTCACTTTTCTTTCCTTCTACCTTCCCCGTCATTATAGTCTGCGGCAGTTTATTCTTTGCACCACCTCTTAGCACAGGTCTCGACTATGTTGTGTTCTTCTTCCTATAGATTATATTCAATAGTCCTCGGTCTTCTTTCTATATAATATATTTCATATTTCTTTATTCTTCCCTTTGTCCACGGTATAGGGAACGCCGTATCTTTCTGTTAGCCGTCAATGTTTCACGGCCATAACATAAACTCTATACGTAGCATTTTAAAGCTCTCTAAATCTTAACTCGAAAGAGATATTTCATATGATGTAAGTGTTTCCCTCATTTTCGTAAACGCTAATGTGGCCTGCTCTATTCTGCACTTAACTTCCTCGTCTGAATCTCCCCGGTTAAGCTAAATTCCTAGGTAATCTGTTTATCACTTTTAATTCACCATTCCGTAATATAATGCTTGATTTAGATCTACTTCGCGATGGCCTCATTTTTAGAGCGCTTGACTTCCGTTACGGTGATGTCACGGCTTCGATCCCGGCCGACGACAGAACTTCTTATTACAACGAATTACAATTAAAAATATTCGCTAATAATCACGTGGAAGTCAATGGAAAATCACCACGTACAACATCATATGCGCGCTAGGTCAGTACATAAAAGACATAAATAGGACTACACTTGTATATGTCGATGTAAATCAAACGATTACTAATCATTTCCGAATGAAGTCTTCTTGCGTGTGTGTATACATTCGTACTGCATATAAACAATTGCTATGGACACTAATACTTATGTCTGTACAGCTGAGATGTACGAATAGGTGTAGTTGCTGACGCTCAGACGCTGAGTATGACACTATAAAGAGTACCATTACTTTAGTCCTCTTAGTATTAATTACAATCCCGTCATTGGTTCTTTCTATTATTTTCAGTGAGACCTTTAGATTTTATTAATATAACCGTGCTTCATCTGTGAATCTGATATTATTTATAATTTTACCTCGAATTTTGACACCTTCTGATCTTTATACCAAAGCTAAGGTCTGCGTATAAGGTTAAATAACTCTGCGTTCAATTTTAATATTATCTGCTATTTCTCCATTATTTAGTATCACCGTTGCCATTTATTGTAAATGGAAATTTTTTGTCGGTCTTTCATAAGCAGTGTCCAAAAGCTAATTTGTTGTAGTAATAAGTTATATTCTGTCAAAGACTTTTTCAAAATCTATAAAATATGCGTATATATATATATATATATATGTATATATATATATATAATTACAACTTAATTTTTAGGCCGGCCCCCATTAGATTTAGTAACAAAAAAGTTTTTGCAATTTTATGTAACGAATGTTATTTTTTTTTGTGTCGATGCCGGTAAGAATGAGGCTGTAAATTTTGATCATTTTATACAAAGTATAGAATTGAAAGAGATAGAAATGTAAGCAAGAGGAGCCGGGGGGCAAAGCTCTTTGTGAGGTCAAAATGGCTGAGTTTTTATATATATATATATATATTAGTGGTTGGTTTTTTTGTTTTTTTTTTATATATATATTTTACGGACACGTTAGCACAGGACATTCACCCAACACAAACGATTAGAAGAATAGAAAGACACATGGAGTGACAGGTTATGTCAAAAAACGATTAGAGACAGAAGAAATGAAGGCGGCTAATAAAGGAACAATAGAAGGAGATGGAAAAGCGAGAATGTAGAGGGCACTGTAAGGAGTAGGGAGGCCAAGGCTAAACAAATTGGAATAATAGATCGCGCGTCCTGAGGAAATAAAGGAACGAATAATAGAACGTGGTTTGCGTCACAGGTGACATTTAAGGTAGGAGGATGAAAGGAACGACACAAAGAAGATTGAACAAGAGCAAAGCGGAAACGAGAAGCCGACAGCAGACTATGATGAAGAAACGAAGGCGAACTATGGAAGAAGTGATAGAACGGCTGATACTGGGAAAATTGTTAAACCAAGGAGAAGAGGATTTAGGCTGTAAGGCAAGGTGAACGAAGTCAGTATTAGAGAAAAAAGACGGGTAGAGATTAGTCCAAAAGTCACGGTGAGAACGAAAAGAGAGTAAAGACGTTGGGAAGGAAATCTGCTTATGAAACGATCAATTTTACTGCGGCTGAACATGCTAATGAGTCAGCAAGATTGTTATCGACGATACCACATTTCGATAGAGCGGGAAGCTAATAAATTGTAAATCAAGGAACGAATATAAAGAGTAATAGGACAGGAAGAGGGTTCAGGGAAAGGAGATAGCTAATAAAATAATAAAACGCTTTCCGAGTCGGAGCGTAAACGGAAATTCACTAAATTGGAAGTTGAAGATATAGAAAGGATCACGCGCAAAATATTTCTGAATTAATATATTCATGCTTTCTAGTTGGGACAGTCCTCACAGCAAAAACCAAAAACTGTAATCTACTTATATTTCTTTTTTACACTTTTGTCTCGTATTCTAGCTTCTATTATTCTAGGCAGCATTTTTGATGTATAATTAATTTAGCTTAAGGGTCTGTATCCTCAATAAAAGAAAAAGTCTTACTGGTTCATTTTTATTGATCACAAGCTCTGCTATTTTCAATAAAATGAAAAACTTATAAACACGATGAAACAATCAACAAGAACACATTTTAAAATAGTAAATAAAATACGCTAAAAACGTTGTTTCCAGGGAGGAGTGTATTCCATGCTACAAAATGAAGAGGGAAAAATATATTACAATAAAAATTAGTACACTCGAAAAGACTTAATCAGTTTATCTTCTTGTGTAATATTTTTATTGGTAATTTGCTAGAATATTATGGAATAATGTATTTACGAAATCGGAAACAAACAGAAGTGATAATTTTGTTTTCCACTGATTATTTAATTAAACATAACTTTAAAACAACAACGCTGCTGCTGAAATGCTTAATTATATCGAATTTTTTTTTTTTTAATTTCGATTAAAAATTAATTTTTAACGTTTTTTTATGTTACCGACACCTGTTTGATACGGAAAATTTTCGAAACATGATATTATAAAAAATGGTTAAGTTTTATTTTTATAATAAACTCGTTAAAGGTTAATTGATTTTTTTGTCGGGAAAATAATTTACGAAATTAACTGTTTATTAACTTTGTTCGTTTAACTAGAGCATAATTCCCCTGTCTTTGTTTATTTTATATCATTCATCGGCGCGCCTAGTATATTACAGTTTTTCTTACTGAATACACGGATGATGTAATTTCGCTTTTTTTTAAACTACCGTGTCTGTCGCGAGTAATTTTCGATTTGCGGTATTTCGGTTTGCCGATGGTGGCGATGCTCGGAGTGTCTGCAATGTGGTAACGATGAAGAAAAGCCAACGGCGCAAGGTGTTCAGTTTCGCAAGCACCGCAAGGAGGTGCCGGCCATTATGAATGTACGGCACAGCCTGCATTAATAACACACCTGTTGCTTGTTTACATACGCGTTCTATAGAATGCGATATCGCTCTAGAAGGAAATGTTTAACCTGCGCCGGGGAAACATCATTAAGATAGTTTGTTTGCCGCGACTTTGTCCAAATATTAAAACCTCAATGTGGTACGGTAGGGTATAATTGTATTTCGGTGTACAACAGAAAAAGAAAAAAAACTCTAAATCTTATAATTGCTTTCCTATAGATAACAGAACTGGGTGGTGTGCGGTTGAAATCGTTTAAGGTAGTCTTTTTCAACTGTTAAAGGATCTGTAGTGTGGATAATTTTAGCAAGAAGCCTGTGAAACTATCGATGAAAATAGGTAAAATATTCACGTTTTAAAATCTATTCTACACTGCTAATGAGTGTTTCGCGCTCGATTAAAGATTTTTTTGAGATTGCCGAGCTAAATAAGAAACTATCCTATTTTAAGAGTCATTCATTTTCTATCTATTCTTCGCTGATTTCTCAGAATCGACTTATTACATCAGATTCTCGAAATTTCCTACAGACCATCTTATCTTCCTACTCAACCTGATTACGTAATATTTCTCATACTTTTGTCTCGTATTCTATCCAAATTGATTTTTTACGGGTATCTAGAGGCACCTTAGAATTAAAGAAATTAATCTGATCGGGAGATTCTCTTGAATTTAACAACATCGCATTTCTTTCTGCATTATTCTAAATTACGAAGTAGGTTATTATTACTCTTCATTTTTAAATCCCGATATCTATTCAATCGGATCATCTTTCCAGCTTTCATCCTTCCTTTTCACCTCTCTTATCTGTGCAATCTGTCGTTTACGCTTTTTGGATATAGTTTGCTCCCCCCCTTATTGTTTTTCCATTCCTCACTTTTATCTGTTCCATTTTCACCATCTTTCTACTTTTTATTTTATACATGATACACGTTGCTGATCATATATTTTTTGAATGCTTTTTCATCCTTTGCTGTTACACTCGTCTTTGTACTAATAGACCTGCTCATAATAGCACGTTCTCCGTTCTCTTCTTTCCTTCTCCTTCTGTTATATCGATTCTTGTATTCTTTTTGTTTGCTACTAGCTCTTTTTGATATCCCGTGTAAAGATACAATTTCACTAATTCTTGGGCTAATAACCATATAGACGAACACTCGAAAAAAAAAGAGAAACTTAAAGAGCAAAACTGAAACGTGAATGTTAAAATCTTAAACGTCTAAAATTCATTTTACACAATCACTGTTTTACGCTCGATTAAGGAGACTTTTTTGAAAATGCTGAAGCGAATAAGAAAATTCGAAAAACGGAAAATTTGAATGAATATTTTAGATCGAAGCAGACTTATTCCGAATATAAATTATTAACCAGTTTGTAAAAGAGAATATATATTTTGATAGGCGTTTATTAATAATTTACTATTACGTTTGGCCCTTGTTTATGATAGTATTAATTAGCTGAATTATGTGTTTACACTGTTAGTTTGTTTTTTGTTTTCCGGTTCTGTTTGCTTAGTTTGCAATCGGTTCTGGAATATTCGCACGAAATCAGCGGCCATGGGAATTACTCGGGGGAGATTTACACCACATCGGGTTACCGCCTGCTGGCTTTATTGAAAAGAAGAATCGAAAAATGTGGGCGAATATTAACCTTCCGTACAAGCTCCGTTTATGAGGAGAGTAAACCAATGTGTAGTAATAGGTTGCGAAAAACTAAAGGCGGAAGGTATGTTAAAAATCGTCGCCGCATAATAAATCGAAAAGGAGAAGAAGCGAAGACGCAATTTTCGAAATGTGACGTCATAAGGTGCGACACTGTTTAAAGTGTGATTAAAGCAAGTTGCAGAACAACAACAATGTGAATTAATGAATCACTCAGTATGAACTTCTTCGTCAATTTATATGTTCATGGTTCGCAGTAATTTTTTTCCTTGTGTACTTTTTTTATAATTCGCCCAAGTAATGAAGTGAAAGCTTTTAATTGACGTCAGGGGAGTATATTAAGAATTAAAAAATATCGGGTAAAATCATTAGAGATATTCACGATCACTTTTAGGAAAATATTTTTTCGACGATTTACATATTGTTAATAAAAATATATATTGTCAGATGGATAGGAAATTATGAATACCAAAAAGAACTGTGGTGATGTCTTTACGTTATTCTCTAGGTTTAGTTAGCGCTTTTAAGATGTGTAAGAAACATATATATATACATATATATATATATATATATATTTGTGAAATTATATTTCATAATAAATTATTTTATTTATGTTGAAAACAACAGTGTGTGCAGAAGTAAAATTAATACTGCTTACATTTTCGTAAATTTATATTATGTTTCTATATATTATTCCTCGGAGGTTTTATGTTTAGTCGTTTTACTTAAATAGTAAATAGTTTATTTATTTTTTTTTTTTCCCGATTACATATACGTTATTGAGGAGGACAATTAATTATTTTGCATAATGCAGAAGCGATGTGTAACGGTGAAAAGTGTGCAAAAAGAAATAAATTTCTATACGAAATTATTGTAACATAAAAAACTTAGAAACAGAAATTTCAACTAAATTTTCTATTAAATATCCGTTTCTAAGCTTTTTATGTTACAATAATTTCATATTAATACAGAAAATGGATATTGCAATAATTTTAATTTTTCTTTAAAATTTCCATAAGTCACAGTATATAATTTCAAGTAATATTTCAGCTTACAGCCAAACATAACTCCGAATATATTTATAAACCATAGTAAGTCGGATACGCGTACTGTATATTCTAACGAGAATACAATTTCCTAGTTCTAGGAAACATATATATATATATATATATATATATATATATATGCAGAAAAATAATTGAAAAATGTCTCTTCGATTACACATAGATTATTCGATGCTAAGCTGTATTTATAAATATACCGAATCATTTAACGTACCGTTTGTTAAATCTTAATTATGGTAATTCGGAAGAACAAAATACAAATATAATCAACCGGTTTAAAATTTATAAACGATAAATACGAAGATTTTCAGGGCATAGATGATCGGCTAAAAATTAATAATACAAATGAAAGCACATAAAGTGTACGAACAGAACAACTCTCTAAAAGTAGTGTGTTCTATTCGTACAATTTGTGTGTTTTCATTTGTATTATTAATTTTTAGCCGATCATCTATGCCCTGAAAATCTTCGTATTTATCATTTATAAATTTTAAACCAGTTGATTATATTTGTATTTTGTTCTTCCGAATTACCATAATTAAGATTTAAATGATTCGGTATATTTATAAATACAGCTTAACATCGAATAATCTATGTGTAATCGAAGAGAAATTTTTCAATTATTTTTCTGCATATATATATATATATATATATATATTCCCTAGAACTAAGAAAATTGTATTCTCGTTAAAATATACAGTACGCGTACAAATTTTAGCAAAATTGCTTTTTGCTAAGGTTTTTTCATAAGAGACGACCAGAAAATCGATTTTTTTTTTTTTTGCGTTTTTTGATAGCTAATTATTATCCGTAGAATATATTCTCCCAAAACGGTTTGTACGAAATTATTCTTTTAAAAAAGTTATGGCGAAGAAGTGGAACCACCTTTATTAAAAAAGGTCGTTGTACCGAAACTTTAAACCTGTTTTTTTTCGAAATTTTGTTTTACAAACTGGGTGGCGGCAAGATATCTCAAAAACTATCGAACAAATCGCTGTTTTTTTGTTTTTTTTTCATTTTAAAGTAGAATAAATTTAGCAGAAGACAAACCTAAAAAATGATAATATTTATCATCATCTTTTTTTTTACAGCACTTTGAAAACGCAAAAATAAAATTTGCATCTCGGCCATTTTTCCAATTTTTGACTTTTTGTTGGTTTTATGGGTTCAACCTCCGACAAATGTAATATATTCTCTATAAAATGATTTTTGGATTTCTGATTTCGGATAATATTTACAAGTGTGCAGCCCATTTGGATACTTTATTCTTGAGGCGGCCATGTTTCAGCATAAATAAACAAGTACTATTGTATTACTTTATAACTAAAAAACATTTTTATACATACTTTAATACCTATTAAATAAGTATCAAAATGAAAAAAAAAAATCCAAAAAATCGTGTCATTTTTGAGTCGCTAGTTGAGAACCTTCTCTTAAATAAAATCATTCGATACGTAATGCGAATAAGTATTGAACTACTGATTAATAATACATTTTCAATTGAGCAATATCCGGTTGCCGATTTAAAGTGCGTTTAAAACTTTTATAAAATTATCTATTGCAATTAACTTGAAATACGTAATAATAGAATAAAATTACACGCGCCACACTCGATAATTGAATGATCGTGTCTCGCTTTTTTTTGTCGTTTATTGTTGCTTTTTTGAAAATTAGGTATTTTTACGAATGCACAAATAATCTAAAATGAATTGCAAAGTCAAAAAAAAAAAAAAAAACAATACAATGATCGTAGTTCCATTGCAAGCACGTTTATATCTATTTTTCGTGTTCTGTACTGGAATATAATTTAAGATAGTTCGTTTGGGGAGCGTACATATTGGTCACTAGTGTTTTAAAAAAAAGGCTGCGGCGAACCTAGGAGATGAATTTTGTACAACGGAAAGTTGCGGTAGGTAGATAATTTGTTGGACGGTAAAGGAAAGATGAAAATAGCATTTAAGTGCTGGAAGGCGTTTGAAAGTTTGGCCACTGTCCGGCGATACAGTGGCGTATGGTTTGAATTCGCGTCGTCTATATAAGCAGATAAAGGCTGGCCTCAAAGGGGCCACTTTTACCTGTTTATAGACTATTACTTTAGTTTAACAACGCTCTCTACTGCTGTCTGCTAACCCTCCTTTATGACTCGCTTAAATCTCTACTTACGTTGTGCTGCGCAACCCTGGGCGGTTCCTTTCTAATCTCCCGCTGTTTTCCGGCGGGCAACTAGAAGAAAATACTCTTTACTTTCTTTATTTCTCGCACCCACAGACGACCCACATTCTGCAACACCTTTTAACCACTTATTCTAAATAACGCTGCAGCTACATATACTTACCGCAGCTATGCTCTTATATATATATATATTTAATATATATGTATATGTATATATATATATATATATATATAAACAAAAATCCAATCTTCTTTTGTCCGACATATAAACTTGTCATTTAACTTCCTTTAATTTCCTTCTCCCCTATTTTACTAAGAAATTCGCTTTCGTTTTTTTTGCTTTTCAATTCCAACTGAAATCTCTTCGACTGCTACTGACAGAGCCCACGCTCATTTTAGTTCGCCTCCTCGGTAATATGTTCTGTTCTAACGTAATGTGTTCGCTACTTAATAAAAAAGAACCCCCCGTTCCAAAAAAAAAAAAAAAAAAAACGATTCCTAATTACCGTTTATAAAGCGCATTACCTATGAAATGATTTTTTTATTTTTTTCGGATTTTAATCAGTTCGAATTTGCGCGTTCTTTATGTAAAAATTGTTATTTTAGATTTCCGATACTTTACAAATCATCAGTCGATTTTGAAATAATTATTCTGCCGGGAAGATTCTATGCTGTCGTCTTATATACTGCTCTGCACCGCTGTATAATGTTTTTTACACATGAATTGTGCAGATGCATATTAATGTAAACTGACCAGCGGGATTTGAATTTTCTTATTTTTTTCCAACTTTTTCTTAGAAAGAGAGTAGAATTACGAAACTTTCTATAACGCTGTAACGATGAATAAGAGGTTGCCGCAGAAACAGGAAGAAATACGCATGAATGAGTTAAAACAATTTTTTTTCCACCGTGAAGAAGCGACGGTTAATCTCTGGAATTTGCAGATTTCGAAGGAAATGTGTTTAATAAATTAGGCGAAATTTGAATTGTACATGACGAAACTAGAATATTGCGCAATGTAGAAATTTAATTGGATGAGTTGTGTAAAGGGGAAGTTCAATAGAAGGTTTGGTAGAGAAAAATTTGAAGCCAAAAAAAAAAAAAAAAAAGTTACAAGGTGTCTGGTTTAGCAACTGAAGTAGATTCGAGTAGTGCGGTAAGTCTGAAAGAATTTATTTGAAAAAAGCTCTTGTAAAACATGTTTTAGATTTAGATCGGGAGGGGAACATCAAACTTGGAACTCATATGTGTAAATTTGTTTCTCATTTTCTTTTTGGTTTTCAGGTGAAAATATACTCTCCAGATAAGGACACTAGCGAAATAATTGTGATACAATCTGATCTGTGAAACTTTTAAACCCACGCACGCACTTCAATTTGATGTACGAGGTTAAATTATGGTCGTAAAAAAAAGGGCGAAACAAATAATTATACTTAAAAATACTGACGTCAGATAACTCAATCCGTATAATTATGGCAATTATGTACCAAGTTGTTCGAGAGTAGTCGGGATTTTTAAATACATTTATTTTGAACTTTTTACGACCGTAATTTAACTGCATCGTCACATCGTAAAATACTGTCATTGAGAGCTGTCTACACATATTCTTTGCTCGTGGTAACGAACAAGCAGTGCTAGGCAATTCTCGATATCAAGTATAGTACAAAATTGCAAAAAACTTTTAATCAAACTTAATCAGAAAGTATTTTTAATTTTATTATTTTTAATCAAATTTTTTGATAAAATTTGATTAAAAGTTTTAACAACTTCGAACAACCATCTGAATAATCAAATATTGAATATATAGTATTTTGGCTGATTTGTGATGTTTGCAACATGCTACAGGTACACAGAGAATAACAGATGCAATCCGATAAATAGCCTTCATAAGAAACCGATAATGTTTTCAACCGAGAAAGAACAGCCTCTAAAAGTATTTAGCCATTGCTAATAGTTAAAACTGTGCAGTCGTTAAATAGATTCAGTTTCTGTTAGCGGCTTATCTGTGATTATCGATAAGATTCGTTTTTACTTTCAATTCAATATGGCGGAGCGAGTTTTGTTTACGCGTTTCTCTTTTTTTTTTTTGGGCGCGCCAGCGGTATTGACCCAACAACAACAAGAAAACTAAGCTAAGAAATTAAATAACTAAGCGGTCCGAAATGGACGCAACAAAGGACAGCAGTGCGGACACCACAGAAGATGAAGGGGAAAGAAGAGGATAAAGGAAGAGTTATAGGGCATAGTAGGAAGACCTAATGACAGGAGCTGACTGTATAAAAGGGAGCGTTCGTTACGAAGAGGAGGACACTCGAAGAAAATGTGATTAGCATCACATATACGAGGGGAGGATCACAATCGTGGAGAGAACAATCAGGAGAAGGCGATAGAGCAAATCGAAAGCGAGAGGAAGGGAGGAGAGAATGATTGATCCGGAGACAAATTAGGGAGACAATAGAAGAACGACGACTGAGAGGAATAGAATTGAACCAAGAGACAGGGAACGAGGAATTGGCTGAATGAAACGGTAATGGGAATGACGATTAGAAAATAGGGAGGGATAAATATCCTGCCAAAGTCTGGCGTGATTGGAGGTGGATAAGGAAAGGATGTCTGAAGAAGGGAAATGGTTGAGGAATGAATCAAGGCGACCAGCAGAACGAGCCAAAGAATCGGCTGTTTCTATCAATAGGAACAGCCCTTTCAGGAGACTTCGTTAGTTTTTCTTTTCCGCCGTTTAGTCCAAGTTTTCGCTTGTAAACTATAACATTGTTTCATTTCTTCATTTAACCACATTCGCTATCAACAGCGATTTCAAAGAAGCATATCGGTTTTGGTAGCCGAATGGTTAAGATACTTGGCTACCAAACCGGCGGGGGTGTCAGAGGTTATCGAGGCTTGTCTCGTTCCGGATCCGAGTCGCCGTTCCCCAGTTGTATGTACCTAATCTAAAATTGAATATTGGTTGTACCAGGGAAATCATCTGGGAAAGTAAAGGTGAATCCCTCGAGAAACTGACCCTAATATTCTCTTCAGGTCCATTATTAGGCTTAGTAAAATATGAAACGCTAATTCCGCAGTCCATGATACCTTTTCAAGGATATATGGGACTTGCTTTACTTTTTATATCGGTTTTTTGTAAACATTACATCATCCGATACATCTTCTTTCTCATTTAAGATTACTTTCATTATTTAATTCTGTTACATTGCCAGCAATTTTCTCTAATTACTTGGCCATGATGCCAATTGAATGGAACGTAATTTATATCACACCCTGTAAAACTGGATTTACTAGTTAGGGCTTGGGTATAAAGATATAAATAAGTAAATAATAATAATCAAAGGAAGCTAAAAAGGTTATAGCTGGATTTTTTCACATTTTTTTTTTTGCTTTTTCTTTTTTCTTTTTGGAAATATATTTTTGTTTTCCAATTGGGGCCTTGGAGGTTTAAAATATAGTTGATTCAATGTGAAGTTTTCAATGCTAAACATTTTGTACAAAATTATTTTAATGAATTTAACAAATTTGCAATTGAAGAAATAAAATAATTTAGTATTAAGTAAATAGTAAAATATATTGTAAAAAACTGTAAAATGGATATTAATATAATAGCAAATACTTAACTGGATGTGGGTCATATTAAATCCATTATTATAATAAATCAATAATTAGCTGAATGTAAGTTTCGGAGATAGAGAAAAATAAAAATGCCGAGTAGTGAAATAAACACGTTACGAACAACGGGAAGTTTTGAAGGTGAAAGATGACTAGATCCCATTTTTCACATTCTCTATACTAATTTACCAGCGATAGTAAGCAAGAAGATTTTCCAGAAGAATTCTAAGTTAACAGGCGTGTTATACTTATATTTTTAGCACAACGAAAGGTGTTTTTTTTTTTTAATTTTTCTCCAGCTACGCAGTTCTTTTTGCGTACCTATTTTTAGGTAAAGTACAATGGCACAAGTGGCACTACCAACATAACGTTTTGGAACGAAGTTCTTTTACGCGGCTTAGCGGTAGAAGTAAACTGGCAGATATCGTCAGGGAACGAAAAAGCGTTATGCGTCGTCTTCCAGGCGACCTTCATTCTCTTTCTCTTTCACTCTGTCTCTTTCTATTATAGACGGGTGTGTGATTGACACGAAACCTGGAACCATATACCTCGGCGCCTATATAACCAACGATGGAAACTGCGAGATAGAAATAAGACGAAGAATAGGCCTGGCAAAGAATGCGCTAGGTAAACTTACAAAAATATGGAAAGATCATTACATAACATGTCAAGTGAAAAAAAGGCTGATGCAAACGCTGATACACTCAATATTCCGGTATGGTTCAGAATCTTGGAAAATAACGGCGGCTTCACGTCGGAAAATCGAAGCCTTTGAGATGACCTGCTATAGGCGCATGCTAAGAATATCCTGGATAGAACACAGAACCAACCAGTCAATTCTAAAACAGCTACATATTACACCGACGCAACGACTATTGCCCACGATAATAAGGCAGAGTCTAGGGTTCTTTGGGCACATAATGAGAAGGAATGGTTTGGAACGAAATATTATACAAGGAAAAATGAAAGGAAAAAGGAGTCGGGGACGGCCACCGATGAGGTTCCTAGATCATCTCACAGCTGCTACAAAAATGCCGCTGTCGGAACTAATAAAATCAAGCAACAACAGAGAAGAATGACGACAGGTGGTCGCTCGATCCACTGGTTTATGATGATTGGTCACGACGTCCGCAAACGGACAATACGACTGAAGAGTGTGTGTGCGCGTGCGTGCGATTATCAAGATTCGAGCAGCAAGCATTGTGCGCGGTCAGCTCTGTATAACCTCAATTCTAAACACGTGTAAATTTTATTTAAACTTATTTATTTGTTTTTGTTGATTTTGTTTTAATTCATACGGGATTTATATATTGTCTGTCATTTTTTATCGTATACTTTATGATAATGACTTTATACTTGTGTATCTACCAAAAAGTGAAAAAAACTTCGTTCCTACCGGATTCTCTTTTTTTCTTTTTTTTTTTTTGAAGAATATTTTAAGATAATCGTTTGTTTTTTGTTGTTTTTTTTTTTTTTTGTTACGGGGCTGTTCCATCGTCAAGATAAGTATAGAGCAAAAGATTTTTTATTTTATAAGGATTGAAAGGAATCAAAATCGTCCAAAAAAAATCATTCGAATAAAATCAATATTACTCCTTTCATAACAAAAAGGTGTCAGGCAAACACGGCTGTAAATGTTTTTTAATGTCTACCAAGAAATTCTTGTGTGTTTAATAGCAGCAATATACTCGTTATAACTTATGGTGCGACGCGTTTTCCCTATTATATCTTGTATATTTTGTCGCACGTGCTACATTTAATTTTATATATATATATATATATATCAGATTTATTATACTTTTATCTATGAATTTATTGGTATTAATTAATTGATAATATAAGTTATCCCCATTTGTTCTGTACGATATTTTAATTGATTTACGGAATAGGTTGGTAATTGTTGCCGGGTTATTGTAAAAGTAGTCCAGATCTGTTTAGTGTTATTATTATTATTTTGTTTTTGTTTTTTTTTTTCTATTTCGAGTACATTTAAAATATAGTTTAACTATTATATCAGTTTTAAAATTATTATTTAGTGCGATATTGGTCTATTGTGTTAAGCTCTGTTTTTTTATCTTTATTGTTTAACAGGGTGTGTTTATTAGTCGATATAGATGTAAGAATAGAAAGAGGAATATTTGTGTATTTGTGGATGGTTAGAATTGGAATTTATTGTGATATCTACGTAACTCCGAAACATGTCGGCATTATAATATTAATATTTTTAAAGTATAATTTTCTGTGATACATGTTTTTATAAATTTTTCGTAAAGTGATAACACAGAAAATGGACACAAACATATTTACAACTTAAATATTATAAAGAAATATTCGTTGTTGGACTGAATTAGGTTTTCTTTTTTTGTAGTTTTAAAAGTAAAATGCGACTGGAGAGAAACGCAATTAGGCTATCATTAAATTTTTTCCAATTATTCTACAACTCGCGGAGCAATTTTTATTGTAGGGTATATACGTGCGCCCTCTATATTTTGTATTACACTATGGAGAGAATTTATCGAAAGATTTTTAACATTTACGATGCTTCAATCCGTAACACTATATTCGTCAAAATAATTGTCTACGAATGTTACGTGTGGCACAACATACTTAGTTATTCTAAAAGTGCCAGCGATCTTAAATATAATAATAACGTTTATCTGAGTATTAAGGAGATTCGGTATGATTTCGTTATGCACTTTTTCTATAGTAGGAAATATATAATAGGATGCTACTAATATTTTATCCGCTGATCAAACTGTGAAAACAACGTCGCTATAGTTTTTTCGGACCGACCTTGGTGCGATAATAAACACTTCTGCCGCTGCGCCCTTAGAGACCGTTGAGAGCAGTTAATTACCGGATAAGAGGATAGCGTTGATGTTGGAAAGGTTGAAGAGAGGTGTGTATAATACGGCATCGTCGATCAGCAATATTTCCTTTCCGCTTGAAGGGGAAAAAAAAGGAAAGGAAAAAAAACCCAGAAATAATTGATGAAAATTAATTAAGAATTATCGAAGGAAGAAGTGGAAACGGGATAAATCTGATCCGAGAAGGAGGCGGCCTTTGTCTGAATGGTGGCTGTTGTAATTTCGATGGATAAAGCTGATTATTCTAGCGGAGCAGCGACTGGACGAACGGAGAAAGGGCGCTTCAGGGCAACCGGCATAAGGAGGAATAAGTGGTCTTAAAGACGCTTAAAAAATTCTCAGCTCTCTGGGCCACTCGCCGTGCACACGGATATGGCCCGGCTTAACGGCAAAGAAGACGGAAAAGGCCGACGAGAGCCGGTGATCGGAGTGAGAAAATCGGCCTTTGTTATTCTCCCATTTGCCGTCGACTCGAGCTCTTCAGCTGTCTATCTCGGGCCGGCGTGTCAAAAGTCGTCTAATCCTTTGTCATTATCTTCTTAGCAACGGAAAAAAAGGGCGATGATTCTTTTTTCCTCCCCCCGAACTTTCTGCTCGTTTTCTTTTTCTCCTTTTTCGCTATTTTTTCCTTTATTTATTATCACTATTCCGTTCTTCTTCTTACTTTTTTGAAGCGGCTGCCGCGTTAAACAGTTTAAGCAAACGTTAGTAATTTACACCACTTCCAGCTGTCATTTATGTTACTATTTGTTGCGCGCTAGTTCACACTGTTGACGCTTCTTCTGTCGAGACTTCCTATTAATTTCTTAGTTGCGCCGGTCAATCGCCATTACCCCACCCATATTTATCGAAAAGGAAATAATTTTATGTCGGTGACGCTGACGCATTTTAATGTTTCTTTTCGATACTCTAGACAACTGAGGAGATATGTGTAATAAATAGTTTTGCTTAGAGGCGCCATTTTCGGTTCATTACTTGAGACGTTCTCTCTTATTTTCGAAGTCCGTGTAACGTCGCGCGAGGTGAATACCACGTGAAATTAATGAAGGTTATTTTATAAACTACACGTAAATAACATAGAAGCCCTTTAATTTGTAACAGTTACTAATTTATTTTATAAAGTTGCGGAAAATTACCAAAAAAAAAAAAAACAAGCCTATTCGTGCAAGCTGTTCGTGTACAGAAGCCAATTAGCAACGCAATTAGCCACTGGGGGATATTTTTTTTATTTATTTATAGTAGATTTTTTTTCAACATTTTCTAACGCTGAAAGCGCAATAAGAGCATTCAATGTGATAGACTGACTGTTCAAATTACATGTATGTACCGTCGTCACTTAGTTTATACATCTAATGTGGGATAATGAAATTAAATTATAAACTCGGCCATTTTGATCTCGCAAGGGGCTTTGCGCGTTGACCCCTCTTGCTTACATTTCTATCACTTTATGATTCAAATTTACAACGTAATTCTTCCCGACATCGACACAAAAAACTATAACATAATCACAAAAATCTTATCTTTATTTTCTTTAAATTAAAATATTTTAAAATTAAATAATCACCCACCTCTCTTGTATTTAGAAAGAGAAAATAAAAAAAACAAAAAAAAATGACGTATATATATCAATTATAAATTGCGGAATAGGTATGTAACCGAAATGCTTTTCGTCACATAAAATTGTTACATTATTTGCGACATTTTTTTGTCCCATAATATTACGCCATTTTTTATAATTTTTTTTTTTAATTTTTTTATTATGTAAAATGAATACATTTTTTTGTTACCAAATCCAATGGGTGCATGATTAAGAATGACGTTTCCATTTAACACTTAACTTTCGTTACATAAAATTGGGACATTTTTTTGTCACATAAAACTGAGAAATTTTTAAAATCTATTGGGAGCTGGCCTGATAATTTCGTTGTTATTAATATATATTTATCGCAAACCTTAAAATTGAAAATTAACGTTAATATTTGCATTACATATATATATATATATATAAATGAATATGTCATTCTTACGCTGGGGTTTACTAATTTTTTTGCTCCATGATTAGGTCCGCTACGTTATATAAGATGCAAAGATTGAATGCCGTGTTGCACAATTGCTAAGATTTTTTTTTTTTTTTTTTAGTAAAAGACAGGAAGATTCTGCAGCGCTTGCAGAAAGAATGTGAACTATTAACAATTATAAAAATACGCAAAATAATTTACCTGGAACATATTATGAGGGGAATTAAATACGAAATACTTCAGTTGATGCTTCAAGGAAAGGTAGAGGGCAAAGACAGACGCGGTAGACCAAGGACATCATGGATACAGAATATAAAATGCTGGACGGGAATTAATGGAATGAGAAAACTAATGGACATCGAGACAACCGTTTGGTCGCCGACGTCCGCTAAGCGGACATGGTAAAGGAAGAAGCAAAGACAGGGAGGAATAACATAGTCAAGTGAAAACCATTTTTTCTAAAAGAATTTTAGAAGAAAAAAGATTGGGTGTCAAGGGGGCTTGCTTCCTTGCGAGGCCCGAAGGCTTGAGTTATATATATATATATTAATTACAACGTAATTCTTAGGCTACCCCCATTAGAAAAAATGTCCCAATTTTATGTAACGTTTGTTATATTTTATAAGATTTTTGTTACTGTTATGTAAAAAATGTCACAACAATTTTATGTAACGAAATAGGGTAACAAAAAATGTAAGGAAAAAATGTCTTTTTTTTTCTTTTTTTTTTGGGTGTCTTAATTTTATATAATGAAAGTTTTTTGTAATTATGTTACTTTTTTTTTGTTGATGCCAGTAAGAATTACGTTGTAAATTTAGAAATGAAAGCAAGAGGGGTCATCGCGATGCCAAAATGGCCTTTATATATATATATATATATATATATATATAAAATAATCTTTTTCTCCTTTCTAAAGATTAAATTTCAAGCAGCAATTCAGGTTCGTTTATAATGTAATTACGGAAGTCATTAAAAAGTAGTAATTTAACAACTGAAACTGAAATTGCATGTAGTTGGGTGGACTGGTAACAATGAGAAACGATTCTCAACAGCAATACCTTTTTTTTCTTCCGAGTCAATGATATTCTGTTTGATTTTTGTCCTATAGGAGACGTGTTGTTGGTTCGGCGAGCTTAGAGTTTTGTAGCTTCTCTTTTATCCGTATTATGTTTAGTTGAGCGGATTTTTTTGACGTAAAATATTTACCGAGTGCTGTACAAATATTCCGTCTGTGAGCCGTCAGGGAAAGAGAGTGCAAGTCAAAAGTCGTGTTTCCTTCTGCTCTAGTGGATTTGTTAAAAGGGGCTGTACAAGTGTGCTGGAATGAGTTTTCTCATGTCAAATCTGTCGGTACAGCTGTTGACATTTTATAAATCAAAGGGACCGGCGTAAGTTCTCCATATTATTATATTATTTAACGTGCGTCCGAAAATATAAAATTTTACACAATATACGGCGACCAGTTCCCTTCGAGGAGTAGTAAAAAATAAGATGTTGGGCCCATTAAACAAATGAAAAGGACATACCAATGCTTCGTCTGCGGGCATTGCTCTCTCAATTCGAATGATGCACTTTTTTTGCGATGCTGCTGCTTTCCGTGGAAAATTTTAATTTCTGATAACTGTTCATCACGCTTCTTAACATTTTCTTTTGCACTCATTATTGCTGCCACATACTCCTCCAGTAGCAATATCTAGAATAAAATTGACTCCTTTTCCTTTTTAATTGTTCTCGGGTAACTGGTTAAAATATACACATACATATTTACATTCGGTCTTTCTTTCGCTCTTGAACAATTTTCGATAGTGTTAAGTGGGTCCTCCGGAAGGATACGTATCCGTGGATATCCCTCAGCGGAGTCGATAATGTAACTCAAACTATAGTTCCGGACCCTTAAACTCCCCGACTCAGCAAATATTGAATAAGTGTTCCCCAGGTTTATTCCACTATAGAAGCTGATACGGGTTCGGTACGCGTAGCGCTATCTCTTGACGACGTTTGAGTTAAAAATTATTCTCTAGTTATTCTCATATCTATTCACGCGTTCTAGGTTGCATCGCCGCTTTGCCGTGTCAAGAGTGCTTAATTGGCCAAAACCAAAAATCCCCATGTTCGGTAGCGAGTCCGGCCATTTGAACGGTCGCATCGGGGTAAAGACGTATTTGTGTCCGTGTGGCAGTGGTCGAGAGTTGAGACAGTGACTTGTGCTTGCGGCGAAAGCGCGGAATTCTGTGTGTCGAGTAACGTTGAGCTGCAGACAGATTGTAAAAATCCCGCCAAAAGTCAGGCAGGGCAGTTAGTGCGGTGTTCTAGGTAGAAGTTTCTTTAAGAACACACTTGTGCGTAGCCTTTTTGTTACTGTGGAACAGAACAGTGTTCGATCGTTCGGTGTTCGTAATATCTAGTTGCCGTCGCAGCAAATCCTCGTTAAAGGTTTTGTCTCGTCCGTGTTACCCTGTATCGAAATGTCTACGCGCCATGTCGCATAATTTACCGTGTTCTTTGTTAATTTTTTTTCGGTAAAAATTTTCTGTCATTTTTTCTGATGATTGCCGTCTTGTCATTTTTTTTTGTGAGTTTTACGTCAAAATATATGCTTTTCTTTGGTAAAAGTTTCATTATTGAACATGTGGCGTCGGCTTCGTGATATCTCTGACGGAGTTATTTCGTGATTTTACTCCATTTTCGTTTATTTAAATTTCTTTTTTGATAAGTCAAATAATAGAAAATTAGAAAAAAAAGCCTCGCATAAAAAAAAAGAAACTATAAAACTGCAATGAAGAAATCGTTATACTGGCTTCCGGAATTAGGGATCGAGAAAATATTGAGTTCACTTCACTGACGCCCAGAAGCAGGGACGAGAAGCATGATCCACTTCACTGACGCCCAGAAGTAAGGACTAGAAGCATGATTCAAAAGCTAAAACACAGAGACCTCGAATAGAGAAGAATAGACCGTCCGCCCTTTTTTTCACACCAGGAATGAATATCTGGACAGAAATGTGCTGGATCGGCGAGAAAAGTGATAACATTAGGATAAGTGGAAAGAAACTTTATCACTTTTCCGGTAGTTTATCCATAATTCACTCCTACATTAGCATTTTGCAGTTTTCTTCTCTCTTCGTAACACACGTAATCTAACCTAATACACAGACACACACACACACACACACACTGGTATGTACATCGATAACCGGTGCAAACTATTTCCAATTTTTCAGTGAATACGTAAACACCGAATGATCCATATGAATCTCCGATTAAAAAGGTGTCCGGGATGCAGTTAAGCTGCGATTCAGTATCCGGAGAAATAACGATCTCCTTTTTAAACGCGCCACATGTGGAGTTTATCAAACGAACCTGTGCCTATTTGTTTTCGTACTCTTTTCACGGCGTATTTTTATTTTTTTCCCCCCAAACAATTGCTATGCAAACTTAAAAAAGCAAAAAGCTGATGGCATTTTTGCAACTGTACCGCGTAAGATTTATTTGCGTATATTTTCATTTTATATTAATTTTAGAGCAACATTACGCTTGTATATAACTTGAATCATTAATACGGAATTTTGGATGCGAAAATTATTTTCAAAAGTACTCTAGAATTGCCATTGTTTTTTTCTAGTGAAAATTAACTACAAATGAAAAATTAAGCCAGCATATTTTTTATTAATTTTCTAACTTCTAACGGGCTCCTTAGCCTAATCGAGCATATCGTCGCCATTGTGAGGACTTGTACGATATTCATCATGCAGCCATAGCACGCCGTTTAAAAGCACGCGAACCCGTATAATCGTAATAGATGCGTACGAAATTCATCTGAAAGATTCAGTCGATGAAAGTCAGACGAGGGGGGACCTTATTTCGTTGTTTTACCATCGCAATCATGAAAAAAAAAAGGAAAAAAAAAGATAATAAAAGAAAAAAGAAAATTAAGAAATATTTGATGCGAATATTCGTTAAAATATTAAAAACAGAAAATTTATCGAAGATGACACCAAATTTCTAGCACTTTATAGGATGAGTAAAAATAAGTTGGCCCAACCAACAACCAACAACCAACAACTAATAACCAACAACCAACAACCAACAACTAATAACCAACAACCAACAACCAACAACCAACAACTAATAACCAACAACTAATAACCAACAACTAATAACCAACAACCAACCCTATGTTAATATCCTTTAATGTGTTAGGGTTGAAGAAACTATAAAAATTAACAAACGTAATTAATTTTAATATTGCGAGGAAAAGTTGTTTTCGTTTTATGTAAGAAGTGCATCGTCAACTATCGTTAAGAAATTCAGATTTACTCGTGTGGATGAAATGGGTAAATTACTGGCAACGTAAGATGAATCTGTCTGAAGGGAATCGTGGTGGTTTTCGATTAAATTCACGAATTTCATTGTTGCTTCGACCATCTCTTTTAAATCGGTCTCTTTTTACAGCCGGGTGGTGCCGGAAGCGTACCGTAATCGACTGACATTGCCGTGCGCCTAGTGCATACAGCGTCGAAAGCTTTCGTCTGAACCAGCGCGTACACACTTTTCGTACGCAGCATGTAATGTAATGTATAATCATACGTTTCGTGTGCAGGTAGCCTGCCTCGAATGTTCGCCTTTTAATTATTCTCGGCTAAGCAAATATTTCACGTTTCTATATTACCGAAATAGATAGCGCGGTAGCCTAGTGGTCGAGGCGCTTGGCTACCAAATCAGAGGTGTCATAGGTTTTCGGGAGTTGTCAAGTCGCTCCCAGGTTATATTCAATCTGAAATTGAATTGGTTATACCAGAGAAATCTAGGAAGGTAAAGGCAGCTTAGAGAAAGAAAATCATCTAATCAGGTTCATTAGAACCTTAAGTACATTAATGAAAAGCTTAACTTCACAATCTAGTTGATACCTTATCAAGGATATGTAACTTACTTTACTTACTTATATTACCGAAAAAAGAGAGAGAGAAAAAAGAAGGGACATTCAAGTGTTTGTCAAAAATCGTTTTTTGTTCTCAGCTTGACTTTCGTATCTTCGTGTCGATAAACAACTTTCCGTCTTCAACTTTTGCCAGCAGTAGAGTACAACAATTAAAATCAAAAGAATGTTTAGGGGCGGAAGGATTTTTGCCGGGAATAAGGAAAACACGCTGCTAATTAATGTCTTCAGTGGCGGGGGAGCGAATATCTCATGAAAATTAACATGCGACTATTATCTCTACGTGAAAAGTAATATAGGGCCGTCGCGATAGCCTAGTGGTGTGAATTCTTGATTATTAAAATAGTGGTCATGAGTTCGATTCTTAGCGACGGCCAAAAAAGTATAGACTAATTTACTTGAAAATGTTAATTTTTTGAATTTAATGATTAGTTAGTGGCCAAATGGTATTTAAAGCCAGGCCAAAAAAAAAAAAAAAAAAAAAAAAAAAGTAATATAAAATTTGAAAATGTAACAAGATCAGTACAAAATTTAAACATGCGATATTTATATATTTAAATTAGGTTTGTCTCATCCTCCGTTTGTTGAAATTTTAATGATTTTTCAACAATGGAACGTTTTATTTTTTTTTATTTGCACCTCAAATCGGATTTATATAGTCTCATTTATTTGTAGGCCTAATTCGTAGCTTATAGTTTTAACCGTGTATATTATATAATTATACGACGTGCATTGTGTAACAGCATCGTTTACGTATTCTTCGGTTGACGACGAGTCCAAGAAAAAAAAGTAGAAAGAAGGTTTTTTTTTATCATATCCGCTATTAACGCTCTCCAGTACACATTTTCGGGTTTGCAGCGATAATAGTAATGCGAAACAAAAATAAAATTTAAGATTCCAAAGTTTTTAACAGACACGTCACTTCCTTGGTCGTCATCCCGGTTTCTTACATTCGTCCGGGTTTCGGAACAACTCTACACTCGCTTGCGTTCGGTAAGTAAATTAACAATGCGAACGGAAAGGCGGGAAAACAGACAAAAAAGAAAAATCTTCATGGAAAGGGGGGGGGGGCACTTGACTGTGATTTGTCAATGGAAAAAGTGGAGTTGTGTTGCGGCCGATTATTATTGAAAACGGTGTAGAGGTGTATATAAAGTCGGATAAAATTACGACGAGTTCCTTTTTCCCCCCGCATCGTGCCGTGAAAAAAGGCGCGAGCGACTTGGCATCGGAACGGACTGATACATTATTGATGTTGCGTTAATGCGCTGCCTGTATATTAAACTTGCGCACGTGTTGGCAAGGTAAAGTTGCCGGAAATTCCACGAAATGCCTTAAAAAGTTATTAGCTGATGTAAATTTCAAAGAAAGTGAGAAGAGCGACATGGCCGCCCTGCCGCCGGAAAACTACCGGTGAAAAGTTTCCCATCGAGTACGTTAGCGGCCGCATTATCGTATTTTTAAATTACCGCGAACGAAATTTTTCAACAAAGCTTTTTCGGAACTTTTTTTCAACTCGGCGCCGCTTCCACTCTGAAGAAGATTCGCCGTCGCGTGCGCACAAACATCGCAGACAGAAATTATCCGCATTACTGTGTGTGTACGGCCTCCACCGAGTAGTCTAGAACTCTGATTATTGTTTCGAATTGTCTATCAAACCGCAATAGTGATGAAAAGCGAAAACGAAAGAAAAACGAAAGAAAAGCGAAAGAAAAAGCAAAAGAAAATCGAAAGAAATCGATACACTAGCCATTGCAACGAGTTTACGGGAGCCGGAAAAAATCATTAGGCGAATTATTTTTTTTGGTTTTTCGTAATATTTTCGGTTTATTTTTGATTGCAATGCCGGTTTCTCCGGTTCTCAAATGTTATCTCATTTTTAAATACCAAAAGTAGCGATTTGTTTTTTTCTTTTCTATTACGTATGCACATAAGAATTCGTAATTTCTAGCAAACTTTGATTAATTTCCCCGTTTTTCATCCGACTTATAAATTAAACGAAACGACAATAATAGGTATAAATTAAAGCGAACGAAACGTAAGTTGGCGGGAGTAACGAATAAAATTAAATCTTTAAATTTTAAAAATTTTTCAATACAAAAAACAGTGCGAAGCGTCCGAGAAGAAATGGGGAGAGGTCGAATTGGTTTCCGTAGATAAACTTGATTTTCAAATTAGCTGGTCGAATTGGTTCCCCCCGTTCCATGTTGTTAAAGTTTTTATTATTATTATTATTATTATTATTATTATTGTTATTATTATTATTATTGTTATTATTGTTTTAACTCCGCTCTTCCTTGCGGCTTCTCAGCTCTAGAGTTTCTAATTGTTACTGCTATTATTTATTCTTTTATTATTCATTATGTAGTCAACGAAATTAAGCAAATTAAAAAAGTCTCTTGTGGATATGTTTAAAACGCACTTTTCTATCGTTTCTTTGCAATCGATATATCGCACATCTATGCTGTCTTCAATATTAATGTATTATTTGTTATGAAAAAATCTTAACTGTAAATGGAAAATACAAATAATTGTAAACTACATTTAGCACTTTTATAATATTTCACCAATGAATCGATGTTCACATAGCTCAACACTCCTGCTGTGTACTCATTCACGATTGTGTATATTTCATGTGTATATGTTTAAAAAAAAAGAAATCAAATGCAATTAGGAGTAAATTGAACTTAATGTTATTTCTTATGGGAAATTCACTACTACTATCAAAAATATATTTATATATTTATTTTTGGTTAAATATCACGTTTTAATCAAGTGTACATGAGAACTCTTACTGATTCATCAATCATTCTAGTAACAATGGGAACCAATTCGACCTTTTTAAATTGAAGACTGATTTAACCCGAATTCGACCAGCTAATGTAGTAATTCCAGTTTATTACGGGAACCAATTCGACCACATCCGTTTTATTCGATCTCCCAATATATTCTTCTTTAAATTAATCGCATCCCTTCTATTTCGGGTGAATTATAAAACTGAGACTAATCGCGTCTCATGCTGAAACTGTCGAAATATACACAGGCATAGAGTTGTATATTAGAAAAAAATTTAAACGCAAATTACTTCAGCCACGTCCAGAGCAGCACCCTGATCCCCGAAACACTTTGACCGGTATAATTTGATCGTAAACTGTGACAATGCGACTAGGCTTGTATGAAAGCCGTTATTTAAATATCGACACGACATATATATTTACCTATGTTCTCTAAAGAGTATCGTGTTCATCAGGAAAATATTCCCATCGAGCATCTGCCGCATTGTGCAGCGAAAATACATACGGAGTAGTGTAGACGATTCACAAATCTTACAATACGCTATTCTTCAACTTTTATCTCGTGGTGTCACATTTTTATGCTTTTCATTCTCACAGAGCATTCCACGATGTTTAACGGAGAAGAGCATAAAAATAGGTTACAACGTACTCGCCTATCTCTACTAGGTAACTCCGGGGATATGCAGATCTATCCTCCGGAAGTACCTATATCCCCGTGTTGGCAGTGTGTCCGATGATTGATATATCGTTTGTTTTACTTTTTTTTTTTTTTTTGAACATATAGACATGAAATATAAATCGTGGTACACAGCAGGAGTGTTGAGCTATGTGAACATCGATTCATTGGTGAAATATTATAAAAGTGCTAAATGTAGTTTACAATTATTTGTATTTTCCATTTACAGTTCAGATTTTTTTATAGCAAATAATACATTAATATTGAAAACAGCTTGCGACACATCGACGTGCGATATATCGATTGCAAAGAAACGATAGAAAAGTGCGTTTTAAACATATCCACAAGAGACTTTTTTAATTTGCTTAATTTCGTTGACTACATAATGAATAATAAAAGAATAAATAATAGCAGTAACAATTAGAAACTCTAGAGCTGAGAAGCCGCAAGGTACAGCGGAGTTAAAACAATACTAATAATAATAATAATAATAATAATAATAAAAAAAACCTCAACAACATGGAACGGGGGGAACCAATTCGACCAGCAAAATCTTACCCGGGAATCATCATACCCGGGAACCAATTCGACCTCTCCCGTACATACATCGGTGTGTGGGGAGTGCTGCCTTCTAATGTGCAGGATGTTTACAGTAGATTTTCGACCTTGTTGTGAACATTTGGGAAAATTTTAGAAAATTCACATAGTTGCTTTACTTTGCCGGAGACTGGGATTAATTTAAAAAAAGTTCGACAAAAAATCTTTCGAAAGAAACAGATTGTAAATCAAATTTAGAATTACAAGGCGAACTGACGACGAAGACAAAAACGACAATAGTTTTAAGAAGATCTTCGCGTTCGATTCAAGTAAGAAATATCTACATTCACCGGCACAAATGTTGCTTTTTTTTTTGGCAAAATATAATTCGCAGCATACGGCGTATATATTAGGCTTGGCAAGCACGTGGTTTCCCAATCCGTAACACAAGCAGCTTACGAAGTACGGATTTTTTAAATTAAAATACATAAAAAATCTCAATTGCAAAAACTAGAGCGTTACGATCCCTCAACTCGTCGATTTTGGCTGCGTTCTGTAAACTTATTTAGATGTAACACAGTAACTCTACTGAGGTCATTACCGGTGAAATTAAATTATTTTGCTTCATGCTATTTCACCTACGTCTCACATCTCTACTGATTATTGCAATATTTGCAGATTGTAAAAAGAAAGAAAGAAAAAAAGATAGTTCTGTGCTAATGAATTGTGCGATATTTTCTACAGCACATTTGCGACACTGCAGATCTGTTGGTGAAAAAAAAATCAGATTTCGTAAATAATTTATTATTATAAGTTTGCGTAATTATAATTTTAATTTTTTAAAATTCGTATACGATGCTGTTCTGCCAAAAAAAAATTAATGTTAAGATTTCACTTTTTTTTTTTTTTTTTTTTCTTTTTTTGGAATTGAAAATTATTATTATAACCATTTTGACTGTTTGCTTTTGTATAACAACGTTAATTTTGAAATTAAGTTCCTAAGTACTATATACCGACCTTACTGACTTCCCTACACTCTAGGTTTTTAGGTTACCGTTTTTGTGTTACGATTCATCGTGTGTATATTAGTTTTTATTCTGAAATTATTACCTCCACCCAATATTTTTTTTTATTCCGAAAGAAAATGAAATTATCATTTGGGGGGGGGGGGGAGTGTTCTTCCGACATAAGAGGCCGCTGGTTTCGCAATTTTGCCCGGTGAAATTTGAATGTTCTATCCGAATTTACATTTGCATTACAGTTACATAAATTATACAACAGATTGGGGAAAAATACTTCGTGCAACGAATTGTTTACAATTGCTATGTAATAATAAAATGTTTGAACATAATGAACATATAATATTATACAAGAAATGTTGCATTCCTGTCGCGCTTCAAAAACAACAGCATGTGATGAGCCAACGAAAAACAAGCTAATCTGCGGAGTGGGGATAACATTTAATTTTCGAAAATTAAAAAAAATATCAGACCGCTTCTCATTAACCTTTTTTTTCTTCTTCAATAATGACGAATATAAAGTTTATGAACAGTGTTGTTTAATAATATTACCGTAATTATACTCACATTCTATTGAGATCCATTTTCACTTCCAAACGACTAGAAAATCTTAAAAAATTCGAATGCTGGAGCATCATTTTGTTAGGTATTATTTTCTTTCTTTCGAGTCTTAATTTCAGCCAACAGTAAAATGAAACTGGGAAACCGACAAATCAGCCTGTAATGAATTGATCAATATTATTAAGAAGTTCAACAAAAAAAATTAAGTAAAATACATACGCAAGTTCATACACATTGTACGCGTACATTAATGCGATGTATCTGTAGCACGTTTTCGTATAACGTTTTTTTTTTTTTTTTACTTTCTACTTTGGGCTAGTTGACGAAGGTAATCCCCGGGGAATGATGAAGAGGAAAATACGCAGAACTTGACAGGAAACATCGGATTACATGAAAGAAACAAAATCTGAGTAGCATGAAGTTTGTGGGAAGAAAGAATAAAACTACAAAATAAAGGAAAAATGAGAGAAAAAGAAGAGGCTAAAAAATCCTTCGATTAATTTAAAAATTAAAACCGATTTTCCTATAATAATTATAGATGATTGTCACCTGCGAATTCAGTAGAAGATGTCGTTCGTCTCAAGGACTGGCGAATCGAGTTTAAGATGTTGAAATGGAATTGATTCAATATGCAAACGCACGCACTGCTACACCAACTAAGAGCCGTTTTTTTTTTTTTTTGAAAATTTTAAAATATAAAAAAATTCACTTTAGATAAAGAAAATTAATTTAAAATGTATTTATGTAAAATTCATTAAAAGAAAAGAGACCTAACTACAAATCTAACGCTTCAAAATTTGAAAATTTAAATTGTTTTATGTATAATTTATACTTCTCTTCTTCTTCATCCGCCGTCTCCGTTACGAAGGTTGGCGATCAACACGGCAATGTCTTTTCTAGATATGGAAGATCTGAACATTTCAATGGGCGAACAAACAATGAAAATCATTTGTCCACGAATTTTGTGGGCGCCCTTTTAATCTTTTGCCCGCAAAAGCTTTCCTTCCATAATGAGACGTAAAATCTCATATTTTTGGCCTCTCATGATGTGGCCTAGATAACGTAGTTTACTTACCTTAATCATAATTCCGGGCGTTTATTTATTCTTTTGAGGACTTCTTTCATTTAATAACTTTTAGGATCCACCGAATTTTCAGCATACGCCTATACGAATATAATTCAAAGGCCTGTATACTTCTTTCTGATGAAGCATCTAACGTCCAACTCTCGTTCGCATACAGTAAGACCGAGAAAACGTAGCACCGCAGAATGCGTAATCCAAGATTGAATTCCCCTCTGCTGGAGCAGGTTCTTCTATTTTATGAGCATTGATCTCGATTGCTCTATTCGCGATCGGATTTCTTTCTTACAGCTACAGAGCTGTCGTCGAGAAAGGTACCCCCCCCCCAGGTGTATCTAATTGATTTGACCTGTTCTAGTTTTGTCTCATCTGCTTTTATCATTCATTATACAGGCTTCTTAGAGAACACTCATACTTTTGTTTTAGAGCCGTTGATGGTGAGCCCATAAGCTTTGCTATAGTGTCTATCAGTTTGTTCATTATTTTTTGCAGTTCCTCCTGACTATCAGCTATAATAAGACATAGTCATCTGCGTATCGAATATTATTAATTGTGACTCGATTTACCTTGATCAACCCGTCATCCTCATCAAGCGCCTCTTTGAATATATTGCTTCGGCATATAAATTGAAAAGCAGAGGAGACAGTATCGCTTTCGAACTCCTTTTTTAATTTCTATATCATCCGATGTTACACTTTCGATTCGTATCTTAGCCGTTTGCTTCCAGTATAATTCACTTATTATGCGCAAGTCCTTCCTGTCTATACGCTCTAAAATTTCCATCAATTTTCCATGTTGCACACAATCGAAAGCTTTATGGTAATAGAAAGAATAAAATAAAATACAGTGGGAGGAGAAACAGAAAAATAAGACACTGAAAATCGAGGTAGTTAAAATGAGCGTTAAAACTGATAGTATATTTGGTCCTCTTTGTCATCGCCTGCGAGCGCTGTAATAGTGACAGATCGAATATAGAATGATATTGCCCGGATCAAGAAATAAATAAATAAATAAATAAATAAAACGTGCAAATGCGCTGGCTGTTCTGCCAAAGTAGTTCTCTGTACTTGGTTAGTCAAACGTTCGATCTGATTGACGGTTGTTGATGTCTTGTTGTGTTTCTTGATGCGTTCTTAGTGACTTGTTATTGTCAGCAAGTACTCACATGACAAACGAAACATGAAGGACGAGAAGATCATTTAAACTCACCACTGCGCAGATGGGGAGCGATTTTATACGTTAATCACTTTTCTTCGCACGCTCGCATAGGGCTTCTTAGATATTTCTATTGGCAAGCTAAAAATTATAAAATTTGTATATGTACTTTTTCTAGATTTATTATATAATGAGTATCAAGGATTATAGTGTCCACTCCATTCTTGCATTCCGCTCTTTCAATATAGTAGTTCCTTCGTCGGCCTTGTCTATCTCCTCAATTTCTAATCTTTTCCTTATATAATGTACAATTCTTTGCGCTGGGTAAGTTCCACTGTTGATGTGTCTCCCCCCTCCCCCCAAAAAAAAGAAAAAAAGAAAAAAAAAAGAAAATGTATGATACTCATTATGAAAGCTAAAAATTGTTTCTTCAGCCAAGTCACTTTCTGCTGCTAAAGAAGTAGTAGCGCATTTATTTGTTTTTCAATTTCCTTTGGTACTTTTCCGCGTGATTAGAAGTACCAGAGGATCCGCCATTGATATAATATATATATGTGTGTATGTATATAGGCATAAAATATATAAATTTCTACGCAGGTTTCCCGTTGTTTAATAATTGTTAAAATATTTTAACAGCTGCGTGAAAATTATAATATTTCAGTTATTTCTAGTCCGTCATTTAAAACTGCATTTAACTATTGGCAATATTGTCGTAAAGTTGTTTTTTTATGTATTTAACTTTTCCTTTTTTTTAATTCCCCGGTATCACGTTTACACTACGTAAGAACACGCATTTTAAAAAAAAAGGGTAATTGAAAAACTATAAAAAAAGACGTAAAAAGATTATGGAGTATATATCAAACGATCCAAACGAAATATAATATATCCAAAAGAATAATAACAATAATAATACTATATATAAAAAAACAAAAAAAACATGCATATCAATATTATACTAAATAATACTAAATTATGTTCACATGTCCATGGGTGTAAATGATTTGCGCCGTTGTAATTGCATATAAATATGTTGATGCATATATGTATATATATTTTACGAATGTGTCCATATGTGTGTGTATGTGTATGTACTTATCTATATGTATAGGAATATGAGTGTGTTAAACACCAAAAAAAAAACACGATAACCGTGTACAAGTATAAATACTGCCCCAATCGGTTTAATATGTTAGTCTAGAATAATTTAAATATTAGACTTTTCTTCAGTAACCACAATTTCGTGAAAGATATGCGCATTTATGGTTTACTGACCAACAGTTTTTTTTTTTTTTTACACAACTCTAATAATAGTATTATCAAATATTATATAAGTTTACAAAAGACCTTTTAATTTGTTTTCAACTTTTATTTCTTCATACAAGTTTGTAATACTAAATGTAAATTGCATTGTATATATAAAGAGTTGTAATGTAATTTCATTTCTAAATAAATTTTGATTTTGATTTTTGAAAAGATTTATCGAAATTACTTGGCCGAAATTTTGCTTGCTTTCCTCCATTTTTTCCTATTATCTCTTAGGGCGGCGACCTTACTTAATTAACAGAGAATAATAAAAAGGTTGGTAAACAGCGAAAAACTTCAATTTTTACACTCCATCTTTCGCAAATTATTCCACGTAAAACAGCAATTTTCAACAAGCCTTTCAGCTATTGGCACACGATTATAACGATTTTTCGGATTTACGCATCGACGTGAATTTACCCGCGCCATTGCGTACAACTTAAAGAGCAATATATGATCAATTTTTAAAGTGGCAGATAAGAATTTTCCTAAGGACAATTGCATTTTCGGCCGCCTATAAGAAGAGGTTGTTGAACGACCGTGTGCTTAACGATCCTCTTCGGCGCTATGGGTACGGTTGTTGCCGGAAGGTTATCGTTTTCGGGGAAAAGTTACCGGAATCCGGGAAACAGTTGCCTCCGCTGCTAGACTTTAATGACTTCAGTTATGCAACCGCAGGTCGCGTCTGTTAAATATGACCGTCGCTTGTTGTTTCCCTTGCGCGATGGTAACGAACGCGGTTTAGCTGTGTGTTTCCAGGAGACATCAGAGTTCGACTTTTACCGCGGCGCTCTAGAGGAACGGACTTTGAACAGCTGGGCAGAAATGCCGAAGCGAAGAAGCTGCAGACGACTTAGGCCGTTACAGCGAATGAGCCCCGGCCTTCAATTAAGACGCTTTACGAGCAATTTGGGCCGCTGAGCAGCAACTATTTTGCTGCTCTGTTGAGCAGAGTCGAACAGCTGTGTAATTGAAGACGAAAGAGCGGACCGGTTTCTAATGACAATTCTTTCAGTCTCTATCGTAAGACATTTCCATTAGTCGTTCGAAACGGTTGGTGCGCATCTAAATGATTTTCAACTGCAGTATGGAAATGGAATTGTAATAAAATGGCGACAATAATACGCATTCTTTTAGTGCTATATCTATATATATATATCTATATATCTATATCTATATATATATATATTGTATAATGGAAAATTATTTTTGAGAAATAACATCGTTTCCTCATTGCTCTTGCGAAAATCACCGATTAAAAATATTATAGGACACACGCAGAGTAGTTGTGCAAAATGTCCAATTTCGAGACAAAAAATTAAAATTGTCTGAAAAATTTAACCTCGACAGGTCTAACGGCTTACGCGTATTTTCCGGAAAATTAGGCTCGCTGTGATGTTTTATGTAAAATTGAAACCCGTGTGTGAAGTCCTATACACATTGCACGTGATTAGAATTTTACTCGTGACCGGTGGAAGTACAATCCCGAAAATCAATGTTGAAAATAACCAGCTATTAGGGATACGGCCGATTAATTATTCCAATTCTTTGTTGTTGTTTTTTTTTGTTTTTTTTTGGCCTGAACAAATACCGTTCATTTGGCCAGCAAGAATTCTTTGTTACTCATCCGAATATTTAACGTCTGCATTTTCGATTATGAAACTTCTGTTCCATTAATTTAATGATCAAAACATCTCATCATCCGCTGTATATTCTTATCCGCTACTTCCGCTAATCATTATTCAGCGATTTTCATTTTGACACCTTACATTTGTATTAACTAGCAATTTGCATTATTTCCGGTTTCTTAGTTTTGTTTTAGGCAGGAATTTGCAAACGTGGATGATCCATTTGTGATCATATTATTCAATGTATTATAATACTTCCGGGATAGAGTATACACGTTTCCCATTCGGGTATCGAATAATGGTCGAAGTACGTTTAAAAATTTTTTCTACCGTATTTCGTTAATGCATAATTCCCTTCAGCCTGATTTTGCATCAAAACCACCGCCAAAAATTTACACATGTATTTTTGAAAAAACTTTTAAACACCTAATCTAAACTATATTTTAAGAAGAAACAATTTTTTTTTTTTTTTTTTTTTTTTTTTTTGTTAAATGGTAATAACAAATAAACGAATCAGAAAAATCAGTTACACGAAAATGCCGCATTAATGTCAACTTGAAATATATAAAAATTGAATTATCTTTTTTTTTGTCTTGTTTTTTGGAAATTTACCGAATTACAAAAAAAAGTATAATATACAACCTTATCATTACTTTCTTTAAAATAATTTTGTTAGAACGATATAATGGGGAAATTATTGAAAAATGTGGTGTACTAATGAATACAAAAATTACGAAAATCACGAAAATCACGAAAATCACGAAAATCACGAAAATCACGAAAATCAAAAAAGATTTATAATTTTACTGACTTTTTCTCATCCGAAAACCGAACTATCGATATAAATATAAATGTATATATATATGTACATATATATATATATATATATATATATATATATATATATTCTTTAATTGAGTCAACCAATACTGCAATTCACTTAGCACGTAGTTTCTCTTGCAAATGAAAATGCGAGAATCTGCAAAAGCTGTTCTTCGTATTATCATCGGGAATAGATGCAAAGGTTAAAAGGATTTTTCCATGTAGCACTGTGCATATGGCGTCCAATGAAACTGGATTTATAAGAAGAAAAAAATAGCCGACGAGACCGTTGTCCGTTGAACTACTATCCGAAAAATAACATTGATCAATTAAAAACAGACAAGAACACTCCTGAGGTTTCTCTAATCACAGCATCGTTCCGTGCACCGGTTGTGCTGGTCCTCTTATAACGTTCGTCTCCGTACCTCCGGTTGCGCTGTCTGTCTTTCTCCGGGCCGCTCTATTACATCGTTTCCATTTGCTTAATATGGCGGCGAATTCGCATAAATATCACTCGGCGCTAGCCTTTGCCAGGTTGACACGTAATATTCGCGAAATAATTGCCCGTGGGACTATATCAACCAGGAATAGGAAACGTTTTTCTGCGAACTTTGTGCCAAGTACAGCGGTTCGCGCACACCATCGAAATGCTGCCGAACCTACAGCAAACTTTCCACAATTTACACTCTGTTTCCCCGACCGCGGGGTAATTCCTGCTTTCGTTTTGTAATTTCATCTTCGAATAATATTCCGCGGTCTTACATTCTCAAGGGATAGCGGATTTCGATCAGTTCAGATCATTTTATTTATAAACACGAACCAATATATACGTAAAATGTTGTGTATGTAAATGTACATATATACACATATATATATATATATATATATATATATATATATACACACATATATATCAATTTTTAAAAATATCACCATTTTAGAAATTTTCATGTTTGTTATATTTCAATCTTCAGCCAATATTCTCTATTACAGTTTCGAGTTTAGAAGATAAATAACGATTTTCTCATTTACAAATATACTGAACTGGACAATTCATTAATCGTTGCGTATATATTATCGTATAACCTCTTGAGGAAATTATATCATCCCACTGATGGACACTATCGCCGTTGATTCATCTTGCAAGCTGATACATTTTGCTTGACTATGTCGTTAGAGTGCAACCACGCTTTCTTTTTTGCGCCTTCAAGTTTTAATCCATCCATTCTTATCATACGATCAATATATGTCCGTGTTTTTGAAATTACTTCAGATTATATTTTCGTGATACACCAGCTACTTTACTAAAATTTCTACCGGGTTAGTACACACTCTTAGCACATCCACCTTTCGTCGTTAGGATTCTCGCAACGTCTGCTACTTGTTAGGTAGATTTTCTCTTTTTTTCAAAAAGATACGCCTGTAAGAGTAATTTGTTTTTTTGATGATTCTACAATTAATCCACTTATTTTTATTAAATAAAGTAAAGTTAATATTTCATAATAGTTACAAAAAGATTGTTTTATTTTATTTTTGTCTCATCGACACTTTAAAACATTTAGCACTTTTTTTTCTTTGGAAATTTTCTATTTTCGCATCGAGATTAGTAACGCACTTCCGATGAATCCAGAAAAGAGAAGAAACAATATCAAGATTTGAGTGATAAAAGCGTGACACAATTTATTTTCATGGGTGATAATTTTAGATTGTTTTACAGAGCGTAAATTAGTATAATACTTAGCCGAACAGATAAAGAAATTTAGGATAGTGTAGGCGAAAGCCGCCTTCATTAAAAGCGAATCACATTGCTGACATCTAAAAATGTTAATGCAGAACTACGGAAACGATTAATAAAAATATACACGTTTGCGCTTCTATACGATTTATAAACCCTTAGACTAACAACAGTTAGATTTGAATGAAGGTGAAAAAAACTTCAGTAAAGGTAAAGTGACATATCCTTGACAGGGCGTCGGAGATTGTGAAGTTAAGGTTCACAATGAACTGAGCTCAACGGCACTGGTCAGGTGAAATTGGAAAAAACACACAAGTTCCCACAAGAATGACAAACTTCGGGAGAGTCGCTTAAGATCGTACGGCGATCTTAGGATTCCGGAAGCGCCTCGCTAATATTAGAAGCATATAACTTGCAAGTGGCTGGAAAGAGGCCAGTTCGTAGACCAAAACGGAGACGGTCTGGTCCATCTTAGAGTTACCGGTATTGACCAGAGTCTGGCATTCGATTGAAACAACTGGAGGTGTTCCGTTTGACAGGTAGACGGAAAAATGCCGTTGACGAAGAGAAGACACAAGTCCTCAAGTACATTAACGAAGAACGATGGTTAATGGATATTATAAGAGAAAGGCAATTAGATATAAGAAATAATGGTTAATAATCGAAGGACTTCAGTAAGTGACAAGTGACCACCGGGGAGACTACGGCAAAAGTGTTTATCACACAAATAATCGGAGATACGAAGATGACCAACTAATAAAAGATGTGCGTTAAAAAGAAAGCGATTATAAGTTACTTTTCAGATGATTGACCATCATGAGGAATGATAGACTTGGCTGTAGAGTGAAAGTATGCTTTTACCTGATTTCTTTAATAAGTACTGCCATGTGTAGTTAGAGGTAACTGAAATGTTAGGGCAGAAAGACGCATGTTGAGGAAATAAATTTATTAACAAGCACGGGACGAACTGAGATTAGAAAGTGTCGCTTATTTTTAATTTTAATTTTTAGTTTTTAATTTATAGTTTTATTAGTTTTAATTTAAAATTATTAGTTTTTAATTTATAGTTTTATTAGTTTTAATTTATAGTTTTATTAGTTTTTAATTTATAGTTTTATTAGTTTTAAATTAAAATTTTTAATTTTGTAGTTTTATTAGTTTTAATTTTCAAGTTTTAATTTATAGTTTTATTAGTTTTAATTTTGAATTATAATCGAGCCCGCTGAGCTGAGATTCGCGATTAGTGGTAATTAATTTTAGGAATCGGGTTTAGCTAGGCGTGGGCGACGCCAGTGTTTATAAAGGCTAACGTGTGGTAGACGCGAAACGGCTTTTGCGAGCTGCTCATTTGAATTCATCGGGAAAAGGCCGACCGCGCGCCTCGGAATAAATGCAAGCGGTCAGATGGAGAGACCAGCCGCATCTGCCTTTAGCACTTAAATCAAATTCCTTGTAAGAGCTGTCATTTTTACTTTTATTTTCCGCGCCGAAACTGTTATACTTTCACGTGTCGGTGTCCGGGGCACGTGTGCGCGTGTGTTTTGTTTTGGTTTCCTTTTTCGGGGATGCCTTCTAGACCTTTACCGCCGTTGATCCTGACACTGACAGGCAAGTAATTAACGCTAAACCTTCGTCGTCGTCGTCGTCGTTTTCTACCGAACTCCATTCCTCCACCAACGTTCTAATTCACCTTAGGATTAAAATTTCGCATTTCTCGCGGAGTGCTTCTTCGACGAGGCGCAGTCTCAACCGAAATGCCTGCCCGGCTACTAGTAGTGTACACACACGGGCGCACACCTTCATTGACGGACCTAGCTAATCTGAGAGACTTTTAACCGATGACGATGAATACTTACCGGCGGACCACCAACTTGCGAGTTTATTCGCTCATTTTACTAATATCCCAGCGCCGCGTTCTTCGCTATTCTCCCGACCCTCTCTGACAGCTTGACTCGAACTCTCCGCACTGCAGACAAATGCGTAGAATGACGTCTGATTCGGAAAAATCGTCGAAATTCGCTTTCATCTCTCGCATGTGTGCAGTGCTGTTATCATTGTCTCGCCGGTAACACGATTAACCCCAATCTCCGAATTAGCCGATTAGAAATATCTTTCTCGGTCGTTGTTTCCTTCGTTTAACCCTTTCTCGTTAATTTCGGCGAAAACTGGTTTTACAACGGAGAAATAAAATCTCTACACTATCTCGAATGAAAATTAACTCGCATTTTTTTTCTTTCTTTCTTGCTCCCCCCAAACCCGGCCCCCACCCCGCCCCACCCCCTTTTTTAAGGCTAGTTGCTTTCGTAAGTAGTTTCAAAATAAAATGAAAACAAAAACATGAAATTTGTTCAAATCTAAAACCGAAAATACAAATCGGATAATCACATATGGTCGAGAAACAGAAAGAAGGCTTGTTCAATATTGGTAAATTGGGAAATAAACGCAAAAAATTATTATTAATATTTTTATTGTTAATCGGTATATATGTACTTATATTATAATTAAATTACAAATTACCCCAGTATAAAATGATGCTGTCGCGTAGTCAGGCAAAAGAAATTGAAACTGTCCTGCCGAAGTCTTAGGATTTAGATAACGGACGTCGTGGAACATTGCTTAATGAAAAAATTGTGCAAAGTGATGATAATAATTTCAGAATTTTAAATTACAGACGAAATACCGGAGTTAGAATGTATGCAGGCAATGTGATAATTTTAAACGGTCCAGACGAACACGCCTTGCAGTTACGTTCGATTATGTATAAGCTAATAGAAAATCCGGCAAAAACCAACCGGTTTATTATGTATGAGGTCAGTTATGTGAAAAAAGACTTTTAAAAGATCGAAACTTCATGAAGTAGAGGATCTCGTGTAATAATGCACCGTGATTCGTTGGTGAAGCATCTTCTAGCCAGAGCCCTTTTCATTGTCAGCTAACGCGTTAGTTTTAACATTTTGATCTTCACCAATACATGAATAATAATTTTAAACTTTTCACAATCTTATAAACTCCTCTACTAGTTGATTACCAACTCGGTTATGTGTGTCGGTGTGCAGCATTCATGTTATAACAACCATTCGACACGTATAAGTTTTTGATTTTTTTTCTGTAAAATCAATTGAGCCGAATTTATTATTCAGCGCGCGAATCGTATTGCGCTCGATGCGAACTTTATGCTCACCCGGGATGAGAAATAAGCATTAACAGGAGACTGCTGCACATTGCTTGCTTCATTTTTCTCTACCTCGTTGTATGTAATAGTCACACTTTTCAACTTCTTACAGATTACAGAAAAATCGTAAATACACTTAAACGACAAGCGCGTAATATCGATGATTGCGTTTCAAAATAATTCGGAAAACAAAATTAGTATAGTTAAAAATGGTGTTTCAAAAAATTGCCAATCAGAATCTAATAGTCAAAAGAGCCAGCAGATTGAGTTGTTTTTAGGAGGGAAAAAAAGCTATCGAACTGCACAGAATTCAATAAATGCGTTAGCTAATTTTAAAATTCACCAATCTTATTTTAAAAGCAGATCCCCTACGTTATCTTTCCAATTTGTCTTCTAATTTCCAATTTCCTCTCATCCTTTTCACAGAGGTTCCTAGTCAGTCCCCGGCATTGCAGCTAACGATGCAGCGGACTTTCTAGCTCATTCGGCTGCCTTTGATGATCCAGAAATTTTCCTGCCTCGATCATAGCCTATCATTCGAGACTTCCATATGTCATTTTTTTTGAATTTTCTAATCCTCACGATCTCGAAATATCCGGTGTCTGCCCTCTGTCTTCAGGTTTTTAAAACTAGTAGACTTCGATTTAATCACTCTCTTCCATTCCCGTCTCGCTTTCGGTTTTCTCTCTTTTCATTAACACACTGACCTTCTCATAATCCCTGTAAATCGTATACTCTTCGATTGCTCCGACCCTCCCAGTTGCCCCCCTTCTGTTTTCCAAAATTTCGACTCTAGTTCCTTCTGCTTTTTGTAATAATTCGTCCTTTATTTTTTCCTTGCCATCTCCAGCTGTAATTCTTTCATTCCGCGATCTTTTTTACTCTCTCGCCATCTCTAATTGTCCCTCGATTTAATTATCTAACCTTTCCAGTTGGTCGGGTATATAAAATGAGAAAAGATTAAAATTGCGTACAGATCACGGGTGTCAATAATAGTTCATTTTAATAACGCTTCCACCATTTGTGATATATACGCGATGATCTCTCTATAGTGCGTGTATTTACACGCGCGTTAAAGTGGACGGATAGAATTACTAACGAGGAGGTTTATAGCAGGATAAAAGAAGAAAGACAAATGCCGTTAAAACTATTTCTGAACGAAGAAATAAATGGTTAGGACATCTGTTAAGGCAGAGCGAGCTGATAACATTAGAAGGGAAAATAGAAGGAACTCGTGCAAGATCGAGAAGGAGATTCATACGTCAAGTTATAGAGGATATGGGAACAAATAATTACCAGCAACTAAAGCAGCTGAGTAGAAGACAAACAGAATGGAGAAAAATCGTCTAAACTCTAAATTTTTAACCGTTTCGTTTCTATTAGTAAACCAATCGAAAGATTGATACTACAAATAATAATAAATGTGTACATATAAGTTCTTGCGTAAAACTTTTGTAAGAAAAAAAGCTATAGTTCCACCGAAATCTAATTTTTGAACTCGACTTTTAATGAATACAAATTCTCGCACTTTGAAGTATCTTTACTTCCTCTATTAATCTTCACCGGAGTTTTAATTGGCACTTAAAAAAACGAGTGTCGTAGATTCCTACCGGGAGGGGAGGGGGGGGGGGGGGGTATTAAGCATTTTGTAATGCGCCTAAAGGACTAATAAATTAAACGTGTACGAAATTAGGTGGGATGGCATTCGTTCTACAGCGTAAAGTTCATAGGAAACGTCGGAGGGGGCGTGTTTTTCTTATCGTCTAACTGACCAAATAAAGTTTTCAACAAACATGGCCCGATTATTATCGATGCAATGCACGTAGCAGAAGATCGTGATGCGTAACGAAACATCGTTCATGGGGGGCTGCATGAAAGTTCACGGGAATAATCGAACTACGACGAAGAAGAAGAATATACGAAATTATTGAAAAGATACACCCGATTAATGTGAACGATTAAAATTATATGATCACGCGACCTTTTTTGTACGGAATGTTTAATCTGTTTTTCTGTCACGCGCTTTTACGAGATTTAGTTCATTTTACGAAAAATGACACGGTCAATTAAAAACGGATCTTTTCTAGCAAAAATTATATTCGGAGAGTTTGCGAGTTTTTATTACCATACGCGCATACATGCAATGCTGGAGAATCGAAGCTTTATTATGCAAGTACTAATTTGTTTATTATATTATTTACACATTTCCGTCGTTGGTGTCACGATGTCTGCGCCGAGGTATCAGCCCCCCCCCCGGATGAGTGGGGGAGGGAGTTCAGTGTGAGCGCATCGGAAGCTCCGGGGAGTGAAGATGGCAGCAGAGATTTCTTATTTTTATTGACAATCGTCGAAGAGAAGTTTTTACGTTTTAATGCTATATCGTTGGCGCATATATGGCGGAACATGAACGTTCGTTTATACAGTAAAGAGGATTACGTTTGTAATGTGAGGGCAGGGAAGGCCGTTAACAGAGCTGGGAGTCCCACGTCTATTGTAAAACAAAGTTGTAATCCGGAGATGGTCTCTCTATACACATATACGTAAACACGCACGCACAAACTCGAGGATAGACCTTTGCAGTGTACTTGTCTGTATACATGTCGGGTTAGATTGCTTTCAGTTGTCTTCGTCCCTATCCGCAAAGTAATTCCCTTTAATCTGCAATACATTCCGGTTACATTTTATTTTCAGCAGAAATCATTCCTCTATTTGAACTTCTTAACGTATAAAATAAGCGCTTAGTGACGAATAAAAATCTGACTGATTTTTTTCGTTTGTCGTCCCGTGGAAGCAAAAAAAAAAAAAGTACACACAGACAGACATACAAAGAGAAAAAGTACAAAAATAAAAAAGCAAACGCGAAGCGAGAAAAGTGGATATACATTAAAAGCTTTTCCGCATGGTTTTAAGCGAATTTGAACTTTCCTCAAAACTTGTGTCATATTAGCTGCTAGCGCTTCAGTAGTAGCCAGAAATACAAAGAAATACCGTTCGAATTCATTTAAAATCATTGCCTGCCATGTCGAATTTTTATGCCGATTTTTTTTTTTTTTTTTTTTTTTTGGAAATCGTGAAGACACACTTCTCTCTTTTTAAGGACCGGTGGTCGGAAGGAGTTGAAAAATTAATTCTTTTCTTGCGGTCGTGGATACATAAAATTGCAAAGTTCGTCTCCATAATAATTTATAAATTGGGGTTACCTTTTTGATTTAAAAACTGTTTTCCCGCGTTTTTTTTTCGCTATTTTATACGTTAAAGGTGTTTGACTGTTTTTAATCTTAAACAATATTTAGATATAATTTTAGGTATTAATTACTCCGATTCAGCGCATCGACTGATTTGGACTGTTCTATCTTATTCCGTAATTTATCGTCGCTATCTTACACATTATTCGGTGTTTTATAATATTTTCAGTGTTTTCTTCGAAAGGACGCGAGGAGGAAAAATAATTGAAAGAACATCACACACTGGTGCTTTAAAAAGAATTTATCAAAACAAACGAAGAAACTCGAGAAATACTCCTTCGGAAAGACGTGTATAATACGTTATATTTAAAATTTTCGATTATTTAAAATCTTTAAATTTGAATTGTTAATTATTTACTTATTTATTTATTATTATTAATTTTTTGGAACATTAAAATTAGGAATTTATTTTATTAAATTCCATTTTGCGGGGCGTCCGAACTTGGAATATTCTATCTGATCAAATTTTGCAAATTCTTCGTCTGTAAGTATAACTAATTAGCCGGTTGGTGCACGTGGAGTGGATTTTAAAGTTTCCTAATTTAATATACAGCAATATCTCAGTAATAATTGTAACTTTGGTAAAAGCTCGCCATTTCGGAAATAAGCTGCATTTATATTTAATGCTGCCTGAAGTAGTAGAGTTTGCTGCTTTTTATAAACCGAAGAACGGAATATTAATTTTTTATTGAGCTTTCAGCACATTATCGTTGTTTGTTTTTTGTTTTTTTTCATTACCCGAAATTTCGCAACCCACTAAAATAACGGATTGGCAGAAATGATTAATTTTTTTTGTGCAACCCGACGTTTTCAGATAGAAATCAAAAACGGACGGCACGATAAATGGTGTTGAGAAGAGTTCGCTTGTTTACATAAAAGAAAACAATACGTCAACAATTAAAAAAGAAAAAAATAATAATAGACGCACCTGCTGTATTTCTTTTTGCAGGAATTCGTTTTGCGAGAGAGAAATGTCTGCGACTGTAACACAAATACCTGTGCTTTTTATCCGCTTGATCGTTTACATTAAATACGCCTTCTAGTCAAACAAACGGGGCTAGAGATTGTCTCGTTCAAATCTCATTTTCAGAACCACAAAATCGCTTCCTTAAAATTATCAAATGTACACTAATTAGCCGAAGAATTATTATCGCATTAAAATTTTGCTAGCGCAATCGCATATCCGTTCTTCATTTGAAAATTCTTAGGCGGAGTGTTTGTAAGTGAGAGCCGTTCGAATATAATCGGGAATCATTAATGTGTTTATCTTTTCCAAAATTAGTCGCGGATAACATTCATACAGGACGGTTTTCGAAATGCAGACACATTTAAAAAAAAAAAAAAACGAAGAAAAAAAATCGGACCTCCTATTCAGAGAGAAGTTCTAAACATGTTTTTTTTTCCTTTTTTTTTTTTTTTTAGCGGGTACGTTTTTGATCGAAGTGCTATCATTCGAATTTAAACAATTTCAGATTGCGTTGATTTTCATATTTTTCAAAAGAAATACTTCACGTCGAAATTAAATCGATATTTATGAAGTTTAAAATATTTAAAATAAAGTAAGCTATAAAAACGGGGGGACATGGCGGAATTAACCGCCTTTCCGTAATATACTCTTTTTTAACGAAGCAATTCGAAGAGAATACTGTTCTTTTCGCCTTTGATATATTATACCTAATATTTCACATGAGGTACTTAAGGCGCTTGGCTACCAAACCAGAAGTGTGTTATAGGTTATCGAGACTTGTCTCATTCTGGATCCAAGTCGCTCCCAAGTATATATATATATCTTAATATATATATTTCTTCTGTGCGTGTGTATATGACTGAACTCCTCCTAAACGGCTGGACAGATTTTAATGAAATTTTTTGTGTGTGTTCAAGTAGATTCGAGAATGGTTTAGATTCACAATTTGGTCCATTACAAAATGTTTTTACGAATTTATGAAGAAAATTCATTTTTTTTTGCCGTTTTTGGTCCAAAAGGGGGGTTTAAATAATTTTTTAACCGTAATTTTTGAATTTCCATAAAGGGCTCCTGTGTTTTGTTTTATATTTGAAATTTCGCTTTTAAAGAGTTATCTGGTGACGAATTACGAATTTTTTAAGGGTATTCGTTCTGAATTCCATATTATGTATTCTAGAGGTTTTTTTACCGCCCAGGGTAATCGCTCAGTTTAAAGTTGTAAATTGTCACAGATAGAAGTTTAATTGCAATTTATGATCCAATTGCGATAAGTCGAACCGTTTCTGAACTATAACAGAAATAAATATTTTTTGTCGTTCCTGAACTATCTTAATCGGATTATTCCGTCGTTTATAGTGTGTACGGAATCTTAAAAACAGTCGGTATAAATTTACTTTAAGAAATTAGAGATCATTAGAAACACGTTGTTTTTTCGTGTATAGCCCATCTCATCAGCTAACTGCATAGAGTAGTACACACTTTATTAATTAAAAAGTATATAAATTGAGTGTGTGCTCTGTGTTGTTAGCTGATGATATAGCCCGAAAAAACATCTTTCCAAAGTACATTAAATTTTTAATATAAATTTATACTGATTATTGTTATTAGAGTTAATAATGCCTTGCTGCCGCGTGCGTAAATTACATTCATTTCAAAATATTTGTCTTTTTGGTTTTTGCACATTTATTGAACTTAATTCATTTTCAGTATTAATTTTTTCTTAATAAAAAACTGAATTTAATTCAGCTAATAAGTTAACACAAAATTTACTTTCTAAGGCGGTACGAAGTTCGCCGGGTCAGCTAGTATATATATATATATATATATCCAGTCTGAAATTGAATATAACAGAGAAATTTGGAAAGGTAAAGGCGGATAATTCAAAAGTAGAAAGGAACTGGCCCCAGCATTCTCCTTAGATCCATTAGATCCTTAAGTACATTATGAAAAAAGCCTAATTGCGCCATCCATGATACCTTATTAAGGATGATATATGGGACTTATTTTACCTTTACATACAACTCAAAGTGGACTTGAGTTACGTGTGATTCCAACTTATGACACTTCCGATTTGGTATTGCCAATGGTTTTAGAACCCTGACAATAAACTGAAGCGACTTGCCAGCGTGTATTTTCACTCATTGCAAGCCAGATTTTTCAAACGGTCGAATAAAAATTAGAAACAGCACCCTCTATCCATTGTGTCGTGTTCAACAGAGGTTATATTTCGTGCATTCGGACTATTTAGCGAAAATAATTATCGACGTTCGAGATCGTTTGTTCGTTTTCAAGGTGTTCCTGTTGAACAGTCAATTTATACTAATGAGTGATGTAAAAGGTATTAAAATACAATAGAATTTTTTCCCACCTTTTTCTTTCTTTTTATAGACATTTAGTACTGAATTTGTACAGAATCCCTGGCGCTAAATGCGCTGCTACTTATTCCGAAAAATTTTCGCGATTCATATTACAATTAAAATTTTCGCTAGAGAAACTGCGTCACTATTAATAGTAGTATTTAGCGTTTCGCATCTATATCGCGGGTGGTTCACATCATCAGCAACTACGAAACATCAGGATTATTTTGCGTCACCGATAAGTTAAAAAAAAACGAAAATGAATTTCACCGTTTTTTGCCCATTATGTAGTATAAATTCGAGAAAAAAAAAAACCGTCTAAAGTTAGCGAGCTAATGCGACAACCAGGATTTCGTAATTATTCGGCTGAAATGGAATAGAGTTCATTACAGAAATAAAAATTCTTACCGACTGATAGTATACTACTAACAAGTTTTACGCAATTTGCGTGAGACAATCGACCACCTTTTGGATAAACAACTCTCTTGTAGAGATTTTGCACCACGACAGCACATAACATGTATAGACATGACATACTCCCATTTCGCAAAGACACACTCAAAATGGAATTTTTCAAACAATGGATGTGAGATGAAGGCGAAATCGCATAGACGCCGTACCTAATAAGAGGCTGTGTTGTTTTTCGAAATGGTGTAATGGTGTAGGACCGACCACCATCATCGAAGTTTAATTTAAATAAATACTTTTGAAAATAATAAATATTATTTCGTTGTGTTTTGATTACACCTCCTATTAGTTATTAGTTCGCTAAGTTTCGACAGGCGCTTTTCTACTACTGTTAAAACCGGTTTAATTCGTTTCCGCTTTTTACCCTGAATTCTGGAGAACCAAACCACACACTTCTAATGTTTCTCGTGTAAAAACTAACTCCGAAATTTTTCGGCGAATGATAATATGTTTCCCCTTCAGACTGCAATTAGAGGGATATTCCGGGATTTTTTGCAGAAAATACTTTTTGAACTGATAAATTTTCATGGAGTTTCCGACAGCTCTCTATATTTTGCGTACTAATTATTATAATTTTTTCGTTTTCTTTACCTTTATTAAATTACGCTTCTTCCTTTTAGTACAACATTGAGAACGAGTCTAAAGACGAACTCAGCTCTGGAATTTATTCACTATGAACTAAATAAATACTCGCTAATAATCAATCGTGTGGAAGGCAATGGCAAACATGCATACCATCATATGCGCGCTAGTTTAGCACATAAAAGACATACACGGGACTGCCCTTTTGTAAAATTATAAATCAAACGATAACTAATCAGTGTTGCGAATGTAGTCTTCTTGCGTGTGTGTACACATTTGTACTGTATATAACAATTGCTATGAACACACTAATACACTTATGTCTGTACAGCTGAGATAATAGGTAGTCGCCGACGCCAGGGTATGGCGCTATAAAGATTCACTGCGATCTAACTTGTCCAGATCTATCGATTTTGTTCCCCATTTTTGCGAATAACTATCTCACATTTGGCGGAGCTTCGTGCGAAATTAATCTGTTTACGATGTACTCCCCCGTCTCCCGAGGGGCTCAAAACACTGAGGACAGGTCTTCGTCTCATTTTAGCGCGCGACTCGGACTTTACTTTCCCCGGTTTCTCAGTCAAGAATGAGTTCCCGGAATAACGACCCTCAAGTTTGTTAATCTCTTTCCGGCTAATCATATATATATATATATGAGAAAATGTTAATTTTCACCATTATTAATTACTTTACTTTAATTAATAATGGTGAAAAATTAATGTTTTTAATCAACGTTTTCGTACTTTTTCAAATGTTTATTTTAGCGCGCACAACAACTGTCATTCGCGCATTGTTCTTAATTTTTGATCGGAGCTCCGACCGACCGGCACGATCTACTAATCGCTTTGGACAGGTCGTTCGGTTCGCTTCTTTCGGTTACCGATTAATAATTTGCGACCGCTATTCATCGGCAAGGAATTGTGCGCGGCACGCAAGCTGGCGGATTAATTAAAAAGTTTCAGCGGCAGCACAACTTTGCGCCGCTGCGGACGCACGAATACACACGTACTCACTGCAGGACACGGCGACGGCGCGGTGTCGGGGGGGGGGCTGGCGGAATATAATTTTGGCTTTTCGGCGGTTTTATCGACGTGACGTACGGATATGGAAAATTCTGGAAGGCGGCCTGGAAAAGAGAGAGCCGAATGAAGGAGGCGATTATTAGAAGAATGGAAATGACGGGAAATTTTTCGCTCATTTTAGCCGAAAAGAAAAGTAGGCATTTTAAAAGAAAATGTCGAGGGGCTGTGCAGCCGCCGGTCGACCGGATAGCTGGGAAAAGCAAATGAACATCAGGTGGCTAGGCCGAGTTTAGGCCTCGTCGTCGTCGTCGGAGCTATTAATGAGGGTTAGAGAACGGGGCTTCGTCGAATTATTTTAAGAAGGGATTGCATTGCTCCGTGACTGGCAATGACACTTGTGCATAAATCCGAGCCCGCGCGCCAACCCCCGCTGCCCCCGTATCCGTTCGCAATCGGAATAGGAAGAAGAAAATATTTTCATTAGAAAAATTTACCACCCGATGTTGCCGCGCACATCGATGTTGGCCCGATTTTATTTTTGGCCCTTTCGCGGCCGCACGTGTGTGTCGTCTCGACACATCGATTACGTACGGTTTCGTGTAATATTTGAAAATTTACCTTGTTCAAATCTGTTTCTGCTCCTTCGCAATCTTCTTCCGACCCTCTCCGTCTGTGCTTACGTCTCCGTACAGGTTTTCAAGCGGCTCTTTTACCATTCTACCAGCGTTCTAATTATTCTTAAAATGCTTCGAAATAATCTGTTTTTCGGTTTTCTCGTTATCGCACTTTTCCCAAGTGTTGCTTTTTACGTATTTGCGAGTACGTGTGTGCGTCTGTTGTTCATGCACAATGTTCTTATCACAATGCCTGTCCAAGTAAAACTGGTCACTTGATGACACCGCAAGTGTTTCACATACGTTGGCAGATAAAGTGACAAAGCGTGCAGCTCTTTTAAAAACGTACTCTAATTAGCGCTAGAGCTAAGAAAAAAATAGGGGATTCATTCGTCGCAGGTAGATTCGTTGCTGAAAATATACGTAAATTAAAAAAGAATACAAAAAAAAAAAAACAATTACATTTTTAAACAATATTTTCAATTAATGTAAGCTTTGCACCATGAAATCATTAACTGTGAACTCATTTCATTTGACTTTTAGCCCATTTTTCCAACTTTTAAAAGGCTGAAAAGGCAAAAATAAACTTTTTGCCTAAAATTCGGAATTGTAAATTTCCCCGGTATATACGTACGTTAATGTCTTTCAATGTGAATAACTCAAAATAAAATTTAATGCATAATTTTTAAGCCTCTCTCTGTTTTTTTCTGGAACACGCGCGGCCGTTTATGTTACAGAATTTTGTTTTACAGGAAAACAAAGGGTGATATCCGGACATATGCCGCTCAACGCATACTAATGCGGAATAACGACTGTTCGATTTTGGGGCAATTTTTGGCGCTGCGGGGAGGTTTAATGTAATTTTTAGAAAACGCGAAAGTAATTTTGTTTTTCAAAAAATTGATCGTAGCGAACATAGTACGACGTAATGTTAATTATATCGTGAATAGAATAATAGTTTAACATCGCTTGCAATATGTACATGGAATTTTGCGGAAAATATCTGTATAATTGAAAAGTTATTACGCTGATCTAATATCCAGATTTCCAATTAGGAAATAGGAAAACGAACCCCCCCCCCCCAAAAACGAATATATATATATATATATATAATTTACGTAAATCCGAAAATATTCTTTAAATGCATACAATTTTGATAACACTTAATAACAGATTAATTTACAGGAAAAAAAAGAAAAAAAAAGATGATTCTCGCATACCTGTGATCATATTTTACATCTAATAAATACATGCTTGCAATATCGTAGGAAGCGGCTTGGTGCTCGAACCACATTCATAAGGTACACTCGGCAATGAAAAAGTTAGAAATATTAACTAAATTAAAAGTAACAAAAAACGAATTTAATCAACGTTGTTGTGTCAAAAGTAAAATTATTAAAAGTGTATAAAATGGAGTTGTAAAAAAGTTCTTCGGCTTTTAAATTAGAAATAATCAATTTTGTCAATGACGATTAGTTCTTGCGATTATTATTAATTATTAATTACAGCCCAAGTTGTTACGGCGTGATAACACTTTACCGGATATAAAATTTAACACCAGAAGGGAGAGATAAACCCCTTAAACCCCTTAAACCCCTTAAACCGCTTCCTGAATGCGTCGGCGATGTTTCTGTTAATTTTTGCTACCGTTTACAAATTACCGCTGCTCTATTTAACAAACCATCCCTCTTTGCTGAGAACTATAATTCGGCTTACTAAAATAACAACGCCTATGGCATACTCTTATCGCACTATATTAATGCTCATCGACGAAATAGTATTGTGCTCACCATCGCATTAAGTATTGTTTACGAATTATAAAGAAATCGGAAAGTAAATAACTTAGAGCGTGCGTAATTTAAAATATCACAGTGGGCGATATTTTGAAAAAAAAAAGTATATGCCCAAATTTATCACACAATAAGACGAAACAAATTAATTTTATCGGATAAAGTGATTTTACAAAAAAAAGTTTCTGATCGGGTACCATGTAGGTCCTCGTACATAATAACACATTAAGTAAATTGTTTGTTAGAAGATACACGAATTTTAAAATGAGTAGTCAAAATTCATTTAGAAACCGATATTAAAAAATAAGCGTAAAAAATTGAAAAAAGTTTAAGTTCCGGAAAAAACAGCAGTGAAAAAATCAAGAATATCGAAACTATTCTACGCTACCCCCCTCCTCCCGTTCAAAAGAAATAAAACAAAAATCGAAACAAAATCATACAACCTGATTAAAACATTTTCTAATCGATTACTAGTCTTATCTGGTAATTAACGGCCAAGCACCAAGACCTCGATAAGAGAAATATACAAAAGTGAATAATTTAGTTATTTACTAATATCAAATTTTTTTCTACACTGTAATGTAACAGGTATTAAGGTGTTTGGCTACCAAACCAGGAGCGCCATAGGTTATCGAGATTTGTTCATTCCGATTGTAAGTCGCTCCCAGATATGTAGCTAATGTAAAATTGAATATTGGTTATATCAGAGAAATCCGGGAAAGTAAAGAAGAATCCCAATAAGAAAGAAACGGGCCACTCTACTCTCATACATTATGAAAAGCTTAATTCCACAATCCATGATCCCTTATCAAGGGTATGGAACTTACTTTACTTAATAATACAACGGCAAACGTTTGTTTACTTTTAATGTTAAATTATTAACAGCACCACCTACAGCTTTATTTATATATATATATATATATATATATATATAATATATAATATATATTATTATTTCCTCAACCATTCGGTTTGGTGGACAACCTATTTGTACATTTTAGCTGTACAGATATAGAATGTGTACTAGACAATTATTATATGCAACGCGGGTGTAAATAAATACGCAAGACTACATTCGGGGCTGATTGTAGCCGTTTATTATCACGGAGCGCCCGCTCTTCAAAGAACCAAAACCTCATTGAAAAAATTTGTTACAACAGAGAAACTTAATTTATACTATAAAAGATTTGCATAAATGGTATATACATATGGATTTTAGTAATTAATATTTAATACTGTTTTCTAGTAAAACTATTAATGTTATCTTTTTTGTTCTGTTTTAAACGCAACTGCTGTCGATATTTTGCCTTTTTTATTTTTATTTTTAATTTTTATTTTGTAATTTTAATTAAAAATAGTAGTTCAATGAGAAATATGTATTTAAACTTGCTCATGAACAAAGAGAATTTGGATCGGATTACTAACAAAAATAAAAAAAGAAGTAAAGTCTAATAAAAATACTATGTCGTTCTATTCTTTCTAGTAATTTATTATTCAAATTCTAAACTATCATTTTTTCAGGTATAATTATATATATATTTTTTTTTATTTTTTATCCCTAAAAATAAGATCAAATTTAAATTAAAAATTGTAATAATTATGTATTTTTAAAACATTTTTAAATTTCTAAAAAGATGGTCGCTGTTTGGTTTTCTTTATGAAACAAGGTGGTATTTCTCAAATCTACTGACTACCGTCTAAGATTTTACGTAATTATATAATTTCCCTTCCCAAAATGTCTCTCTACTAGATCCACCCCTGCTGTTGTGTACTGACCCAGCGCGCATATGATGTTGTACGTGGTGGTTTTCCATTGCTTTCCACGTCAAATACCAGTATTTTAATTTAATTTTCGTAATAACTTCTGTCATCACACGGGATCGAACCCGAGACGTCTGAAACGGAAGCCAACCGCTCTAGATATACATATACAGCGTTTTTATAAGAGAAAAATTGTAAATTTCGTTTGTTGATCGAAAATATAATGGTACGAAATTAAAATAGATTAGACAAGTAAATGTAACATAACGAGGCTAGTATATTCTGTACGTTAGCTATTCGGCGTATTTGTATAATTTACATAACAATAAATTCGAAACAAACGTTTCGGATTCTGAAATTCAGACATATGAAAGTTTTTGAATTGTCATCTTGACAAAAATTAAAAAAACAGCCTTAATTGTATCCACGTAGGAAAAAATGAATAGAGTTGCAAAGAACCCCCCCCTCCTATGAATTGTCCTTTCTGTGGCCAAGATGTTGCTCCCTCAACTCCTCACATACCGTGCGACTGTCCAGCACTCTCATTCTATCGGCCCCCTTCAATTAATAACAAAACAGTCACCAACATTCTTGAGAATTCCCTCAATGCATTCTTATCTGTAACATAGTTTATCAGAACTAGCGGAATAAGCAGATATTTATAAAAACAAATACTGATACTGTAATAGCCACAGCAGTTAAACACGGTACAGGAGGTTGCTTTCACAAAAAAAAAAGAAAAAAGAATAGAGTTTATTTTGATGCGACCTCATTTGGTATTTTTTATTTTTAGCTTTTACAAAAACAAAAAAAAACAAAAAAACAAGAGATCAATTTTATGCTTGTTATATTGTTGTTGTATACATAATCTGCACGGGAGTGCATGCCTATAATATTAGGATAATAATATATTGATGAATGTGGTTAAGATGAAAATTTTTAACAATAAAAATTTTTTTCAATTAACTGAAAATTTAATATTTACTCTATTAATTACTACACTAATGTCAATTTTTATTTTTTCAAAAATTTTAAGACGTTTTTACATATTACGTGTAAAATGATGCTGAGAGATAAATCTAAGTGAACTCCGTCATAAAATGCTATTCATCGTGTGTAGGTTTTCTTATTCGTTTTAATTGCGTAACCGAGTTATTAACTTTTTACCGGTTAAGAGTAAAATGAACGTGTTTTTACGCAGCTGGAATACAGTAAAAGAAAGGGTTATTACATATTTACCTAGAGAAGCTGGCCATCTTCAGTTGCAAAGAAATTATCGGATTTTTTTCGGCTTACCAGATGGCCCCCCTTTTTTCTTAATTAATTTCGAAATTTAGTTACCAGTTGGCCAATTCTTATAATATTACTAGCACCTTTATCGGATTGTACCTATTAAAATTTCCCGCTTAATTCATCAGCTATTTTTCATTCAAGAGCTATATAATTTAAACGACCACAATCTGTCAACCTTTAATAATGTGGACTACCCCTTGGAAAAATTAATTATAAACTTACACTTTACGACGAAGTGGTGGTTTACCCAAAAAGAAAGAATCTAGGTTATTCGGCTCCTATAAATATTAATTATGTTCCGCTACTTACTTCGAGAGAAAAAGGTAGAAAAAACAAGCGAAGAAAAGGATGGTAGTAGATTGAGACTTAAAAGAGAGAGAAGGGTTCCGTCGGCAAGCGAATTCATTCAAAATATTACGCAATCTAATAGATGAGGAACAAATTTTAGTTTAAAATTTAAACCATTCTTACTAATTCCGTCGTTAGAGCAGTTTGTTCCGGGATTTTTGACTTTCTGACAGCTCGTATACTACCACAAACTAGTTTGCACAGTAGCTTTCCAACATCGTGTCTTCTGCTTCATCTCATGGGTTCTAGTAAACGGGTGTTTAGCTGATTTTGAAGCCAGTTCACTAATACATATGTATATATGTATATATGTGTGTGTGTGTGTAGAAGAAAATGCTTAGGGCTCTACGCTCGAGAAATAATTCATTTCAACGATACTCGACGGAGGATATCACTACTGCCTTTTGAAGGGTGGCATGATTGATGCGTTAGGCTAATTATATGATGAATGATAGTTTACAGGTCGACCACGAACCCCTTTTGATAAATAAAAAGAAAAAATAATAAGTGAAGCAAGAAAAAACAGGCCCCGTAATTTTCGTATACACGCACGCACGCACGCACGCGCGTTCGCACACACACATAATACATATAGACAGATAAAAACAATAGCGTTTCGTTCGTTCGGTAATGAATGATTGGATATAGAGCGACTAAGAAGGTTAACGAATAATTATTATCATGCCGCTGTCGAAATAATCGACTGTATTATTTTTTACTTTTTCTTTTTTTCTTTTTTGGATTTGACTAGCTCAATTTCGTTTTAATGAGAAAACAGCCTTTCAAGAGTGCAATTTTTTTCATCAAAGATTTATGTCACATTGATACCAAAAGATGTTAGGCACAGTTTACATCATTCCGGTTCCGATTAACCGATGTTAACCCACTTTTTTCTATTATTAAATTGAATTCTTTAAAGAGCTTAATAATTTTATTTTTTATTTTTCGGTTTATTAATTTATTAAGATATATTGTTCGTATTAATTACGGGCGAGTTTGTAGATTTGTAAGATTATTAATCTCCTTCATTGACGGAAATAAAAAAAAAAAAAAAATTTAAGAAATCATTCATATTGACCATACTCTCTGGCACGATTTTGAGGAGAAGATTCTGCGGAATATTATTGCTATTATTCTCAAAAAATTAAATGTGTCTCTTTTTTTCCTTTAATTAATAATTTCCAGAAATTAAATGTCCTAAGAGTGTTAAAAGATTTCTGCTTTTGATTACAGCAAAGCGCGGATATCAGTAGTGAAAAACATTTATTTTTAATGAAAAAATTTGTTATTATTCGAATATTGAAAACCATTTAGAACTTTTTTTGTTTTTTTTTTTAGTCTTAAATTAATCTGCATACTTGAAAGTAAAATTTTTTAATGGACCGGTGTGTGTATATTTTTTGTATTACTATTATTTAAAGAATCACTTCGAATGTTTCGATCTTTTATTATTCATCGGCGCCGTGGCCCGAGAACAAAGATCAAGAAAAACTGTCGGAAATAAATTTAGAAAGATTTTTCGCCTATTAATAATTTTAGATTCAAATAAATCACTAATTGTACAGTAATTAATTTTAAACACCAATTTAAAATTAATCATTGTACAACATAAAAGAAACAATGAGTGTGAAATAAAAACAGATATAGTGAAATCACTAATTATTATCGGCAGCCAAGAATTGACAATTTCGGCGGTATTTTAAATGTGTTTTGGAGGGATAAAATAGTAGACTGAAAATTTTAGGACTTTAGCAAGGCGTTAATTTTTTGGAGCTCTTTTTCTATCAGAAAACTGCCGAAGAATTCAGGAACTGATTGAAGGAACCTCGAAGATAACGTGATACTGAGAAAAATAGAAATACCATTTTATTCGGACGATGATGATGTAGTGGATAAGTTACCGGAAGGTGTATAAGAAGTGTAAAAAAATGTCGACAGCTCTGAAACGCGATTCCTATTTTTTATAAAAAGAGCGGTAATGCGTTATCATTACGCTTTAGACGAGAAATTATTTCTGGTGATGGTTCGCGAGAAGACTTTCGACTGCGTCCAATACGGATAAGTTAGTTGAAAGGTATATCGATAAAAGGAAGCTCTTCATACATAGAAATGCGATTATTTATATTAAAATCGAATGTCAATAACACTCTGGTGTTTCCATTCTTCTTTTTTTTAATGTATCCATATACAGGGAAATTAGAGGGTAAACGCGCTAGGGGAAGTCCGAGAAGAAAATTCACGGAACAAGTTATGGAGAATATACTATCAAAAATTAAAAAAAAAAGCCAAGTAAACAGAAGAAGGGAGGAATGGAAGAAACCGTTGCGGATTTCATTTCTACCAATGAACCAATCAATAGATTGATACTACTGTTGATGCAAGTGTATCTATATATATATATACGCTTAATGTCATATCTGAAGATGCACTGGATGCAGAACTAGGATGAAATCAAGCATAGTGTGACGATTAAAGAGACAAGGTGGCGGACTCACTGGAGCCAACGGTCGGAACGAATTGCAAGAACCGGTGAACAATTGCGAATAGGTGTTGCATAATTCTCGCGATGCATTTATTTAAATGTGAATTAGAAATAAATAAATAAAAGAAGGCAGTTCAGGTGAAGTATGGCTGTTCTTTTTCTTATTCTTCATTTCTAATCGTCTCTCGATATGTTCATTTTAAAAATCCCAAAGGAAAAAATATATATAAAAACTCCAAGGCTTTTAACGCCATATAGAAAGGGGGGGCTGTCCTTTCTTCACTCCTTACTTTATTTACATACTACGAATGAAAGTATAAAAAAATGCGCTTTAGGTGTCTGCTGTCGATCTTCCAAACGTTCGTTATGAAAAGTAAGCGTTATTTTTATCTGCACTCCGATACACAGTTACGATTTAGCGCTAGTGTCCCTCCCTATAATACCTCGTGCAGAGTGGACGCGTCGTAGCGCCATTTTATCCCGGTTCTTCCTGTCGTTTTTCGGTCAGTAGGTTGTCGCAAGATACTGAAAAATAAAGAAGTTCTCCGAGATGTGAGGTATAGAAATACGCGAAAACAAAAAAGCTGTATAATTCTCTAGCTAATTAGTTCGGCAGCGAAGAGGAGAGGTATTCTTTTTCTTTCTTTTTTGTCCACCTAGGGCACATTTATTTACTAAAAAATATTAATTTATTATAATAACGGCATTATTATAACCCATCTCCAATTAACTATTTGGTATTGTATTAATTACCATTTTACAGTTGTTTTTTTAACAATATCTACTACATTTCTACTACTTACTTAATATAATAAATGTACATTATTTTTCCGGAATTTTATTTTTTCAGTTGCAAATTTGTTAAATTCATTAAAATAATTTTGTTCAAGTTGTTTTATCACATAATTACAAAGTGTGTCTATTATTAGGTATTATTATAATTGCATCCTTGCGGTACTATAGGAAAAACATCATCTCTAAAATTACATATAACACACAGTTGTCAGAAATCTTAAATTTATATAAATATACCTTTAAGATAAACCGCGTATCTTATTACAAATTGGACATTAAAAAAATTTGTGGCGTATATTGATAATTTTTAAATCTATTTATTACATTTAGGAAAAATTGATATGTTGTTCCGTTATAATTATTCCATGAAATTTATTTATATAAAATTTATCCATAAATTTCTTCATTTGTTTTAAACTTTTAAGTATCTTATCTTCATATTCGAAAAATTGGGGTATCTTATATATTACGTTATTGAACGGATGATCTATATTAATATTGTTTTTAATTGCGAACAAGCTTATATGTTTTTGCAGTTCGTATTTGATAGGTAACACATGCCTGCGATAACTATTGCAGCCATATAGCTGGTAGTTCTGTACGCTTTAAACAGTTTAATGGCAACCTCTCTTTGAAAACAAACCCCTTAATTATTACTTAGAAATCTGTTAGTCCCTAGCATATCGAAATACTTAATACTGCCGTAAATAATATTTGATACTATTATACATTTATACAATATATCATTCCCTTTTTATAATTTATTCGATTACTATTGTTGAAAAGTTTGTTGAAAATCGGCATGAATTTGTTAATTTCATTTCTTACATAATTAAAATGATTATAAAATTTTAAATTATTGTCTATAATAACACCTAAGTATTTAATTTGCGTTGAATATTTGATATTTAATCCGAATTTCATTAGCTTTAAGTGATTTTTTTATTACTTTTACTGTTAAAGAGAATATACAGTTTGATTTATTTTCGTTTATATGAAGATTAAATTTCGTGAGCCATGTTTCAGTTTTAGTGTAAACATTATATGTATATTCTTCTTTTTAGTTTCTTCTTTCAAATTCGACGAACATTAACACGAGATAAGTGTGAAATTATCGGAACTGTCAGGGTGCTGCAGCGGGATATTCTAGACGAACAAAACACAATTAACTAATCAAGTATGTCACACACGGGGTAGCTGGTTGATGAGGAGGTCATTAGAGGAGAGATGGTTTGGACGTTATCCGGAATACTCGTAATTATTTAGATCGTGCTGCTTACTTCCGTTCTCGGCTGTGGTGATTATCCGGTACTTTCCTTTCAATCACTTTATTCCCCCCAGTTGTGTTCGGTTATTTCTCGGCGCTCTCAATTTATTCTTCCTCTTCTGATCCACGATTTCATCATTCTCGCTGAATACGTTCATTCGCATTCTTCTTTCTTCCTAATATTTGATGCGGGGGTTCCCCGTTCAGTAGTGGTCTAACGAAGCGACCGAATTTTCGCCGGTTTTGCTGCTTCTTCATTGAAATATTCGCATCCGCTAACTTTTTACCGCGCTGTGTAATACTTTTTATTTCGGAGAAGTTTTTCTTCCCTTTTCTTCCTTTTTATTTTTTTTGGTTTTCGCAATAGGCATTCATTTCATCTCTCTGTTTAATCTGCTCTTTCTTCTAATTCGTGGTTTCTCCTTCGATCGCGGTTTTCCGTTTTTCGTCTATCACACTATCGCCTTTCCCGCTAATCGTATCCTTTGCGCACTCAAATGATGCAGTTGCTTGCTGTGCGGTGTTTCTCCGTTTACTTTGAGATTCCCATTTCCGGAGATTCATCCTGGTTACGCGTCTCTTACATATATACTTTTGATTTTCCATGTATCATTTACTTTTAAAAAAATTGACACTTTTTTCCCTTCCAACTGTATCTGATAAGTTTAAACGGAAATAACTATTAGAAAATAAATAAATAATGAATCAGATTAACAGATATAATATTTTCCTACCTAAGAAAATCGCAAATGAGAAATGTCGTCGTTACAAGATTATTATTATATTCTTTTCCCAAAACTTATAATTCGCGGGACAAAAAAAGGAAAAGCAGTGTCTTTAATCTCTACTTATCATAATAAATACGTATATAACAACGGTATTTCGCAAATGATCGTAACAACAAAACATTCTGTTTAAGGATACTTATCGTCACCTGAAAATGTTGCAATACCAGTTCCAGTCGGACGAATTAAAAACAAACAAAAAAAGTAAAAAACAACCAAAAAACAAATTTAGGAAAATTTATTCTTTTCTTGGTGTTTTTTTCGCTTATTTTTTTTTTTTTTGTTTCATTTATTTCTCTCTTCGGTTCCTTTAATATTTAATCTGATGTCGCCGTCAGGGTTTAAGATTAAAATAGAGAGGAAAAAAGCCGGCGGACCCTCTCGGCGCAGAGGGTGAAAATTTGGTCTGTTTAATAAGTGGGTAGATAAGAGTTTAAGAGGAAAAAAATGAGCGAGCCCTGGAACAAGAAGTGCGACGGCACCGAGCGACCCGGAAAGAATCTAACGGCAGGAGGTATAAGTATCCATATCCTGCGTGCGCGGCATAGGCTGCCTATTAAAAGTTCATCAGCTGCATCGGTCGTAAGAAAAAGTTTTTTTCGGCCTCGCCCGGGCCGTTTTTTTCTGCGGATCCGAATTTTTTATCGTTTTTTCCTATTCTGCTAGTCTTTATTCCGGTCGGGGCAGCCAAGAAGGCCGATAGTCAAGTAGGTGGGGTTGAAAGATGTTTCATTTTAAGCTGTGGCACAGAAACGTTGAAAGAGGCCCGCGCGTTTGTCGTCGTTGTAGTCGTCGGCAACAAGTACCTTACCAACGATATAGTCTAAAAGCTGTTAAGTATCGCGCTGCCGGCTCGATTTTAGCGACGTCTTTCGTTATTATAATTTTCCTCCGCGTTAGATCGGTCTGCCGATGAATTCGACAGAGCTTCGATTACGTTAAAAGCCAAAACAATACACCTCCATCGTTATGCTGTTTTTGATATTTTCACGTGCCGGCACTCCAACATTTGCGGCTTTGGCAGTCGAAAATTACTCGATGACGATAATATAATATGTCGTTTTAGAAAACAGACTAGCCGTGACAAAATATAATAGCGCGATGATCTGTTAGGCGACAGTAACAGGTTTTTCTACTTGTACGAAAAAGTACCTAGTAAATAAATTTTCATACGTACATATTTTTTTTAGGGTGTTTTTCGTACGTAAATAAAATAGTCGCGCCAAGCCTTGTTAAATAACCCTACACTCGGAGAATTATTTAAAATTGGTACATAACTCATCCAGATTTAAAAACGTCAAATCACTCTAATCGCCTGCTAAATGTATAAGCGGCATTCCGTGAAGCAGTAATGGCAAAGAAGCATGTAAAATGTTTCCAGTGAGGAGCCGTTTCGTTTCGATTGAAATTTACGGGGTTTATGATTATACGATCAGGCAACATTGCACTTTTTTCGTTTTCACAAAATAGCGAAGTTGCCGCAGCTGTTTGATTTAAATGCACCTGAAAGAAATCGCGCTAAAAACTAAAAAATTAGTTCCATTCGTGTTTATATTAAAATACCGTTTGAACAAAAAAAAAAAAAGTAATTTTTTAAAAATATTTCTCTTTCATTATATTTCGCATTTATAAAAAATATTTTCAACGTTTTTACTAAAATTTAGTACGGTATTTATTTCATTAGCCAAGAAAAATTTCCAGTGAATATTTCGAAATCAACTTGATTGGAAAAATTTTACATTATTGTGTAATGAATAAAAAATGTTGATAGTTGCGCGCGCAACTAACGTTTTTCGCGGCAAACACAGTTATAAACGCGATTAATTAAAATGGCGCCAAAATCTGCATGTAATTTGAACAAAGGACACTTATAATGCCACAACTGTGATTTCCAGCTGTTTGCGAATTTGTCGTAATGTACACTTTTGTTTGTGTAAATTTTAATCGTATTTAATTTATTGGATATATTTTTATATGTATCACATCCCGATTGTTATGGAAATACATTTTTTCGCTAAATATATTTAATGCGAATTTTGTTACGTTACTAATATGATACTTGCAGTAAGTTCATTTCTACATATTAATAAATTGGACATATACATATTTTGTTTATCCTTAATGTTTGTACTTTAATACTACACATATTAGGTGCGCTGAGACTGTATAAATTTCAATAACTCTAATTAAATGTCTTTTTTTTTTGATATATATATATATATGTATATATAGATATTTTACATATATTATTAATTTATACATATATTGTGATTATGAAAAATATACACGTTAGATAATTTGTTACTTGTGTTTTGGTGGGCTGCTAGTGTGGGACTAACAAATTCCTTCTAGTATTAATTTTTTATTTTTGGCCGCATCTCAACCATGAACATTATATAATCTAGTATAGGTGATAGTGAGAAAATGGACAAACTGGCCCCTTTGTCACGTAACAGGCTAGACTGCGTGAAAAATGTAGAATTTACCGTCGTTCGGCGGAGCCCGCGCACCCTCCGTTCCCAAGCATGCTTTGTCCTTTCGCGCTACCGCGATTTGTCAAAATTCCGGGCGTAAGTATTCTAGCAGGATTTCAAAAAATGATCTCATCCGATCGATTCTAGCCGAACGAAACATAATTAACCAACCAATTACGCCACGACAGCTGGTTGTATTAATTTATTTTATGAAACGAAGTTGTTACAGTATATAAAAAAAAAAAAAAACTCCAATTTGCACAGTTAGTTTTCGAAACTTCGACAACGGTTTTTATTTTTCAAATGTTACTATAACTCGTACAGGGGAGAGTGTAAATGTCTAAATAAATTTGTAATTTGTTATAAATGTAGAAATTTTAAATGTAACCATTTCCGGTAAGAATTGGAACTTTTTAGTTTTCGCGGGTAACATCGAAAAGCACAGAATCTACGGAGAAATCATAAAAATTTTACATAAATATATTTAAGATTTACAAAAATTTTAACAAAATGATATTTACTCACTTCAATATAATAAACCCCTTTGGTTTTTGTGTATGAAGTTTCGTTTCAATTATGTAACATTTTTTAATACGGTCGAATCCAGTGAGGCATTTTTTGTGGGGGGCGATTACATAATTACTTAGTAATATATTCTACGGTAGGCAGTAGATTTGAGATATGCGTTGTTTCATAAAGGAAATCAAATAGCGACCAACTTTTTAGAAATTTAAAAATGTCTTAACATAACTATTACGGTTTGTAATGTAACATTTGTTTTATTTTTGGAGGTGAAAAATAAAACGAAATTATAAAATTCTAGCTAAAATGGTAGTTTACAATTTGAATAGTACGAAAGATAGTATTTTCGTTAGACTTTACTTCTTTTTTACTTTTGTTGGTAATCCGATCTGAATTCTCTTTGTTCGTGAGCTAGTTTAAATATATATATATATATATTTCTCATTGAACTATTTCTAATTAAAATTGCAAAATAAAAATTAAAAATAAATAAAAAAAGACAAAAGATCGATATGACAGTTACGTTTAAAACAGAATAAAAAATGTAACATTAATAGTTTTACTAGAAAACAGTATTAAATATTAATTATAATAAAATCCGTATGTTGTAACATTTATACAAATCTTGTATAGTATAAATTAAGTTTCTCTGTTATAACAAATTTTTTCATAGAAGCTTTGGTTCTTTTCGGGTCGGGGGTGTTCCCTATCCCTCCCCCCGTGGATCCGCCATTGCATTTTTAAAATATTCTTTTAGATAATTCCTTCGTGTACCGTGCAAAAAACAAAACAGAGACCATCGATTGAATAATAATTCTGTGGTTTAATATCACTTCATTTTAATAGTAATAAAGTTTTTTACCTTTCGCAGTCAAGACTAAAATGCTCAGAAATATATATATATATATATATATATATATTAATTACAACGTAATTCTTAGGCTACTCCCCATTCCAAAAAATGTCCCAAATTTATGTAACGCAGAATGTCCCAAAAAAAGATTCCAAAAAATGTCCCAATTTTATGTAACGTTTGTTATATTTTATAGGATTTTTGTTATTGTTATTTAAAAAATGTCACAATTTTACGTAACGAAATATGTAACGAAAAATGTAATGAAACAATATCTTAATTTTATATAATGAAAGTTAAATGTTAGGATAGGCTTTTTGTGATTATGTTTTGTTTTTCTTTTTGTGTTGCTGCCAGTAAGAATTACGTTGTAAATTTTGATCATTTTATAAAAAGTATAGAAGAGAAAGAGACATAAATGGAAGCAAGAGGGGTCAAGGGGCATAGCGCCTTGCGAGGCCAAAATGGCCGAGTTTATATATATATATATATATATATATATATATATATATATATATATATATTCGACATGGTCGTTCCAAACACGGACATATTTCCGCAAATTTAACTGCCTTGTCCACCCATACGTATTAGTTAATGTGTCCAAAAGTGGTTTTTATGCAAAAAATATTATATCAAAGTGTTCGTGCGACCCCCCCCCCCCCTCTCGAGGGAGGACTAAAAGAGCCTTTCGTGGTAAGCACGGATACAATTAATCGCAATGCTCCACTAATCCTTGTAACGGAGGGACGCCATCAGCGAAAAATGTAATAGAGATGACAGTATTTTTTACGGAATTCTTCTGTACAACACATTTTGGCCCCATTCTTCCGGACCCCTTCGAATATATTCGTTTCAATTTTTAGGCGCAGCTATCATCAACCGTGTCAACAGAAATATCTTCAGACTCGTTTGCAAAACGTTTAAGCCATGATGCCCTCCTCCCCCCGTATGCATGAAGCGCGACACCTTTGCCGATCATATATATTTCAATGTTTTAAAAAAACCAAAAACAGAAATAAACGTGCGAATTCCGTTTTGCGTTTGTGCGCGCGGTAAATTTACATTTAAATTGTTTATTTATATATATATATGGGGTAGGCTTGCAGAGGGGGATGAAGTGATAAAAATAGCTCTGTACATTTTTTATTACAATCAATCAGAAATAAAACGGCACCAATTCCCTGAACGTTTCTCATATGGCGGGAAAAGTTTACATGTACGCGCCTGCGACATAAATATGCACACGCGTTAGAAGCTGATGCCTGCTCGCTCGTCAGTTTGACGAATTGATCTGTTTTCACTGGCGCCGCATACATTACCACTTTTTAATGAAGAGAAGAACTTTGAAAAGTTTTTATTATTCTTCTGTTGGCCCGGCGACGACCGCGGACAGTTCTTGCCTCGAAACTTTCCAGCCGATTCCTAGATCTTTATTGTCGTCATTTCATTCTTTATTATACTGCTGGCTGAAAAAGTAGATTTTCACTTTTATGTTCGGCCGATCGCCGCAAGATAGAGTAGAAAAGACAGAAGAAGAAAATACAAAAGAAGAAACGACCGGTCAATTGTCGGCTGATTTTTTAAAGCAGGCGGCATCCGGCAGAATCGTTTCTATGTACAATTTTTACCTTTCCTCCGGGGGGAGAAGATTAGGCGGTCGAAGAAAATTTGTGAGAATTGCACTTTCTGAGCGTTTACCAGAAATTTGCGTATGTGCTGGCTTCATTATGCTGTTTCGCGCCAATCGACATTGCGATAAGATCACGCTCCTTCTGCAAATGTCGTCAATTCTTATTTGCCGACTCATACGAAATTATTTTCGGTTGTTCGTCTCTGAAACAAGTGTTGCGAAATCATTCGGAAAATCTAACGCATTTACCCAGTGCATTTCTTAAGTCTACCTCATCTCAAGATAGCACCGGTCGAGGCTAATTACATACGCTTAAACAATAACTCCTTGTTGCCAAATATATGGGAATATCATCGTGGTAATGAAAGTCTCACTTTCCGTCTCCGGAATCTCTGTCAATTGAACGTGATTTCCTATGAGTATGTGTATCGCGATTGAGCGCCAGGCAGTGTCGCATGTAGCGCAAACTTTTTTGGAAACTATAAACACGACAATCGAGCTTCTCTTCTGTCGATTTTTCGCATAAAAAGTACTCTATTCCAGATTGACTCGGTCACGTCGCATCGCGATTAAAAATATATTTAAGGGGGGGGCAATTTCGTTTCCTCTATCGACCGCTAAGCAATCTGACTATCAATTGCTCGGTCCGTTATCAGGTTGTTTTTGTCAAATGATGCCGATTAAATACATGTACTGTGATTGGTTTTCTTTTTGCAGAGTCTATTGCGATATATTTTATCCTCAATTTCTGACAAAATAAATTTCTAATCATTTCTGATGCTAAAAGTGAAACAATATCATCTTTATTTCCTTATCGTTCCTACGATCCGGTGTCACTCTTCGTAATTGTTCAACTGACACTGTAACACCTTTTCCAACCTTACCGTACACTCAGATTAATTTCCTTTCGAATGTTCCAACTCGATGTTGGTGTACAAGGAAAGGCAGTCTGTCTCGAGCTGCAGCTGTCACATACTCTATTCATTCGAAAATTCACTACCGATTAATATTTAAAAAGTTCCATTTTCGGTTTGGTCAGACTCTCCTCCTTTTCTAATCGACTTTCTTTTTATTTATTCGACCACTCGCTCTTTCTTCTTCCACCTTATTACATAACTTTCCTCGCTTATGGCACCACATTTTTTGTCATTTTTTATTCGGCTGAGTTTTAATAATAGTCTCCTTTCCGTGCTATCGTTTTTCCCCCAACAGAGTGTGTCCTGAATGTCTTCTCTATCTCTCCTTGATGAGATAATCAGGAATGCATTTCTGATCATAACCCTTTCGAATGTTCTACTCTATTATTATTATTATTATTATTTGTGCATATTGTTAATACTTTTAAAATACCCGCGCACTTATACACAAAATAATAATTACTATAATTCAAAATTAATTAAATATTGCCGACTAGTTTCCGATAACAGAGATCCATAATCATGGCTTTATAAATTGGTAAAGTTACCGAATCTCCCTCTTATTTTATGAATTTCCTACGCCATTTCCATTATGTTCCTTATGTTTTTCATTTAACACGCCCCCTTCTAAGTTTTGCTTCTTCATTCTGATCTCGAAACTGATGGTGTCAGGTCTTTATCGATTTTTCGTTATATTTTAAATTTAAATTGGCACACTACGAGCGAATCATGTTAATAAAGAAAATATGTACGTAAAAGCTTCTTTTTTTTTTCAACATAACCAAGAAGTCATTTTTTCGAAATGCATCGGGGTGTGTATGTAATTATTAAAAAATTATTTTATACGTTTTTATGTGTATTTATTAGAGTCATTCGGAATAATAATGGGTAATTTAAAGTTTGATATTAATTATGTAAACATAAAAAACTGGTTTTGAAATATGTTGAGAATAAATCCGCAAAAGGAAAAGAAATAATGAACTGTAAAATGTGAGTGCTATCATAAAAAGAGATCGGACATGGAAAGTGACGATTTTAAGCCGATAGGGTTATGAAGGAAACGTTTAATGTTAACTGTCAAGAAAAAAAAAAGAGATTAGTGGGGTTTAATGAGAAAGAATTAGCAGAAAATTCTCGCGTGCCTAATATGACACGTAAAATTAAAGCGTATTATAGACGTCGGCTATGTCTAGTAATTAATTTTGAAATGCAAAAGTCATACTGAGTAGTCGTCTAGAAGCGATGACCGATTATGAGGTTTTATAATACTAGGCTGCCTAGCGTGTTATATGCGATTATTAATGGTGTAAATTAAAGTAACATGTACGGTACAGTAAGATTGTAGCACATTAGAAATGTTGATGAACTTGTTTTTATGTAGTTTTAATCTAGATACGTAATTACACACGTTTTTGTATAGTGATTATTTTTTGAAATACTTTTACAGCGCGAAGACTTTAGAATACAATTGTAGCTTTTGATACTTGTTAAGTAGTACCAATTTAATAACAAGTTTGTCCAGGCTGCAAAAGGGTTTTATAACTTTTTAAATATGTTTTTTTTTTGCGTTAACCATTCGTCTTCGGTATAAACCACGTACAAGTTATCCGCAGCCAACTTTTTTTTTCTTTTTTTTTTGTCTGCGTCAAATATGAACATTACAATCCCATATAAGTGAAATTTTAGGAAATTATGCGATTGTTCTACTCATACGAAACAACTATGGTATCTTTTTTTTTTTTTTTTTTTTTTTTGAGGATCGCCAGACGAGGGCACTATACAGCATTAGAACGAAACATCGCTGCTTAACCAACTGCGCCACACGCAGTAACCATTTCGCAGTCAACATTTCAATAGTATTTACATCATCAGACCAAAACAAAAACTCTACTAAGGTTACGAATACCCAAACACTATATATATATATATAAGCCTAAGGACAACAGATAATTTGATATAGGTCAACCAAACCATCTTTCAGCTTCACAATTACGGACTTCCTGTCTCTCCTGTTGAAGTTTAAATACTTTTTAATTTTGACTGCTTCTCTTATTAGACGTTTGTTCACATTTTAAATGATAACGTTATAGCTGTAATTAATTTTTCATTTAATCTTTATGTTCGGACATCGCGGGTTTTTTCTACAATTATGTTTCGTGTTCCGTATACGGGGCCTCCGGTTTGTCCCCTACGTAGGTTTCAGCACACGAGGATATACTGCAGTAGTATGACTTCGTTTATGCTTTTTTAGAAATTCTTTATTTTTCCATAAGTTTCAAACATCCGATTATTTTATTGCGCTTATACGATACGTACGCGTTATCTTTTTTAGCCGTAGGACTTCTCTGAGCAGGCATCTCAAACCGGCTGCTAAACATCATCTTGCTTCTCGTTAACCGCGTTACTTCTTAGGGTGGTTCTTTTTTTTTTTTGAATTTTCTGTAATTAGGCCGGCCTCGTGGTGATAGAACATCTTGTGAATGGAGCTTGTTAGCGAATTTCAACGCGAACAGCGAAGCACTAAAAGTGTCGGCCTGAGGAGCGTCCAGTAGCTGAGAAAGAAAAAAGAAGATACGCCTTCATACGTGTATTAGCAGCACGCTTTCTCTTAATACGTGCCAATGGGACTAATTCAAATATATACAGGAGAGAGAGAGAGAGAGAGTATACGTAGGCGTTTCGCTGTTAAAAGCTTAGGGAAAAAGCGGCTCCAGCGGAACTAAGAACTGGAGTATAACGTATTATGCAGCGGCGGTGCGGTAAGAACACGGTTTATCAGGATGTTATCTGTTAAAGAAAAGACGGGGTTTCTTCGCCGCGGCCTACAGGGTAGCAGCGGGCAGACGGGGAAATCGAATGCCGAATTCGGAACGTGAGTTAATTAAGTAACGAACAAGAGTAGCGCACAAATGGGGCGAAGGGGCCACTGTCCAGCGGTGGCCGGGTTAGTTTGAAAGGCAAATAATTAGTTGTAGGTCGGCTGACTTTTGCCGCTAGTGCTGTAGCGTGGCGGCGGCGGCGGTGCTGACCGTACAAAGGTGATGTGATCAAGTTAAAGGCTAGAGCCGAACTTTCAATTGTCTATTATAATGGCTGGCGCGAAGCAAGAGCGCACAGAATGAACGGACGCACTGGGAAGAAGAGTTGCCGGACGACTCGCCGATAGAGTCACACATAGGAAGTGAGCGGAAACGCTGCTCTCGGTTTGGCGCGATGTTGCTGAAATGTGTTTGTTTCTGGCCAGCAGTGTGATGAAACACTTGGCCACCGTTGCAGTGTGCTTTGGCCACGGCTCGCACAGTCGATGACCAACACCGTATGCAGAGGAAGGGCGGTCGTCGGCGACAAATAGTTAACAAGAAAGAAAGCTACTGAAATAAAGAATGAAGATGGACGATGCTTTCGCAAAAGCTGCCGCCAACTTGGAACTAATTCAATTTGAATTTTTCGTTGGCCCGTACGCTACACTCCTTTTCATTCTAAAAGCTTCAACCCGATCCGGCCTCTTCAGCTTCCTCTAATTCTCCTATATACTAATATCCTCCGCCTGGTCGTTGCCGCATCCCCTTATCTTAATTTTCTATACAAACACACCTAAAATCTGTTTACCATCATCCGCTTTTACCTTCTCGTTCCATATTCATCATTGAGAGCTTAAACTTTTGCAAAAAAGAAAAAAAAAAAAGACGACGGGACACAAACAAACATTTATCAACAAAAAAACAAATAACATCGCGCGTACCATATCTATCGTGTTACGATAGGGTATGTTCGAAATTTTCCGGCCGATGCTTTCTGATACGAATCAATTGTCGCGAACTTGCTGCTATATTTTTTACTCGCCGCAATGAGATTGTACGTTTCTATAGGAAACCATCTCCTGTTCCTGTTTGTCAAAACGGCTTTTAGTTCGAAGCCACATTTCGAGAGAGACCTACGGTGTTTAATGTTATCAGAATCCCGTTTTTTCTCGTCATGTAGGGCAAGCGCCTCTATTCTTTCGACGTGTAATGTGAAAGAAAATTCGACGATTCTTCAAACCACGTTCATATACATATATTTTCCCTGTTATATTTTTCATTGCTTCGAGAAGACATAATTTTACGTTAAAACTAAAAATCGCGATATTAAATGTAAAGATGTAAATCCATAACCGGTTTTTGTTAAAATTTATAATCGTATTTAATAAGTAAAATAAATGCGAGATCGATATTATTTACATCATGTACTCTGAAAAATATTTATATATATATTTTTTTTATCTTAAAGAGTGTGTGGACCGCAGTTCGAAGTGAATCACGCAAGACCATTACGTGTACACAAGTGTGTGTGTTTGTGTGTGTGTGTGTGCGCGCGCGCGGTTATAAGAGTGAAATGACGTGTGATTGACATTGCCCGCTATTACTTATTATACACATTATTTTCATTTAAAAGCATTTTTATATATGTTCTTAAGAATCTGCATGCACACTGCACACTGAACGAAATTAAAAGGTTATACCAAGCCGCGCAATATATATATGCAAGTACGGTAAAAAATCGGTAGGTAGTTAGAATCGGGGTAAGGCTTCCTTTTTTTTTCTTTCATTGAATTACCGTTTTTAACTACTAAGCTGGTTATCACAGTGAGAGCTGCCCAGGCTACTTAAAGACCGGGTCCAACAGTCCGCCATCCTGAATATACTTCTTCAAAGTGTGTTATTACACGATGATTATTTGTTGTTTAATATTTTTGCTAACGATATGAAAGTGCTCGGGCGGACTGCATTAAAACTGCCGCATTTAATTATGATGTACTGACGGATATTTAAATTCAGCACGGTGTTGTGTCATTTTTCGATTGCATTTCAGATAGTACATTGGTAATAATAGAACTCTACTCGAAAAACCTTATTACCGGCATCTATCTGCATATTCGTTTTGGGAGTGTGTATAAGTTTTCGATGCTCTGTTATACGTTTATGCTGAAGAAATCTCTCGCATTCCACATTCGATATTCCTAACACCCGGCGGCGCTAGACGGATAGTTTTTTTTTTTTTAACGGACCATTGAAAAAATGCTACTTGAGTCATCGAACTCGTTACATTAATACGAAAGCCGTTGAAATCGGCGAAGAAAACTTTATGAAAACTAGTGTAATGTGTCAACGAACTGTAGTAGGCGGGCGAGACTGACGAAGTAATAAAGACCGTATGAAATCTAGAGGCCAAGAATGATGTATCGGTTGATATCGCGTGTGAGACTATAAAGATGAGGAAAATTAAGAATAAGAGGAAAAGGGAAAGCGTCTAATTATTCTTTCTAGCTTCGCGCTAAAAATTAGAACGTATCGAAAGAACTAAAAAAGTAGAAGAAAATCTGCAATGATGATTCTTTATGAAATTTCGTATATTCATAGGACTTTCGTTTCTTTATAGCTCTAATAATATATAATTCTTGATCTTTCGGAGCCGATTTATCTTGAACCGACAGAGTGAACATCGATGTTCCTGAAACTCGTATTACTCTTTACATTATTATCTTTAATCGCCGAGTTAATTAAGAAAGTAGTGAATATTAATTTCGCACTCAAAACCACCGTGCGTCAGTAGAATCTCCGCTCTAGCGTTGTCGAATTTCTTACGGCTGCTGCAGCCGACCTTCATGACCGGTCCTTCAAAAAGGAAAATTTCATTGCCACGAGATAAGTTTCAGCGTTGCGTTTTTAATTCGGCTAATTTGACTTTTTGCGCGCTGCGCGCGAGTTATTTGCGAACAACTGAAAATATAAAACTTTTCTCAGAGAGCAGCAGCCAAATTCGGAAGTTGAGGAAGCATCGATGTGGCGGCTGGAGGCGCGGTGGGTGACTAAGGAACCGGGAAGAAGAAAAATTGGCATCTGCGGACGGAGCGGCAAGTGCGGGTCGAGTTTCGCCATGCGAAGAAAAATATTAATTAATTTTATTAACGCGCTTTCTGCTTCCATTATAGAACTGCGTTATCGGCTCTCTGGGCCGTCTGTCTCGTTCTGTTCGCTGCGGAAGCCGTCTTGCTCTCGTTAATAATAAATATAAATCAGCGTTTAAGTCGATACTTCTGAACGGAACGACCCCAGGCAAGTTTCCTCCGAGTCGCTGAATTTCCCCCCCCCCCACGTGCCCCGCACCACGCACAACCCTTCCGCTTTCGTCGCCGTTCTCTGTTGCCGCTCGGGAACCGTTTTCGGTATCCGGTGTTATAACGCTAATAATGAAACGCTATTATCACTATCGAGACTCCGCGAGAAGAGCAGCGGTACGTAGCCAGTCAGCATCTCTACTTCTTCTTTTCCTTATCACTAGTTCAACTTCGTTTGCCGCTTGCCGCCATTTTATTTCGCAGCGAAAGAGTGTTATCTTTCGGCTTAGTAATACGAAAAATTCGCGCGAACATGTTAACTGGCAGCCGGAGTGCTCTGCATAGCCACCACAATCGGCACGAGCTAAATCTTTGCGCAACACCGGCTTCTTCTCGCACACTCGTCAACACCGGCACTGATTTGTCATCTCCGAAAGAAGAAGATATTACCGTCCTCTGAATCAACGATGTACTACTTCTTCTACGACTGGCTGACGGCTACTTTTTCTGTTATCCTTTTTTGTATATTTCTGTAATATTCTACTGTGTGTCACCTCGAGTGGTTTTTTTTTTCTTTTTTTTTTTTGGTTTCTTTTTCTTTGTTTTTGTATATTATTTTCTGCTCCAAACAAGTTATCTATGGGGAGGTATTGTAGAAATTTATGGGACTGATAAATATATATATATATATTGGTTATATTGAAGTGAAACATTGTTTTTTGTGAGATCTTAATGAAAACGCGAATTGCACAGCCAAACAGGTTGTTTCTATAAAAGCATCGCGCGGAAGTTTATGTAATTCTCTTTCTCCGTTAAAATCAAAAATCTTGAAATTAATTTTTTTTGGACAATTTTATCTCGAAAAACCGCATAAGTGTAAAATTATGCACTATAGAATAACCGGACGATAAGTTTAGTTACAAAGTTCAAACTACGCTCGAAACCATTGGTGGCTGGTCCAAAAGAGATCGACCGCGCGAAACCCGGAAAAAAAAGATGTAGACGAACCCAAAAAAAACGGCTTTTTAAAAAAAAGAAAAATTAAATATTTCCATTTACGTAAAAAATAAAAATATTACACTTTTTCTGTCTTTTTTTTTTTTTTTTTTTTTACTTATAAAACTATGTTTTTATGACGCTGCATGATATTATATATAGTATAATCGTACGGTTCGGAGTAATATATGTATAGATTTAAATATCGACGGAAATTCTGCATTTTTAAATTATTTTCTTAGCTCCATTTCAATTTGAAGAAAATTAATACAAGATAATTAATTAATTAAACCTTTAATACTTGTTGCTCTTCATTTAAAATGTTAGTTATATATCAACAATTCCACGTTAAAAAAGTAGAGTTTACAAAATTTTGTTGAGGGGAATATATGCGCCTAATATTAATACACATCTTCACTTAAAACGACATAACTTCAAGGTCAGTAGCCGCATACTGATGAAACTTTGCACGTTTGTTTACGAAGGTTCACGCCACAACTCCCCAAAGTTTCAAAGAGATAATAACGCCAGTAGTACCGATTTTATAAACTCAGTCCGGAAACTATCGGGACGCACTGTGTACATATACTATATATGTATAGGTGTGTGTATACGCATCAAAATATTCATATAATATATTGTTTCAATAAAACCGTTGAAATACTAAAAAAATTGAACATTAAATGGTATAAAGCTTTTAACGTAAGTGTAATATTTTTGATGCAATGTTGTTTGATATATTATTAAGTAAAGGAAGAAGAACCTAGTTTGCTTAGTCAATTTTAAAATCGTAAAGGAATCCTTAGCACTCATCTTCCTACAGGCCAAATTAAATGTAATATCCGAAGCATTATTTGTGAAATATTAGTGAAAGGTCGAAAAAAATCACATAATAAATTAATTCGTAATTTTTAAATATTCGACGATCCATTCGAATTACCTGAGATCGTCGTGTATTATTTCAAAGGCATCACACTATTTCTAAGTTATTTTCCTGAATGTTACGTAACACCAGTAGCATATAAATTAAAATTAACCTTAATAAACACTTCTGGATTCATATCCACCGAATAGATATATAGATTTGATTCGTATTTTGGAAGTGAACTAGTTCTTGTTGAATTAACTGTTACGGTTACTTTTACGGATGTATCAGCAACCTATGATGGGGGCGATATACACGCTCTCAAACATTAACAAAATTTGTAACTTGTGAAAAAAGTTGAATCTGTATCAAATGTGTGAAAATTAACAAATTTCATAACTCTGTCGGGTGTTTGAGATTGATTCTCAATTGTTTGCTTACATTGAAACATGCCCCACGTATAATAATGCAACATCATGGGTAAACCCAGACGATGATGATTGTAGTCTATAATCGGTAAAAAAATCTAAGGTCAGCCCGCAAACGCGTTTAATTTACTTAATAAACCTACCTATATTGAAATGTACCAACCCGTTTAGAACTGCATAATGTCGAAAGCGCTCTCTCCGAATAGTAGCCGGAGGATTTTTGTTTTTCTTTATATAATTTTGAGTTCAACGTTTGCTGGTTCCCGACATAATTACACGGTTTATTCATAATTTGACCAAAAAAACTTACAAAATTATTATACTTAACAACTACATTCTATATAAATTCTATTTTCTAAATTTAGTAAATATACACATACCATGTCTTAAAGTACCGATGAGAATTTATACAAAAGTATGATATATTAAGGACTAAATAAAGGATGTTATTATTGTATTTTTCATTTTATTTGTTTTTCTGTTTGTTTACTTTTCACCTTTTATTACCTATTCTTAAAACCCGTCTTTTCCTACCATCAGGCGTATTTTTATTTTGTTCTGCCACACACATATTCAAACTTCCTTCGTGTCTGAATTCATTCGGTATCATTCATTTTATCGTAACTTTTTTAACAATTTTATTGTTAACACCTCTAAAGTCCTTCATCATCATTTTCTCCTCGACCATTATTCCGTTGGTGGGGTGGGCCACTTATTTTCGTACATTGTAGTTACAACAAGGCCTTGTCCACGGGGTGGGTTTTGGGGGTTAAACCCCCCCATGTGAACTGAAATAGCTTAGGTACTTCATTAATATTTTATACAAAATTTTTTGTTACGAGTATAATCAATAACATATGTCATTTTTATTAATGTTCATATACGGGGTAATTCATTTATTTAAATTATTAATATATAAATCAAAATGATGGAAATTATTAATAGCATGAATATTAGTGAAAAATGTATTTTTATTTATAAAATAAATATGCGAAGAAAATTTTCAACCCCCCCCCCCTTTCCGAAATTCTGGGCACGGGCCTGAGTTACAACACTATGCGGTATAATTTTTCGTAGTTTCTGGTCTTGTAATTTTTTTCCCTTATTAGTTCCTTCTCCTGTTTTATACCTGACAGTGTAATACCGTGATGTGAATAATAATCGTATTCCTAATTGCTTTTCGGTAAACGACGAAATAAAAGTAAAACAAAAACGTCGTTTCCTCTAAAGAAATTGTTCATTTAATAGAATCGTCTAGGAGATTAATTTCTAGACCCTACGAAAAACAATCGATCCTTTTGATTTTTCATCGAAATCAATGACTTCCCAATTATGTAAGAATTACTCGTTTATTTAAGGAGAGATAAGATAAAATAAGCCAGCCGGGGTACAGCGTAGTTGGCTATTTCGTTTCGAATAGGACCTCCTGTTATATTCTATAAGGAATTTAATTTGCGTCATAGTTGACAAGCCCCAAATGAAAAAGATTTATGTCGTAACGAGTTCATTTTTTTTAATATCTACATCTTATCAAAAGTTTTGCACGGTGCATCGAATATTCAAGATAGTAATTCAAAACGTATTTAAGATCGCATCTTTTCAAAGATCGCATCTTCGGAAATCTACCTGTTCACTCCTGTCGAACAATTCGCAACCTTGCCCCCCTGCATTGCGTACACACTGTTGTTGGGGGCGGAAAACTGAAAACCGGAAGCCGGTTTTAATTATTTCAAATTATTTAAACTCGTAGCGTGCACAGGTAAAATTGGCATGGGAAAATAATTAAAGCGATAATAATGGGAAAGAACAAAGAAAGAACCGGTCGCTAGCCGTGCTAGTAGGGGAAAATCGTAAATATGAGCTCGTCCTGAACGATATCATGTTAAGTAGGTTTTCGGGTAAAAAAGGAAAAAAGGATAAAGGGTAGCAGCGAAGAAGAAGATAAGGCAAGCAACGGTTTTTATAGAGTCTTAATAGGTTTTAACTTTTTTTCATTAACCCTATATATCCGTTCTTGCCTTTCTAGATTGTCTGGGACCGGAAGGCGGTGCTAGCAAAACGCGATAATAAACAAACGCCGAGATGAACATGAAAGGAGGAAAGAAACGGCCACAGTTTAAAAATTGTTGTAAAAAATGAAAGCGAAAAGCAGGAAGAAGCAATTCATTATTAGTAATAATTATTATTAAAGGAAGCCGGCCGTTCGCTAAAGTGCTTGTAAAGTGTTGTGTATTCATCGTTTTTATCACCTTCTTGGCTGGTTTTTGTTAAGTATTTTTTCCTCCGTTTCCTCTTTTCCCTGCGCGCTGCGATGCGGCCGCCGACACCACGGGTCTTCTGTTCGAATGTTTTCAAAGGGTTAAAAGATATGCGCACCTCTTCCCTCGGAAGGTTAACGGTGTTGGCCTTTTTTACTTTTTATCCTCATTTTTAGTTTTTTAAATACACTTTTATCTTTTTGAACGACTCTGGAAAAGGGTCGAAGGAAACGCGAGGAAATCACTCCTCCGTTAAAAGGGCGCCTGGAAAAATGCCTCTGAAGAAATTTTCAAAGGATAACCAGTCGGTTAGAGAGCGTAAAAACTAATTTCGTCGTGCACTCTTACGTTATCCCGGTGCGCCGGCGAATATATATACGCGGCCGAGTAAATAAAAAGTTAAAAGCCAGTCGGAGCATTTTTTTCTAATTAAAATAAGAAAAAAGTACGTCTAATTTATTTTCGCCAACGCATTTATACGCTGTTCTGAAATCGACTAGTAAGCAACGTGAGCCGACGGCAGGACCAGCAGCGCTTTGATCAACTTGTTCTTTTGCGGCTGAATAGTTTCCTGCCCGGAATTTTGGCACTGTCCATCATTTTCTCCCCCCCCCCCCCCCGGAGGTTAATGTAAGAAACAAGCGAGGTTTCGGTCATTTCAAGAATTACAACTAGAGCTGTGCAAACCAACTTAGCTTGAGCAATTGTGGCCATCCGCGGAATACATCTGTGTGTTGACTTAATCGTCACTCTTAAAGACGTTCGCTGCATGTGCAACTATGGAAATTTGTCAAGGATGTTCTCTCTGTGCGTTCGGGGAGTACCATTACGCAGCCTAGGATTACCTAAAATTTCGGGAGGGGTTACGAAAATATTTTTATAAATATTTTTATATACATATATATATATATACGTGGCTGACGATACTGCACTACTGCCGGAAAATGTAACAGACCTACAAAGACTACTGGACATAGTTGCGGTAGAAAGCAGGAAGAAAGGAGTCAGTATAAATACTAAAAAAACAAAATTTATGGTAGTTGCAAGACAGCGTAATCTAAATGAAAAATTACACATTTTGGATAGCGAAGAAATTGAACAAACGGAAAAATATAAAATATTTAGGTAGCCGGATAACACAAAGTAATGATTCTGATATGGAAATACGTACTTGTATAGAGATGGCCAGAAACACATTTATGAAATTAAAAAACACCCTTTGCGATAGGAAAACAAGATATCGCAATATTACGTGTGGTCAGTGCTACTGAATGGAAGCGAGACATGGACCATAAAGGAAAATATAAGGAAGCGTATATCATCATTCGAGATGTGGTGCTCCAGAAGAATGTGGAAAATACCGTGGACGAAAAAGTTAAAAAATGAGAAAGTACTGGAACTAATGGGAACTGTCCGAGAATATTAATGACAATGGTAAAAAGAAGGAAGATCAACTTTATCGGACACTTCAAGTGAGGTGAAAAATACAATGCCAACAATAATAATGGGCATGATGGAAGGAAGAAGAAAGACCGCTTGGATAGATAATATAAAAACAATGGACCGGAATTAAGAGAACAGAAGATCTAGTCAGAATAGCAAAAGACCAGAATTTATTACATCAGATAATCCAATCCATACATGATGATTAAGCAATACCCGAATCGGGTGGCACGAGAAAAAGAAGATACGTGTGCGTGTGTGTGTTATCATGAAATATATTTATTTATAAATAGTACATTAAAGGCTTGCAGTAAATTACTGTACATGCAATATTTGAACACTAGAATAAGAACAAATAAAAAATAGTCGTGTCCATATAGAATTCATAAAAATTTGAATTTTCTTTTCTTTTGTTAAAAATTAAAAAAAAAAAAAAAAATTTTTCTGAATTTCGGTCCATTTAATCCAAGCAGTTATTATTTCCCAGACATTTCGGGGGAGTAAACCCTAAAAACTGCCTCTCAGATACGGCTCTGTAAATATATTCATAGTCGGAAAGGGGACGAAACCAACTGCTCGAGTAGTGGAGTAAACGTGCGAAAAGACTTTGCTTCTTGCTCTAAGATACTATAATATTATTCGGGTTCTGCGTTTCCGTGTTGTGATTTTTTAATTTTTCCATTTGAAAACGGGCTTTGCCTGAAGAAAACGTTTCTAAGGATAAATATACTTCTCTGTTTATCGCACCTGTTTGCCCGATTTCGAATAATTCTAACTTCCTCAACGGAAATAACTGAGAATTTCTTATTACCGGCAGCGTGAAGATAGTCTCGTTAACATTGACATTTTTAAGGGAAAAGGTTTTGGGGGTTTGCCCCCTCCCCAGCTCACGCAAAAACCCGAATATTAGCCGAAGACACTAACGTAGTGTATAAGTAGGCTATTTTACTCTTGAATTGGATTTAAAACAGTTCGAATATTTTTTATATGTTTATTTAGGTTATTTGAATGTTCAAGTTTATTTGTCAAAAGTTATAATTATATATTATATTGTATATTATATTGATTATATTGTATATTATTTTGTCTCTAATCCTCTGAATAATGATAAGAAATAGCTGAAAGCTTTAAAAAAGCCTTGGATCCCATCGGGGATACTTTCAAGTTCCCAGTCACTGGTAAGAGGAATTTTTCTTTTCGACGTCGTTGGACTACGAAATACGCATGGCTTGTATTCAAACGTCATGCAGGGAACACTTTGCAAACTATGTGTTTTACCAGGTACAGCGCAAGGCGGACATGGTTATCAAGATTTTGGAGCCTTTGTTAATAAGTCATTTACTAATTGGAAAAACGCTGTAGAGAACTTTTATCACCACGCAAATAAAAAATATCGCAAATTTGCTTTAGAGCCAGCAAAAAACTTTATAAAGTTCGCACAAGGCGAATATACTGATGTTGAGGAATCCATGAAAACCTGGAAGGTCGTAAAATTGCTGAAGATATCCGCGAGAAATTAAAAGGCTATTTTGTAGAAACAGTTCTTTTGTGCGGAAGATAGAAAATGACCTTAACAGGAAGCTACGATTATGGAGAAGTTGGAGTTAACGGACCTGCTCACAATGAAGGAAATTTTCAAATACTTCTCCGTTTTCGTGCTCGATCTAGTGATGAGCACTTACTTACACAAATAGTCATTTACTTACATAAAGCATGCACAGTAGAGCTATATGTATACACTTTATCAGGAATTTAAAGTGACTGAACTATGCGGTAATGCTATTTAAGCGCAAGTATTCTTGTACTCTATTGGCCGATGAAACTCAATATATATCCACGCGAGAATAACTAGCGTTACATATTTACAATCTGTAGACTGTTCATTTGAAAAATCAGTTATCTGGGAGGATTTTCTTGCATTTATCTACGTAGAAGATGTTTCACCTTAAGCATTGGCAATGAAAATTATAACGCATCTCTTATCAACTTGGATATAGATAAATTCATAGGACAAGGCTTTGATAGCGCATATGCAGTACTGAGCGGCCGATTACGAGACGTGAGAACAATAATTGCAAGGAAATACCTGAGAGCGCAATCACCGTGTGGCTCATATTTTCAGCTCAGTTTTAGCGTATTCATGTGAGGTACCTATGATTCGTAACCGTATAGGGATTATAAAACTTATTTCGACAATCTTCACTTCAAGACAGATGTTTGAAGAAAACAGATTAACTCGTCTCATTCAGTGCTTATCTCTCTTTATGAGATGCCGTGAACCGAAAAGCATGCGGCTGCAGAACGGTTTGCACTAATGTTTTCTGTAATACGCGCAACACTTGAGGTTGTTCAAGAAGAAGTTCCTGGTAGGGATTTTACCATTCAAACGTACCGACTGCAAAAATAGCCAGTTTGTTGTGTCGCTAGTTGCATTGAGAACAATTTTTTTTTTATATACAACAAACCTTATCGATTTGACCAACACTTGCCGTTATGCAAAAAAAAAAAAACAACATAAAAACGGCTTTACAAAATATTCGAAATGAAAGTCAATTCTCAGTCCTTTTCGAGCAGACAGTAAAGCAGATTAGTTCAAATGACATAGCTATTCCACAAAAAAAAACAGATAGCAAACTCAGCGTAGTAATGTACCAGAAGAAACTGCCGAAATATATTTTACCCCTTTGTTGTTGACCATGTCACGATGTCGTCCGATTTAAACCGCATGAAAAAACAATCGAAGGGGTCTCAACGCTTCTACCTAAGAAAACGAGTAATGACTATAGCGCACAAGAAAAAAATGAAAAAAGTAACACAAACACTTCTTGAAGAAAATGAAGACACGATATTTCTAAGTGAACATAAGATATCGCACAATCACTGGAAATCTGCTACGTGGAAACCTGCCCCACTGCGGTAAAAGCTGTAATTGATCATTATGATGAACAGTTTTTCCCACTGTTAAAAAAAAAATTTTATCACCTTAGCCACACTTTCAGTGTTCACTGCAACTCCAGAAAGAGATCTTTTTCCAGTCTAAAACGGTTTATATCAGGAATCTTGAATGGGCGACGAGAAAAAAACACTGGTCTAACTGTTATGAGCGTTCACGATGACTCGGCGGTAAAACTGGATTCCAAAGAAATTATAAATAAGATGGCAAAAAAATGTAAACGACTCAATTTAAAATTTTAAATTACATTCTTAATTATAATAATATTATTGTTTAAAAATATAACCAATGAATGAAATAAGATTGTATTATTTAATATAATAAATAATAATAAAATAAATAATAATACAATAAATAATAATAACAATAGAACAACCTACTATTTTATTTTGCTTTAAAAAAAAGTTATGAAAATTTCAGATTTGAAATCGCTATTAAAAAGTTATAAATACGTCCGTGCGCATTCATATTAACGACAATTTCACTCCTACGCCGGTGACAATATGAAATAAGAAAAAAGTTAAGGAAACGAAATATATAACGTTTTTCTGTTACATTCTATTGCTAAACCGTAAATTGTTGTTTAATTTTCGGAGAATCAGTCGATCAAACTTTTCCGGTAGTGTTATAGAAGAACCACATCATGGGGGGGATAGAGTTCAGGGGTTATATTGCCAAGTTCGAAAGATCAATTTTTTTTACACGCATTCATATACATACACACACACACACACTTACACATATGTACAAGGAATGGACCAAAACAACTGCAACTACTCTAGTATGGACGTTATCTAGCGGGGGCAAAAAACCAGTGAAACATAAAGTTCATTCTTTTTCCGACAGCAGAACAAGCGTAGAACGCGCGCCATTATTACGAATCGAAATATAGCTAGTGTAGTTAGAGTTTCCCTTACAGACTAAGAAATTTCGTACAAAAACAGTTGTCTATTGTCTGATTCGTCGTCAGCATCCGCAGGCTTGAAGTATCGGCCGTTCTTCGCAATACACTTGCGCGCATCCTTTCGGGCCTCTTTTCGAAAATTGTTTTCCGGAATTACTCAGCTGGAATGACCTTGAAAGCGTCCTCGACAGTTCTTACGATCTGTTTGAAATCTATGGTTCCGCAGCATGCCTTTAAGGGTGGTCGGGGAGAGCCAAACATTGCATGATGCGAGGTATGGACTGTTTGAAGAGGAGCCTGAAGACGACAAATCAGACAATAGACAATTTTTTTACGTACGAAATTTCTTAGTCTGTAACGAAAACTCTAACTGCACTCCGTTTACGCAGCTCTGTATCCCGATTCGTATTGCTATAATGACGCTTGCTCTGTGTTTGTTCTGCCGTCGCAAAAAGAATGAACTTCGTGTTTTTCACCCGTTTTTTAAACGTCTATAGACTCCGTGTACATGTAGAGTAGTTTGCAGTTGTTTTGGACCATCTCCTTTTTGTACATATATGAAGAAAAAGTCGCTACTGAAGTGAAATTCCTCAGAATCATACTGCCGTAGATTAGAATAATACTACCGTCCGCGATAGATTATTGTCAATTGGTAATGAGCGTAAAACATAATAAATAGTACTTAATCTAAGGCTTTTCCTTCCAAGTGCAGTCGCGAAAAAAAGAGGACTTTAAAAGCATTCATTCAAGATCTATTGGCGTAAAAACGAAAATTGTCAGTATATTATCTCTTTGGGGAACAACATTAGCATGTCTGATATTAGAATTATGCAGCGATGCCAGACGTAAAATACTGAGAACAACAGCTAATGCGTACATGCGTAATGATAACCTACATTTCGGATCTAAATGTGCCGGAGGTGAGTAAAGTAATTAAAAATTATAGCGAGACTTGCGTAGGTTAGTAGGCTTAGTAGGCCACCCAAACCCATTTTGGAAGTTGATTTATTAGACTCAGACAACGACAATTATGGACTAAATCGTTGAACGAGATCTGAAACCCATAGCTTATTTTTTTTTTTAAAAAAAAAAACGGATTTTCCTCACCACCAGTTTGATTGACTGGTAAAGCAACGCGGAGTGTTTAAATTGAATGGCATCTCCCATCATGTCATAACCTACATTCCAATTGCGCTTATTGGATACATTAGCCAGGTCGCTATTTTTAAAAATATATACATATATTTATATATATTTGAACAAAAAAGAAACAAAAACATTAAAAATCTATCCACTTTTTTTTCTTCTTCAAGACATTAACTAGGAACGAACGTTAAAACTCTTTTTCGACACAATAAAATGTGCTCGGAGATACACACACACACACACACCCATTCGTATGCAGATTGTGGATAAAGGATTTCGATGATGGTGGTAGCACACAGGACATGTGGGTGGCGGATTTTAATTGAAATAGGCTGCTTTTAAAAAGGAAAATCGGGAAGAAACACGTTTGCGGCTACGAGCGGCTATAAATAAAACGGCTCGGTGTTCATATCGGTCTGCAGAAGGAAGAAAGGGTTGTGTTATAGAGAGAACTCTTAGTGACACATAACTGTGCAACACAACACTTGAACCGGCTTTTCTATTATGATAATATAAAGATTTGTAGAAGCAGATATAAATGAAATATATATGTGCGCGGCGCGCCGCCGGTTGAAATGAGCGAGAGGGGCAACCTGCACGCTAGTTGCTGGAAATTTTCGGCGCTCCAGCTCAACATGCTGGAAAAACCGAAAATTTCTGAGAATAACCGTTTTCCATGCCAGCATCTGTGGAATATTCTGTTCGCGTCGTCGTTGTCGTCGTCGTCATTCCGTCATTTTGTCTTTCTGTCATTTCGGCTTTAGGTCGGTTAACGAAGGTCCAGACGCGAGGAAGAGGGCTAAAGATTTACTTCCGGCAACACACAAGCAGGCGCCCGATGTACACATATCATCTTAAAGTGTCTGCTCGCACGGCGCTCGGCGGCTCTCTTATTCTTCGTTTGTTCTTTCTGCACGCAATCTGCGCGATGCTGCCGTCGCCTCCACTGATCCTTTTATTTATTATACATATAGCCCCGGCACAGGATGGGCACCGATGTCGCCGCCGCCGCCGCCGCGCCTTGATGCCTTTTCTATTGTCTATATTAACTTGATGCGAGTAATCTTTATTCCGGGCGCTTCACTATGAAACCGGCCCTCTCCGACCTCCGACGGCATTTTTCTTCTCTCCTTTCGTTTCTTATTTTTCTCTCTCGCTCGCTTCTGCGCGACCGCCGTACGTGTATAGTAATGTGTTTTCTTTAGCCGACTTCAATTGAAATTCGCACGCGAAAGTTGTTGAAAGTTCGCACCAGAAGCGGCCTTGTTCGTTATGTGCCGTATGCAAATTTCTGGGTGCGACGCGTGCTGCCTGCATTCTCACTTTGCGAGTTTTATTCTAAAACTAAACAAGTCGCCCGGGAAAAAGGGGAAAAACGAGATTACCGCTGGTATCGTCACTGGCACCGCCGCCGCCGTTTTCTTTATAGGCACGCATGCAGAACGGTTTCCCGAGCCCACAGCATCACCAGTACGCGCGAGAACAGGCCGCACTGCCAGGTGTTAGGACATCCACACGGATCATCCGTTCACTTCTCACTTTATTACCACTTGCTTCCTCCGGCATCCTTTAATTCGCACCTAAATAATGACGCTGAACGATGATAAAAATCTCTTTTTAAACTCCCCATCTCTATATCATCTCTGTATATACTCTAGCATATATAATATACACATATATAAATGTATGTATGTTTTAAAATTTTTAAACAATGATATGCCAGACCATGTGACGGCACACTTACTTTAAACTTTCTCTCGTTCTTTTTTTTCTTTTTTTGTACGTTTCAAACGGTTTTATAGAAAATCCTGTCACTATTTCAGATTTCAAATCAACTCAGAAAAGGTGGCAGATGTCCAAAATGCATCGTGCGCAATATACATATATACATGCATATATACATGCGTCGGCGAATTTAAATAATGTATACTGGATTTTGCAAGTCCGTCATCTGCGTGTGTTTCCTTTTTTAAGACTGCCGCTTGACCAGCGTGAAAAATAGCCGGAATAGCCATTGAATTTCAAAAACCGTCGGAGAGACCAATTTTTTTTTAAAAAAAAAAACCGTTAATAATATCAAAGTAGTCAACTTTTTCCCGGCAGTTGCTCGATGACTCGGAATGTGATGTTCTTAATCGCATAGTTCAAATTTCGGTCGCGCAATTAGTCGTTTTCTTTGATTACGGTCTACTTCAAAATGACGGGACAAAAGCTAATTACCAGAGCAAGGGGGATAGCGGAGAGCGCTGACGAGAATTTTATTTTATTTTTATGATTAATGTGTTTTCCATGTAGCGGAAAAAAGTATTACTAATTCAATTAGTCGCGGGAATGGAATTTCAAACGGGTGACGAAGGAAATTTAATTAAGTTGCCGCGAACTCGTTAGATGCTTCCGTTATTTATCTCTCCGTTGGTGGCCGCTCTCTCTCTGGAAAAAATCGTTAATTATTCGACAAATCGGCTTTATATCCTCTTGCAGAGTTGACGGTTCGCAGTTTATGGAGAAAAAATGTCACCACTACTACCGGTAGCATCTGGAAAAAGCGCATATCGCGTGCCGGAATTTCTTTTTTTCCAGAAGAAAATTCTGCATTTCTACAATTCTACAATTTTCTACATTATCCGATTTGAAGACACAGAAACACTTACTTTCGGAGTGCAGCTTTACCATAATAATAATAATAATCGTGCGCAGTCGTTCTCAGTCAAACGTTAGGAGCACTTTCATTTGCTTGACATTGTCCGGCAGAGTACCTCTATGCGAATCACAGCGTCAACTTATCGATGACTAGGCTAGAGTCGATTAAAGAAAATCGATGAGAAAATGGAGAAATAATATAAACCTTTTACATTTTTTTACCTTTTTTTACATTTTTTTACCTTTTTTTACGTTTTTTTACCTTTTTTTACATTTTTTTACCTTTTTTTACGTTTTTTACCTTTTTTTACGTTTTTTTACCTTTTTTTACATTTTTTTACCTTTTTTACATTTTTTTACATTTTTACTTATTAACTTGCGCAGCATTTGAACACGCCTACAAATCACATAAAACATAGCGTCGCAGCAATGTTTAGGAAAAAACTAAGTTATCGGGCATATTTCAGAGCGATTATTTACAGAAAACCAATTTCATAATAGTTGCCGCTAAATGTTATGCTCCCAATTTTCTTCCTAACATCGGACGTAACAAGAAATCCCGACGACGGAAGCAAGATTGACTTTCCCAACAGCAAGCTTGCTTTCTTACGGAGATAAAGCACAACATTGTTGTTCGACAACTCCGTTTTTTAGACCTTTCTAGAATTCATTTCGTAGCGATCAAACGAGACTCTACCGTACCGGATTACAATCATAACCTTCTACTTAACCTCGAGCCTTTCATGCACTGCTCCCTTTTGTTCTCTGCCCACTGATCCCTCTGCCCCAGTAAACCACTTGCCGCCACTCTGTGTCGTTCTTTTTTTTGTCCTAATTTATTTACTTATTTAATTTTTTTTTTTTTTATTATTAATCCAGCACAAGTGAAATTTTTGAAAAAGTGTCAATGTGTGGCAGCGGGATATTCTACCCGAACGGAACACAATTAACTAATCCACTACGCCGCGGCAGCTGACTTCTAACGCAATTTAATTTCTCTCGGGAATTAGTTTATTTCATGTCATTTAACAATCCGGTTGCGATAGTATTGTAATGTCCCCCCCGGTAATCACATACGCGACACTTTAAATAATTAAAATAAAAATTAGTAAAAGCGGAATGTGGAACAATCTTTAAAATGTAGTAAAAAGAAGCTCGGCGTGCGAAAGTAGTAAAAATAGTTTTGTGGCGACAAGTCTCTGAAAAAGGGTTAATTATTTCATTTTATTTTTTCCCCTTAATTCACCCGTGACTCTCTAGCGTTTCCGAAGCACTTGCGCGGGTTTTATTTAACGATGAAAAAGTAAGTGTATTCGCGCCGTCCCATTACAGATTTAAGTAAAAATATTGTATTCTATAATGAGACGATGAATGCCCGTTTTTTACTTTGAAAAAAAACCAAAAAACTTTCAATATAGAAGTTAGAAATAGATTATTAATTGTACTGATAAGTAAAATAGATAGATTAAGACTAGTAAATATTACACGATTACGTATATGTATAAGTTAATTTAAGATGGTAAAGTGTTCAATAGGATAATTCGTCGACAAGCGTTTTAGCTTGACGAAAGTCTTGTATGTAAAAAATAATAAATACATATTTTTCAAAAAAAAGAAACTAAAATTTCTAAACGATTTTATCTCTTCTCCTACACCGTTTTTGGTTCACCTTCCATAAGATCATCCGTTTTTGAATGTTAATTTTTGTAAAATGTAAAATGTTCATTCGGTTCTACGAGAAAGGTTTAGTAAAAAAAAATAAAATTAAAACGAAGAATATAAATTTCGAAATTGTAAGAGTTTTATTTTTCGGCGATTTACTAAGAAATTATTTGTAGGTAAGTTAAAAAAATAAAAACTGTTTTTAAGATCTCCTTTTTGTATTACCAGGAAATGGAAAACACTACTAGTTCAACTGTATGAAATCGCATTTATTATACATGCACTAAAACAGTACATAAAATTTTTTTTTTCTTTTTTTTTTTTCTTTTCTTCTTCTTATTATTATTATTATTATTATTATTATTACATTAAACGGTACAGGCGCCGGCTGCTCAAACGGGCCATATGCGCCCGGGGAACGGAAGGGATACTAAATTGAATTTAGGAGGTTAAGGGAATGAAGGAATTGGAACACACTGTGGATATGACACGGAGAATCAGCTAGGAGTTGTGATAAGGAAGGGGGGAGGTCATGCTGGGCTCTAAGTGCTATAAGAGAATGACAAGATGTTAGTAAATGGGGAATGGAAAGCTGGGTTCTTTGGCAAAAGGGACAAAGAGGGGGATCGGTGCGCTGTAGGAGATACGAAGGGGGCAGGCGGGAGTGGGAAATCCTAAGTCTGGTAAGAATAATATTTTTCTTCCTTGAACGGAATGGAAGGGGGATCTGAGATAGAGGATCAGGTTTAACAAGGAAAAGGTTTTTCTGTTGACTAGAACTCCATACTTGTTCCCGGGATTTAATTATAAGGGATTTCAAGAAGGATTTCATATCGCTGGTAGAAGAGAAGTACGAGGATATGGATTTTCTTTTCCTGATACAAACCTGTGACGTTAATAGCCGTTTTTTTTATGTTTTTTTTTCTAGACATTTTCAAAATCTGTTTTGCATACCTCTTTGCATTATTAGGTTTATTTTTTATTTGTTATTAAGTGATCAAATATTTACGGATTTTGCAAAAACTATATAAAGGGTCTAATCGGTTAAATGGGGTAAAAGTGCTTTTGAACCAAACTTTATGAAAAAATATATATACATCTGGGACATGAAAAAATTACCTGATGCTGAAAGTTTCAGACGCCTAGTCCCACACAGGGGGCTGCTGTAGTCACCATTTTGTGATTTTCGTTTTTTTTAAGATATCTCAGCCATTTTTCGATAGATTTTAAAAATTCTTATTGGAGGTTAAAGATAATGGAAAGTTCTATAACGGTGAGCTTTTTTCAGATTTTTAGATGTTAATTCAAATTTTCAAAAACGTTCAAAATTTTTAAAATGTCATAAAATTTTTTTTTAAATTTCAGTAACGACGAAAAAAATATATAACACGTATTTTAATTTGAATTATCTACTGAAATTTTTTCAGATTTTTAAAAGTGGTCGAAGAGGTTCAAAAAAAATGAAAACATGCATTTTTGACTGAAAAACCTCTGAAACTTCAACTGGAAGCAAACTATAAAATGCTATAAAATGTAAATTACGTAATTTGTCATTATGTTACCTAATTTTCTATTACGGGAATTTTAAATTCGCGCGAAATCCCTATATTTTTTTATTTTTTAAAAGCATTATTCTTTTTCAGTTATAATACATTAGTTTAAATACATTTGTCATATTTAGAATAAGAAAAAAACCGTGAAGTTGAAGAGAGTCGCCTCCTCGCGGGCCGCCGTATGAGCTCTGGCACATGCGCATAATTCCCCTTTATTTCGCGCGCCAACATATTTTTGTATCTATGTAACTTTTTGCATATTTTTAAAGTCTGTAGTTGAAACCTTACGTGTAAAATCGACAAGAATTTCTTCTCTGATTCTTATTGCACAGGACTAGCTCTGAGCTAGCTTAGTTATTACAAATCATTAAAAAATAACTAAACGATGGCTTCCGATATTTTCTTTTCCGTTTTTAGACTTTTAAAACATACGGTTGTTTTTCTAAAAAAGACAAATGTATTTAAATTAATGTATTAAAACTGAAAATTAATAATGCTTTTAAGAAATAAAAAAAGTATAGAGATTCTGCTCGAATTTAAAATTCCCATAACAGAAAATTAGGTAACATAATGACAAATTACGTAACTTACATTTTATAGTTTGCTTCCAGTTGAAGTTTCAGAGGTTTTTCAGCCAAACATGCATGTTTTTATTTCTTTTTGGATTTGTTTCATCTGTTTTAAAAATCCGAAAAAATTCAGAAAAACATTTTATTATAATATACGTAACAAATATTATGTCTATTTCGTTGTTGTTAGTTGAATTTCAAGAAGGTTTTCGGCCAAAAATGCATGTTTTCATTTTTTTTTTTTTTTGAACCTCTTCGACCAATTTTAAAAATCGGAAAAAATTTCAGTAGATAATTTAAATTAAAATGCATGTTATATATTTTTTTCGTCGGTACTGAATTTTTAAAATATTTTTTATAACAATTTTGAACGTTTCTAAAAATTTGAATTTAGCATCTAAAAATCTGAAAAAAAAATCCACCGTTATGGAACTTTCTATTATCTTTAACCTCCAACAAGAATTTTTACAATTGATCGAAAAATGTCTGAGATATTGTAAAAAAACCGAAAATTATAAAATGACGATTACAGCAGCGGCCTGTTGGGTCTAGGGGCCTGAAACTTTCAGCATTAACTACTTTTTTTCATGCCCTAGATGTATATATTTTTTTTATAAAATTTGACTCAAAAGCACGTTTACCCCTCTTAATCAGCTAGACTCTTTAAATGTAACGAGTTGCTAAATAATATTAATAAAAAAATCATCTTTCAACTCAAAAATTTAATGCAGACATTACTAAAATTGATTTTTCCCTTTGTTTTTTTTTTTTTTTAATATAAACAATGTCCCCCGCGGGGTTTATTTCATATTTTTCGAAACAAGAACGTGCCCAAAAACTATTTTAACAATAAGAAGGTATAAGCAAATAATATGATATTTTTCGAAGGTATATTTTTTCTTATTCCCTTGATATTACATCTTATCCAAAATTGTTTTTGCGGATTTCGAAAATACCCATTCAGCTCACTTGAAGCCTATTAAATATTGCAAATATGATGGACTATCGGAATATCCTAAATCCGTTGCCTAAAAAACAACAAGAATACGGAAAACTTAATAGAAAGTGATTTTGAGATTTTCATCACCATACATACGAAAAACGTTTTTTCCATCTGAAGAGAATGTAGAAGGAGGATGAAACAAGAGAGAAACGGAAACGAACAAGAAGCAAAAGTGCTACAACGTTCTTTTGAAGAAGTAGTACCGTCGTCTCATTCATCACACCACTACAGTGATTATAAGGAATTGCTACAGAAAACGGAATTGAACGGGAACGGGAAGAGATTTTGAGATGACTTTGCTGATTAACAGAGAGTCCAAAAGCAATAAAATTCGATTTCAATCATTTTAGGGGGTGATTCGAAAGTCAACCTGAAAACACTTTGTACTCAAACGATGTGACATTTAATTTAGATTTGAATAACAACCTACTACTATCGATGTAGCATTTACATGCGTCATTTTGAACATTTGAAAGCACAAAATTTCGTTTTTCGTATACTTCATCTACCACTAATCGTTTTTGAATACTAGACATGTACAAAATCCGTTTCTTCGTACACTATTAAGTTTATTAATAAAAACTAATCGACTTCGTATTTACGAATTTTGTACGTTTTACTTTTCAAAAATAAAATTTTACTCGGCATATAGAATCGGTTGAGTCCCATTACTACTATCATTTGAGTTTGAGTGTTTTGAAAATAAAATTTTACACCGTGAATAAAATCGGTCAGTATCATTACAGACATTTGAGTCTGTGTTTGAACAACTCAATAAAGTGCGGCGGGGGAGTTGACGTGAAATGCGAAATCATAAACCCTTGTTCACGGTATTTAGAAGTCTTTCTTTGAAGTAAAGGAAATTCCTCTTTTCGATTTTTTTTGTTCTGTATAAAATACATGTTTCTTTAGATAATTAGATAAAGAAGCTGCACTTTTCGCAAAAATTTAAAGTTGGTCGGCTGAAAATTGAACAAATTTCGTTGCTCGCTAGTTCGGACAAAATCGATTTCAAGAAAGACGTGTTTTTAAAGTTTTAGCAATTTTGCGCCTTGGAGTAGTTTTTCCTTCAGCATTGTGAACATCACATCTTCTTGCCTACCTGTTTTCGAAGCCGTCTGAGTTGTTTTTCTTTCATCAGTGTGTAAGTTCAACTTTTGTTGTCTATTGTCCAGCATGAGGGCATTTTTATTCCAAAAAATTAGTTTACTGTTTGTTTAAATCAGTGGTTCCCAAACTTATTTGGTCTACCGCCCCTTCCAGGAAAATATTACTTAGCGTCCCATGGAAATTATTTTTTTTTTTAAATTTTAATAGCAATTAAACAGAAAGATATATGTATTAATGTTTCTACCGTTTTTTGTAAAATATAGTAAAGAAAGATGTAAATTAGAAACGTTGAACTTTGAAATTATGAAACTATTTATTGAACCCAGAATAAAAAGGTAATACAAAAAAAGTTAAAACATTCGAAATCATCTTAATGAGAAGAATGAACCTGGTGTGCTGCTACCAATTTAGTGTAATCCTCGGTTCTATTTTCGTCAGCAGTTATCTTAAATCACCGCGATTGACTATTTGCAATCAGTTTCTTATTTTTTTTGTTAATAAATTGGTTACCGCACCGATTCCACGTTCCACTAAATATGATGAAGAAAATGCAATTAAGAACTTTTTTGAATTACAGCCTATATTTCAGGATAATCCGTAGGGATCTCTTTTACAGCCAGAATTGTTGGCAGCCGCTTTTGAATTTAAATTTCAATTCATCATTTGTAGTTACTTCCATCAGTCCTCCTTATAAGTGTGTGGAGATTCTTCTGTGTTTGCACTTGAAAAAGGATCCAAAATCCAATCGGGTATGTTCATTTTCAAAATATCATCAAATCGTTGATTAAAATCTGAATGGAGAGCATCCAAGTGCTCGCAATGAGAAATTATGTCTTCATCTCTTTTTTTCTGCTCCTGATAAATTTGGGAACTGGCTGAATTCCCCTCGTCTAAAGTTTCGTTTGTACAGAAGAAGTTTTGTCACAAATGCAGAAATAACAGATTTTGTTTTTATTCAATTCATTTCATTACTTTGAAGCTGAAGATCGCTTTCATCAACTTTTTGAAACAAGTCTGTCAAGTAAGCGATGTCACTTTTGGATTGAATTAAATTGGATCGTAAAGCATTTCAAGAACTCCAGTTAAACAGTTTATAAAATCTGTTTAAACAGGCACCCTTTGATAACTAACGAACTTCTGTTTAAAACAGAAAAAATTCTTCATCGTTTTCAATACAAAGCTGTTTAAATAATCCGTCATTCAATGTGATTTGCTTCTGATTGTGTTGATAGCTTTAATTACATATTGTAATGAATTATGTAGGCGTGCACATGAATTTTTGGCAACTAGATGTTGACAATGGATGATACAGTGTACTGTAAATGCATTCGGCGCCTACATTTTTAAATATGCAAGAAAAACGCTGTAGCGCCCTACCATCGCTGGTGTGTGGCTACTGATAAGATATTACTAGGAGGTATTTCGGTTTCTTTAAAAAACTCATCCAATGCATGAAATATTGATTCTCTGTATCAGTTTGCAAATATTTTGCAAATAATAATTCTTAGCAAATTTGATCTTCCTTTGTGAACCGCACGTGTGTTAAAGATTCATTTCCTGGCAAAGTTGACTCATCAAGTTGAATTGAAAACCGAGATGTTTTTAAATATCCACACAATGAATCTTTAACATCTTGAGCCATTTCATCAATTCTTCTTTGCACTGTATTATTGTTCAACGAAATTTTCTTGATAATATCAGATACTGGCTCCCCCTTGATAAATTTTTGGCTCCACCACACACAGTTACTAATTGATCTACTAAAATGTTCGGCATCCTCAATACAATATCTATTGCATTCCGCTGCTTTATCAGTTAAACTAGTTCTATCTCAATATAATTAATATCTCTCCTTTTTTAGAATCTTTTCAAGACATGTATAATACGGTTTTATTGAAATATATTTAATTAATCCGTATTTTATACCAATTTCTTCACGGACCAAAGTGAGGCTGCATTTATGCCTTTTCATATAAAACTGGATTGTTAACAGTTCTCATCCATCTAAATTATGTCTTGTTATTTCACTTTGCCAAATATTCTCCGTTTGTATAGAATCGAGTGAGGTTTATACTTTAATAATATACTTTCTGTAATTTCTCGCTGCTAAGATATTGTGCTATTAAAAAATCACCAGGTTCCGACGAATACTTCTCTATATAAATATATAGGGTTCCGTACTTCAGCTCTTGTAGAAATTAACCGTGAAGTGCTTTTGCTCTAGATAGTTCTTTTAAATCTGTCTGTTAATAAAATTGTCGCTGTTCCGAGCTTTTATGTGACTGAATTATTTTTATTATTATTTTCCTTAATACGTATCCTGTGTTTATTAAAATATTATTTCTTGACAAAGGCTGAATAGGATAAATAATTTAAATTTTATTAAAAGTTTTAGTTCAAATACTGACAATTACGATCTGATAACTGATTACTATTGCAAAATATTAGTTCTGTACCATTGCCGTGTAATAGTTTCGAGATTATTTTTTGATTATTAGACATTCAGATCATTTGTTCTCCCCTACCTGATCATTGCTGTGATTTTATTATACTCCGTATACGCTCACTCATCCACGTTCTTCCTTCCCTTGATTCAATTCAAATTGATTTGTTGCGGGTTCCTAGCCATTCGGACATTTTTGATAATGAAGTAGCTGATATTCTTTGGTGCTCGGGTTGCTTCTTTTTCCCACTTCTTTTTTAAAAAAAGGTCGCGTCGTCTAATCCTTTTTCGTTGTGCAAAGGTTTTCATCTTAGATTTTGGTATCGGATATTTGCTCTTTTCTAATAATTACTAATATCATCTGTCTGTTCAACCTAGTGTCTTGCTGTTAACCTATGGTTCTTTCTGTTTCTTTCACTTCGTCGTTCTGTTATTGTCTCCGTTGTTCGTCTGCGTTCTTAAGCTATAGTCTCTATTATCTTCCTCCCGTTCTGGTTGGCTCTCCGTATTATCTTCTCCACTCAAACGAAGAACGTGTTTGTGATGCTGATCACGTGTTTATTAATTGTTCATCTCTTATGTTTAAGCGTTCTGCTTTCTACTGCTGTTTACTGCTACTTGGTTTTCCTACTCCACATTGCGCCTCTTATATCCTGTCTTTTGTTTCTCCACACATCGTTCCTATTATTTGTTCCTTAACATTTGATATCGTATGAAGATATAATTGACTCCTTCCTTTCCTAATTGTTTCTAAAGTCCCCCCGATTGACGAGCCCAAAATATTAAAAAAAATAAAAAAATGGTTACTTCTAATCATGAAGAAAAAATCAAAGATGTGGTATTTCTATCAAGTGGTTCTACATTGGATCTAGCAAAAATGAAATAAAAGAAAAAAAAGTATATTATTATTATTGTTATTATTATTATTATTATTATTATTATGATCATCATAATTTTTACCATCGTCATGAGTTCGTAATTTCCTTGAGTTTCATTTTATATTTTTAATCTCTTACCTTTAAGAAAAGTAAACAAACATTTCCCGGAAAGAAATATTTAAAAAATCAAAAAATAGACAACAAAAAAAAACAAAGAATTACAAAAACCTTCATAACCCGGTATAATACTCGCTCTGTAGGTATTTTTATTCCGCACTTTCCCTCTGCGTCGTCTTTATTACGTGTAGATTAGGTTAAATTCTTTTTTTTTTCGTGTTTTAACTTTTTAATTTCTTTCCTCGTTCACTAATACCCACTTTTACCGGTAATCTCTCTTAAAGTTACCGAATCGTTTTTATTCTGAAACTTTTCTTCCTGCTTATTCGACTGCAAGGTATATTGCTTCAAGAATGACGCGAAAAAAAAAACAAAAAAATGGAAAAATCTAAGGAAAAACGGGAAAAAAAATCCGTCTACCTCCGAAAGGGGGAGCTTTGTTCGAACTCTCATTTAGCAAACTAAACATCTGACCCTACTCAACAAAAAAATAAAAAAAAGACATAACAATAAATAAAAATAAAAGAATTGAACTAAAACCGGGGTGAGTGGGGTCTTAGGTTATTTAAACTCGTCAAAGCAGCGAACTGAACTGAATTTTCCGAGCGGAGGAATGGTACGGCTATTGTAGTTTATAACTAGTCGTTTTTCACTCGTTCAGCTCGTTGCTTCCTTGTTACTACTACCTTAAAACGGTTGCAGTCGTTTTTTCACGCTGACCTGACCGTTACGTCGAACGTGAATAAAAAAAAAACAAAAAAAAACGAATAAATAAAAAACGCTATACAATCTGCCTGGAAAAACGATTAAAATATCATTATATCAATCTGTTCCAGACTAGTCCTGCCTATATAAGCTAAAATGGAAATTACGCCCTAGCTCGTGATATATCTTTTTTTGTGCAAAGTGGGTGAACGATATTCTTTCGTCGGTTCTTTCATGGATAACATCTCCCAGATGATCTTTAATTATCTTACGAACGTTATAGAGAGTTTAAACTCAATTTATTTTTATGTACAAACATATACACACACACACATATATATAATATATATATACATATATATTTATATATAATACATAAATATATAAATTTTTCTGCGATTATCGTAACGATATCTTTCAGCTGTTTTAAATTCAAAGTTGTTTAGTCTTTTCATTGATTGTATTTCATGATAATTCAAGGCCGTATTGCGCAAAATATACGATCGAACCAATCCCCAATTTTTCCAGGATTTTCCGTTTCCGCGTGGAACTATGCGTTTTTACATTGGTCACGCTATTCACTGAGATTTTTCTACGATATACGTACCTTATCGGTGGATTATGGTACTGCTGAAAAAAAAAAAAGTCCTGGCTCTTTTTTTCTCTTAGTCTACAACATAGTTCATCTTTCGGCCGTGCTACTTTAAGTTCATATTCACACATTCCGTGTTCGTTTTAGTTAAGGCCGGTCACTAATCGTAACTTCTCTTAACTGTTCAACATACCAAATTAATGTATTAGAAAAAATTATAATACATAATATTTAAGTTATTATTACTGTTTTAGATTATTTGATTTACGCAATTTAAAATTTAATGTATTCGGTAATTTATAATTTCATATAGGTGTATGTATGCCGGTCTTAGTTTTTGTTAATGTTGATTTTTAATTATATTTGTATTTCATTATGTTTGCATTGTAAATTATGTAATGTTTTAATTTATTATATTAATTTCATATTCCGTAATTGTTCATATAAAACCGTTCCATTTATACTAACAATAAGGTAAGATACAAAATTATTACAACATGCAACATTTTAAAAAAAATCTTTTTGTTTTACATTAATGTTTCTTATATATTTTATTTAGTAATTATATCGTCGCTTATTAATTTAGTGCGAGACATTAATACAAAAGAAAAAGCAGTTAAATTTTTTCAAGAAACAGGAATTTTACTAAAAAAAAGAGTGCGCAAGAATGATCATGAATGACACTTTTTTTTTAAGTGATAAAAATAATCGATTTTTTGTAAAATATTTTTATAATAAATACTTTTATAATACACTGTTTAATATAAATCATTTTTGTAAATTGTTTTAATAAGCTATTTAATATGCAAATTATGTTTATAATTAATACTATTTATAAGTAACGCTTTCTCGCATGAATGCGAAAATGAACTCAACTAATAATGAACTATGAAAAATGAACTATGCGGGGGGCTAAGAGAAAAAACCAAAAGTTCTCATCTGCTTTTATACACGTTACTGTTTTTGTCTTTAATATAAGCTCGAAACATGATGGCTGATTCTGTAATTTTGAACTAGTTTTTTATTTCTCTCTCGTTTAGTTTAAATGATTTTTGCGAACATGATTTTCGTGATATCATAGCGGGTTGTTTTTTTTTTTTTTTTTTAGGGGTTCATCAACTAAAAGAACTTTTATTCAAATATTCGTTAAAGGAAAAATATAAATTTTTATTTGATCAGATTAGTATAAAAGAGCAGATAGCAAGAACCATAGAGACAGACAAGGGCACAAGATGTGTAGGAAATGCAATTTCGGAAGCCTTTTTTTAAAGTAAAAAGTATCGTAATATATTACAAAGTATTTGGGAATATTGGAAGAAATTTTACCTCTCAAACTGGGGTCTATATATGGTAAGGAAAACTTCAAAATTGTATCGATATCTTTTAATAGCGTCGGAGAAATTAAGGAAAGGGAAAATTCTGCTGGGGGCTATGCATCACACGATCTTCTCGTGTAGTGCGTTTGCATATTTAAACTACCCCGCGCATCCGTCAAAAGTACACCACCGAGGCCCGAAGTGGAATAAATAGAAATTTTGCAGATGTCAATTTCACAAACTAGACGCAAATCAACTATACAATTTTAAAAAGCTGACAAGCGTATAGAGAACAAAGCGAGAAGCTGCTGCTTGAATGAGATATTGAGAAAATTTTATGAAAAAATTTGAACTATTTTAA